>JACTAT010000032.1:983025-1730624 GCA_014526335.1 Chrysaora quinquecirrha
GCTCTAGCTATACAGAATTTTACAGAGGATGAAAAACATCTCTCTCCTTGCTGTTTAAGATAAAAGACTCCAGTAGGATTAGGGTTAAGCTTTTTTATATTTTGGGGGGTTGATTAAGGTTACTCTACCTAGCAAGAGGTTTGGGTCGCTGAATTGAAAGCAAGGATTTTACCCTTTACCCATCAAATTGTTTATATATTGCAAAAATATTTAACCACAAGATTTTGAATGGTTAAAGAGCAAGTAAATAAAGAAAAATTTTTCTGCGAAATAATTGTCCTGGTTGCACCAAAATGACTGTAGCCGTCTACCTTAATAAGCTTATATATAGGAAATTGAAAGATAAATTCACTGTAACGCAAAAATAGGTTACCTTTGCAGATTCAAGATAACTTCCATAGAAATCAATAGTGAACCCAAATGTATCATCGTAAATGCTGTTCGCTGTTTCAACACATCGCTAAAGAATTTAAAAACAATGACAATTTAGAGACTACAGCAACAACAACTACACGTTTTACTGAAAAATTACAATAGTCGATTGGACTGGTGATGGATGTTGATCAAAAATTGTGCGGAAAATTACAGCGAGGATTGTTTCGGAATCATTGGCAAAGCAAGATCTTTGTTTCACTTAGGGGTTTTGGAATCTGTCTACATCAAAACCAAAAGGCCGGTTCTGTGTAGACAGAAAGAGTTCGTTTTCTCACTTGGACTCTTCCAATAATTCTATTGATTTTCCCGCTGTATCCGAACAGCTGATTGGTGCTTAAAACACAATGCCAATTCAGCTTTTTGTTCTTTCTGATTGGTGCATTTCGAGCCGCATCTGTGAATAAATTCCACCTTAGTCTATTGTTTCGGTTTGTTTCTGACGTTCATTAGGAGTGTCAGACGAAAAAAGCTTTTAAATATGCCTGAAAATGATTCCGCTGCTCATCGCTATTTTGAAGTTTTGTACAACTCAATGAAATTTATCTGTTTAATATACAATGATGGCTTAGAGGTGACTCGATAACGAATGTTTTTCACCTCTAATCCATCATATTACAACTTACTTTGAGTTTATTGTTAGTTTTTATATTGTACTTATTTTATGATGATAAAAAAACCATGAACTTAGGTTTTCAATAAGGTGCCGACGAGGTCAGAAAATAACGCACGCTGGTCCCTAGCCGGCATCTTATAGTTAGAACTAGGACAGTATCTGATAGTCTTCGAGCCACTTCATTTTAATCAATTCTCCATTAAGGAAAACATTCTTGGCTAATGCTTTCCCAGTTGTTCGTCTTTCGTAAATCCAAGAAATTCACATTTGACAACAAAATACGATACAACTGCCCCTCTTAATCATTACTTCCGTTTTAGGAGCCAATAAAATGGAAGCAAAGTCCTATGGTTCTAGGCTGTTTCAGGCGATTTCATTTTGTGCTATGTATGGATAGAAATATGGCGTTATTAGTGAACCTTTACATGTCCGCTTATTTTGATGATCATACCCATTTTATCTTCGGTGTTGAACCAAGTAAATGGGTAACGACTGTATATTGTCACTATTTTAACAACTTGCACAAGCGTTTTGAAGTTAAAAATGTACCGTACCAAAATAATTCCAAAGATATCTCGAGGTGCAAAGCTGAAATATGTTCCACTGATGATGTCATCAGTAGAATTTTGATAGTCCGTATCTCTAAGACAAAAAGCGCTACACAAGCGTGAGCTACACTTGTTAATAAAGAGCTATAATGAGCAACAAGATTCTCACAAAGAGGTTGGCGTCGGTTTGAAAATATAATTACTCATCATAGCTCACTGCTAGGGCGCGTTATTCACGCTAGTAAATTTTTTTAATGTTCCTATCATGCTTCTGCAGCTGATGATGATAATGGTGATGATGGTGGTGATGATGATGGTCATGATGATGATGATGATGAGGATAATGGTGGCCGAGGTGGTGGTGCTGGTGGTGGTGCTGGTAATGATGACGATGTTGTAGATGATTATGGTTATCGTTATTATTATCAATGCACAATTTTACGGGTCTGACAAATCTTGATAAGTTTTTCGGATTTCTTTGTGCTGGAAACATGTCTCTTTACCCTTGATTATTATTTTGATTGAACATTATATTTAATTCAGAGGACTAGTTTGTTAACTTGCAGTCAGCTACCCAGGCAGCCAGTAGTACTAGCCAGTTGTACCAGATTAATCTTGGCAAGACAATATTGTTTCTTCCATATTAGGCTTGGAAAACAAAAGCTCAAACAAAAGTCGACCGAATGAATTCCCTATCATTTCAATTCAGGTCAATTTCAACGGTTAGAAGCTGGTGCGAGAACACACATTACTTGAACTTTCACTGATTCGGAGAGGTTAGTTCTCCTTTGCTTTCTGGAGAGCTCCCCAGGATGATGATTGTCAATTTCTGCAATAACTGGAGGATACGTTGCTAACTGTTTGAATTGACTGGAATAATACGGGAAACAAAAGTCATCAGGTGAAGACTTGTCTTTCCAGAGCCTATCTGAAAGGAACAATCTTGCCTTGCCAAGGCAAATCTGGCACTACTTGTTGGTACAACTGGCTACCTAATCTGTCATATTATGTGTATCCTACACCGTTGTCTGCCAGGCGTTAATTTCTGTTTACTGCATACCTAACTAGACTCAGGGTTGCAATATAGGGACTTTCCATTCTGTTAACCAGAAATTTTAAAAAGCATTCATTCCGAATTTGGAACCAAGCCGACACAAAAAGTTAAACATGATTTAATTGTGGAATAAATGGTAAAGTTGCATGTCAAATATATTAACGATTGATAAGGGTCACCGTTTGAGCTCTGTCTTCCATTTGAAAAGTAGGGGGTTCAATTGTTAAATCGGTAATCGGCAAGGTTAACCAGTTTAGCTCTATCCTCCATTTTAAAAAGGGGGTGTTCAATTGTTAAATCGGTAATCGGCAAGGTTAACCAGTTGAGCTCTATCCGCCATTTGAAAAGTAGGGTGTTAAACTTTTAACTAAGAAAGACAAAAACAGATACATTATACAGAGCGTCGAGAGAAATAACAACCATTGGTGCAACCGGTCATGAAATTCCATTTTAGAATTAGGTCTTTAGTGGAGGTCAACCTAAGACGACTAATAAATCCAAAAACATCAAACATAGATAGGATTGCAAACCTTCGCTTGGTCCAGAAAGCCAGCAAATTTTACTAGGTGTCTACGGTATAATAATAAAAGAAATTACTCTCCCAAAACTAAATGACACCACCCAAAACTAAATTTTCTAAAACGTATGACATCGTGTAAGAAAGTTAACAACTGCAGGCAACTTGTGGGAGTAGTCTGTATCCTAATGTCGGAAAAAGGCTCTGTGCAATTTTTGTTTTAAAACTGATTTTTCAACTGAAATCCCTATATTAAAGCGACAGTAAACGAATCTAAAATCCCTAGGAAATGTTTATTCGCTGTGCACGCGACGTTACAGATGAAAACAACGTATTGTCTTAATAAAGCAAAGAAAAACTATAGAAGATATATCTAGGAAGACTTTATCGTTAGTTGTCTCAGCAGATAAGCAAACAAAACAGGCCTCGTAAATGAATGATTTTGTGTTCTGGGACGTTAAAGCAAGGATTTCGATGAGCTTGAGGCAATTTTCCATCAAACGTAACCGAGAGATGACCTCTAGAATAAATCAGTAATTCTTTCATTGAAATTAAGAGCATACCATCAAAAAGCGCAATATAAAATGATTTTCTTGAGATATTCGATAACAACAGCCTCGTTGGACCAATGATATGGAATGATTCGGGGGATTTCACTTTTGGGTGAAATCTGTCAGTCACACCTGGATATATTAACTGAATGAACAAAAACTCGCCAGACATGTTGACACAAAAAGTACCAGTGACTTGGCGCTTATCGTCGACATTTTGAATAGGTACTGGTGTTGCCTTGTTTGGTGCAGTAAAACCAAGTGGTGTCTGGTCAAAATTTAAAATGTGATCATGAATGCGGTGCTCGAATATGGGATTAGCAATTTTTCTTTTCCATGAAAAAGTCACGATTGTCCACGTACCAAGAGAACTGTCAAGATTTGTGTTTTATTTTATTCATGAAGGAGGACCAGTTACTTGAAGAATTTGCAACTCTTACCCCAAGGCCGTCACCAATTCCAGAAGAAGGAATCGAGATTCCAATTTTAATGCACTTCGTGCATGAAAACAAAGCCAACTTAGCAAAAATGGAAACTTTCTATGATAAGCAAGTTCAAAAGATGACAAAGAAATTTGATTTTGAACGGCAGCGACTGATAGGAGAGGAAACTAGGGAAGAAGATGAAGATGAAATAGACGAAGATGCAATAGAAGTGAAGTCCGATTATGAAGAAAACGTGGATAGTAGTGAGATAATTGTAATTGACTAACATGGATTCAAGGTAATAAAAGGAAAAAACGCAACAGTGCGTAAAAATATCTTGTTATTTTTTCCTTGTTCCTCGAGTGGCGTAAAACACGGCCATAAATATTACACGAGTCTCATGTTCTGCTCATAAAATCTAGACCAACGACCACAGCGATTCTCTACACTGAGACTCATATCCTTACAATGTTCAAAAGCGGCCAATTTTAGATTGAGGCCTATATTCCCAATTAGAATGTTTTGATCGAAAGTCATTCGCCATTTCTCTCACTGATTGCAAGATGTTATTCTATCGTTAGATCTGACGAAAAATCGAATTGCAATAAAAGTGGGAGGACATTGATAAGCCACTGAAAATGCAGCAAATTAAGTGCTGCAATCTGATTGGTTCGGCCAATTTTTTGGCGGAGAGTGGCCGCTTTTTTGCATGCAAAAGCCATGAGCGCCAGTTCGAGCAGCTTTCTAAAAGCAACAACAACAAAAGATGGTAGCTGCAATAACTGGGAATCGTGTAGTAAATCTAGCCCGAAATAGCGTTAACCCTAATCCACCCCCTAAGCTTCTTTTGGAGCCGTTCTGTCGTGTGATTAGACAGGAAAATTACTGTAACCATCTAGCAAACTGGGTAACCCAAAATTTTATTGTAGCTATTACTATACTATACTATTGCAGATATTTTGGCACTTGGGACATTTTTTTGGAAATTACCGGATGTCACGCGATCGATGACGTATGTAGCTGCCGGTCAGTAAAAAATCAATGTCGAGATATTTTAAATTTCAGTATACCATATGAAAGAGCTTCAAAAATGGAGCAAAATATTATAAGACATACCTTGCATTTGAGTTACGGATACAAAGTTATGGACAGTTTTGCGGAGGCTCGATTTTTTTAGCTTTGTAATCTGTAATCTGTCTGAAGCAAAACTACTGTCTGAAAAACTTTGTTGAGGTATCACAGATATACAAGAGGGGCGAATCTTTCAGGAAAACTTAGATTCATCATCATCATCATCACTGTCTTCTCCGTCAACTTTGTATCGTTATCATCATCTTCATGGTTATCATCGTCATCATCGTCGTCCTTCGGACCAATGACTATGTTCGGACATTGCTAGATCATTGCTATTTTTCGAATCTGGAACATGGGTTTACGGGAATCAGAATCAAATTTTAGAATTCACTTGAAAACATATTTTTACACAAATATTCAAAATATTGTTTTTCGACTTTAGGATACGGAATAAATATCCTAACAAACAAATCATGATATAATGAACCTGTTATGCAAATCCCCCAAAGCAAACCGCAGGAGGCCCCAACAGTATTAAATTACCCCGAAATCACTCAGATATAGCTTCCAACACGACTCAAGGTTGTCGACAATTCGATCACTGCACCTGAACTGCAAAAAAAACTGTTCAGTGGGATCCATTCGAGCGTTCATTAGAAAACTGAAAAATTACTATTTCACGTTACACTTGAATCTCAAGTCGTGGCCTATCTTGTTCGAGGAGATGTGGCTGAAAGTTCTTCGAGAAAGTCTCGACTAGCAAAAAATAACATTTCGCCTGCAAATCGAAATGCAAGACAGCCAGAATGAAAGAAAAATGTTAGTAGCCGTGAGGAGGGGGTCTTCGAGGTTAATCGTACTTTGAAAAACTTTTGGAGCGTTAGGATAAATGTAAATTCTTTCCCAACATTGATAGGTTGCTGTTGCTTGATAGAGATTCTCTACAATTTTAAGATTTGTAACTGAAAGATCTTCAAAACAGTGAGCAGTTAACTTTTTTAGTCTGATACTCCTCGAGTATAAACGTAAGAAACAGACCGAGACCATTGAAAAAAAGCGAAATTTGCACTTAGATGCGGGAAGAAATGCAAGAAGCCGAACTTGTATTCTTTTTTCGTATTTTAAACACAAAACAGCTTTCGGGATACAATGGGAAGACCATGAATTAAAGAGTCCGAATGAGAAAAAGCATTGATTTTGTCTACACAGAACCGATCTTTCGTAGTTAGGCCTTTTCTTTACATTTTAGTTGAAAGAGCGTGAAGCTCACTAGACATTGTAGACAAGTGCCTTCGCACCAGGCGCCTTCCTCCAAAGAGTCAATAATGAAGAGAAACAGACAAGTTCAAGGAGACCATTTCCCGACAACTTTAGCCTGAACTACAACATCAATGGCCAAGACGCTTATCTTTGAAAACAATAACTCAGAGTGCACGTACCCTGAACAAGATTGCATGGAAAAACCGTAATATCCCGTGTAAAAGGTGTCGGGAAGCGGTAACATGACGCTATTTTTACCTGATTAACCGCTCCCCGATTAACAATTTTCTTTCATTTCGCTCATCGTTTTGCACCTTTCAAAGGAATGTATGCACCTTTCCCGACAATCCGACACATTAGGCAATCTTTTCAACATGCTTTTCTTTGTTAACTTCCGCATGGCCAATGCAATGTCATACGAAAAATACAATCAAGAAGCTATCGTAATTATTATATATAAAGAGATTTCGAAATAAAAAGGAGTCCGAAGCGATAAAGCTTGCCGGCTTGAGAGATATCGAGTCCTTTACTCTAAGATTCATGTTCACTTATGACACCTTAAGTGTGGAATAGACGATTTTTACTTCGTGGCTCTTTTAAATTCATATAAACGTAAAAATAAGGACATATCGGGTGAGGCAGGTTATCGTCATGGTAAAAAAGCTAAGTCGCATATTTCTTCAAACATTAAGCATTTAGCTTACGTGGTTAGATCATTTTCCGACGTATCAGTCGCAGAAAGGCAACGGATGGCAGATACGACGTTATTCAGCTGGAAACAGTATCCTGAAACAAAAAGATAAAAAAAAACAAAGAACATGAATATTCAATTTTACAATAGTCATACTTATGATAATATATTATATCATATATCATTTTTAGAGTTGGTTTAAGTACAATTGCTTTGACCTGTACTTAACATCAACTACTATCCAAAACCTAAATAGTGTTAAACATTTTTGCGAATGAAGCAATTGCATGGTTTGCAATCTCATTGTAAAATCCTTTTAGACGTGAGTTACCAGCTTGTTTATTTATCATTTAAGTTATCCAAGGAGTAAATAAGTTCTTGAACAACGGCAGTTTATTCGTTATCTATGCGTTATTAGCTATTTCGGGAAGCTGAAATAATTCCTTAATGAAGAGATCGAAATGCAAGACAGCCGAAATGAAAGAAAAATGTTGTTAGCCATGAAGAGCGGGTCTTCGAGGTTAATCGTACTTTGAAAAACTTTTGGAGTCGGAAAGTCAGGATAAATGTAAATTCAGTTTTTATATTCAGCTTATTAACGAGAATTATATAACATTCTAGAGAGGCAGATGATTAAACGACTTTTATATATCTCTTTTTAACTGCATTGTCAAAAATCTGTCAGAAAAGGTGAGAACGTCATAAGATTTTTCTTTTTTTCTCGCAATTTTGAAATTTTTAACTATTCAAGGCCAGTTTATAATTTCAAAAAGGATGCCCTTCGAATGTACTTTTAATTTTATCCTTGGCAGCAACATGATGTACAAGGGCATTAACAACTTCCATGGTTGCTCTGAACACTGACTTGAGGATTTGTTTATCTCTTTCCAGCTTTCTGCTTTATAAACTCTTTCAGATATTTGAATTTGGTCACAAATTACAACTTCAGGCTGAACCTGGTTTGAAAACCTAAGCAAATACATGTGAGTGCCTTTACATTTCGTTATCTATACCTTGGGTGTTTTAAAATTTATTTATTATTTCTTTAGTTCTCCAAGAATAAGAACTCGGGACTCAAGCTTCTGTTATCGTACAAACTACGTTTTTTCAAGTTCAAGTTCATATTTGTTTCTTTTGGTTTCTTCTTTTTGATTTTGATCTAATTTGCTATTGTTTAAATTTCATGTTGTTAAGCTGCTTTAGGGTTGAGAAATGTTTGCAGTATTCTTTTAGTTTATAGCGTCCTTGGCTTTATAAGCTTCAAATATGCGAAAAGTTTCTCCCTTTACAGTTGCAAAAATCAAAATTTAGTTTTGATTTTCTTAACTAATTCGTCGACGTCTGTCATCATGAAAAGCTGAAGGCGCTTTGTTACTGTGATGAATAAAATACCCATCTCTCATCTGCGGTGCCTCTTTGTCAGGATTTCGATCATTTGACAAGAAAATCATCGCTTTTACTCTGATAAAGCCCTGAAGGCAGGGTTGAAGCTTTAGTTTAAAAAAATTCGTCCTTCTGTCTCTCCTTTTCGTTGCTTGGCAGCGTTACTTTCGCTAACAACTGTCGGGTGGACCGGTGGAGTGGTGGACGAAAAAAGTTAACCGGAAAAAAAATAATTGAAAAAAGCAACAGAATGTTTCCAAACGTAAACCAAGAACACTTTTACGTGATATAAAGATTTTGTAGAAAACTAAACACTTGTCTGCCTTAATCTCTGAGTAATCTTAAAGCCTTTGTTTAATTAAAATACCCATACTGGGTTTGCAATTCATCTATCATAATTACACTAAAGAAAGGATGATTTTCTTAAAGGATCCTTTTGAGGAAATTCTCTTTGAGCTTAGTATGACACTGCTAACGCAGTAACCTTTCTGATTTCGTTTACCATAAAAGGTTTAAATTCAGAAGGTCAATTTTTTGGTATTGAATGTCAACAGAACTCGTGAAGACGTTGCCAAAGGGAGGGCCAAGGGGTCAATCAAAGACCATTCCATGAATTCAATAAACGAGGTTATTATCGAAAATAAATAATTGCTTTAGCAGCGAAAGGTAGATAACGAAGCTGCAATGATTGATAGTGTATTCATTATTCCTAATAGATTCTGAATCAGATAATAGTAGATCAAAACAAAGGGCGACAGTTCATCTAAACGATTATTAGTGAAGAGACCAGAAACAGAAAAATGGCCATACAAGGGGTATTTTCGCCTTCAAATGAGAAAAAGTTGTTGACAGAAATTTCATTTCGAGTGAAAGGGATAATAATAGGACTGTAGCTAAAAGGACTGTAGCTAATTTGTATCTGTATCAAGAGCAGAGAGAGAATGGAACGAGTAGGGCAGTAAAGTTAGTGGACTTAGTATTACCAACACAGGATGCCAGGAGTGTTACAAGAAGGGAAAACGAATTTTTCAGACAGTTATGGCGAACAACTTTATTTTCTCTGTAAATAAAAATACCAAGAATGCCATGATTGATTTCAGAAGTATCAGCGAGTAGCAGAGTAAACTTTATTTATACACATCATCAGAGCGATTAAGAATGAAGTTACATTACTTTTATCGGAGCCGAGGATGACAACTTCTTTATTACGAAAAAGAAATTTCAAAGCAGAAAATTTAGTTTTGCTAATACTTAATACCTCAATGGAAGGTATAATTGTTTGCCTTCCCATACAATCATATGCAGCACAACATGCCACAGATACAGCTACATTCTTAAAAAGCGACAAATTTTCTCATCTTAATCGAACAGAGAACTTTGACAGCTTTGTTGACTTATAATGCATATTTAGACAGTGCAGACTCTTTTGGGATGCAAACGAGATGGCGACGGCTCCTCTTTTGGAAGTTAGCCATCCTGTGTTTGTTACTATTGGTATGGTTCAAGAGTGCATGCGTAATTTGCTTCAAATGCTAAAAGAGTTAAACCTCAAACGGTGGCTTAACTAATGCATATAATCTAGGGTTAATTGTCGACTTCTCTCAGGCCTTTGGCAAATGAACTGAACCTTTCACTGAAACTGTAAAGTGCCGAGTGGCCAAATTTACACAAGACTCTCCGCCGGTTTTAAATTTGTGTTTCGGCTATGTTAAACCTTCTTGAGCACCATACACTAACATGCACTCACCTTTTTCAGCCAAATCTAGATTCCTGAAACACTAGAAAACACATATAGAATTAAATTAGAGTTAAAGGCTTCGAAAAAGAAAAGGCGTTTGGAAGTTTACTAAGATAAACTATCTTTATATTTATAGATATATTTGGAATTAAAGCTTGTTTACTAACGTAAATTTACATTTAAATTTAGGGTCAGCTATGTTTATGTCATTATCTCCAAAACCTCGCGGGAAATAACAAAAACGTTGCACATTAAACGACCAAACGTATAAAACAAATAATACGTGATCTGTATTTCACGTAAACTTGAAAAATCACTGCTATTTTACGTAAGAACTAATTTCATTTTTGTCGTAGAGAAGGTCATTAAACGATACTTTATTTATACCCTATACTGGTACTTTTAACAAGGTCATACAATTTAAAATCCCACCTTGTTGCGAGTAAATATTGCAAGGATCTTGATATAAAGATTGTTTTTACTTCATATAAGGTTAGAAACATGCTTGGGGTTGCAAATCAGATCACGTATATATCATCTGTCGTAACTTTCCCACAAGTTTTTACAATTGTGTTCCATACGTTTACTGATTCACTCCTCCAATTTGTTGGAATTTTTTCCTAATTCACCAAACCATGGCAAATTCGACAACGGAACGAGCTATTACTTGTGACTGTGATTACCAACCATTCGATTTTATGGCAACGACGTGATGAAAAACAAAAGAGAGTCTGCTAGGCCGTCTTGACAAACGTGAACTCGGTTGAGATAAAATCGAAAAGGTTATCAATAACAGAGTCTGTATTGTACTGTATTAATTGACGAAACAAATTTTATTTCATGGGAGAAAAGAACAGTTCAACTGCAAAAGAAAGTTTCGAAGATTGAGGAGTGTCAGGATTGGATCTAAGGTACGAAAGGAATTGTTATTGAAGAAGATAAGTATGCTGATGATGGTTGAACCATGGGCTGTAGGAAACGTGGAGCTCCGTATCAGACGTTTTTTCCCTTTTCATTTATCTATTTCATTATTCTGCTGCGAATTATCTATCTAATTATTCTGCTGCGAAGGCGTCATTGTAGTCTTGCGTGTCGCTGATTGACACGAGATTGAGCCATTATGTTACTCGAACGGTAAACTGAAACCTCTTCGTACATAAATATTATATGGGTAAGAAAAGCTTCAACTTGCTGGTTTCAGCTTTCTCCACATGCTCGTAACGCGAGAACAATAGTGTGTCATATGTGTGATGTCACACTTATGATACAGGAAAGTGAGCTTTCTTTCTAAAAGACGGTTGGAGGCAAATGAGTGACCTCAAGATGCTTTTGAGCGCGGGATTTTCAAAATTCCTAGTTTTTAGAACAGAATTTGAAGGCGTGTTTGAAATGGACTAACATGAGTTTGCTTACAGGTAGCAAGGTCGCTTCAACTACTCGAAAAATCCTGAAAAATTTCAAATGTGAAAAGCTTGATAGTACATTGTGTCCGTTCTTGACGATATACACTTTATTATAGGATGTCAGTTATGTTCCTGGAAAGAGATGCAAAGAAGAACTCGATTTTAGAGATACTGAATTTAGACACGGAAATATTCTAGAAATGTAGACCGCCTCTCATTGCTAAATATTTAAGAGTAGCTCTCGTATTCTTAATTTCAATAAACGCCTTGTTAGAAATTAACTTGACAATAAAAAGTTATGTGGACAAATCTAACTTGATATCAGCTTAAATTAAGTTCGCTGAATGTAAATTAAAGCAAGAAATAATTCACCTCGTGACAACTCTTAGTCAGAAAAGCACACTGGTCAGTAAAATTTCTGATATTCTGCAATTCATCATCAATATCCTGGAATTGATATTGTAAAATAGGTTCTTTAAATAAAGAATAGTTTTCAAGGAACATCCGTCCATAGCACAGAATGAATACGTAAATTTCTGGACTTCTGTGCATCACAGAGTTTAAATGAACAAGCCCTTGATGTTTTTATTAGAAAAGAAATGTTTGAATTGTTTTGCAGAAGAAGTTTCTTTGCAAAGCAGTCGTCTTAAATGTTTTACATGGACACCTAAAATCACTTTCATAGTCTATAGTATTCCAAAGTATATATAAGAGTTTTATATAACACACAACCCTTACTTTGTGGTAATGGAATCGCTTGTCATCTAACGCATCCTTCAATGAAGCAAGGATTCCTTTCCTTAAATTGGCTCGAGCTGGTGCCTGTACAACAAAAACTCAACATAACATGGATTTTTCAGACAATTACAAGATCGTTAGAAAGAATAGGAAACATTATTGAAGATGGTCAATAAATTTCAATTCATACAATAACAGGGAGTATGAATTTTCTTAAAAGCTAATAACAGAACCACAGACTGCTAACCTACGTTTTCTTTGCTAAGTTTTGTTTAACATTTAATTACATAAGTCATCATTAATAGCTCATTTCACATCTCTTTTAATAAATTTCCTTTATAATCTCATTCGCTAGCTTTTCTGTCCAACAAATATCACCTCACCCTGTATCAATATCAACTATCAATAACGCCCCCAACATATGAACCTACTTAGTTCCACAAGTCAAAACAACCCCCAAATTCAAACTCATGTGATCTTTTTTGATTCTGCCATTACTCTGATGAAGCCTGGAATGCCGGTGCGAAACATTAGTCAATAAAAACCTGAGTCATTTCTTTTGTCGTTTTCTCGTCGCTTTGCAACACTGCTCTATTTAACAAAACAAAAGCCTATTCTGTGTGTGTGAACAGAAAGAGTATCTATTCTCAGTTAGACTCTTCAAATAATTATATTGGTCTTACCGGTGTATCCGGCAAGCTTTATAACACTTAAACTACAGTGCAGATTTAGCTTCACTTGCTGATTGGTGCATTTCGATCAACATCCGAGTTTCAACTCCACCTATGTCAATCGCCTCGACCTCTTTTCTGGCATTTTTATTATGAGGATTGTCAAACGAGCAAAGCATTTAAAAAGTGTATTCTGTATAGTACTACAAAGACTATGAATATTTCAGAAAATCACAGCAAAACGCGTCTGACATTTGAGAAAGGGGTGGCTTGTAAATTTTTTAAAACTAGGTAAACCATTTTGTGCTCAGGTGATGAGCTAGAATTTGTTACGCTTGGGTATCTAGCCTTACATTGGTACTTGTGTTGCTCAACACCCATTCATTTATAAGCGCTGATGGCCCTTGGACTCGACAAATCAATCATAGATTAGACAAATCAAGCCAGATCAAGCGTTTCTCTGGAGATTAATGATCTTGCATTTGCGAATGAGATGAATATAAAATCAATAACAGCTTTGCCCACATAACAGTAATTAATGAAAGAATATATTCAGACCTTTTCTTCTGTTAAGAATGCTTTAAGGAGTTTGTCTTCGTTCAGGGCTTTTTCTGCTATCACAAGGTCCAAGTAGCTTGTCGAGTGAAAAAAAAAACTCGGTTAATGTAAACTATTGTTTAGTTAAACGTTTGGGTTGAGAAACTAAAGTCTAGTTGGATACAAGCATGGATGCAGCAAGACAAAAAAGGTCCTGCACTCGGAACTTTCAGGTTCGTTCTTGACGCAGAAATAAAATAAAGACTCCAACATTGTGACAGATTACAAGTTCAAACAAGATATATTATTATATAGGGATGAGCAATTGCAACGGTAAGTGCTACAGCTTGCGTAATTCTGTTCACTAGTTCAAGATATGATGTCAATTTTCAGTTAACATCAGTTTTATGGAAGGTGTGACAAAATACACGTGCCAAATGATCAAGTAAATTAATTTCACTTTACTAATTAGGGCGCTGAAAGGCAGTTAAACAAAAAATTTATTTTGCTTCGAACACAACTGCACATAATAGAAACATACTTTTGTAGCTTTCTACATTCTCTTGAGAAGTCATCACCAGCAACTGTTTTGAATTCTTTACCTTCAATTAGATAAAAAAAAATAGAGTACGAGTCTCTTATAACAAGCAGTGCTTCTTATTATATTCTTAGATCAGAACGTTTACACTGCATCATTTAACAAGAATACACAGCAATCAAAGAATTTGTATTAGCATTGTCTATGGTTTTTGCAAAAATAAGGAACTGACCAGGGGAAGGGGGCTAAGAAGCACGAATAATTTCACTACTCACAGGCGTTCCGCAGGGGTCCTCCATTTTTTATATATTTGTCAACGATCTGTTCTATACAGAATTAGAGTCTGAAATATGCAATTTTGCTGACGAGACAACACTTTATGCATGTGATATATCTATTGAAGCCGTCATATTTAACCTAGAGGACGATCTACAAAAAATTTCAGATTGGTTCAAAGACAACAGAATGTGTGCTAATTCAGCGAAGTTTCAGGAAATGATTTTGGGTCTCAAGAGTAACAGCTCATCCTGCCTCAATATTGGTGAACAGATATTGAAACAAAACGAAAAAGAAAACATCTTGGCGTTCAAATAGACAACATTTTAAATTTTAATATGCATGTCAAGGTGCGCTGCCGGAAAATAAATCTAAAACTTTGTACATTTTCGAGAATAAGACCATTCCTCAACAAAGAAAAAGCTAAAATACTACTGACATCTATTGTTATGTCGAGTTTTTCATACTTTCCCTCGATATGAATGTTCTGTAGCTAAACACAACGAAATAGCGTGCCTTGCGAGTATTTTATGGAGGACGGCGATCCCTCATTTGAACAGCTTCTCGCAAGAAATGGAAACATTACAGTCCATCAAAAGAACCTCAAAGACTAATGACTGAAATATATAAGAAAAAGAACCACCAAAATCAATCATATATGTGGAAGTTCTTTGTAAAAAAATATATATATACCTTACAGCCTCCGTTCCAAAGAGTTATGCAAATATAGCCTTCTATTAACTCAGACAAATCGATATAGACTAAATTCTCTTTGATTTAGATCGCAAAGTGGTATGGCAAATGGTGTAGTTGCTTAACTCGTAAAAAATTCTTGTTGATTATATTTTAATTAGTTCTTAGTAACTATGTACCTTATACCAAATTTAAAGAATATTGTGTTGATGATACCGAAGAACGAAGCCAAGGGAGGGCAACAAGGGCCAAGCCCGAAGAAATGAACAACAACAAGGCTAAGGAAAAAGGCATAGGAGAATTTTAACTAATTACAACACAAAGGAACAGGTCTGAGAAATAAAACTATGTAAGACAAATAATTTCTGTGGAATAGGACTGAGGACGAGGACTGACGAAAAAGATTACGGGTGGGGAAAGACAATGGCAATACATAGTCGATATCCTAAAGCAGTTGCTGTCATGGACACATCAGCAATAACGATTCGGTTGCACTTATTAGTTTGTTTACATTTTTCGAATTCAAGAGGAAAAAGGCCTCTCCCTCTCCTCACTCCAATCATTAAAATATTCACGAACAGCAACAGCAAAGCACATAATAAAAACGAAGAGGACAAATACTTTCTTGTAAGAGCAAAAAAAACTTTTTTTAGAAAACAGCGAAAATATACTCGGAAACAACAAGAACCAGAGTAAAACACGCAGTATTTTGTGTTGAGCCTGCTCGTAGGGGAGGTGCGCAGCACAAGAAATCCACCCAAGAGTGGTCTGCATTAAAACGCAAATTATATGTCAAAAATCTTGGGATTCTTTTTCCCAAACAAAAATGTTCAGCGAATTCAATGGTCTTCTGCCATAGAGCTTCTATGGAGGTGGCAGTTTTCCACGGCGATTACATGCCAGAGAAAATTATTTAAATATGTCGCAAAATATATGGAAATATTCGTCGATAAATTATGTCTATTCATACATCTGTAATTCTTTAATAATGAACTCTGTGATCAAGGACAAGGGAAACGCAACTTTTCAAGCATGTTTTCATGCGTGAAATAGATGCAATCAGACCGGGCGCGCTGTGCGGAAGTAAATCCATAGCAAATGTTACACATCTTTTGCGTTGGCTCAGTGTGGTCAGGGTTCGAGCCAGCCATTGAAGCGTCACAGCAAGGTCTCGATTAGTTAACCTAGTTAACCTACTACTGAGATCCTAGCGACTGGCGTCATAACACTACTTCACCTTCACCATCCTTTGTTTACGTTTTCGATATTCAAAATTAAAAATTCTAATACGGCAGGTCTAGGAAACAAACATTATTTTGTTTCTGAAAATTTTTAGGGGCTAGAACAGTAAAACGAGTTCATTTCCTGCATAATTTTATTATAATGCTGTTTTCTTGTACAACCAGATTTAACAAGTAACGCGCTCAAATTAGTTTGGATCCTCAAACTGGAGCAAGATTTTATTTCAATTCCGCTTCGTTCAATAATGTCTTACATCTATGCAGAATCTTCTTGGAGATTAAGATTGCGCTTGAAAATGATTTTCAAACTTATTTCGTACCATTTTATGTTTTGTTTCTTACAAAAATCTTCGTTTCATAGCATGCAATTTGATTTTGAAAGTCAAACTAGTTTTTTCTTAGATTCATGAAAGGTATTTTTTTCTTGAAGACTAAAACGGTTTTGAGAAGATGTTTCAACATCTGAGGGAATAGTTAAAGGACAAAATCGAACAAGACAAACATGGAACACTTGACAAAATCGGCTAACATTGCTTACACCAATTTCAGGTCACATGGTCACACCATTGAGGGACCATTGCTTTGTTGTCAAATTCAGAACTCGAATCACGCTTTTCATGCCACAAATTAAGAATTCAATAAACGGCAAAGCTCCTCAAAAGTATGGCCATGTGACCTCAAATGGGTATAAACACCGCTAGCCGATTTGTTCTATTACAACAATAAGAAATAGAGCTGGGCAGCTGCACTTAAAGTCCTCTGATGACAAGAACATACAACCTACTGCCCAATAAGGACAAAAGTTTTCATTGCGTACAAAGCACCAAAAAGGCTACGCCATCAAGACTTATGTATCCCTGGCCAACCATCCCTGAAGTCCACTTCTCCTGTTGGAAAGAATGGTTTACCTATTCCTTTATTAGGCGGAAAACTATTTCAGCATATTTTAAATGTTTTGAGACTTCACTCGAAATTAGCAATTATCAAAAATAACGTTAAAATACTGCTAGAAAATGTACAAATACTTGTGTTGATATGTTTAGATATATACAAATTCATTTTCCCGCAGCAGTTTCAAAACTTGAACGAAAACTCTTGGCACTGTGTCTGCCGACAAAACGATTTCACAAAGGCAAAGCTTTCGTTATTGCACTTGCGAAGTTCTCTATAAAAATTGATAGCTGGCAATGTAAAAGTCATCAAGAAAATACTTGAAGCAGAAAAGTGCCCCATGCTTACAAAATTAGGACAGATTCGAGAATTGATGATGATGATGGTGACGATGATGATGATGATGAAACGATTTTGATGATGACGATAACGATTATGATAATGACTATAGTTCTTCGGATAAAGCAATAGCGTTGCTAAGTTTAGTACTACGTTCGATGACCACTTGACAAATTTAGAACAATTTTTTATACGATTATGATATTCAGGCATATCCTTGAATCTTCTTGAATATGTGTTCGCAGTAAACATGTTGACTTTTTTAGAGTTGAGTTCTAACAAAAAAAGAATTGAAGGGATTTTAAAGCCTTTGGCCTTGCTGGCATTTACAGGTCTTTCACCCTAACTTTGCAACAACATTTTTCGACCTTTGAACAGCCTAACGAGTGATACTGTAGTTTTTTAACGGGATGATCAATGCGAAAAGGCATTTTGCCAATTAAAAACACTTGGTCATTTAAGCCAGTGTTACGCTTCCCTAAATTTGGTCAACCGTTTATTGTTGATGTAAGCAATTATGTTTGTGATGGAGTTTTATCTCAAAAATGAAATAATGACCAGATCACCACAATATCATATTTATCGACATCACTTAAAAGTGCACAACAAAAATAGTCTGTGACAATCAAGGAAGCTTTTGCTCTAGTTTGCACGATCTGACATTGGCATGTCTATTTGGCTGGAGCATAATTTTTCTTAAACTCAGATCATAATGCATTAACACACTTCGAGAACAAAATGACCCTCGCGGTAGACTTTCTCCCTGGTTATCTGAACTAGAAGAATACAACTGTACGTTGTTAAGTATACACCATAGGTAAATGAAATATCAAAGTAGGTGCTCTTTCTGAAAAAAGAGCTTCAAGTTCTGTACAGCCTGCATCTAATTTTCAAGAGAAAATGTACGCTCCATTTACCGATGAAAACAGATTTCACTTTTAATTAAAAGAAGAACAAACCAACGACCAAGTCATCTCCAATGCAAATGAGTGTATGAAGAATTCGCAGCCGATACCTAATGGCAAATTATAACGAATTCATTTTCATTTGAGACTTGTGGATGTCGACTTCAAGTTACTTTATTTTCATTAAGTTGGTTTGAAAAAAATAATGCTAACTTTTACAAAGTTGTTCGAGGAAATATTCTCCAAAAAGCTCATTTTCTCGAAGTTTTGAAGAAAAAGATAATTCAAGAACTGGACCGTGGAATAACAAAATTTTGTGTGATATTTTGGTCGAAGACCCAGCGAAGGTTGAGCACAAAATTTGAAATGATCATTTTCATTCTATTGTTCATTTGACAAAAAATAAGCTTAAATTCGTTCTGTCATTCTGTCATTCATAATTTCATTTTCTATATTAAAAATACAGATTCGAACTATAAATATGAAAATGGTTTCGAAATATTTCGCAAAAGGTTTCGGAAATTAAGATCTCAATTTCTCTACATTAGGTATTTATCAGTATCGAGGACATTATTCAACCTTGTTGGCTCTTGATATTAATTTATGCCGAAGGCTATCACTTTGTGATGCCAAATTTCAGTCTTTTTTAAAGAAAATCCACGCCATGGAACAACACCAAAATTAAGAATAAACCATTAGACACCGTCTTAAAAATGAAAATTTTGTCGTTGTTATCGTAAAGATTCGCCTTTTCAAGAAATACTGCTTTTTGTTTACTGTACCTGTACTTTGAACCAATGTTGCTGAAATCGAAAACTAAATTGACAATTTGTATATAGATGGCTAACTTCCACAGATTTTATTGCTTTTAAAGGTTTTTGTATATTACAATAGCTTATTACAAGTTCTAAATTCCTCAAGTCCGAATTTTTAGGAAAAATGACTATTTTTCAACAAGTGACCTGCCTTCAGAGAAGGTGCAACTAAAACCTAAAACACGACGTTGGTACATTCAAAGGTATCCGAAAACCATATTTCGATTTATATCAGACAATCTCAATTGCACTGACATATGTCAGGGTATTCATACAAACTGTTCAAGTCATTGTTGAAGTTAGTAATAAAAACAACGAAGCTTGCATATATGTTACAAAAGATATTTGTCTAATCCTGTTACCTACCTAACTGCTTTTTTATTGTCGTTTCAGCTCCTAAAGGAGTTAAAATTGGCTTGGTAGGGAGAACAGGTACCTTGAAAGAATGACCAAAATCAAATATCTGGAAGTTGGAATATGAAAATCGCTATAACAATTTGATGAAGAGGTCGTATTGCAAAATAGCAAGGATTGAAATTTACATCAGATCCGAAGTTACTTTATTCAGAATTACAAAGATAAAAACAATATTACTGAAAATGTTAAAAAATATCAGACTGTAAATCAATCGATAAACAATGTTTTGATAAAACAAAATATTTTTAAAGATATGAATGGGGGTAAGCAGTAAAAAAGTGTAATTGTCTCCTGCTCAATTAATATAACTTGATAGTTTCTTAGCATCACTTTGCTAAAGTAAGATACAAAGAAATATGAAATAAAACTTGACAAATGCTTTGTTTTACTGATATTATTTGAAGCAGACACCGATTATTTGTACCGATAGTTTATTGCAATCAATAGTTTGTTCTAATGAACAACAGAGTAGATATGACTTCTGTACTTCATAATTAAATACGCCAGTCATAGCCAAGATGCTCTCACATCTTCTAACATATGGTGGCGCAAGATAAGCTAAAACAACGAAACGTATGGTAGCATGTAAGCACGAGAACGAAACGAAAAGTATGCAGCACGAGATAAGCTAAACGAACCTTGGCCGCATAGAACTTGCATTGAACAGGCTGTACTCAAGTCATGCAGTAGGTTCTACGGACTATCTCAGTGGAGAATAAAGCAGTGTAAAGTCCAGTTATATCATTATGTCAAAACTTGACGTTCTATTGAATCAATAGGATTACAAAATGGGAATCCTAAAGAAATGATTTTTTCCGTAATTACATTGGATAGCAAAAATAGAAGCATACCACTGTGGACATGATATCATTGTGTGCAGATAAGCAATGACTGAGATATTCAAAATCTTCATACTGTCGTAGAACAATAACACCACCTTCATATCGTTCGCTTTCATTCTAAAAAGAAGGCAAATAGACATGCAAAACTGTATCCACTGCACTTTAAAGGAAATAAAATGCCAAATAAATCAGGAGAACAAGAAAAATTACGAGACCTTCAACCAAAAGGATTGGTCTCGAAATAAACTGTTTAATTAATTTATGCGAAAAATGTCATCTTCTTCTATATAACAAACTTTGAATTTCAGGGTAGTAGGGCTGTGGGTTGCTGGCAATAAAAGTAAACCTTCAATCCTAGTAGGTCTGTGGGTTGCTGACAAACAGTGAAATTGAGATTTTCATTTTTTGCAGCAGCTCTAAATCTCTGAAACACATTGAGGTGCCAGTATGAAATGAATACGAAATGACTTCATGTTGGATGGGGAATTGGGAGTCCCCATTTTCACTATGCCAGTATGAAATTAATACGATCTTCAAGGTCGCCGTTTTTTGTCTGAAATCAGTTGTTTTATTTCAACGAGAACAAAGAGCAAAGCGGCATCGAGGTGTAACTCATTCAACCATTCACAATTTCCATTTTCAGGTGAAGCTGATTACTGTATCGTATTTATTTCAATCCCTTCAATGCCCCTCGCTTCACTCTCATTGATTTCCATCGGCCTCCATATGCTAGAAGTTTAGTCAACGTCAAGTTTGGCTTGCGGAAAGCATACCGTCGAAGTTTCTTCGACGTTGTTCCAACTTCAATCTGAGCTTTGATTTCTTTATCAATGTTTTGAAATTCACAATATCTTGCAGGTTGCACAAGTCGGACATGAGATTAAGTCAGAGTTACACCAAGATTCTGTTTTGCACTGCCAAATTTGAAAACTTCAAATGAAACCTAAACAGATTTAGTTAAGGAAATTGAAAACGAATGTACGCTTTGGACTGTTAAGGTGGTGGGGAACATTTTGATGTAAAGAAGTTGGCATTTAACGCAAAATTTACCGAAATTCAGGTAAAATAAAACAATGTTATACCAAGGTTATTCAAGAAGCTCCACTCCTTGTTATTATTTATTATATACGCATAAAGCTATTTTAATGTGGCGTTTTCCGAACAGCAACAACAACCAAATATCTTGATTGAAAATAGGACGTTTTAGGCAGAAAACAACATACGTAAGGTTACATCATTCATGAGATTTATGCGATTGGGCCTCCTGTGCATGGACCAGCCCTCTGTAATTAATGATTACCATACTGAGTTGTTCAACAGATTTAAATCAGGGCTATTATTGGCCAGTAGTCTTTTTGCGACCACAGTGAAGTCAGGATAATTCTCTTTGATGATTATTTTCTTTGAGTTTGGTTTGTAATAGGCTACTGCTGACGCGGTAACCTTTCTGGTTTCGGTACACCCGTATCTGAGACTACATATTTTTGTGTTTGGATTACTTTGAGAAAAAAGCAGCTAAGATTTTGATTTTTCTACAAGACATGCTTATTAGGTTGAAGTTTACCTGGTACAAGTTTGGTAAGATTTTGCAGCAGGAAGGATTTTATATCAACTACTAGCCCTTGTACACGTCGATGTCGGGTTGAATTTTTTCAACTTTTCTTTAATGAAGTGGAGATTTTCTGAGATACAATTCATTCACATGTTTGATTTGATGTATTAATCGTTTCTTGTATCAATCTATTTTGGTTTAGCCGAATCGTACAACTAATAAGTATCACGAAATTCAGAAAATAAACAAATAAGACAGGCTTGATACACTTGCTTTCAAATGTTTTTGATCTTCACAACAGAAAACGAAAAAATTCTTAGGTAAGCATAATTTGCATTGTCATTTGATAGACTGCGAATTTGATAGTCTGCTAATTTGAATAAGGATCAAAGAAGCGGGATGTCAAGTTCTACAGTTCTCCCCGCGGTTCTCCATCTCCTTGTTGCTTGAAAGACTGTACTTGTAACTTTGTACTTCTGAATTATTTCATGTCTTCTTTTAGATTTTAACAGAGTTCAACTGCCAATGCACGGCAAGTATATTTTCCACAGTTCTCCACCTGTTTTTGAAGATAGGTTTTCACCAGCTGTATTGTTTACTTACTGCAGAATGTGGAGAACTGTTAGAACTCAAAAATATATTGTCAGACAGTGAGAAGTGTGGAAGACATCAAATTATTTGGACCGTTTTTCCACTTTTATGTCGTAGAAAAAGGTGGGGAACTGTCAGTTTCTTAGATTCCAAGCTTTCTCCCCCGCAACGGCAGAAGCATTGCTTGAATTTTAATCAACAGAACGGTGCTAAAGGTGCATTTGAAGGATAAAGGTATTGATTCATCAGCTGAGAAATGAGTACTATTGCCTCTTATGCGTTTTCGAGGGTTGAAAATGAATTACGGCCCTTTGAAAGGACTTTTTCTTTTTTCAAAGAAATTTCACAATTTGTAAATTGCACACTCCTATTTACAAAAAACATCACTTGAGTCTTTAAGTCTTTCCATTCTTGAGAAAAAAAACGATTTTAGATTTCTACTCTTCCTCAGGCAATCATCGCCAAAAACAATGGGAACGCTATGTTACAAGTATGTTTTACCTATGTATGTTTAACCCAGTCCCATTATAACATATTTGGGTAATTAGACCCTCCCTCCCTCCGACTCAATGTTGGGACCACTTGCCACATCAATTTAACCAACATTTAGTCGAGGGGACGGGGTATGCGTTTTTAAGAGCAAAACTCTTGTATTTGTCAACATTCTTTGCATAATTGCTATCATCATATTTTCCATCATTATCATCAAATCAGATTAATTAGCTTCATCATAAGTAATTGCATTTTAGGGTTAAAAAAGGAAAAGCACCTCACAAGAGCTGCGTGCCGGAACTCCAAAGAATTGTTGATTTGAATTTAATAAAATACATAATAAAAGAAACAAGGCAAAACGGTACATAAAAAAACATGAGAATGAAATCTAACCGATATTACAAATCAATCGAATATATACAGATTTTGAATTAGTTTGGTTGATTATGATTGTTTGACGTGAAAGCCAGGTTAAAAATGATTAATGAAAATGTACGTGTGGTATAGATGAACAGGGATGCAAGAGGAGAGAGATAGTTGTAGACAAAAGAATATGAAAATAGGCAGCTTACAATAATGTGTGAAAACTTAAAGGAGTAGCAGGATACGAAACAGTAGCTAGAAGAAAGTGCGAATAAGTGGTAAGAATAAAAGAGTTAGTGAGGGATAAGCGATCTGCAGTCTTATTCATGGCTTAAGGTAAGAGTGTGCCACACTCTCGCATTTGTTTCATCTCTGTAGCAGTGGCAGTATTTGTAAGTCTTGTAACGAATGACCAGGCTTGCAGAAGTGTTCTGCAACGCCTGATTTGTCATGTCGTTTATGTATTATGTCACATTTGTGTTCTTTAAGTCTGTCACGTATTCATCTACCTGTTTGTCCGATGTACTGGCAGTCTGTCTTATTGTCCTGTTTACATTCGTTGCACTGTAGGAGGTAGATAACGTCTGTGGAGTTGCAGTTGAGTTTTGCGTTATGTTAAAAGTCTTGCCAGAGTTAGCAAATGTGACAGTATTGGCCCCGTTCTGTTTTTTAGATTCCCCGGAGACCACCGGTAGTGTCGGTTCGATTTCGGCACTAACCAGGTAGACCCTGAGGTTTTTAGGGCGTCTGTAACTGGGTATCAGTGGCTGTGGAAAAGCTTCTTTGCAGTCCTGTCAGTTCTGTAGGATGTTGAAGTTATAGGTAATGATCGACTTGAATTGTGAAACACTAGGGTTGTAGGTTGCCACAAAAGAAGTCCTCTGATTATGTCTTTTAGGTTTTGTCTTAAGACTGTCTTGTCGGGTAACGTTAAAAGCTTTCTGTATTTCGTTCTTAGTATGTCTGCGTTTGTAGCCCCTCCGTGTAAGGTAGTTAAGTAGTTCGTCACTCTACGATTATAATCATCACAACAATAACACACCTAACAGTTCAGAAAACGGTAGACAGCAAACCAATACCCGTAACAAACGGAAACACCTACAAATAGACACTGTCATAAATCCTTCTAACGCCCCATATCTCACGCTGAACTTTCTCTACTCTCAAGAGGTCTTAACTTCTGCCCCACCCCACAAAACATTGACTGGAACGAAATTAACGCTGACTTCACAGATTTCAATTGTAGACTTAGACTTAAACACTACTTTAGACACAAAAACACAGACAACAACGACGACATTACTGATAACAACACTATCCACAATGACCACCAACAAACAGGTAACAACAAATGCAAAAAGCCTAGCAACTGGACTCCACCTAAGAACTTAGATCCATTTCTGGAATCTTACATCGCTAACCTAGAGAAAGACATTAAGAACACACAATCCACCAAAGTTTCTGAAAACCTTACGCGAGAAGAATGCAACGCACGTAAGACACTAGGAAGACGAATGGACATCATTATCAAACCAGCGGACAAAGGCTCTTGTACGGTAGTGATGGACAACAGAAATACTTAGACGAATGTAACAGACAACTTAACGATCTACAATTTTACAAACAGCTCGACAACAACATCACTGACAAAGTTACCAAGACAGTTAAGACTTACTAAGAGCAAATGAAACGCAACAAAAACATACAGCTACCTAACACCTACGGAACCGAAATGCTCACGTTTCTACACAACCCCTAAACTGCACAAAAACCGCGATAACCCCCCTGGCAGACCTATTGTCTTTGCTAATGGCGACGCTACTGAACGTATTTCAGAATACGTCAGCAATGTCCTCGATACTCTTGTCTTCAAGGTTTCATCTTGTCTTAAAGATACTACACGTTTCCTTAACAAACTATCTTCACTCGGCACTCTCCCTGATAACTCTCTGCTCGTCACTCTAGATGTTTCTGCTCCCTATACTAATATCCCACATCTTGACGGCATAGAAGCTGCCAGGGTACACCTACATAGACGCAACGTACAAGACCCACCCACAGAAACAGTTTCTGACTTTCTCGACATCATACTTAAAAATAACAATTTCGAGTTCCACAGTAGATTTTACTTAAAGGAACACGGTACCGCCATGGCACTCGAATGGCACCCTCTTATGCCAATCTATTTATTGGGTGCTTTGAGGAGAGAGCCCTAAATGCTGCCCCTTACAAATCTCTTGCTTGGTGGCGGTACATAGACGACATTTTTTGATTTGGACTCACGGGCAAGACAAACTCACAGATTTCATATCCATCCTTAACAGCACACATCCTAACATCAAATTCACTCAAGACATCTCCACAAGTTCCATGCACTTTCTTAACGTCACTGTTAAACTCAGGGCATCTTTTAAGAAATTTTGACTAGTGGGCCAAACCATCGGGAGGGCCTGATTCGTTAGGAAAAAGTTTAATCTAAACAGCCCTGAAACCTCCAAGCATTGGACTGTTTATCAAGGCAATGAAGCGGGTCATGCTTTCTCAAGAACTTTTGTAACTTCAGTGGCCTGCTGCACACCTCTTTACCGGGGAAGAAGTAGTTTTCCGTCATTGAAGGAAACATGAGACATGTGTGCCAAAGGCATTCTTTCAAAGGGGGGTATGGGGCATGCTCCCCGGAAAAATTTGGAATCTTTTGTGTCCAGAGTCGCTCTGGTTGGGTTTCCGTGACGGAAAATATATGCTATATATACTAACTAGAAAAGCATTCTATTTCACCAACGTAATGAAACATAACATGCCCCATCTTACCAAGCGATCCATGGTTTTCCGACCTTTTTTAAAGCAGTTCGTTGGTCTTGTATCAAAAAATTGAATGCATGAGTAAATAGCATTGCTTTAATTGGCAATGGCTTCTACAGTGCCATTGATGCATATTTAGATATAGACTCGAGTTTCTTTATGAGTTTCGAGCTGCAACAATCGGCTTGGTGACTAAAAACATGCATGTGGTTTTCATAGTAGTGTTATGATATAATTTTGAATTCAGAACAAATGGTGAATTCTATATTTAGGAAACTATTGAAACAGTTTTGTTTTGGAAAGGGCCCACACTAGTGGGCCAAAAGCCGAAAATTTTGCTCTACTACTGGGCCAGGAAAAGGGCCCACTGGGCCAATGGCCCAGTAGTTACAATGCTAAAAGATGCCCTGGTTAAACTTAACAGTGACAAATCTCTCTCCACAGACTCTCTCTATGCATCAAACCTGCAGACACTCCTCAGTATCTTCTTAGCTCATCAGCACATCCAAAACACACTAAACGCTCCATTCCACATAGTATTGCCCTCCGACTACAACGCATTTGCTCAGACGACAGCACATTTAAGAGACCCATCCACGAACTACCTAAGTGCCTTAAACGGAGGGGCTTCAAACGCGACATGCTAAGAACGAAATACGGAAAGCTTCTAACGTTACCCGACAAGACAATCTTAAGACAAAACCTAAAAGACATAATGATAGGACTCCTTTTGTGGCAACCTACAACCCTAGTAATCCACAATTAAGTCTATCATTACAGATTACTTGAACATCCTACAGAACGGACAGGACTGCAAAGCTTTTCCACAGCTACCGATACTCAGTTACAGACGCCCTAAAAACCTCAGGGTCAACCTGGTTAGTGCCGAAATCAAAACCGACACTACCGGTGGTCTCCGGGGTATCTACAATTGCTCCTCCTCACGCGACTGCAACACTTGCAAGGAAATACAGAACGGGCCAATACTGTCACATTTACTAACTCTGGCAAGACTTTTAACATAACGCAAAACTCAACTGCAACTCCACAAACGTTACCTACCTCCTAAATTGCAACGAATGTATACAGGACAATAAGACAGACTGCCAGTACATTGGACAAACAGGTAGATGAATACGTGACAGACTTAGCGAACACAGACGTGACATAATACATAAACGACATGACAAATCAGGCGTTGTAGAACACTTCTGCAAGCATGGTCATTCGTTACAAGACTTACAAATACTACCACTGCTACAGATACGAGACAAACGCGAGAGTATAGCACACTCTTACCTTAAGCCATGAATAGGACTGCAGATCGCTAATCCCTCACTAACTATTTTATTCTAACCACTTATTCGCACTTTCTTCTAGCTACTCCTTTAAGTTTTCACACATTATTATAAGCTGCCTATTCTTATACTCGTTTCTCTACAACTATCTCTCTCCTCTTGCATCCCTATTCATCCATACCACACGTACATTTTTATTAATGATTTTTAACCTCGCTTTCACGTGAACCAATTGTAATCAACCAAACTAATTCAAAATCTGTATATATTCGATTGATTTGTAATATCGGTTAGATTTCATTCTCATTAGCCCTGAAGACGTCATTTTCCTTTTATTATATATTTGTATTTTGCTGCATATATTACACCACAGCATCAAAGAATAACAGCATCTCGATATATAGTGAAAAAACTCCTGTTTCATTTTTTCTACCATCAAAAGTTGAACAAAATTTAGCATATTACTGCCTTTTAACTTGCAGCCTTCTGAACTTTCGCTAGAGTCCGGGAGGTTGTGGGATGCCATGGGGAGCTAACCTCCCCGGACTCTAGCGAAAGTTCAGAAGGCTGCAAGTTAAAAGGCAGCAAGTTAAAAGGTAGCTGAGTGGTATCTTGTCTTTCCAAGGCTAAACTGGTACTAATATTCACCCGCATCGCGGGTGTCAAGGTAAAAACACACCCGCATCGCGGGTGTCAAGGTAAAAAGCTAGTCTACTTGTAATGGTAAACATATAAGAGAATTGATAAAAGGGTATTAAACTGTGGACAAAAAAAGAACATTATCATCATCATCATAATCATCATCATACTTATCAGCACCGTCAAAATTATCATTATCGCCATCATCAACTATTACATGTTAATCACTATTAGAATCATCCTCATCATCATCATCATTACCATAATTATAATCATATTCATCATCATCATCATAATCATCATCATCATCACAATCATCATTACCTTCATGTTATCAAAATCATCATCATCATCATCATTATAAGATGAAAGCTGAAGGTCAAATATAAGCTAAGTTTTATAAAACAAAACCTTGGGTGGGGTAGTAAGCCAGTGAGTCACGGAGGGTAAGGGTATCTCTGACTGTGTTCCATCCACTTGAATTCTAATGCAACGTTTCTATGCCCTGTCTGCACTCGAAAATCCTATTATTAACAGCCTAAATAAAAGTCAAGCAGTTCGATGGTAAATGCCTAATGAAATTTTTTGCCACCAAATTTCCAGATCTACTGAGAATATTCCAAACGCTCTTGTGTCAACTTAAGACGCAAAATTAGTAGTTTTAATTGCTGCCAAAATTTGAAAATCCTATCCGTATCTCATCGCAGACTTTAATTTTAAATGTCCTTTATGAACAATAAATATCTCACTATATCGGAACGATTTTCATTTTGTGTGTTTGTGCTGTGAATTGTCAAAGGAACATTCAACTTGAAGGCCGAAAAATATATGGCCTCTTAGTAGTGTTGCACATGCATTGAAACAGTTAAACAAAAAGTTTATGGAAGTAATGTGTCGATTTATGGAAATAATCAAGGCAAGAACTCTTCTTGAAAATGGTAAGAATATGAGTAAAATTCCAAAATAAATTACAGTCTCCTAGTGTCCTTTGACGTCCTTTGACCCCTGAAAACGTGAAAACGTACTTACCAAAAACGCGAAACAACCAAAAATTGCCCAAAACCAGCCAAAAGCACTCAAAACGAACCATAGCTCGATAAAAAGCACCCAAAACCACCAAGAAATGTCCAATTCACCTGGAATGATCTATTAAGTGGCAGAAAATCCTTGAAAAATCACCAGAAACTCTCATGTTCTTTGAAATTTCATTCTTAACTCTTGAAATTATACTTTCGCCTTGGGACTTTTGTTGACATAAAAAGCTTTTACATTGCTGTAGTCGGAAAAGCCTTTTTTGTTCACAACAGTAATGTAGTATTGTATTTGAGCGTGAAGTTGAGAGATAAGACACAATCGCACGCTGCCAATAAATATACCGTTGGGAAAGGTATCCATTGTCTGGAAAGTGTGTTTCATTTTGATATCTCAAAATATCTTGTAAGAAAGACTACATCATAACTAAATCGTAGTAATGTAATCGTGAAGGCTCTGCTACAACCACAATGTCACCATTTGTATTTATGGTCGTGCGATAATCGTACGAAAAGAAATTCTCACGTCTCAAGATTGTGCGATAGTCGCACGACAGTCAATTTTTTGTATGGAATCCAGGCTTTTAAAGCCGCAAGTCATTGAATAAACCCCTGAGAGTTGCACGCAAAAGATTCAATGTACGTGTAGTGAAAGGAACATAATAGATGGCCGCAATCAAAACCAAAACTTGTTGAAGTCGAGATAAAATCGAAATTTTAACCATCTTACGTTTCTCAAAAGATTTAGAAAAATACGGCATGCACTACCTGGGCAGAAAGGGCTTCGATTAAAAAATAAAGCGCATTTCTAGGTGCCCCAAGACTGGAGCCTTTCTTGTTGAATCGAACAATGGGCCATAACAATGGGGCAACCTGATTTGCATTTAAGCATATTAGTAATATAGGAAATGGCGCATTATTAAAAAAAACGACTAACCATTTTTGTTTGAATGGTGAATGTTAAAACTTCTCCATCTTTAGATGCATTGAGGATCAAAGCTTCATATGGTAATTTATCTTCCTTATTATTTTCATTGGGATTAGGAAAGTTATTTTCAATGCAATCCTGAAATAAAACAAGAAAAACATTTATCCAAATCATCAAAGTTAAGAAAAACATTTTTCAGTGGCGTAGCCATGGTTGGTTTCATATATAGACCGCACCTGATGCAAAAGATTCACAGGATACGACTTAGGTACACTTTTTAAGCAGCTGGTCAATAAGCAGCTTGGGCTGAGACTATGATAAAATTTTTGGTTGAGATAGCTTACCTTATACATAACCTCCAACTAAGGAAAAGATATAATTCAAACGGCGTTACTAACTAAAACGTAAAATCAAAACGAGAAACTAGCGGAACGACTCTAGAACAAGCAGGACGACCGAGGGACAAGCAGAATGACATAGGAACAGCCATGTGGGCTTGCGCAGATGATAAGGCGCGTTTCTCTTCAACAATGGAGACCGATAAGGTTATTGGCAATATTGAGGAATATTCACAAGGAAAAAGAGAGTTGAAGAAAGGCATAAAACAGCAGATGAGACAAGGAAGAAAAAACAGTTAAAAACACAAATGGTTGCTTATATTTCACCCTAGCAATAAGGGCTTTTCAGAGGTAAATAAAAGTTTGACATTACAAGCTTGAATTGATGAGAATAATTGAATATTTTCTCTCGTTTCTCAAAGTTAATTATTTTAACAACTTGCTTCGACACAAGTATCATGGATCCAGCGGGACAGCTTGTTATCATTTTCTTAAAAATGATATTAGACGTTATCTTTGTTCTTTGTTAAACTTTTAAGACTCCGTGTTGCAAGATCCAGTTATTTTCAATTTTCTTTTCTTCCAAATAAAATTTCACCTGCTGATCGAAAACTAACTTTTTATAATTCATAATTGTTACTCTTTGTGAATTTTTAATCTTTTACCATGACGAATTTTCATAGTTTATTTCTTTCTTTTCTGCTTTCGTTCTGTTTCGTTTTGGGACATGTTCTTATATAAAAGAAATGAAGAAATAATTTAAAAGGAATGCACACTTTCACATGAAGAAACTGAGTTCTCTGGAAAAGTAAGAAACGTTCAGTAGTAACAAGGAAAGATTATGAAACTTTTCAATCTTATTCTATTAATGACAAAAATAACAACAACAATATTAATTTCATAAACAAAAAGCTTTCCGGCTAATGTCATCTTCAGTTGTTACAAAATGTCATTTATAATTACATACACATTTTCTACAGCATAAGATGGCATAAGCCGAAAAGCTCTTTGTTTATAAAGTAGATTTTGTTGTTTTTATTACTCATGATTACCAAAAGATCGTAAGATAAGCAAACTTGTCAGAAATTTAACACAAAAAACGACATGTTTTAGTTTCGAAAACATGTTTCGATCATCCTGTGATCATCAACAGCTAAAATTTACAGATTAATTTGAGCAATTTATACATTGTGCCTTCCCATCCCTCTGGTGGGAAATTACATAGGTACAATTTAATTGCTGCTAACCTTACCCATGTAAAGCAAAAATTTTGCAAAATGAATAAAAATGTACATTATGATCACGGTTACACGACACAGGATCGGATCGGATCCATTTGGAACCGATCCCGTTTTTGAGGGATGTTTACACGGGATCGGATACAAAAGGATCCGCTGAAATTTTCTTTGAGTTTACTTCGAACCAGAGGTGTTATCGATAAAAATGGCGCCTGAAATTCGAAAATAACAGACTTATGTAACAAGCCTTGCTGGGGTCTTGCTTTTGTGATATTTAAGTAGACGTTCGAAACAGGAGATTTTTCTACACAGTTGTTAGGTCAATAGTTAAAATTTTCCTGCAAATTCAGCTTGATTTTATGTTGTAAAATTTTGTTTTTTACTCTTGAAAAGCGACTGCTTCGAATTTGAGGCTACAAACACAAAGAAGATCACTAAAGAGCAGAAATATATCTTTGTTGAGTCTGAAAGCAAAGAAAACAAAGCTGAGTTCAGTCTGCGATGTTAAAATGCCCTTGATTTTACATATTGATTGACCTCGTTCACTTTCCAGATACTTTCGAATCCGACAAGCCCGTTTACACGGGACCTCCGTGGGATCAGAACCGTGCTGGATCGCTTGATCGCACCATTTCGCTCCTCAAACATTGGATGTATGGCTACACTAAAGCATTTGGCCAGGACCCAGAAAAACATCCAACCTTCGTGCTACATCAAATTTACATTTGAAAACCCTCCTGACTTATTACAGGCTCGAACTTGTGTTTACTGCCTCCATAGTCAATGCCATCTCTCTGAACATTTCACAATACTAGTGATGGAAAGCAAATAGAACAGTGTCAAATGAAGAACAATTTTGCTTAAGATTTCCGTACAGCTCATCACGTTACGCTATAAAAATGATATTTAGTTTTATAATATCTGTCACCTGAATTTCGCGTCCCATCAAAATTCGGCTATCTAACACGGAATATGGAAAGACGGAATGGAATGACGGAATGGAATGCCGGAATGACGGAATGGAATGAGGGCCTACTTAGTAAATACCTTGAATTTCACCTGAAAATGCTTATACATCTTTGCTTTGGCTTCTAAGTAACAGATAAATGTCAACAAATCATCGAGATCGATTGAATTTTACGTTTTATAGCACTATTCCATGCTTTCTAAAACGATTTCGTGTTTTCTAAAACGATTCCGTGTTTTCTAAGACGATTCCGTGTTTTCAAAAACGATTCCATAAAATGCTTGGGAGTCCCCTTTTGTCTGAAAATTGATTGTCAGAGAATTTGAGTATTGACAAAACTGTCTCATTCATATCTAACTCATTCAATTTAATGACAATAATGGCGAGCAATTCCTTTAAAATAGCTTTGTAGATGTCCATGGATTGTAAAGCATGTTCATTTATGTAATTTTTGTTCGATTTTCCTTTGATTATTTGATTATGTGATTATTTTCCTTTTTGAAGACAAGGAGGCAATTTGTGGTTAAACTCGCCAAACTCACCCCATATTGTATTTGTAGAAAAGTAGATTTTCTAGGCAGTCTGTAAACCACGAAATCACGAAATGAGGAAACCAAATCACGAAATGGCGAAATCACATGAAAATAAAGCAAAGCAGTGCATTATATCTATTTAGTTTTCTGTTAGTTAATGCAAGTCTTGAAATCTCTTTCCCCATTACCTCTTTACTCGAGCAAAAACAAGTAAATTGTTGATTAAACGAACACCTTTTCGGGAGATTCCCCACTTGCTTTTCACGCAGGAATTTTCTGATGAAGTTTTGGACACATTTTTTGGCTATATAGATTCGAGAAATAGACGCTTAATAAAAATTCATATCATAAACCATCTTTTTAGTGTCAGAAATATAAATATTGTATTAAGAAAGTACAGTATACATAAATCAGACAAGGAATTATTCAAAAACGGTAGCACTAGTTTCATAAATTGGAGTTGATCTTCATCTTAACTCCTTCCTCGTAGTTCTAAAAGTTTCTTAACGTGTCTAGTTCTAGGTTTCTTATAAACCGGTTTCTTATACAAAAAACGTGTATTTCTCTAATCTATATAGCCAAAAAATGTCCGATACTCCATCAGAAATTCCCTGCGTGAATAGGAAGTCAGGGAAGTGGGGAATCTCCCGAAAAAGTGTTCTTGTTTGATCAAAAGTTTACTTAGTTTTTGCTCGAGTAAAGAGGTAATTGGGAAAGATTTCAAGACTTGCATTAACTAACAGACAACTAAATAGATATAATGCACTGTTTTGCTTTATTTTCATGTGATTTCGCCATTTCGTGATTTCGTTTCGTCATTTCGTGATTTCGTGGTTTACAGACTGACGATTTTCTAATATAATCCTGGCAAAGTCAAGAAATAAGGTTGAACAAGAAATTGCACAAAAGTTCGAGGCGCATTTATTGAAGGCACAAAATTGGAGGGGCGCATTAAAAGGTAAGGTATTAAGGAAAGAGCGTGACTATTTCTTACTGTACAGCTTCTTTATATGAAAAAGCTATAGCAAAAAGGCGAACAGAACAGTCAAAAGTTACTTAAATTGCTTGGAACTGAAACAAGATCTCGATCGAAAATAACAGAACATTGAGTATAAGTAATAAAAAAGTCGATCGAAAATAACAGAACATTAAGTATAAGTAATAAAAGATCTCGATCGAAAATAACAGAACATTGACTACAAGTAATAAAAAAGTATCCGAAGATAGAACAGTAGCGCTCCATGTACTATGAGGTAAAATTATTCGGAGGACTTCAGCAAATCAAGTGTTATTTTTTGAAAAATGTTTTCTTGTAAGGGAATTAAAAAATCCTCCTCCATCTACAAAGGAATCGGTCGTCTGCCCCTAGCACATAAATGCCTCAAAAATCGTTTACAGTACCGAAATGTGAAAAAAATTGATACAGGGGCGTAAGAGCGTACTTAATAGTGGAAGGGGCACGAAATCCCCTTAATTCTAACATTAAAGTTGGAATTAAGCAGATATATATTGGCCTGGCTCAGTTGACTGCAAACTTTTGCCATATGACCTGATATTCGGGATAATTTCCTTTTCCTATACTGACAGCATGATTTGCTCAGAGACATCTTTCCAGCACTTAGTCCATCACAGAAAAAGAGACACCACAAAGGACCACATGTGTTGAATGTCAGGTTAGACAAAACAACGATATAATTACATGCTATTTCCGGCAATCACTTTTCAAACACAAGGGGATTCCCAAGCATTTTATGGAATCGATTTAGAAAACACGGAATCGTTTTTGAAAACACGGAATCGTTAAAAAAAAACAGAATCGTTTCGAAAACACGGACTCGTTTTAGAAAACACGGAATCGATTTAGAAAACATGGAATGGTGCTATAAAACGTAAAATTTAATAGATCTCGATGATAGATTGACATTTATCTGTTACTTAGAAGCCAAAGCAAAGATTTATAAGCATTTTCAGGTGAAATTCAAGGTATTTACTAAATAGGCCCTCATTCCATTCCGTCATTCCGTCATTCTGCCATTCCATTCCGTCATTCCATTCCGTTATTCCATATTCCATATTTTAAAGATAGCCAGCAAAATTCCGGTATGTCGCAGATACATCATTCCCTGTTGTTTTTCACACGTTTTTGGGGTGTAAATCAAGCTTAAATCAACTCGCATTATGAGTAAATGCGTGTAGGACAATAGTCCTGTTTTTGCGTGTAACTGGACTAACTTTGAAGCTGCACGGACTACCCGTTTATTTTTTCAAGAAACCACCGTATTTTCGTGTGTAGATTTTAAATGCCTCACTCCGTAAAAAATGTCTTTTTGCATTTTATTCCCGTTTTGCAAGCAAGGTTTCGAGGTTTTGCTTCCAAATCGGGAATAATCATTTCCATTAAAGAATCTTTGAATTTGCTGGAATATGTGGGTGCAAATTGCAAAACCTTTGTCTTTGAATATGTGGGTGCAAATTGCAAAATCGCTCACGTGAAAAGCTTAATCCGTGTGCGTTATAAAAGTTAAAATCACCTGAAATCACCTAAAACCACCTGAAATCACCTGAAATCACATGAAATCACCTGAAATCGCCTGTAAATCACCCAAAACCGCCTGTAAATGACCTAAAATCGCCTGTAAATCACGTAAAATCGCCTGTAAATCACCTAAATCGCCTGTAAATCACCTAAAACCGCCTTTAAATCACCTAATATCACCTGAAATTGGCCGATGGGTCCCCTGCGACTTCCAACATTTCTATATTTCTTATTCATTAACAGAATAACGCCTTTCAGTTTTCGGTCCGCGACACGTTTGATGTCCTCAGTCTTTGTTTCGACACATGCACATATTGTCTTTTATTTAGCTGCATATAAGCAAACTATAATAAACTCTAGTCTTTGGCTTGGTCTTCTTTTTCTGAATTCCGTTCGTTCTGTGAATGTGAATCGCCAAGTGACTTTGACTTTTCGTGTGCACGTGTGATCGCATGCATTAAAACGAGAAGACTTTTACTAAACTTTCCCTATTTTAGCTTTATTTGAGGAACCCAAGGTTTCTCAGCTTCCGTTCAAGCTGAACAATGTCACTTTGGTTCTATATTTTCCGTCCGCCATGATGAAAAAAGTTGTACCACGTACATTCATGCCATGCATTATAAAAGGGAGCACCCCAGGACCGGTCTGGATCAGGTCCATGTCCTATTGGTCCTGGAATCTGGCTTTTACCGTATGCCAGAATCTCGTACACCCTTTTGCTGGGTTTTCATTGGAATCCAAGGATAGAATTATTTTACTGTGTGATGATTATTTCATGAGCTGATCTTTTTACCACAAGAAGAAAATTTTCATGAGCTTATTTTTTCAGCACATTTTTTTAAATAAACAAAATCTTTTCTTTAGTTGTGTTGTGTGGTGTGTTGTGTTGTAACTGTAGTTGGGTATAGCAATTGCCTACACAATCAGTAAAGGATTGTGCTTTGTGCTCTTGCAGCTCATAACACTGTCATTGCATATGCATGTTTTTATTATCTAGTTTTTGGTCTAAATTAAAGTGAAATCTCTGAAATTATATAGTTCCTCTAAATGAATTCCCCAACCCCATTGTTGTCTTACATTATTATATGATACAATATAGGCCAGAAATAACTTAACCTTGGTTTTGTACAATTCACATGAACAAATTCATATGAATTTTTTCGAAAATCCTCTGGGAAATCAAAGATTGAGTGAAGTCATTATGGCTTTCTTCCTTGAATCTACTTTTCTTTATATTCAATGTCCTTTCCATGTTGTGATCAAGGGGCATTTCACTCATGGAAAAGGTGTTCAAGGTTTCCTGTTGAAACAAACAATTTCAAATGGCGTAATTTATAAACAGTGAGACAACCTGAAACCACCTGAAACCACTTGAAACCAGCTGAAACGACCTGAAACAACCTGAAACAACCTGAAACAAGCCATCAAATTTGGAATCGAGGCTGAAACGACCTGAGACAACCTGCTATCTTAGCAACGAAGTGTTAAGGTCAAGGGATTTGTATTGTTCTTTACGCATTGTCGCATTCTTTTCTTATCACAATAGGAACACGTGTTCTGTGTGCCACTCCTCATATCCTCCTTGTGTGCCACTTTTCTCAAGGTCAGATTTTGCCTAAGCGTACTAACAAAAGCGCACTGTTCACATTTTTCGCCCCAAGAGGAAAGACAAATTTACAACAGAGGGATGACATTTTGAAGAAAATTGAGGATTTTGAGGGGCTTTCTGTCCCTTAATAAGTGAAAATGACATTTCTTGGTTAGTTTTGGGTAGTTTTGGGTCGTTTTGATCTAATTATTAATGGAAGCCTGATAATGATAACATCCATTCATTCTCCATTCAGCCTGAAGAAGCTTGAGTGAAAGTCACCCAGACGAACAAAGCCACCCCTGTTGATGGCGTCATAATCTTGCATACTAAGTTCATCACCTTCTAGAGTGCTGACCTTCTCTTGTCCTCCTAGTGTATAAAACATTGATGAAGATTGTATATAATCAAATTGATATGAAGGGAAAGGGATAAATATTTTCAGAAAAAATGGAAAATAGTATACACTTAAGAAGTCAGAAGTATTGCAACAGTAGCCATAGGCCCGAAACACAAAATTTACGTAACAAAAACATGACGGCTCAGAGGCTTGGCAAACTTGTTCACAATGTTTACAATTTCATTGACTATCATTTAGAATAAAAGTAAACAATCTATTTGTTGCTTTTTGTGGAAAATAATGAAAAACTTTGAAGAAGTGCCTTCAAGATTTCGAGTGAAATATTTCAAGAGTTGTTTTGATAAAAAGCAAAAAACAAGTTCTTTCTTGACTTTGACTCAAAGTTTTTTCGTTTTTCATAGCAAAATAGCTGAAACTTATTTTCCAAGTTACAATTTTCACTGAAAAAAGAGGATTTCATAAAGAAAACGGAGATTATTTGGCGTAATTTATAAACAGTCAGACAACCTGAAAAGAGCTGAAACGAGCTGAAACCACCTGAAACCACCTGAAACGAGCCGTCAAATTTGGAATCGAGGCTGAAACAACCTGAGACGGCCTGCTATCTTAGCAACGAAGTGTTAAGGTCAAGGGATTTGTATTGTTCTTTACGCATTGTCGCATTCTTTAAAGATGATTTTTTGCCCCTCTTTACCTCTCCAAAAATTCTAGGATGAACTAATGTTTTGTTTGGGTACTGTACACTTAGGGTACAAAAGTATTGCAACGCTTGACCTAAAATGGCGGCCAACATTAGCCGTAGGCCCAAGAACACAAAATTTACATGACAAAGACATGACGGCTCAGGGGCTTCCTCGAACTTGATTTAGGCGGGAAAATGTTCACAATTTCATTGACTTTCATATAGAATAAAAAGTAGACGATTTATTTGTTGCTTCTTGTGGAAAATAATGAAAAACTATGAAGTAGTGCCTTCCATATTTCGAACAAAATATTTCAAGAGTTGTCTTGATAAAGAGCAATAAACATAACTACTTTTTTGGCCTTTGACTAAAAAATTTTTCGTTTTTCAAATCAAAATAGCTGAAACTTTTGTTCCATGTTATAACTTTTACTGAGAAAAGTAGTTTTCTCAAAGAAAACAGAGATTATTTTGTGGACAACAATTTCAGGTAAGTGACTTTTGTTTAGGCCCAAAAAGGGTAATTTTTGTAAATTTGCAAATTCTTCTCTATAAACCCAAGAATTTGCTTCAAAATTAATTTGCAATATTTTGGGATAACCAGAGTTTTGAAATATGTGAATGAAATTGTCCATTAGAATTCTGAAGACTCCTTCAAGTGCACAATTTATTTTCGCATCAAAACAACAGCTTCAAAAGTTACTCACCTAAAATCTTTATCAATATTTCAACCCCCAAATTCTTCTCTAACTGTACACTTCGAGCGAAAATTTAAATAGTAATTACAAGTTTGAATTATTTCGTCCCGAAAAACCACGAAACTTTGTAGCAAAAGTCACCATAAGTGGTTCATACATCGCTGTTTTTCAAGATAACCCTTGAAATATTTTCCAGAAAATTTGGAAGGCAATGCTTCATAGTTTTTCATTATTTTCCACAAGAAGCAACAAATAAATCGTCTACTTTTTATTCTATATGAAAGTCAATGAAATTGTGAACATTTTCCCACCTAAATCAAGTTCGAGGAAGCCCCTGAGACGTCATGTCTTTGCCATGTAAATTTTGTGTTCTTGGGCCTATGGCTAATGTTGGCCGCCATTTTAGGTCAAGCGTTGCAATACTTTTGTACCCTAAGTGTATGCATTGAAATTTGTTTGGATACTTGCAATGGCTCTTATGAAACTTCACACTGTACAACAACATTGTTTTGGGGGGGAGGGGGTTGATCTTCAGTTATTCCCATCAAGAAAAGAAAGAGGAGTCATACTCTGGTGAAATTACGGGGGTGTTCCAAGGACTTTTGGCAGGCATTGTAGTCTACAATGTGGGGATACCATGATTGCCGTGGGAGGCATCTCGGAGTATGGTGGCGGATGTTCAGTACGGTGGGGGGGTGGGGGATACCATGATTGCCGTGGCGGATATTCAGTACGGTGGGGGATACCATGATGCCTGAGGGGGATACCATGATAGCCGTGGGGAGGCATCATGATTGCCCTGGCGGATATTCAGTACGGTGGGGGGATATCTCTGAGTACGGTGGGGGATGATCAGTACGGTGGGGGTAAAATATGATCTAATCAGCTAAAATCATGGTAAATCAGAGACGGGGGCTAAATATTTCTGCTTCAGCAACAATCTTTGAGCCCCTCTCCATTTCAAGCGATATTCTTAGCTTCTCAAAGCTCAATGGGATACAAATGGGATACAAGTACTTCGTTTCGCAAATTTTGGTTGATTTCAATACTCAAACTTTCTTGTTTCATTTTTTTTATTACCAAAGTGCTAAGGAGCTACTTTGCAGCATAGTCAATATTATATTGAGGGGTACTTCGGGGTTTGCGGTATTGCGGTATCCGGGGTAAAATATGAGCGGTATTTCGGTATTGAAGGAAAAACCTGGCGGTATTGCGGTATTAAAATTTCACAGCGCGGTATTCGGTATTTTACGAACCTTGAAAGGAACAGCTAAGAGCCATAGCAGAAGAAAAAACTTAAGAGTTACCAGACATCAATACAAGAAAGTAAGTCGAAATGAAGAGAAGATTAATGTATTGAATTGTGAAATTCAACCAGTATAATTGTTCTGGCGCACCGAACCGGCCAAAGATATGACTTTTTCGACAGTAATTTGTGATATATTTCTGTTTACTTCATGACTTTACATTTCTGTTCCACGACAATACATTTTGGTTGCGTTTGGTTAGTTGATTTTACAATTTTTTTTCGCAATTTTACATTTGTAGCAATGCACCATAGCAACACCCTTCTTTGTTTTCAATTTCCTTACTTTTTCCTCCTCGTTAACACTTCACTCTTTATTCGCTTTTCTTTCTCTTGACAACCGTTTTGTTTATCGATTTTGTAAATAGAATTTTTCGTTAGTTAGATTTTGATTTACATTGGTACGCACATAAAAACACAAGCTTCTGAGAGATTTCTGAATCGAAACCTATACAGCTCAAGTTTGGTGAGATCGTTTTAATTATTACATATACTAGCTTTAGTAAATGCATCTCATTAATAATATTTCCTAAATTGGTGACCACGACGTGATCCGATTGCTTCTCAACGACGCAGATTTCCATCGCTACTATCTGGCAACTCACCGTCCAGTTATTCTCGATCTGTCGATCTGCTGTCTGTCTAACACAAGCAACAAGCATCACAGCCTAGAAGACACGCACATCCTTCGTCAACGTTCCAGCTCAAGCTTCATTCACTCACACAACTGATCTTGTCAAGCATCACGTAAGTGCCTTTTCAAGTTTACGTCAATTCTAAATACATCACTACTTCAAAGTTCAAGCACAGCCCAAGCAGCTTGGCAGCCCTTAGCAGCACTCAACAAATCGGCGGCCGACACTCACTGCTTTAACTGCCCCACTGCTTAGCACTTGTCTTTGGTAAGGTTCTGGGATCCTTCATAAAACCCACTGTTTTTCATCAACTCAACTCAACTCAAGGCGTTATTAATTGGCAGCGTGGCAGCACACACACACACAACGCAGGGCGAGCAACCAATGCCTCACTGTCGACATTCAACGCAGCTCAGGTTCCTGGTTATCCGACTCACAAAACCTTGCAGCTTTCAAGGTTCCTGGTCAGCCTACTCATAAAACCTCGTTGTTTATCAGTCACAAATCAGCATCATCAGCAAGACGACCAATTCGACTGGCAGATGGCAAGACAAGTCAGTTTTCTTCAACAACAACAACATTGAGTGAAAATTCAAACATGAACATATTTCAAGCATCAAGATCAAGTCATCAAGTCAAAGTGAACTAAAAAACAAAAAAAAACCGAAACTGGACACGACATGTAACTCTTAAATTTTGCTTATGTAAGGAAGTAGAGTAGAATAACGGAAACTCACAAGAAACTCCAATTTCTATCTCTCGCAACCATAAACTTCTTACTTAACAAAAATCACTTCCATGCCAAAAAACTTTTTTCTCGTTCACGCCCTAAAACCACGTTTTCCAAACCAGTCATTTAAGTCTCGTCCCAGACCTCCTAGAATACTTCCTCACATGCAAATAATGTACGCATCTTGACTTTAAGTCACTTGAATGAGCCCTGCAGATGTACCCTGTTTGGTGTGCACTTTATTAATGACAAGACGTTTGCAATCTTTGAGATCATACAGAAGTTGTTCTTTTAACTGATAAAAAAGGCCAGGAATGAAATGTTAGCTACTAATCCTGTATCGTGTTGTGAGTTCATGCAGCCAGTTGGCATTGCACTGAACTTGTTCGTGTTGTCTACATTTGCGATCTCAATGTTAACTCAATAAGAATTATTACCAAAATGCAAGAATGTGCGTCTTTTCTTGAGCAACTAGCAGGGGCGCACATCTAGAATATTCTTTGGGGGCGTAAACGTAGATGGAACAGACTAAGATTTTGGGAACCGTCTAGGCCTCTTTAGATGTCCAATTGCCAATGACTTTTCCCGAAAGGAAAGACAGTATACGTAATTAGGCAAGCAACAATAAAAAAAACAAGCATCTTAAAGTGATCTACGCATTCCCATACTGATTTATGTTCATCGTTTTCGTCTAAAATGCTGTGTTGGTCCCGTACAGACTATTTTCCAATTCTCATGGGACCGAATTCAATTTTAACTGTCCTGGATCGATTGTTATCGTTAGATATATCAGTTCTTCACTCGTAACTTTACAGAAAGACTCGATAATTTCTGAGAACTTTCCTGGTCCAAACTTTTTGGACTAACTACTAATCAAATTTTTAGACTGAATTTGCCAATAAGGTAACATTTCTGGACCGACTGACAAAATATTTGGGGGGGTGGTGTCACACCCACATCCCACTAATGTGCGCCCCTGGCAACCAGGCTACCACTAGGAAGCGTTGTCGGTGCATACAGTGGGAGCAAGATTCGGTCTGAAACGAATTTTACTCTAACCAGGTAAAATTCCAATACAAACAGCAAGAAGACATATAATAACAAGTTAAGCAACACACGGGACCAGTTTTTAACCAAAATTTTCTAAAGTTTACAAAGCTTTCAATGTTGTGTCTTGAGTTTTAACCTGGGTTCTTGAGTTTATAATTACGCTCTTATTAAGTTCTTTCCTCCTCATTGACTGTTTCATCTCTGCCAAAACGAGGATATTCTTTCATTTAATCCAAAATAGGGCGTTTCCCAGCACACTAAAGGGCGTTTCCCGGCATTCTTGAGGGCGTGGTCCCAAAACTTTTTCTGGTGGCTAACTCCCAGATCCCAAAATTTCGCTCGCTTTGCTAACTAGTCCAGCTTAACATGACCTAACTACGGATCTGGAGGGAGAAATGGAACAAATGTATTAAAAATGGATTCAAATTCTTATACACTGGTGTTCTGTGTTATAATCACATTAACAATACTGATATTTTAGTTTTCAGCAATTTGCGGTATTTTGCAACTTTTTCGTGCGATTTTCGGGATTCGGCGATTTTTTGGCCCGGTATTGCGGTATTGGGACCCCTCCGAAGTACCCCTCTATATTGACTATGTTTGCAGATTGACGAAAATATCAAAAATCTCATGGAATAGAGGCGAATAGGTGAAAGAGATGTTTTCACTGTTTAAAAGTACAGCATTTCATGCATAGTTTTGCTGTGGCAAATGCAATTTTAACGAATATTTGCTGGCAAGCTTTTGAAAACTTTAAAACGAAACATGATCGTGTACCTTGAGGCTTACGAAAGGCGTTGTTTGAAGTGTAACGTAACCTCTCAAATTGTGGCTCCAATAACAATCACACAATTTGTCTTCTTTGAAGAGCTTTACATTGTGGGATGCGTTTATAAGTTGCAAATACTTGTAATATTCATCTTACCAGATTTCAACTAAATACTAAATGTAACCTCCTACGAAAACAGAGAAATTTTCATAAATGTTGATTTCGCTCATTGCAAACTTTATCATTCAAGTTACAACGAATTGTCAAGAGTTTCAGCAATATTTTTGGGTTTTGAGTATCATTCTAATTGTGTAACAAATGGACCGCCAATTCAAGCAATACTTTGCTCAATGCACCAAGTAAGGCTAGCAGTTTGAGTATTGAAATCAACCAAAATTTGCGAAACGAAGTACTTGTATCCCATTTGTATCCCATTGAGCTTTGAGAAGCTAAGAATATCGCTTGAAATGGAAAGGGGCTCGAAGATTGTTGCTGAAGCAGAAATATTTAGCCCCAGTCTCTGATTTACCATGATTTAGCTGATTAGATCATATTTTACCCCCACCGTACTGAACATCTCCCACCGTACTCAGAGATATCCCCCACCGTACTGAATATCCGCCACGGCAATCATGATGCCTCCCCACGGCAATCTTGGTATCCCCCCACAGGCATCATGGTATCCCCCCACCGTACTGAACATCTCCCACCGTACTCAGAGATATCCCCCCACCGTACTGAATATCCGCCACGGCAATCATGATGCCTCCCCACGGCAATCTTGGTATCCCCCCACAGGCATCATGGTATCCCCCCACCGTACTGAATATCCGCCACGGCAATCATGGTATCCCCCCACCGTACTGAACCTCCGCCACCGTACTCCGAGATGCCTCCCCACGGCAATCATGGTATCCCCCGACCGAGCCGGCTTTTTTGAGAGAAAATCTTGGTCTCAAATTGTTTGTTTCCTGAATCGTGGATCGAGCTCGCAACCCTTAGTGCAAGAAACAAACTCATTATTCCACTGAGCTACACTAACAGTTGATACTAATTAATGTTTTTGGCAAGCAATTGCATTTTGTTAACTATGCCCACGAACGACAACACTTAACGGCGATTTCAAAGTTGAATTCCTATTATTTATGGTTTATCTTTTGTTACGTTTTGGCAGGAAAAAGCGCCTATATGCCTATATGCCTATATGCCTATATGCCTATATGCCTACCTATATGCCAATTACAACAAACACCCTCTTAATATGTCCTTCGGGCATAAAAAGGCTGTTCTGATAAAGAAAAAAAAAACGTTCATTCTTTTTTATTTAAATATTTTCTGTTCAACTTGCCAATTTATTTGCGACCACATTCAACATACATTTTTATTCAAAATTGAATTTTCCATGGCAATTGTTGCAATAAAAAATTAATCCGCTCTATCTGCGTCTAATAAGTCAACGTGAAACACTGGACATCGGTTAAGATTTCGATTATTTTGCCTTAATCAGCTTTTGTAACTGTTTGCTTTTTCCAAATATGTAACAAGTTTGTAACGTTTTTCCAAATATAGGAAATTTCGAACATGTCCCACAAGAATAGAACGGCGTTGCACCATTGATTCTTTATCAATAACCGTAAATTGTAAACAGAAATAAACCGTGTAGTTTTCAAAGTCACAAGTCGTAAACATGAGCATGGGGAGTGAACAGCAGAAAAGATTAATACTTATGGTGCGCCAAACCGGCCAAAAATATAACTTTTTCAGACAGTTATTTGTTATATTTTTTGCACGACTTTATATTCTTGTTGCACGACTTTATATTTTTGTTGCACGAGTTTATATTTTTGTTGCACGACTTTATATTTTTATTGGGCAACTTTATATCTTTACTGCACGACTTATAAATATTTGTGCTCGATTATTATAAATGGGCAAATATTTTAATCGGGCACATATAAATTTTGCTGACAGCAAAATGTTTTGCTGTGGCCCTTTGCACACTATTATGTGCGAAGGATGAGCACATTATTATGTGTGAAGGATGAGCACATTATATGGGGATGCGATGTCACCACTGGGGGTAATGTCTGTGCAGTACAGTGGAGGCTGTGCATTACAGTGGAGGTTGTTCAGTACAGTGGGGGGATAACATTGAGTACAGTGGAGGCTGTTCAGTACAGCGGAGGAATAACATTGAGTACAGTGGAGGTTGTGGGATAACATCAGTGAAGGTTATAGCGCCATGGTACTGCTTTAACTTTAAGCAAGCTATTTTGTCGTGCATTATGGCTAAAAATTGCCTGAATTAAAAAGAATTATTGTATGAAAAATTTCACGAATAATAGAGGCTCTGCAAAAATTACGGTATTCTTATCCAAAAAGTGTGTGAAAACATAGTTACACAATTGGATAGATAAATTACACTGCCTGAGCAACCAAACGATTAGGTCCATTTGTAAATTACTCTGTTACACAACAGTGAAATAAAGAAAAAACTACACCGATATGATCTCAAATGTCTCATTCTAAAAGCTAACCAAAAATCAAATACAATGGAAGGGCAATAGAAACAAGTCAAAACGTTAGAATTTGATTACTATAAGAATTTGATTTCTATAAGGTTAAGTTAACGAAATACTTATCTATTCTATCGAAATTGGTATTTCGGGCTACTGCTTTTCTGCTTTTCTTTGAGGGAGCTCTAAGCAACAAGGATTTAAATTCTTCATCCATTTATGTTTTTCTTGGCATAACTTCAGACAAGTAAGAAAGAAAAACTCGAAATTTGAATTGGTTACATTGACCCTGTGCCATTCTTTTTTAAACTCGGTCACTCTTTTTACGCACTTATACGCATTTTTGGTTGCGTGCGGGGCTACGCTTTCATATCGGAAAATATAAAGAATACAAAGAGACAAAAATTTGAATTCACTGATCTTGAATTTAAAAACTAGTCACAAATACTCATATCAGAGTTCACAAGGCTTTCATCGCTGTATGTTGAGTGCGAATACTCCTATTTTCTTATTTTACCCTTTACATTATTTAAATCAAACAGGCCTCCTTCATCTCTCAGTCAATAAAACAACACAACAAACTAGTTTGCTGAAAGCAACACGATGGCGCTATAACCTCCACTGTACTGATGCTATCCTTTCACAAGCATCATGTTGTTATCCCTCCACTGTACTGATGTTATCCCTCCACAGTACTGAACAGCTTCCACTGTACTATTATCCCCCCACATGCATCATGTTATCCCTCCACTGTACTGATATTATCCCTCCACTGTACTGCACAACCTCCACTGTACTCAATGTTATCCCTCCGCTGTACTGATCAGCCTTCACTGTACTCAATGTTATCCCCCCACACGCATCATGTTATCCCTCCACTGTACTGAACAACCTCCACTGTACTGCACAGCCTCCACTGTACTACACAGACATTACCCCTGCTGGTCACGGATACACGTATAGAGAGACAGAAAGACCTAAGACCCTCTGTTTCTGCCAAAATGTAACAATAGATTGACCACAAATATGCGTAGGTAAACATTGATGTCGACATAAGTGTCAGCATTAATGTTATCATTAACAAAACGCAATCACTTGACAATATACATCAATTAGCACCATTTGCTACCGTGGCGCACTGGTTTAAACCACCGCTTTCTTGAACCAGAGGTCTGGCAATCGATCCCGTTTCACGGTACTCTCGATATTTTTCATGATCGTTTGGATCTCAATTTCATGTTCTCATACTCGAATTATTTATTGTAACAACTCTATCCGTTTATGCCCTTCAATAAAGTTGTTCATTTTTTGGTCTTCAATTTCAAAAGTTTCGTTTGCTTCGTTTAATGCTTTCAATAGTTTCGCCGTCCTCAGGTGCATAAAAGCAAGCGAGTACCATGAAAAGAATACATATGGATTATTTTAACATTTATTTACTGCAGATCTGTCCCTCAATTTTGGATCAAAATTTTTGAGGCTGATATAATTACGATTATGGTAAAATATTTCAAATAAATTGATTATGATTGAGCGAAAAATCACGGCTGGGCTTGAATTACATGGATTGTGCGTGAAAGTCAACATAAACATGTTTCCAATGGCAATGAACTATCAAAGTAGCGATAAATTGTGATTACTCATTGGCAATTAGGTTCGGAGATATATTGTTTGTTTTTGCAAAGCCAGTGTCTCGACAATCTTTATTTAAGATGTCGATAAATTTGGCAAGAGTTTCTATTACGCCACAAGCTCTCTCGGTTCTCTCCTCTTTATTGAAACTAACATAAAATCTTAAAACTATGTATGCAAATTCGGGAATCGAGAAAATTTAGAGCAATCAGTGAATCTCTGAAAAATCAAAAAATCGATGCAATATTCAAAAGCAAACAATTCTAGAAAACTTGAAAGCATAAATACCTTGGGATTGTTAGTACTTCTAGAAATGCTGTATGTCAAATTTGTAACATCTGTGCCAATTTTTATCATGTTTGGAAATAGCCTAAGTGCCGTAGTTGTGAAAACAAACGATTTGATGAATCGTTGTTGCTTACTTCATTAACATTGGCATGTTGCCATTAAGCATTGCAAACATTCTTTACACCACGATCAAGATATCTGGGCCCAGTAATGTCTAGAATTGTAGGTGATGTGTTCGGGGTTGATTCGAGCGAAGGAAGTTACAATCAGCAACATCACCAATATCATCATGATCATCCTCATTGTCATCATCACCGTCAGCTTTAGCGTGTTATCATCATCATCGTTGTCGTTATCGTCGTGGTCACGACAATCGTGATAATCATCTTCATTATCATCATAATCGTCATCATCATCATGGTTATGATCATTGTGTTAATCATGGTCATCATCATCATCATTATCATCATGGTAATGATCATTGTGATAATTTTGGCCATCATCATCGTCATCATCATGGTCGTGGTCATGATCATTGTGGTAATCATGGTCATCATCATCATCAGCGTCGTCATAGTCATGATCATTGTGATGATCATGATAATCATGATCATGATCAGTTTCTTCTGCAGCTGTTATACTGCTGGACATGGATTCATTTGTCAAATTATTATTTCGTTGTTGCAGTTTCTTGCAAACACCCTTTCGTAAGCGTTGTGCCGCCATCCTTCGCAAATTGCGACAGCATTACTATGTTATTTATGTGCGAAGGATGAGCAAATTATGTGGGGATGCGATGTCACGGATAAAGGTATAGACCTAGGACGCTCTTTTTTGCCAAAATATAACAATAGATTGTCCGCAAATATACGTAAATAACCTGTGAAGTCGCCGAAGTGTCCCCATTAGTGGTATCATTAACAAAAATCAATTACTTGACAATGAAAACCAATTAGCAGCATTTGCTACTGTGGCACACTGATCTATACCACCGCCCTCTTGAACTGGAGGTCTGAAGATCGATCCCCATTTCGCGCCACTCTCAATATTTTTATGTGCGAAGGATGAGCACATTATGTGGGGATGCGATGTCACGGATACAGGTATAGAGAGAGAGAGAGAGAGAGAGAGAGAGAGAGAGAGAGAGAGACCTAAGACGCTCTTTTTTTGCCAAAATATAACAATAGATTAACCACAAATATGCGAATATACACTTTGAAGTCGCCGTAAGCGTCGGCACTAATGATATCATTAGCAAAAAGCAATTAATATCAATTAGCAGCATTTTCTACTGTGGCGCACAGGTCTAAACCAACGGTTTCTTGAACTAGAGGTCTTGAGTTCGATCCCCGTTTCACGGTACTCTCGATATTTTCTATAATCGTTTGGTTTTCATTTTCATGCTTTCATACTCAAATCATTGATCGTAACAACTCTATCTGTTTATGTCCTTCAATAAAGTTTTTCATTTTTTAGTCTTCAATTTCAATAGTTTCCTTTACTTTTATATGGTTTCGCGGTCCGCAGGTGCATAAAAGCAAATGAGTACCATGAAAAGAATACATATGAATTTTATTGGGAGATGGATTCTTTTCTTTGTTTATCGAGTTGATGCAAGTTTATGCCAGAACTTCTATTACGCCACAAGCTCTCTCCGTTCTCTTTTTTGAAAATAACACAACATCTTATAACTATGTATGCAAATTTGGGAATCGACAACGGCCAATTGCTGTCCAGAATTGAAGGTGACAGTGTTCGCGAGATTCGAGTGAACGAATTTACGATCAACAACACCACCAATATCACCATTCTCATAATCATTGACATCATCCCCATCAGATTCAGCATGTTATTATCATTATCGTTGTCGTTATTGTCATGGTTATGATAATTGTGATAATCATGGTCATCATCATTATCATCATCATCGTCATGATCATGATCATTATGATAATCATGGTCCTCATCATCATCATCATCGTCATGGTCATGATTGTTGTGATAATTATGATAGTCATGATCATAATCAGTTTTGCTGCAGCTGTTGCACTGCTGGACACGGATTTGTGAAATCATTGTTTCATTGTTGCAAATTCTTGCAAACACTTTTGGTAAGCCTTGTAGCGCCATCCTTCGCACATTGCGACAGCTTTGCTATGTTTTATGCTCGTTTGGTTTTGATTTCATGTTTTCATACTCGAAATTTTTATTGTAACAACTCTATCCGTTTATGCCCTTCAACAAAGTGTTTCATTTTTTGGTCTTCAATTTCAATAGTTTCGTTTATTGTTTTATGATTTCGCGGTCCGCAGGTGCATAAAGCAAATGAGTACCATGGAAAGAATACATATGGATTACAATAGCATTTACTTGCTGGAGATCTGTCCCTCAATTTTGGATCAAAATTTTTCAAGCTGATATAATTATGACTATCGTATAATATTTCAAATACATTGATTATGATTGAGCGAAAATCACGGCTAGGCTTAATTTATATGAATTGTGCGTGAAAGTCGACATAAACATGTTTTCGAATGGAAATCAACTGTTAAATTAGCGATTAGTGGTGATTACTCATCAGCAATTAGGTTGGGAGATAGATTGTTTGCTTATTCAAGCCAGCCAGGGTCTCGACAAGATGTCGAAAAACTTGGCAAGAGTTTCTATCACGCAACAAGCTCTCTCAGTTCTCTCCTCTTTATTGAAAACAACACAAAATCTTAAAACTATGTACAGTATGCAAATTTGGGAATCGAGAAAATTTAGAGCTATCAGTGAATGTCTACATATCTCAAAAATTCGATGCAATATTCAGAGGCAAACAATTCTATGAAAACTTGAAAACATAAATACCTAGGATTTTTAAGTTTTTTCAGAAACACTGTTTTTAAAATTTGTGCTTATTCAGAAATAGCCAAAGTGCCGTAGTTGTGAAAACAAACGATTTGATAAATCGTAGTTCGTTATTTCATTAACATTGGCATTGTGCCATTTAGCATGGCAAACATTCTTAACACCAGAATTGAAGGTGATGTGCTCGGGGGTAAGTTCGGGGGATTCGAGCGAACGAAACTACGATCAGCAACACCACCAATATCATCATGATCATAATCATTGACATCATCACCATCAGATTCAGCATGTCATTATCATTATCGTTGTCGTTATTGTCATGGTTATGATCATTGTGATAATCATGGTTATCATCATCACCATTAATCGGGGGTTGGAAATATTGTTAAAATTTAACAAAAGGGGGGGTTGGAATAAACGGGGTCTTTGAAAATACAAAACCAATTGCTTTAGCATAACAGAGACTTTAATGTTCATACGGTATCGTACGATAGCACACAAAAGCTATTTTGCAATATAGTGTAAAATATTACCCCCGTCCTTGCTTTTAGACTACGTAAATAGGCTGTTCTGTTTTTTTTATTGAATGGAACCTCAGTTGAACCTAGAGCTTGTAGTGTGTAGTACACACGAAGTTATTCTTATCGAAATATATATCTACGAATCGAATCTGGAGTTAAATAAATACAGTCTTCTTGTAAATAGTGTATATAGTATTTTTGTAATTGAGTTTAACCTTCATGACATTGGGCCTAGAGTCTAAAAAAAAGAGTTTATTGCTTCGAAGTCTACATTTGAGCCCCTAATTCTTAACATTGTCCACCGAACCGGATAGACCTGATAATCAGTATGTCGAAACAGAAAAAAAGTAAAAGAAATTTAAGCAAGACTTTAAGCATCAGAGCTGCACATCGGAGCTGTTTGGAAGAGTCAATCGATGCAGTCAACGCTTGTCTCGCAGACGCGGAGGAAGTTTCTAGACAAAAACTGAAACAGCAGAAACTTTCTATCACAACTGATCTTGAAAAGATTAAAAGCTTGGACGATGATGTTACCGATTTGATTGAGGATGATAACTATTTATTAAGTGATATAAAAGAGGCCGCACAATGTCGAGAAAAAGCCTACGAAACTCTTGTGTCTATCGACGAACAGTTTGAGAATTCACGCGGTCATGAGAAAAAGACGCAAGCACGCGCGTCGACGTCAACGTCTGCAAAGCTACCAAAATTGCAGTTGAAGAAATTTAATGGAGAAGTCACTCAGTGGCAAATGTTTTGGGACACTTATAAAAGTGCCATACACGAAGACAGTTCACTAGATATCATAACTAAGTTCAGTTATTTACGAAATTTATTAGAAGGCAGTGCCGCTTCAGCGATCGCCGGTTTGCAAACCACTGCGGCAAATTGTGATGCAGCGATAGAGCTACTGCATCGCAGATTTGGAGACAAGCAAGTCATAATTAGTGGTCATCATGACTCGTTACTGAGAATAAATCCGTTGTTCTCGTCAAGAAACGTGGCCGAGTTGCGAAATTTGTATGACAAAGTTCATGTACGCAGATTACAGTCGTTAGACGTGCCAACGTCTGCATATGGAAGTTTATTGATTCCTGTACTTCTTAGTAAGATACCGCATGACGTTAGCCTCTTAATCGGACGCCAAATCAAGGATGGGCAATAGGAGTTAAACCGTTTATTGGATCTATTACGCGAAGAAGTTGAAAACCGCGAGCGTTGCTCTGGAATTCAAGCCGCCTTGCCCTCTCATCAGCCTAAAACTCAGGGAAATCTTACTGAGTTTAGAAAGCCACCTACAACAGCAGCAGCGTTAGTATTTCTCGAAAGGAAACCTGGTTCCAGTACCTGTACATATTGCAAACAACAAGGCCACTCATCAAACAGCTGTACCATCATAACGAATAAAAACGCGCGGAAAGATGTTTTGAAGAAAGATGGTCGATGCTTCGTTTGTCTACGCAAGAACCACATTGGAAGAAACTGTCAGTCAGAAGGGAAGTGTTTTGAGTGCGGTGGACGACATCATGTCAGTGTTTGCGACCATAATCAAGGGAATCAAAGAGAATCAAGACCTTTAGCGTCCACCTCAAATGCAACCGCAACCTCAGAGAATCCAGAATCGCGCGGTACCGAAGGAAACGCCTAGACTTATTACCTGAGTCCCAGTTATCGCTCACCAGACCGAGACTACACCAAACCGAGATCGCTCAAACTGGGACTCATAATATTACGGACATTTTCTGGGACTGGCGGGAACAAAAAATTGTTCCCCGTGGAAACGAGGCAGGTTCGCTGCATCGTCACAGCAAAATATACGAGCCCTATTTGGCAGCCGATTTAGTACTAAATGTCGCTAAAAGTTTGAAACAAATATCGAAAAAGCTGAGTTGGTAAGAGCTTTCTCCAAAACAAATAGTGAGTTGAGTTTTAATACAAAGAAAGATTGTTTTTTACCGCGTTTTAGACACGGTAAATTAAGGCCATTACAAACACTTACCGTTGACATCATTGTCACCATGGTAATTTGAAAACGAGGCAGAAAAGTAAGTCCAGAAAGATAACCGTTCGATTATGAGTCGTAGTTTGAGCGTCCAGGCGATTCATTTCAATAGCGATAACTACGAATCATGTAATAAGTCTAGGAAACGCCCTGCACGTTGGCTCCAAGGATAACATTATACTACAAACCGCTCAAGTATATGTCAGTCCGAATAATTCCTACGAGAAAATTCGCGTTCGCGTATTATTTGATTCGGGAAGCCAAAGAAGTTTTATTTGTCGAGATATAAAGGAGAAACTAAATCTGAAATCTGTTAGGCGAGAACCTTTACAGGTCAAAGTTTTTGGAGGCGGAAGTTCAGTCAACAACCACGAAGTCGTAGAATTTTCTCTCAGCAGTGTGCATGGAGATTTCAACACATCAATTCAAGCCTACGCCACAGCAAAGATTTGTGAGCCAATATCTTCACAAAACATTCTATCAGCTATAGAGAAATTTGAACACCTACGCGGTATAGAAATCTCAGATTTCAACAATGTTTTGCAAGAGAGCGACGTCAATGTGTTCATCGGATCGGATTATCTTGCCAGATTCTTTACCGGACATGTAACGCTGTAGAAATATTTCACTCAGCCAGACGAGCAAAACACGGAGTAAACTTCGGCCATTTTGTTATTCGTATCATCAACACAAAGACAACAAGATAACAATCTAAAATACAATAAATCAAATAACAACATATCTGGCCTAAGTCCAAGTCCAAATAAATGTAAAAAGAAACGAATAAATGCAAAAGTCCAAACGAAACGAACAAAATAACGTTCGGCTTTACCAGTTTGGCCTTGAAATTCCAACTTGAAGAACAGCTCTTGGTGGTTGTTTCTTGACATGAATCTTGCACATCTTCACGCCCCTCCTTCCTTCTGGTTGTGTGGATGTTTTTGTCCACGAGTTTCAGTTATGCATAAAAAGGCAGCAACAACAACAACAAAACCGCGCCTTCGCTGCGGTTACATGGCTCCTCGACTGGGAATCCTTGGTCTCATTTTAAGTTTTCTTGATCCTCAACTGATAATAAAAGAACTAATTTATGTACTGGCCGTTGTAGAAAAACTGGCTTTGATAGACGCTTTCCTTGTCTATCTAATGATTTATCACCCATCAGAATTTTGCATTTTCTGACTTGTCCATCTTCACTTGGGTATACTTCACAGACTCTAGCAAGTCGCCATTGGTTCCTAAATTCACTATCTTTAGAAATTACTATATCGTTGATCTTTAAATTTTGCTGCGGCTGGGTCCATTTCTGTCTTGCTTGGAGATTTTGTAAAAACTCTTGTTTCCATCTGGACCAGAAGTCATTTGCCAAAAATTGAACTTTTCTCCACTGTTTGCCACAGTACAAATCTTCTCTTTGAAAGTTTCCTGGTGGAGACAGTGCAATCTTGGATTTCATAGTGAGTAGATGGTTCGGTGTCAAGGGTTCAGAAGCATCTGGGGAACAAAGATTACTAATTGATAATGGTCGAGAATTAACAATATTTTCAGCCTCCGTCATGAATGTCCTGAATGCCTCGTCATCTATCTGATCCCCTGCTTTTACTAAAGTTGATTAAATGGCTTCACGCAGTGTTCGTATTTGACGTTCCCATACTCCACCCATGTGACTAGCATGTGGGACATTGAACTGGAAAGGAACCCATTCACAACCATTCTCATGCAAATATGCGCTTATTTTGTCTTCTTCCATCTCATTCAACACATTCTTTAATTCATTACTCGCTCCAACAAAGTTTGTACCTTGATCTGAGCGGATATTCCTAACTGGACCGCGACGGTTGACAAATCTACTCAAGGCATTAATGAACGAAGATGTAGTAAGTGAATTTGCTGTTTCTAAATGCACACCCCGCGAGCAAAGACACGTAAATATGACGCCGTACCGTTTTACAGTACTTCTTTTCTCCTTGATGGCAAAAGGCCCAAAGAAATCTACTCTGCAATACGTAAATGGGGGAACTTCTTCTAAATAGTCACGAGGCAAGTCTTCCATCTTCTGATTCAGCAAGTGTCCCCTTTTTCTTCTACATTCAAAGCATTTGCTGATGACATGTGAAACTGCTGAGCTACCACCAACTATCCAATAGCTTCTCTGTCTAATTTCATTGTGCATTATTCCTCTGCCCATATGATTGACCTTAGTGTGATAATATCTTATTATCATTTCTGTAACATGTCCCTTTCTTGGAAGAATGACGGGATTCTTTAACTCAAAGGGTACACTGGCTCTCTTGATCCTGCCACCTACACGTAAGATGCCGTCCTTATCTAAAAAGGGATCAAGACGATAAAGTGAACTTGTTTTCTTTATTGCCTCTTTCCTTTTGCCTACTTGATCTCTATTAAACTCTTCTCCTGGCTTGCTAAGATTACGTAATACTTCATACTCTTTGCTAAAGGCTTCATATTGAACTCCCTTCAAAATAACTTTCTCGGCTGCTTGAAGCCTTTCAAGAGAAATCTGCAACTTTGATGATTGATTTCGCTTGCTCTCTTTTTCACTTGCGCTCAATCGACTCTCTTTTTTCAGTTTTTTCTTCAACTCCATGCATATTGCGATAGCTCTGCGAGCTGATTTCCAATCAGGCATGTGCTCCAGACGGCTAGGTTCGAGGAAACTGGATGGCTTGATGACCGTTGATTTCAAGACGGTCCCTTTTTTCACCTCAATGTCATCATCGGCTATTTTGTACCTTACATTCTCTTGCGCTGTAAATAAAGCATCTTTTTTCAAGAACTCTGGACAATTCAACCAACTTGAATGCGATAGTTCTTTTGCAGTTATCCCTCTTGAAGCAATGTCAGCTGGATTTTCGTTTGATTCAACATAAAACCAAGAGTCTGGATCTGTGATGTTCCGAATTTGCTGAACTCTGTTACCCACATATGTATGAAATCTTCTTGACTCATTCTTTATGTAACCTAACACAACTTTGCTATCCGTCCAGAAAAACTCTTTAACATTTTGGTATGACAGCTCTGATCGCACGAATTCGCTCATCCTTGCAGATATTGTGGCTGCTGTAAGCTCAAGCCTTGAAATTGTAAATTTCTTTAAAGGTATAACTCTTGCCTTGCCAATTACAAATGAACAAGAAACTTGTCCTGTTTCACTCACTAATCTCAAGTATGAACTCTGACCATAGCCAAATTGACTGGCATCGGAAAAATGATGTAACTCTACATGTTTATTTCCTCCGAAATTATCAGGCTTGTAACAGCGTTTAATTTCCACCTTTTCTAGATCCATTATTTCTTGTCGCCACTTCTCCCATCTGATACGTAATTCATCTGATATCGGACTATCCCAATCAAACTTCTCTATGCATAGCTGTTGTAGAATCTGCTTTCCTTTCAATATTACGGGAGCAGCGAAACCCAAAGGATCATAGATAGAACTAACTGTAGATAGGATTCCTCTTCTTGTAAAAGGACGGTCCTTAAATTCGATTTTGAAGTTGAAACTGTCGTTTTCAACACACCAAGATACACCAAGAACTCTATCTGTGGGTAAAGGATCAATTTTGAGATCAATATTTCTTGCTACCTCAGCACGGTCTTCTTCAGGAACCTCTTCAAGAACATCCCTATTATTACTCATAATCTTGTGCAGCTTAAGTCCTGCTTTTGCACAGACTGCTTGGCTGTTTTTAATTAGAGATATTGCCACTTTGGCTGTTTCCACTGACTTCAGACCGTCATCAACGTAAAAATCTTTTCGTATGAAATCAGCAGCATCTTTGCCAAACTCCTCTTCCCCATCATTAGCTGCCTGCTTTAAGCCAAAATTTGCACAGCCTGGTGAGCTTGCAGCTCCAAAAAGATGAACTTTCATTCTGTACTCTACCAATGCTTTACTAGGATCTCCTTCTTGCCACCAAAGAAAACGAAGTAAGTTTCTATATGGTTCTGCAACGTAAAATTGGTGAAACATGCCTTTGATATCTGCAACGAATGCAACCGGCTCTTCTCTGAATCTCAATAGGACTCCTACGAGATCATTAATCAAATCTGGACCCTGCAAAAGCTGTTGGTTCAGTGAAACTCCTTCATACTGTGCAGAGCAATCAAAAACTACTCGTATCTTCTTTTTTTTTTGGTGATAAACTCCTGTGTGTGGGACATAATTGGTCAGACTCAGTTCATTTTCTGGAACCTTTTCTCAGACTCATCAAGAATATTTGCCTTGAACTCCTGGTAGTCATCCTGAAATCTTTTGTTGCTTTTAAATCTTCTGCTCAGCTGCCATAATCTCTTTTCAGCAAGGGCTCTGTTGTTTGGGAAGCTTATGCTATCTGACTTCAATGGAAGTGGCATCTCATAATGGCCATTTGGACTTTTCTTAATATTTTCCTCCAAAATCCTCAAGAACCTTTCATCTTGTACTGAATAGGATTTGCCTTTGTTGCTGCTTTCATTGAAGTCTGACTCTAAAATTGCAAGAACTTTCTCAGGAAATAAAATTTCTTTTGCTGTGGTAGGTAATACAAATTTGCTACTTCTTTCATCGACCAATACTTTGTTACAATAGCTTTGTTGCATGCTCTTATCATTTTTTGATTTGTATATCCTGCCAATTACTCCCCAGCCTAACAAAGATTTCTGTCCGTATGGATCATCTTCTCCACCAACAACAACTTCTCTAGGTCGTATTGCTCTTGGGCAGTTATTTCCTATGAGTAATGCTATTTCTATATCGCTTTCATAAGGCATCAATTCATCTGCAACACTTTGAAGATGACTCCATTTCCTAACAACAGCTGCTTTAGGAATTTGATGGTGACTGCCAGGTACTGTTTCTCTTGTAAACATTTGTGGCAACTCAATACATTCTTCTTTCAGATAATTTAGGACTTCTATTCCAGATACACGGTTGCTGTCTATTAAAACATTTTGCTCTTGAACTGTTGACAGCAGAAGTTGTGTTTGAGGACCCTTAACTTGGAGTTTGTCGCAAAGTGCTTGTGATATGAACCCAACGTTTGATTGATCATGTAAGATAGCATATGAAGAAGAATTTCTTTTTCTGGCTCGTTCTTAGACCGGACCCAAACAGAAACTATCATTGAATATTCTGTACTTTCATCTGCGTCTCTACAAACATTTATACAGTTTGCTGTAACTCTTTCTTGTTGATCAGTTTGTTCCTTATGAAAACATGACAGGTGCCCTCCGGAACACACTTTACAAGACTTCTTGTATCTGCAATTTTTAATTTTATGATTAGAGCTTGCACCACACCCATAACATAGAAAATTTGTAAAGAAGAATGACTTTTTCTCCTTAAGTGGCTTTTCTGTGAACTTTTTGCACATGTCTAAGGTATGATTTTCTGTGCAAAATAAACACTCTTTTTTTCTATCACTATTTCCATTAGAACTTTGTAACTTCATATCTGCAACATTTACTGTGGAGTCTTCTTTATCTGACACTGATGTTTTTAATGTATTGACAGCAAATTTCTTGCCAGGCTTGGTACCCTCTGTTTCTTGTTTCTGTTTGTACATACTTTCCAGCTCTGGAATACAGGCATTATCAGCAGCTTCCTTCACAAAGACTGCAAAACTTGCAAATGGAGGGTACCTGTCTGGTCCTTCCCAGGACTTCCAGTAAGAAATCTGATCTCTCCACTTGTTCTGTAAACTATATGGTGGTTTTTCCAATAATTTCACATTTTCTTTTGCAAAGTCAAGTAAATCTAAACTTTGAATTGTTTTCTTTGCAGCTACAACTTTCAGTAGGAAATCAGAAAACACTCTGATGGAATTTGGATCTCTTGGGTTAATCTTTGGCCAACTTTCTAACTTAGAGATAAATGCTGTACTTACAACATTCTGATTGCCATACCTCTCATGCAACATTTGCCTTGCTTTTTGGTATGCTTCATCTGTGCCAATTAAGATGTAATAGTCAACAATTTGCTTGGGTTTACCAGAGACATATTGACTCAGAAGATTCATTTTGGATTGCACATCCATTTGTTTTGAATCTACCAAAGCATGAAAGGTGTTTTTCCAGATTGGATACTCCAAGGGATCCCCAGTGAACACAGGAACTGATATTTTTGGCATTTGACTTGATAAAGCTAATTGGTCTGTAGCTCTGGCTTGTTTCAAACTTGCTTCTACCAATCTACTATTGGTCATTGCAATATTACTCATACAAGTTTCTAAAGTTGAGGCAATTTTGTCCAGACTTCCACCAATATTATCTTGTTTATCAAAGGGTTGAATCCTCTCATTTTGACTCCAAGGCTCAGCTGATGGATCCAATTCATGGTTTCTAACATAGTCCATGACATCTTTCTCTTTGTCTTCTGCTGCAAGAGAATTTAAACTATCCTCTGTAAGACAATATTCCCCTTCCTTGGAACATACAGCTAATTTTGTTTCATTTTGAGCTAATTGTTTTTTCAATTTCAAAATTGAAAGTTCATCTTCTTGTTCAAGTTTTGACATTCTCAATCTTTTCTCCTCCTCTGCCAGCTTTATTTCTGCTTTAATGCATTCGCTTTGCTTCAATAAGCTTTTCTTTTCTATTTCAGAGTTGGATGAATTAGCACTTGAGAATTCTGATGTTGACCTTTTTGAAGGCCTTGATCTTCTTGATGATTTTGAAGAATTTTCCAGCAAAACTAATTTAGCCATCTCTATTTCTGATGTTACAGCATCCTTGAAATATGTCCATTCATTTTGAAAGTGACTCTGTTTTCTTTCTATTTGGTTCACTTGCCCCTCATCTGTTATAAGCTCTTTCAGATCCAAATATAGATCCCCAAATTCAGCCCATTGAATTTGAGCCTTGCTGTATTCTTGCTTCCAAAAATCAAGATCTCTACTCTTTCCAATGTTCAATAAGACTCGTCTCATCTGCTTGGTTGCCTGAGTTTTCTTGGATGCTATTGACTTTTGCCTCAACTAAATTTGATACTGTAACCCTTTTTCTGTGGGCTGTCTTACTCTTGTCTGCACATCCTCGTGAAGTCTTTGTGGGTTTGGAATAGGTTCTGACCTGTTGCTAAATGTTTCTTGTATTTTCAAAGCATCCTCCATGTCGTACATCTCACAGCAGCAGACAAAAACAGAAAAACCACTCAAAAAGCACAAAAAAGTCAAAAAATGATTGCTGCGAAGCTAGCTGCAAAAATATGTGCTGCAAAATGCAATGCGAAATGTGCTGCAAATTGCTACATGCAAAGCAAGGAGCAATAAATTAAATTTTCTTGCTAAATAAATCTTGCAAGGGGACTTTTTCATAAATTACAGGATTACATCAAAACCTTAAGCAAGAAAATAATCTGTTATTTGCAGAAAGAACTCCAAAAGAAAACACAACAAAATGCATTTTAATATCAAAAAATTCTTGTTACTGTGCTGCTCATCTGCAGTTTAAGGCACATACATGCCTGCAGACACAAAACTCAAAAGCACGCTGGTAACAAAGTTCTTCAATTAAAGTTCAGCTTCAACTTTCGACTTCAGAATTTCAGAACTCCAGAACATACATAATCATTATAGAAAAAGTCAAAGGGTACTTCCCTGAACATATAATATTTCCAATCACTTTTGAAGCAAATTCTCGTCTTCTTTGAGAGGTAAATGCAAATTTTTAAAAGCACCCTCTTTTAGGCCTAAGCTAAAGTCACTTACCTGTGATCGTTTTCCACAAAATAATCTTCGACTTCTTCTCGCTAACTTCTTTCTCGAGTAAAAATTTTAACGTCACACAAAAGTTTCAACTATTTTGCTTTGAATAATTAAAAAATTTCGAGTAAACAGTCAAGAAAGCAGTTATTTCATCGCGGTTTTTTAGGCAACTCGTGAAAAATTTTCCAGCAAATTTTGAAGACACTGCTTCAAAGTTTTTATCGTTTTATAAGAAAAACAACAAATAAATCCTTCACTCTTTATTTTAATTGAAAGTTAGTGAAATGGCAAACATTTCGCGCCAAAGTCAGGTGCGCAGAGGCCGCTGAGTCGCCATAGCTTTGTTATGTAAATTTTCTTGTTTCAGCCCTAGGCCACTGTTTGCCGCCATTTTTAGTCAGGCGTTGCTATGACCACCACTTTGAAACCACTGATTGTTATTGTAACGCTGTAGAAACATTTCACTCAGCGAGACGAGCAAAACACGGAGTAAACTTCGGCCATTTTGTTATTTGTATCATGAACACAAAGACAACAAGATAACAATCTAAAATAAAATAAATCAAATAACAACGTATCTGGCCTAAGTTAGTCCAAGTCCAAATAAATGTAAAAAGAAACGAATAAATGCAAAAGTCCAAACGAAACGAACAAAATAACGTTCGGCTTTACCAGTTTGGCCTTGAAATTCCAACTTGAAGAACAGCTCTTGGTGGTTGTTTCTTGACATGAATCTTGCACATCTTCACGCCCCTCCTTCCTTCTGGTTGTGTGGATGTTTTTGTCCACGAGTTTCAGTCATGCATAAAAAGGCAGCAACAACAACAACAAAACCGCGCCTTCGCTGCGGTTACAGCAAGGCTGATCGAGATATTAAAACAGAAGATATCTCTATGGCGGAACGTTTGTGGATTAATGATTTACAAGCAGAATTCAAGAATAAGAAGGACAGCTATTATCAGAAACTTCAAAATGAGCTTGGACTGTATGTGGAAGAAGGCATAGTAAGATACAGAGGGAGACTTAAACACTCTCATCTACCCTACAGTGCCAGGTATCCAGTCCTGTTGCCAAGAGATCATTATGTCACTCGTTTGATTATACTGAAATGTCATGAAGCTGTTTTTCATAATGGAGTAAAATAGACTCTTACGGAACTACGACAAAACTTCTGGGTACCACGTAAAAGACAATTGGTTAAGAAGTTAATACATTCTTGCCGTATTTGTAGATGGTTTCAAAGTAAAGGTTATGATATACCAAAGCCAGCTGATCTACCAAAAGAAAGAGTTTGTGGAGCAAATGCATTCATGCAGATTGGAATTGATTTTGCAGGTCCTCTCTACATCAAAACAAGCGAGGGTACAGAGAAAGCGTATGTTTGCTTATTCAATTGTTGTTCAAGTAGAGCAGTACATCTTGAAGTTGTACCAGACTTGTCTGTTGCAGCATTCACCAGATGTCTTAAGGGATTATAGCTCGTCGAGGAGTACCAAAACAGATCATCTCGGACAATGCCAAAACCTTCAAGACAGCAAATAAGGAGCTTGTGAAATTGTTTAGTCAAAAAGATGTTCAAGAATTTACCTGTCAACTGAGAATCGAATGGAAGTATATTTTAGAAAAAGTTCCATGGTTTGGAGGATTTTATGAGCGTATGGTTCAGTTATTGAACAGATGCCTCAGAAAGATCCTTGGGAATGCCAGGCTGAATTTTGAAGAACGTACCACAGTCATTGCAGAAGTAGAAGGAGTTTTAAATTCCAGACCCTTAACTTTTGTTTCAGCGGATGATATGGAAGAGCCATTAACACCAGCGCATCTCGTTATTGGCAGAAGAATTCCAACACTTTCAAGCAAGGAAGAATTCGACGAGGAAGATAACTTTGATTCATCTACCGTAGAGAAAAGAGCGCGTTACTTGAACACTTTGCTTGGCCATTTCTGGTCAAGATGGAGTAACGAATATTTACTTAGTCTACGAGAATATCATCGAGCAACCGAGAAAATACTGATGAAAGAGAGATTCAGTCAGGAGATATTGTTATTGTCAAGGAAGCAAATATACCTAGGGGACGCTGGAAACTTGCATGCATTGAACATCTAATTCCAAGCCATGATGGAAAGGTGAGAGGAGCGATTATCAGAATAGTTAACTCTAAAGGAAAATCTACACGCCTTCGAAGACCACTTCAAGCTTTATTTCCTGTTGAAGTTCCACAGAAACACCAGAATGGAACTGCTAAATCAGACAGCTCCACTGAAAACGATAGCATTGCAACTACTCAAGAGCACATTTTTAAACGTCCAAGAAGACAAGCAGCAAAAAACGCCGATGTGATTAGACGATTAATTGATCAATCTGACTCGGATTGATCAAGGGGGGAGTGTAAAATATTAACCCCGTCCTTGCTTTTAGACTACGTAAATAGACTGTTCTGTTTTTTGTTATTGAATGGAACCTCAGTTGAACCTAGAGCCTGTAGTGTGTAGTACACACGAAGTTATTCTTATCGAAATATATATCTACAAATCGAATCTGGAGTTAAATACAGGGTGGCCCAAAAAAAAGGGACCCCCTTAGGTAAATAATTTCTGTATAAATTTTCTCAAGGAGGAATTTTATCAAATTTATACCAGGTAATATTCAAGCCAAGTGCGCTATCGTGTAGAAATATGTTGGAGATAAGAGCTTCCATCTCGGCGCAATGGGACATTACATTCATGATGTCCAAAAACCAGCTGTTTATATTCCATCATTGCGTACTGTACTGCAATCGTGCGTGAAGGAGAATCATTATCCCAGAGTAAAATTGTCACGACCATTAATGTATAGTCAGTCATATTAGAGAAGTGTTTTGAGCAGGATTGAGAACATTTTGAATATCATTTGACTGAAAGAATGAGTTATTGATTTTTCTGTTTTGTTGCGTACCGATTATGTAAGGGTATAAAGTTGCATATTTTGTTACAGTACGTTTTTGGATTGTAAAGTTTTAAAGTCAATTTATTCAGAGATACTAACCCATATCATCATGATATTTACACGATGTATCTCACTTGAGTCGAATATCATGTAGTATTAATTTCATGAAATTCCAACTTAAGAATAAATTATTAATAAATTATTTAGATAGGGGGTCCCTTTTTTTGGGGCCACCCTGTAAATACAGTCTTCTTGTAAATGGTGTATATAGTATTTTTGTAATTGAGTTTAACCTTCATGAGATTGAGCCTAGAGTCTAAAAAAAAGAGTTTATTGCTTCGGAGTCTACATTTGAGCGCCTAATTCTTAACATATAGCGTTAAAAAATACGTAATATACTCAGTTAAATAGTAGGACAGCAAAGAAAAACTTATTTTATCAAATTTTAAAATATTCATTTACCAAGTTTTGTTCAACTTATAAAAGGGGAGGGGTTCGGAAAATTCATCAAAAATTAACAGGTGGAAAAATGGCTTTAAAATGTTAGAGACAAGTTTTAATACAAAAAAAGGTAATGTTGAAATTAAAAATAATTGATTCGATCAAACTTTTCTGATAAACGTTGTTGATTTTAACTGAAACCCGGCTAGCATTTACGCAGTGCCCCTTGTAAAATATAGGTGATAAATTTATTAGTGTAAATGTAGTCTTACAGCCTGTAACGCATGTTAATACCAGTAATGGTCCAATGCTTTTTTAATTGTAAAGGAAGCCCAGCTTTTTTGTGACTGAGCCATTATATAATTTATTGATTTGGATTGCTGTTCAAGGTACGCAAGAAGAGGAGATCAAAGAAAAGAAAGAGTTTTGAAGAATATCTGGCTAGTCTCGATGACATTGATATCCCTGGAACCTCATCAAAGAAGAAGCCTCCAGTAAAATTCATAGATATGAAAAGTGATTGTGCTACTGGCCAGCAAGTGCCCAAGGCTAGGAAAAAGTATCCAAGAGATGAATGGAAAAGCAAGAGAAAGAAATCTGTTGCTAAAGAAGGTTTGTTTGTTAAACTCTTTTGATAAGAAAACAATTATTAAGCTGTTAAAGTGAAATGTTTTGAAATTCATTTAAAGTTCAACTCAAGCCAATCACTAATTTTTATTATTCCCATAGTTTTTCATCCTGCGAATTCGAATTTGAAATCGCTATTTCAATTTGGACTTTCAAAACCGCAATATCAGCTGAACAAAAATTGTATATTTGACAAACTTAGTTCAAATCTCGCGCCACTTGGGGGTCTGGGGATATTTATGCTGTGACGTAATAAGAGGAACAAGGTTTTTCTCGAGAGAGGATTGAGTCAGGTTGTTTTGTTGTCACATGAATGTTGTATGAAAACTACGGTCAGTGTTTCTCGATTCTAAGAAAAAAAATGCCAAAGAGATGTGTAGAGATGTGTAGTGTATCAGTGCCTAGCGTTGATGAAGGCATTTCTGTCCATTTCATCCCTTTTTACAACGACGATCGACGCGAAGCTGTGGTGCGAAGGAAGAGGTGGGTCGATTTCGTCAAGAAGACAAGAGCCAAATGGGAACCATCAAAACACTCTTGCGTTTGTTCCAAACATTTTAAGACCGAAGATTATGAGCAGTGTTATGCAGCATCTTCTTCACTTCCTGGCTTCCAGAAAAGTTTTCTGAGAACTCTTAGAACTGATGCAATTGGTACGATTGCTTTTCCAACAATCTACCCTAAGAAGGATGATGCAGGTGGGCCTAGTGCAAGTGGCTCCACTTCACAGGGACGAAGTCATCGTCTGGTGCGTATATTTTGAGATTGCTAATATCTATTTCAACATGTTATTTGGTAATACCAGCGCCGTTATTTTTACCCTTGTCAAGCTGGCTTCATTTGTATATAGGCAATTCGTAATGTTTTGCGGGAAAGTCAAACGACGACGACAGAAGCAGCTGAAAGTGATAGTGATGAAGATGGACCTGATGATGACTATGCTGGCGGTATTGAAATCCAAGAATTGCAAGGCAGGTTTGAAGGGCAGGATCAACAAGATGAAGACAGTTCACCGGTATGTATGTATAAGCCTGTTCAATGTTTTAAATTTCTAGACTTTTATTGTTTATCGTAGTTGGAATTAGCCTTCATACAGACACAAATAAGTCTGATATTGGTCAAGTATGTTCACAGGATAGAAAATGAAATTATAACAAAGCTGTGAGATACCCCGTACCAAAAAAGCTAGGAGAGAAGCTGGGAAAGCTAGGATTTTGTAGGATTTCCCCAGTTTCCCCACCTTTTTCTTGTTCTTTTGTCTAAAAGCTAGGAATTTGGATTCCCAGGATGCTGGGATAATTGGGAATTCCTGCCGAAAGATCCGAAAGCTTGAGATTTAGAAAGTTGGGATAACTGGGAATCGCTGCCGAAAGTTCCGAAAGCTAGAAATTTGGATTCCCAGAAACCTAGGATAACTGGGAGTTGCTGCCGAAAGATCCAATAACCAGGAAATAATACAACGCTAAGATACACTAACGAAATCAGCTGAGTCTTCTGTACGTACGAATTCTTTATCGGCACTTCATTATCGATGTATTCCTTACTAAAGATTATCTGCCTATTTTTCATTATTCTTTGAATTTGATGAATTTCAGGTTTTCTTCCATTTCCCCAAAAAAATCCTTCTCAGTCTTGATCAGCATGTCGATAGGAATTTCTGAATCCCTTCGTTGCTTACCAATTAGGTGACAATTCAGCGCTTTCTCCATCTTTTTTAGTCTTGAAGTAGAGAATAACGAGACTCTCAATTTTTTTCAAATTAAAACTGTTTCCTGAATTATATTCAATATTTATTCCATATCAATATCATTGTACTCAGATTATAAAAGTCGATGAATTGAAAGAACATGAATGCTAGCCAAAACACGTCCGTAAGTCCCTATGTTGTAGACAGGGTTTTTTCTTGAAAAAGCTGGCTCAAAATTTAACCTCAAATTTTATTACACATTTTGACTAAATTGACCATGGAGATTTCAAATCCCAGATGGGGCAAAAAAATTTTGACCGGAAGTTGACTTTTTTGCTTACCACATCAACATGTGAAAAAATGTACTTTGAACACCTATAAAACTTTGCAAGTACAAATTATGACAAAACTAACTTGATATATGAGCTCTACACAGTCAGAGCTTTCGAACAATGTATAATTTTTTATATTATTACCAAATGTTAAATTTTTAGTTATGACTTCATCTTTATTTGATGATAGTCCTGTGCTAAAATCATATCCCAAAAACATGGAGAAAGTCTTAATTTTTGCAGAGGCTGGGTTTTGAGTCTAAATATATCAATGACTGCACATGAAGCATAATAACCCACCACAGTAGTGCTTATCCACCAAAGTACGCAAAAATCCCCACCACAGTACGCAAAATACACCACCACAGTAGTGCGTATCCACCACAGTAGTGCGTATAGATTCGCTACAGTGAAGCTTATGTCTGACATATTTCGATGGAAAAAAACTTAAAGTGGATATGTACAAAATTTTAATTTTGGTTTCCTGCAAAGAATCCTTTCTGAATTTGTTTGAATCTGTTTTGCGCGGATGACAACCAAGAATAGGGGTATTTGTGGGGGCAATAACTCGGTATCGGTGGCAGATTTTGCCGAAAAAACATCTAAAAGCAATCGTTGACACCTAAATCTAGCAAATTAATCCATGAAAAAAAAATGTACATGTCCACTTTAAATATTTAATAAAGACGCGCACTACGACTTTGCAGAGCAAGCAGCGATTAGATCAAACACCAGGAGTAGGAGTTCTTCTCTTTACGTCGCAGCCTTGCTAGTCCCAAGCTTCCTTTTTGCGCGGCTTCTTTAAAGACTGCTCCCGAAAAAAGCCGGAAAACAGCATGAAAACGTGAAGAACGAAGTGTTTCGATAATTTTTTCGGATTCTGCGTAGTTTCAAGTGTAAGAATGATCCAGATTCGCGATTGACCTGAGTTGCCCTTTAAGCTCTAATAATCACTTGTGTGTTTTGTAGATGGTAAGTACATAGAGATATCCAGAGTTTTAACTATGTACTATAGATCCTGTTCTTTTTTTCTCAATTTGTGACTGTTAGACTGTTTATTGTCTTCACTTTTCTTATGAATGATCTTGAACTCTGTTTCACCATTTTGCCATCTAATACTCAATATATTGTCATTATAGAAACTGAATTATTTGAACCAGAACAGCTTGCTACAATAATCTCAGAACTGACTGCTATGGAGAACTCATAAGAGTTGAATCGGATTGGGAGCAGAGGAAACGTGCGAGAATTGGTCTACAGTTAGCAATTACCTTTTCACCTGTCAGATTTTCAAAAGCAGCATTCCTAGGCCTTGTTGCATGAATTGTGATGGTATTGCCAAAATCAAGTGTATGTCATGTCAAAAGATCCTGTGTGTAAAGTGTGATCATGAAATTCATACAGAATTCCCTTTTCATGACCGTGAAACATGGGTTCATGGATACTTTGAAGGGATTGGTAACAGGCAAACTTTAACTGCAGATGATTAAATGTGTTTTGCAGGTAATTATTATCATTACAGAGAAATCCCTCATTGATGACCATTTTGTTAAAGATGTCACCTCATTAAAGCTTTTATTTACCTTCTTAGCGCGATTACCCTATTCTGTTAAGTGTTGCGTCCTGTAATTTGTTACTTTTTGTCTTTTTTTTCCCTATCTTGCTTGCTTTCCTTGTGCCTTGCATAACTAGACATCAAGTTTACCTTTGATTTTAGAAATATCTGTTCCTGTCCATCTACCAGTGTGCCCTAATTGTCAACAGTATGCATTCCTCTCCAAAAGCTGTGTTAATGCTCTTGTAACCATTGTTTCTACTTAAGGTTTGTGTGGTTTGTGCATAAGATAAAACTTATTATTGATTTACAACGTTATTTTTCTTCCAAGGTCTGGAGCTGACTGTGACTCAACCAGCTCCCAAATCCTATACAGTATTTGTCAGAAATACTATAATTGAATGATATAGGAATATCTAAACATTTATATTGTGATTGTTTTTAGCAGCCTTTCGACCTGATGAAATTTATTACACCCTTGATATATATTTAGGCTATATATATCAAGATGTTGGGTTCTACAGAGACGATGGTCTTGGAATTATTAGAAATGCATCTTGTCCAGAAACAGAGCGAACAAGAAAAAAATCATTGAAGTTTTTAAAGACTGTGGATTGTCAATTATGATAAAAGCAAACATTTAATTGGTAAACTTCCTAGATGTTCAATTGGATTTAAAAAAAAAAAACAGCTAAAAGCCATACCGCAACCCAAGCAACGAATCTATATACATCCACAAAGAATCGAATCATCCTCCAGCAATCCTGCAACAGATCTCAAAAAATCATTAACCGCCGAATCTCAGACCTGTGTTCAAATAGAGATATATATGCCAAAGAAATACTCTCATATGAAACAGCGCTCAAAAAAAGTGGATTTTCAGAAAATCTTGAATACAGCCCTAAAGTCAGTGACCAAAGCCATCAAGCACAAGATAATAAAAAGAGAAAAAGAAAACTCATCTGGTTCAATCCACCATTTTCTGCTAATGGAAAAACTAACATTGGAAAAATATTCCTGAAACTCGTCAAGAAGCATTTCCCCAAAGGTCATCAGCTTGCAAAGATTAAATAACTAACTCAAATTCCTGAAGCCGTGTGGGCACTCGAGGGGTCTTTTGTGGTTCCTAAGTAACAGAAGGCAAAATTAAATGATTGATAATAACGATTACAACAACAACAACAACAAACAAAATCAAAAAAAAGGAAGCAGGTTGTTTTCATTAACCATCTCAGTGTTTATGTTGCCGTTGTCACGAAAGATTTTAATGTGGCTTTGCTTTTGGCGTATTTTGGCGGGTTGGCCACCAAAACGGTGGCGACCTATTGTTGCTCAGTGTCAAAATAAATATAAATACCTTTAATTGTTATGATTTGCTATATACATCCAAGATACGACCCCAAAAGCTGCCACACGTCGTGTATTTATTGTCTCATACCTTATATAAACTGCGCACATGCCGCAAAGCGTTAATATGACATTTACGCCGGGGCGTATCCTAAATGTATGTTAACGATAAGGCATTTACTTACCCCTGACATCAATCCTAGTCCCATACCACCTTGTGGTCTGAGTTGGAAAAAGCATCACCGGTTCACTTCCTCCTCAGTTCAGTTGCTCAAACGAATCGTCTAAGCCATAGATGAATATTATTCAACAGAAACACACTGAAGGTTAGCTACAGCTGCATGAAACATGTCAAATCAATGATATCAGCGCACAACAACGCAGTACTCAATCCAAAGAACAATGAAGAGCATGGCTGTAACTGTAGAGTAAAAGAGAACTGTCCACTATAAAATAAATGCCTAACACCCTGCCTCATATATGAAGCAACAGTATCAAATAATCAGAACAACGAAGTGAAGAGATATATTGGGCTAACTGAAAGAAGATTTAAACAACGCTACGCAAACCATTGCAAAGATTTCAGGAAAATCAAATATGAAAAGGGCACAGAATTATCAAAGTATCTATGGTGTATTAAGAAAGCTGGAAGGACCCCAATCATTAAATGGAAAATTCTGAAAAAAGTTGTTAGTAAACCAAGAAAGGATGTAGATTATGTTTAATGCAAAAAATGTATATCACTATCTCTATAGGGAATCATATGATGTTGAATAGCAGATCAGAGCTTGTGAGCAAATGCAGACATCAAAATAAATTTATTATAAAATAATTAAGAAATTAACATATACGCCACACACGATTGATCGTTATTTCACGTTTGATTGATTTGTAATTGTTAACATCTGAAGTTGCCAAATTTGTTATTATGCCTGATGATTGACATAATCATGAAACTCAGAGTCGCATAACAAATAGTCTTCAATTTGTCTTAATCTTCGTATCTAGGCTATATAGATATATGCTATATATCTTTATATATGTATATATAACTTTGATCAATAACAAAATTGATCAATGCTCTTGGGCATTCAAGGACGTAGAGGGTGATTTTGGCCCTGTTGAGCACAGTCTAGCTTCACTGATGATCCCTGATATTGGATGAAACCATGACTTCTATCAGCAAGTGCAGGTAAAATATAGAATCTATAATGATTCTTTTCTTACCTTTTTTTCAATATTAGAGCGCTTTGTATTCTATGATATTTTGTATGGCTGCTCCAACTGTTCTTTTCGTGCTATTAGATGTAGTCATTTGGAGTCTGGCCTGCAAGTCCGCAAAAAACAGCAACTTTCTACACATAAGATTTATTAGAGTCGTGGGATTCAATCAACAACAATTTGCCAGGAACTTCTTTATCATCATTTGTCACAAGTCTGGAAACTCTTGTCTAAAAAAGCTGGTCGGGTGGGTACAGCTGTGTTCTGCCAAAGAGTAGCATGTTTTTTTTTACTTTCATGAAAAATCTTCTGCTAAATTTGTTTTTGCTGTTATACAATTTATGTCACTTGTCAACTTTCATTCTTTCCTTCATAGGTATGATCAGTGTCACAACGTTTGGTAAGTCCTACCGTGAATGGGCTTTCTACCGAAACAATATTATGAGTGAAACTGGAGAGGATCGATTTTGTTGTCCTGGTTGCATCATTCAATCCATTTGATTTCTTTTTAATCCTTATTGATGAACGTCGTAAAACGTATCGCTTTAAGAAGATAGCACGGTAAGAGATTGTAAGCAAACTTATTTTTTTGCATTGTCGTTGTTCGCTCATCGCTCTCGTACATTTATTTCTATTCTCTGGGTGCTGATTACTGTTGTAGGAAAGATACTTAAATTTCCTCTGAAGATATGGATCTATTCTAGGGGCAGTGAAACTGCTTTATACGAGGAAATTTTTGTTGCAAATGATGATGAGGTCCAGCAGCACATGAAAGTTATATATGAAAAAATGGGTATTCAGGTGAAGAAATCATTCTCAAGTGTTTAAATGGAGGGCGATCTCGAAAAGAATAATGTTATTTAGATTTACCATTATTCTCCATTTGAGAATGTCACTCCTGTTAAAACATTTAATTCTATTTCTTCATCGGCCCAGCTTCCTACGGAGCTGTACGAGAGACAGTGCAGACGTGCGTGCAAACCAGCTAAGTATTTTTTATAACTGAATAAAAGTTAAACATTTTTATCTTCTCTTTCAGTTTAAGAATGTCAGGTGATAAACCTGAATTGGCGATCAGCCAATCTGAGATCGGCGCAATTTCTAACTGCGTCACAGAAAATAACTCGCCAACTTTGATAGAAAGCGAGTCGAATATCACTGATTTTATGAAAGATCTCAGTCAAAATATGGCTTCAACTAATGCACTGTTGACTGAATTAATTTCTCTACAAAAAGAGTCAGGTTCTCATAAGCCTTCAGTTGCAGAGAACCAACTTCACAGTGCAGCGGAGCCAAGCTCCGCAGTTCGCTCGCCTGCCCCTTTTACAGCCGGGCACAGTCCTGCTCACTTAGTACAACCAATACCACGTCATGCTGAAGACGATGCAGTGAGCCTGTTTTGCGAGCAAGACATTGACAATGATGTCAATGTCCCTATGGATCTGAAAGGTCACCAAGAGCAAGAGACAACTTCCGATTCGAGTCCAATGTCCACTGAGGACGAATTTTTGGACTCCGTTGAAGCCACGGTCAACCCTGGAACGCAGCAGGGCCCCCCTATTCCGGACCACCTTGCAAAAATAATCAACGCAAAATTCCAGGCTGATATTGATGCCTCGCAGCGGAAGCAATTGATTGAAAAGTATAACACACCCGCTAATTGCTTGACCTATATCGGCCACGGGTTAACCCACCTATCTGGAGCTCCCAGAAGCCGGAATCGAAATCGGGCGATCGAGCTCTATCAGCATTGCAAGACGCCCTTGTCACGGCTTCAAGTGCCGTTGCCCTATCAGCCGCAGACTTGCTTGCAGCACGTAAACAGCAATCTGAGATTGATTACCAGACAATAATCGCCCGTCAAATTGACGTCATTCTCCTTTTAGGGTATGTTTGCCAAGAAACTTCATTTCGCCGCAAAGAGGCATTACGGCACACCCTCAGCCCTGAGTACAAAGCGGCCTGTAACCGCTCTGCCAAGCCCACGAAATTCTTGTTTGGTGACGACTTGGCAAAAACGATGCAGGAGGCCAAAGCTGCCAACCGCTACACACAGCCCTGCACCCCCTTCAGCCCTAAAAAAGAATTATTTGGCTGGCTGTAGTTTCCAGTGGCTCTATCATTCGACGGTCGCGGGCCGGGGCCACGTCGGGCCACGGGGGTGCAGGGCTGTGTGTAGCGGTTGGCAGCTTTGGCCTCCTGCATCGTTTTTGCCAAGTCGTCACCATTTATATCACCTTATCCTCCCCGAAGAAATCAGAATGCCGTACAGTCCCCTGCCAAGCGGAGGTTCACAAAGAATTGGAAGATGTGAACTCCCAGGTATCAAAATCTTCTAAGTTTGTAAAAGAACTCATGCAACCATACCTTGAGTTAGCGGTTTGCATCATTCAGGGCAGGACAGATTTCTTCTCATCTCTCGTCATGGGAACGTATCACCTCAGACCCCTACATACTGCAGATCGTTGAAGGAGATCAATTAGAATTTTATCAAACCCCACCCGAGCAACGAGCGTACCCTAAAAATATTATATCCACTGATCATTCCCCCTTGTTAAAGAGGAAATCGAAAATCTCGTGGCCAAAATGGTCCTTATACATTCGGCACACGAATTACCTGAATTTATTTCTCCGATTTTCTCTGTGCCGAAACCAGATAATAAAATACGTCTCATATTAAACATAAAGATCTTAAACACTTACGTAACATATCATCATTTTAAAATGGAGACCATTGAACGTGTTTTACAAATGGTCACTCCACATTGCTGGGTGGCATCTCTTGATCTTAAAGATGCTTACTATAGCGTAAAAATCCATCCAGATGATCAATGTTATTTGAAATTTATATTTAATGATCAATTATACCAATACACTGCCTTCCCTAACGGTTTGTCGTCCTGCCCTCGCCAATTTACAAAGCTCTTAAAGCCTCCACTTGCAACATTGAGGGCACAAGGCCACATCATTGCTAGCTACATAGACGATATTTATTTGCAAAGTGCAACATATGAAGGGTGCGTTCGCACTATACTTGCCACTTTTAAACTTTTTGACCAGCTCGGATTTGTCATCCACCCAGAAAAATCTGATTTCTACCCAAAGCATCAGCTCACCTTTTTAGGCTTTGTTATTGACTCTGCGTTAATGCAGATTCGCTTAAAACCCCAACGAGAAGAAAAATTAAAAACTCTCCTGCAGTCCGCTCGCGCTCAGGCACAATGCTTGAAAATTCTAGACACAGCTTGTGTAGTGGGGCATATAGTCTCTAGTCTCCCAGCTGTCCCCTTCGGTGGCATACACTATCGGTGGCTAGAGAGGGACAAAATACTTGCTTTGAAACGAGGTAATTTTCAAGCATACATGTCTTTAAGTGAAGAAGCCATTCAGGAACTTGATTGGTGGCTCACCAATTTTGCAGGCAGCTTTGCCCCAATATTTCAACCTCCGTTTTATATAACATTATACTCTGATGCCTCCCTGCTGGGTTGGGGTGCAGCTCTGGAAAATTCCTCAACAGGAGGTAAATGGACAAACTCAGAAGCATCACTACTCATTAATGCTCTTGAGCTCTTAGCAGCATATTTTGCGCTTAAAGCTTTCCACTCTGTCCTTGTTGGGAAACATATAAAACTGATGTTGGATAGCACTACAGCAGTTGCTGTTAAAAATCACATGGGCACCAATCACAGTGATGCATGCAGATTCATGCAACCGTATTGCTATAAAAACCTGGACCTTCTGTCAAGACCACAATATGTGGCTCACCGCCTGTCACATTCCCGGCAAATCAAATATAATTGCCGATCTGGAATCTCGGGGGCTTGCTAAGCAAGACGCAGAATGGATGATAAACTCCGATATTTTAACAAGCGCACTATTAGCTACAATTAAATTTCAAACCCGAAATTGATCTATTTGCTCCCAGATTAAACACACAATTTCCCAGATACTGCTCGCTGCGCCCTGACCCCGATGCCTTTGCCATTGATGCCTTTACGTTGCCTTGGCACAGTTTAAAATTTTATTCTTTCCCGCCATTTAGTTGCATCTTACAAGTACTACGCAAATTACGAACCGAACAAGCGACGGGGATTGTTGTTGTTCCAGATTGGCCAACACAACCCTGGTACCCTCTATTGTTACAATTACTTGTCGTACCTCCAATACACATCAAGCCCCACCCATCAGTTCTGTCCTTAGCAGCAATGCCAGATGCAATACATCGCCTTCACTCTCACCTACCGCTACTTGTTTGCTTGCTGTCGGGCAAGAGCTCTCAGCGCAAGGTTTAACCGAGCCTTCAATAGAAATAATAATGGCTTCATGGAGAGATTCTACCAAGAAGCAATATCAAACCCATCTTAAACGTTGGTTCGCTTTCTGCCAAGAGAAGCTATGTGATCCGGTCCGACCTTCAATTAGCTCTGCAATAGACTTTCTTGCCACGCAATATAAAGCTGGTCTATCTTACAGCTCGCTGAATACAGCTCGCTCTGCGCTTTCGTCTCTAATTGTATTACCACATACAGATATAACCTTTGGTCCCAATTGTTCGCAGATTCATGCGTGGAGTTTTTCAGCTTAGACCTGCTCTGCCAAGATACAACTCGATCTGGTCCGTAAAGAAAGTTTTGATTACCTGCGTAGCTCCCCACGCATTGCAGAACTTGATCTGAAAAATCTCACCCTTAGATTGACATTCCTGTTATGCCTCTTGAGCGCACAGCGTTGTCAGACTATTCACTCCTTGCGAGTCGATCAAATGACTTTAATGGACACTTCGTTCACTTTTTTAATTACTGAGAAGTTGAAACATACACGCCCTGGAAAACACCAACCTATTACGTTTAATCATTACTCAACTGAGCCATGCATATGCCCGCATTGCTACCTACATGAATATTTGAATCGCACTAAACAATTGCGTGGTGGCTGTACTCAATTGCTGATTAGCTTCGCCCGTCCTCATGCTGCAGTATCAACGGATACTATTTCTCGATGGTGTCGAAATGTACTTTCAAGCGCTGGAATAGATATAGACAAATATACTAGCCATAGTACACGTGCTCCGTCAACCTCGCTTCTAGCTGCCAAAAACATTCCTTTAAAAAACATTATGCTTGCTGCCGAATGGACGAATGAAAAAACATTTCATCGCTTTTATAATTTACCACCTGAATTCGAGTTTAATTTTGGTAATGCTGTACTATCAGCGGTTGTTTCTGAAAATCGAATTTAGCTAAAACTATCCTTTTTCTGTCAATATGATATATCATGAATATAACCACAGCATATGCATTCTCTGTGATGTTACCTGCAAGACTGTGTCGCCTGACAGGACACTGCTTGCATTACAGGCAACTGTCTCAACGACAGCTCTAAAGTCTCGTGCAGCTCCGTAGGGAGCTGGGCTGATGACGAAATAGAATTCGAAAATCAAACGATACTTACCTGTAAGTTGAAGTTTGGTTGAGATTCTGTGAGTCATCGGCCGCGACTGGAGGAGTTGTACGCCCACCCTCCAGTCAACTTAGCTCCCCCCATACAGACAGTTACTTTCGTTTGAACTTGTTTGTCATTGATCCATTGCCGGTGCTCTAAATGCTGGTTTGCACGCACGTCTGCACTGTCTCTCGTACAACTCCTCCAGTCGCGGCCGATGACTCACAGAATCTCAACCAAGCTTCAACTTACAGGTAAGTATCGTTTGATTTTCGAATTATCATGACTCGTATCTTTCTACCTGAACACGTGATTTTTACACATGACTCATAACTCGTGACTTTCGCATGGTTGATTATTAAGTTTGATTGAGTTAGTTATTGTTTTGTTGCTGCTTGGCTGTATACTTTTTGATATTTTGATTATGAAGTTAACTCTGTTTCTCTACATGCGTCATAAATATGTCTGAACTAATAATTTTAACAGGTTATGGGCCAGAGATAGAAGCAGGATTTTAGGTAGTCGTGTTGGTTAAAGTATCAAAGTTTTTTGCGTCTTAGTCGTTTGTTTACGATGGCGACGAGACTAGGCCAAGAGGAGAGTGCATTTAAAATTGGAAAACTTACGATCAACAATTATCACACATGGAAATTCCAAATGAAGATGTGCTTAATAGCTAAAGATTTGTGGGGAATTGTCATTGGAGACGAAACATTAAATGCTGAGGCTTCAGCTCAAGATCAACAAAAATTTCGAAAACGAGAAAACTTGGCGCTGGCTAGAATCTGTCTGTCTGTGTCGACGGAAATTCTAATTTATGTTCGTTCAGCAAATAACGTAAAAGAAGCATGTTCAAGTTTAGCACAACAATTTGAGAAAAAATCCCTGGCACACAAAATTTTTTATCGCAGAAAGTTGTATAATGCAAGAATGGAAAAAGGGACTAGCATGATAAATCATGTCAAATACTTGAAAACATTGGCAGAGCATCTCGAAGCAGTAGGAGATCCGATCCAAGAGAAGGACTTGGTGATTATTTTGATAAGTAGTCTACCCGAAGAATACCATCATTTAATAACTGCTGAAGTTAATAATTGCTGAAGAAAGGCTAACATGGGATTACGTAAGGTATAGATTAATTCATGAACAAGAGAATTCACAGAAAGGAAGTGTAACAGCAATTGAACAACAAGACGCCTTGTTGACAGATAAAATACAAAGGAAATTCTCAAACATAACAAAAGGAAAGTGTTTTTACTGTCAACAATTTGGACATTTTGCAAAAAATTGCTATAAGAAAAAAGCTGATCAAAAGAAAGCAGTCAAACCGGAAGTAGCCAATGTCATTGAAGTAGAGAAAGCCCATGTAGAAGATAAAAACAATGGTGAAAGTGCACTTACGATGGATAGAGAGCATTCAATGATGAAAGACTGGTGGATTGATTCTGGGGCATCCAGGCATATGACTTATGATAAACAAAACATTATAAATTTCACAGAATTTGAAAAACCAATTCTAGTCAAAATTGCAGATAATAATTCCATATTTGCATATGGAAGAGGTGATGTACGCCTTTCTGTTTGTGAAGGCTCAAAAGAACACAAGCTTTTTCTGAAAGATGTGCTGTATGTGCCAAAAATCATGAAGCAATTGTTATTACTGCTAACTATGACAAGTAGAAATGCTAAAGCACACTTTAAGGATGATGACTGTACAATAATTCTAAATGATAAAGAATATAAAATTTTTCATAAGGATGGAAAGCTTTTCAAGCTGAAAACGGAAGTGATGAATTTTGCATTCATTGGATCATCTGAGGTCAATAAAGACTCGATGAAATTGTGGCATGCTAGATATGGTCACTTTGGCTATAATAATCTCAAATTGTTATCAGAGAAATCAATGTTTGATGGTTTGAAAATGGATTCAAAGGAGAGCTTTGAAAAAAGCTGTGAAGGTTGTGCAGATGGAAAGCAGCATAGAAAGTCATTCCCCAAGCAAAGTGAACGAAGAGGGTTTGAATTGTTGGAAATAGTGCACACGGATGTTGAATGTGTCAATGTTGAATCATTTGCAGCATCTAAGTATTATGTTGTTATTATCGATGAATTTTCAAGATTTACAATGGTGTATTTCATGAAGAAAGAGAGTGAGGCTCTAGAGAATTTCAAACAGTATGTTGCAGTTGCAGAAAATCTCACTGGTAAATGAATCAAAATTCTTCGATCGGATAATGGTGGAGAACATACGTCAAGGATTTTAAGCAATTCTGTGACGATCATGGCATCAAGAGAGAGGAAACTATTCCTATGTCGCTGCAGCAAAATGGTGTGTCTGAGAGACTTAATCGTACTATCATGGAAGCTGCAAGGTCCATGCTGTACCATGCAGGACTCAACTTGAGCTTTTGGGTTAAGGCTGTAAACACTGCACTCTATATTTGCAACAGATCTTTCTCTGCATTGAATGGGTTAACGCAATATCAGTGTTGGTTTGAACATAAGCCTGATGTCCATAATTTAAGAGATTTTGAGTGTAATGCCTGCGTACATGCACCAGATGAGAACCGATCCAAGCTGGACAGAAAATCAATGAAATGTGTTTTTGTCGGATATCCGGATACCAGCAAGGGTTACAAATTGTATAACCCTGAAAAAGCAGAAATTATGAGACGTCGTGATGTGGAATTCATGGAAGAGGATTTCAGCTATTCTTCTTTGAATGCTGGTGAGTCAAATGACTATGATCATCTGTTCGATTTCACTACTGTTCGTAACTTGGATCAGTCTTAAGTTGAATTTCACAATACTGTTGATCTGGATGATGTCGTAAACAACCCTGAAGTACGAAGATCAACAAGAGTGAGAAGCATACCAGAAAGACTTGGCACCATAACCGGTGAATGGTGGGTTAACGAAAACCTTGATTTTGCTAATACTGCTGCTATCAAAGATGAGGAAGAACCTAAAGATTTGGCTGAAGCTTTGAGCAGCAAATACTCTTTTCAGTGGAAAATGGCTTTTGAGAGCGAATACGAATCACTAGCTAAAAACAATACATGGGAGCTAGTTGATATGCCACTCGGCAAGAACTTGGTGGGATGTAAATGGATTTTCAAAATCAAGCGAGATGAAAATGGAGAAATCGATCGTTTCAAAGCACGGTTAGTTGCACAAGGCTTTTCCCAAAGGGAAGGCTTGGATTTCAATGAAGTATTTGCCCCTGTGGCTACATACAACTCTATCCGTATTGTGCTGGCACTTGCCAATGCATCGAATCTTGAATGGCATCAAATGGACGTGCGAACTGCATTTTTTAACGGAACTCTGGATGAGGATATTTAGATGGCTCAACCAGAAGGATGCATCAATGAAGAAAAATCAGAAATGGTCTGTAAGTTCAAGAAAAGTCTTTACGGACTTAAGCAGGCAGCTTGAAGAGTTCTAAGTTTAAACAAAGCACTGCTGATCCCTGCATTTATACCAAGATTGAAGACAGAGATAATGGTGAGTCATCATTTCTAATCTTTGCACTCTATGTTGATGACGTTTTGCTGGCTTCAGATGACAACGAGCTGCTGAAAGCAGAGAAGCAAAGATTATCTGAAAGATTTGAGATGGAAGATTTAGGAGAGGCAAAGTACTGCCTGGGAATGTCAATTCAGCGTGATCGAAAGAGTAAAACACTACTTATGAGCCAGAAATCATATTTGGAGAATGTGCTGCAACGATTTGAAATGCATGAATGCAAGCCGGTTTCAACACCGCTTGAACCAGGACGTACCTACAAAAAACTTACAGATCAAGAAGAGACCATCAACGTCAAACAATACCGGGCTGCAATAGGATCGTTAAAATACGCAATGATTGCTACCCGACCAGATATAGCCGCTTCTGTCGGGATTTTAAGTCAATTTATGTGTAATCCACCCAAGGATCACTGGCAAGGCGTGAAGAGAATCTTGCGCTACATCAAGGGCACTATTGATTGCAGTCTTATATTTGAAGCAGACTCATCGGATCTGACGCTTATTGGTTATGCAGATGCTGATTGGGCAAACTATATAGAATCAAGGAAGTCAACCTCAGGATATCTATTCCAGTTTGCTGGATCTACAGTGTCTTGGAGAAGCCAAAGACAATCAGTCGTCACATTGTTTACAACAGAGGCTGAGTATGTAAGCCTATGTACTGCTGCTAAAGAAGCTATTTGGCTTCGTCGCTTGCTGCATGATTTGAAATTTGGTACGAAGAACCCGACAACGCTGTTCGAAGACAATCAAGGAGCTATCAGTCTCTCAAAGAATCAAACAAGTCACTCAAGAACAAAACATCTTGACTTGAAATTCCTCTTTATTCGTGAAGCCATTGAAAAGAAAGAGATACAGCTTGAATACTGTCGTACAGATAAATTGATAGCAGATATACTAACGGAATACCAAAACAGATATTCGAAGAATTGCGCGATTTGACGGGGTGCAGACGAACTTAAGACATTACTGAATACCTACGAAAGATACTCGTCAAGTTGGAGTGTTAAAACATTTAATTATCATGACTCGTATCTTTCTACCTGAACACGTGATTTTTACACATGACTCATAACTCGTGACATTCGCATGGTTGATTATTAAGTTTGAGTTAGTTATTGTCTTGTTGCTGCTTGGCTGTAAACTTTTTGATATTTTGATTATGAAGTTAACTCTGTTTCTCTACACGCGTTATAAATATCTCTGAACAAATAATTTTAACACCTCCTGCTTAAATTCTTGGTAATTTAACAGCTTGAGTACATGTATTTGCAATATATTTTCAGTATTTTAATGGATAAGAGAATACATTAGGTCCGAAAATATTCGGACCCATATATTTTCAGGCCAAAAAATTTCGGACGATATTTTACCTATTTTGGACGATTTGCCATTCCGATTTCGGACGACAGAAAAAGCAAGGTTTTTAGAATTTTTCTTTGTAAAATTAATAAAACGAACCGAATGAAAATAGTTTATCATATCCTTTCCACTGATCGATTCTTGGGTAACTTTACGGGCATACTCTGGAGTACCGAATAATCGTCCCCAACGCTTGTTAATTTTTGATGAATTTTCCATACCCCTCCCCTTTTATAAGTTGAACAAACTTTGGTAAATGAATTTTTCAAAATTTGAAAAAATAAGTTTTTTTGCTGTCCTATGAGTTAAATGAGTATATAATATGTTTTTTTTAACGCTATATTGCAAAATAGCTTTGGTTTGCTATCGTAGTTTCTCTTTCTGTTATGCTAAAGCAATTGGTTTTGTATTTTCAAATCCCCCGTTTATTAGATTTTAACAATATTTTCAACACCCCCATTATTCTCACTCCCCCCGATTATTCGGTACTTCAGAGTACCAAGACTCAAACATTCACTTTAGAAACTGATTTGCAAACACGTTAACATATAGATCTAACGATTGAAAATGATTTGTTAGATATGGCGGTACAAAACATAAACATAATGATTCGCTTTGATGGTTTCTGCACTCCCACAGAAGTGGCCTTTTAAGAACATGAAAAATCAAAAAAGCCTTTTGATCGATCCTCTAGAACAATGAGTTCTTCACGTTTTAGAGGTCATTTTCTCTGTTCACTCACAGGAAGAGATTTAGTGCCTTGGACCTCCATTCTCCAAGAACATTATATTTGCTATAATAATAATAGAAGTGATTTTTGGTATTGGTATTTTGGTATTTTAATAATGATTCAAAGAAAAGAAATTCGAGGCCTCCTTTCTGGTTTGTTCTCTGAGTAAGAGAAAAAATGGTGGAAATAAAATTTAGAACGTTTAAAATTTCGGACTACCTAAAAATTCGGACATTAATATTTTCGGACAAACAAGTTGTCCGAGATAAAAAGTGTCCGAATACTTTCAGAACTAATGTATTTGCAGAATTTTGTTTAAGTGACCTAACAACACAATTGATTTCCAGGGATACCAGTCTAATAAAATGTGTTGATTTTCTTTTTGGCAAGCTGCTAGATCACGTTCGAAATCGAGCTATACTTCGTTAGATGAAACTGGACTTGTAGTTGCTGGTTGTCACCATGTTCTCGCTCTTAGGGCTGTTAATATGTTTGCAGGTGAACAGTATTGTTATGCTCTGTACTTTCCCAAACAGTTGATGTCATTTTTGAATATGCAGTTTGTATGGCAAGATATTATGTGTAAATATTATTCGTACGCTTGTACGAAGCTGCCCGAAATGTCCGGGTTATTAAACATTTAGAATGCACTATCGATGATGCATGCTAAACCACATTCTTTGGATTGCCAGGTGACTTTGTATAGCCTGATTTAAGAAGCTCTAGTAGTTGAAGATGAGCGTAGCATAGACTTATGAACTTATTTAAATGTTCTGATATTTGCAGTTTGCTTGGGGAGGCTTATACCAAGATAAGACGGCTTTGTCAACATTCCGAGTAAAAACCTCGCAATTTGTTTTATTCCCTTTATTGCGTTTGCTTTACATTTTCTAGACAAACACTGTTGGTTCATCACCTTTAAATATGCACCTGTCTCATTTTCTATTAGCTCGCGTTGACACGTTGACTGAGCATACAGGCTTCTGGAGTCAGAGAAAGATTGAAAACTTCGCTGCTTCTCTGGCCAAGCAATATGCAAGGGTAATCGCTGTATTAAATCGATTTCTTCAACTTTAACTACTTTTTTCATCCTTAGCTGAAGTTTTATTTCCACTTTTGTACATTGTTCTCCTTTTGCTAAATTTTGAAAACTCTTGCTTCGTTTTCTCCCATGTCAAGTGAATGCTGCTGTATTGAGGCCCTGGTAATGAAAGTGTTGTGAATCCCTAACGGTTTTTGTCATTTACAGGCTAAACAGAAATTGCTTTCAGCAGAGTCCGACAAGTCAAACCTTTGCAGTAGAACTTGTGTCAAGATATCAGAACAGAGTATAGAAATGTGGGAACAAGAACTGAGAAGAAGTGCACAAGGTGGAGTTATTAAGCTATTAAGAATATTCTTATTACATCCTTTTTTCATATAAAGTATTAGGTTCAAACGGAATCGACATTCTTTCTTTAGATTCATCTCAGCGTCATAGTTCAAGTATCGTCGTGAATCAAATTGAAGAATACTTCAAAGTATATAAAGAACTGGAAACTGCTCCTTTTCTTCAGCAATATGTAAAAACGAATGATGCATCCAGTATCATTTCTGGTACTCCTTTCTTATTACATTCAGAGTTTGTGTGAAAAGTATGAGAAAGATGAAAGTTATTTCCTTCTCGTATTATTTTCCTTCTGGTAATATTTCTGTATTGTGAATCCACCCTTGAATTCAACATAAAAATTACGATCAAAACCATTTCAGGACAAAAAGGAATGTACAAAATGTTAGCCAATGAGCAAAAGGAAACCGACAGAAAGAAGAAGAACCTAAAATTATTTGGACGTCAATTGCTTGCAGGAGGTTATAAGAAGGAGGAATCATTAGTTGATGGGCGAAAAATTCTCACCGAGCGTACCCTTTATCTGCTTAAAACAAGGATCATTAAATATTACTTATAGAAACTGAACAAAACGAGAGGAGAGAACCTGAACTTGTAGTTTTAGAGCGAATGTATTAACAATATACATGATTTTATTTCACTCCACTGCGACAAACCATTCTTAAATTATATGTTGTTTCCTGCATAACGGAAATGGAAGTGCCAATTGATCTGGGTATGCATTCGAATAGCTCACCCAATCTGTTGCTAGTTATCTTTTCCTTGTGACTTTTTTTGTAGACACTTCGAAGAAAAGAATTAAAATTCGTGGGTTCATAGCAAATAACAAACAAACGCTTGAGACTCTTGTGGATAAATATAACGTTGTATCATAGCTATCAGTCGTTTCTGCAGTCATGTTATAATCAAACGATGTCAAGAAGAACTCAACCTCAATACTCAATACGTTAAATTTAAAAGGAACACAGCGTGCTCTGGAAAACGATATCAGCTCCATTGACAATTCCATTTCAGGTATGAAGCTAGTTCTCTAATGTTAGAAGCTACCAAGAAAATCGTTTTTCTCTTGAGTGTTCACGAAACAACATTACCCTGTCTTATTCATTGTAGATATAGCGTCCAATGATGTATTCACACCTGTGAAATTACAATTAAATGTACAGTCGCATCGGGAATTTGAGGTACTTTGTTCTTCTTGGAATGACAAGAAGGGGCTGGGATTAGAAGAATCATGTATATTATAGTGTTTTAATTTATTCAAATCTTTTCGTAATATTTCTTGTTGCCCTATATTTTGTGTGCACATTGATGACAATCAAAACATTAATGGAAAAGTTAGCACTAGTAAAATGTAATGTAAAAATCACCTATTCAGACTCTCTTCATCGTCCAGGGAGATTTCACTGCACCGCCAGACAAAGAAAAAGACAGCTATTTACTGAAGCTTTGCGGTATGATAAGTCTGAGACGACTGGGAGCAGCGGTTTGCAGAAAAAGACTGGCAAGCTGTCCAGCGATATTCAAGAAGGCACTTGGCCATGATTATGATAAACTTAACTTGTCCCTGCAACTGAAAAAGAAACGGATGACATTGACGATTCTGCAGACTAAGATTGAAAATACGTTGAGGAAGAAGATGATGAGTAAGATAGCATAAACGCGACTGTGTAAATTAGTCTTTATATAGTTTCGCTACTCGAAATTTTACTCAGTTAAATCTTTTAGGGGCTTTCGGTTCAGAACAAGTTCGGTTCGGATAACACACGCGTCCGATTATAACTAATGAAATTCAATGATTGACGAAGAGAAGTAACTTCGTCCGTCTCTCGACATTCAACTAGATCAAGCAAAAAAAGTTTGACTGAATGTCAAGTAGAAAATTCAAGCGCAAGCTGTGACGTAAGAGGTTAAAAATTTTTGTGTAACATCCATAGTTACATGCACCGATGCGAGCCTTTTCTGAATCTTAGGCCCACGCATATTTTCTGGCATTTTTTGTGTCAAAAAACTGTAAATTTTACTATTTTGTGTAATTTTCTTTCATTTAAAAAATTACTGTCTTTTATTCTTTCCATTCATCTGGCATTTCGGTGATGCCCCAGGGGATTTTTTTTACAGAAATGCACTTTCGCGCATCGCATTCTTCAGCATATAATGTAAGATTTCAGAAAATTTGAACTTCTTCTGCTAGGCATGGTCAACTGATGTAAGTGAAGAAAATGAAAAAGTCTTCTAGTTCCTGTTTTCATGCGCTGTCAATTCTGTTTGGGTAGCTGCCTTTCCATTCCTGAAAATTCTCGAGATTAGTGTAGCAGTCGACCAAAGGCGAATTCTTTTCTTCTCTTTTTGGTACATGTCAAAAGATACTTTTTGATGCCGTCTTCTGTAAACGGCAAGATTTGCAGGTGTGCCCCAGCAGCTAGATAGTTTCGTTGATTGTTAGATCGTTTATCTTTTTCGGTAGCCTTGTTATTCTTGCATAGAAAACATTTTTGTGGTAGGTGTACTGTTTTAAAAATTTGGAAGTCTTTGATTTTTCGATGATTACTCCCAGAGAGTCTTCCAGTGGCGCACATTTATGGAGGTGTCGGGTGTCCAAGTTTACACACGCCAAGAATAGTCTGGATGTGCGCCCCTGAAGTCTTCCATATCCTAATTATTATGTTTCAATGTCGAAATAATTTCCGAGCAATAGGGGATTTGCTCGGAAATATTCTTTGTGCTAGGGGATAAGGACACTTGGACACCCTGATATGGTCCCTGTTTCGCATTCATTCTATATACTCTCGATTTCTTTAATTGTTGTTTTGATAATTAATATTTTACATATTTTTTTATTTTGTAATATTAATTTCAAATATATTTTGATTTACAAGAACAAAAGCATTAGATTATTGACCCTCATGATATACACCCCAGTATACCAGTGTCTGTTTCCATTATCCTGGTCTTCGCAAATAGTACAGTAGCCCTAACGGGTGTCTTATGAAACGCAATGTGCTAGCTCTATGAAAAAGATTGTTATTTTGTACATTTTTTCATTTTATAATAATGATTTAAATATACTTTGATTTAAAAAAACAATGGCATTAGAAAATTGACCCTCATAATATACACACCAGTATGCCAGTGTCTGTTTCCTTTATCCTGGTCTTCGCAAATAGTACAGTAGCCCTAACGAGTGTCTTATGAAACGCAATGTACTAACTCTAAGAAAAATAATTGTTATTTTATACTTTTTTTTATTTCATAATATAAATTTCAATATTTTTTGATTTTCAAGACTAATAGCATTAGATTAGTAGCCCTCATGATATACACGCCATTATACTAGTATCTGTTTCCGTTATCCTGGTCTTCGCAAATAGTACAGTAGCCTAAACAGATGTGTTATGAAACGCATTGTACTAATAAGAAACTAGAAAATGTGTTTATAGAAATTACTTCTCATGTTAACAGAACAGAAATGTGCAGTTACTAAATTAGAGAATATGGAAGATTTACGGAACTGTTACTTATTGTTTGTAGCACCCGGGAGGGGGTCCTTGGCGAAATTCTGGGTGGGGGTCTGCCACTGGCATATTCAAAATGGTACCGTTGGCTAGACTAATTTTTACGAGAAAATGGTACCCTCTGCCAGACCAAAATTGCCAAAAAATATACCCTTGGCTAGTCTAGAAGTCCGAAAAAGTATACCCTCTAGCGCGGCACAGAACTCAGAGACTAGCCACAAGAAAATGCAAAGCTTTAACCGTATTTACTAGAAATATTACTCAGGCTATACACCAGCCTCTAGGTATTCAACCTAACCAAGTTTCTCTTTTACACTACGAAGTGCGGCTGTCTTTATATATCAAAGCACATCTAAAAATATTACATTACGAAATCAGAAAATTGGGTAAGCTACTAAATTAAGAATAAGAATAACCATTGCTGCATACAAGAATATGCTGGAAAGCTCTAGCCAACTGCGCAACAGGGGAATTACCTTAATTTCAACTTGCTTCCGGTTGTTTGCGATAATTTCCTTTTTTCTGAGTTGTTCCTTCATCATCTTCAGTGATCCCCTGTATGTTCCACCTTGTCACCTCTCGTTTTCATTTATTCCCACCGATTTCTACTTCGACCCATTTGTTCCCTCCGATTCCAAGTTATTCCCACTTTGTTTCAGCATGCTACAATGGTTTCAATGGTTTCATTTCCGTTTATTCCTGTTCATTCCAGGAGCTCACAGCTTTTTTCTTTGTTCCAGATTTTAGCGCATGCTGGCTAATGGCTTCTTAATGCTTCCTAATGAGGTAATTTTTCAAACTCATGCCGAATATCGAAGACTGAGAACAAATTCTTCAATCGTTTGATTGTATGCATTTGAATTGCGATTAAAACAATTAATTCAACTCAATGATTGTTTAAATTGTGTGCACAGAGAATAGAGATTCATATCTTTTGTTACAAAATTACTAATTCCTATCTATCTACCTACAATCCTCGCCAAAAAGGCTGGGACACTTCGAAATTTTGTAAAATTCTCGCTCTAAAGACGCATACCCCCCTCCCCCCGACTCAATGTTGGTGAAATCAATGTTGACAGTGGTCCCAACATTGATTCGGGGGGAGGGGGGTCTTATTACCCAAATATGTTGTAATGGGACGGGGTTTTTACGGTAAAACATACTTATAACATACTGTCCCCAATATTTTTGGCGAGGATTGTCTGAGCAAGAGCAGAAATCTAAAATTGTGTTTTTCTCAAGAATGGAAAGACTCAAAAAGCTCAAGTGATGTTTATTGTAAATAGGAGGAATGACTTTATATTTTGGGGGGCTTTGCGGGGTCAGGGCCAAAATTTTGCAAAATGTGAAAATTCATTGAAAAGTTAAGGAATCCTTTGAAAAAGGCCGTAATTCACTTTCCAACATCGTAAAATCATAAGAGGCAACTGTACACATTTTTCAGCTCCAGAAGCAATACCTTTATCATTCAAATGCATCTTTAGAACCGTTCTGTAGACCACAATTCAAGCGATGCGTCTGCCGCTGCGGAGGAGAGAGCTTGACATCTAAGAAACTGACAGTTCTCCATCATTTTCTACCGCATAAAAGTGGAATAACTCAAGTCCAAATAATTTTCCCATACTTCTCGCTATCCGACAATACATTTCTGGGAGTATTTCATGTTATAAAATAATTTTCCCTTTTTGACATTCCTTCTGAGTTCGTTTTCTGACAGTTCTCCACTCTCTGTAGTAAGTAAACAATACAGCTGGTGAAAACCTATCTTTAAAAACAGGTGGAGAACTGTGAAAAATATACTTTGCCATGCATTGGCAGTCGAACTCTGTTGAAAATCTTAAAGTAGACATGAAATAATACAGAATTACAAAGTTACAAGTGCAGTCTTTCAAGCAACGAGGAGATATTTACATTTGAAGATGGAGAACTGTGGGGAGAATTGTGTGGAGAACTGTAGAACTTGGCATCCCGCTTGGTTGCTCCTTATTCAAATTCGCAGTCCATCAAATAACAATGCCAATTATGCTTACTTTAGCATTCTTCCGTTCTCTGTTGTGAAGATCAACAACACTTGAAAGCAAGTACATCATGCCTGCATAACTCGTTTCATTTTCTGAATTTCGTAGTAATTCACTGCTAAAGGGTGGAGTCAGTTTATGAGCTTGGATGAAAAGTTTTCAGTTTATAGTTAGATTCGTCTCGAGACAACATAATGCAGACTGTTTTACGTAAATTTACAACCCTCCCGTTACTGTTTATAACAGAATTTCTGACCTTCTGTTTTGCTGTGATTACTCAAAATCCAGACAATCCTCGCCAAAAAGGCTGGGACACTTCGAAATTTTGTAAAATTCTCGCTCTAAAGACGCATACCCCCCTCCCCCCGACTCAATGTTGGTGAAATCAATGTTGACAGTGGTCCCAACATTGATTCGGGGAGGGGGTCTCTAAAATATGTTGTATTGGGACGGGGTTTTTAAGGTAAAACATACTTATAACATACTGTCCCCAATATTTTTGGCGAGGATTGTAGCTATCTATCTACCTATCTATATGTATTTCGTCCAGCTTGCCGAAAACCCCTGCAAGACGTTTGAATTTTTCAAACATGAAAAGGAGTTTATTTCAGAAGAACTATTTAGTATTCACATTACAACGCATCCCTGTGATTCTAAGTCGTTAGAATTGAACAGCACGGAAGATGCAAAAAAGCATTCACATCATAACGCATCCGTGGGATTCTTAGTCGTAAGACTTGACCAGGAAGGAAGATGCAAGCAAGCATTCACATCGCAACGCATCAGTGTAATTCTTAGTCGCAAGACTTGACCAGCACGGAAGACACAAGCAAGCATTCACATCACAACGCATCCATGTGATTCTTAGTCGTAAGACTTGACCAGCAGGGAAGACGCTAGCAGGCATTAACATCGCAATGCATCAATGTGATTATTAGTCGTAAGAACTGACCAGCACGGAAGACGCAAGCCAACATTCACATTACAACGCATCCGTGCCATTCTTAGTTGCAAGACTTGACAAGCAAGGAAGACGCAAGCGAGCATTCACATCATAATGCATCCGTGTGATTCTTAGTCGTAAGACTTGACCAGCACGGAAGACGCAAGCAAGCATTCACATCGTAATCCATCCGTGTGATTCTTAGTCCTAAGACTTGACCAGCACGGAAGACCTAAGCAAGCATTCACATAACAACGCATCCATGTGATTTTAGTCTTTAAACATGACTAGCACGGAAGACGCAAGCAGACATTCACATCCCAATTGATTCTTAGTCGTAAGACTTGACGAGCATGGAAGACGCAAGCAAACATTCAAATTACAACGTATCCGTGCTATTCTTAGTTACAAGACAGGACAAACGCTGAAGAGGCAAGCAAGCATTCACATCATAATGCATCCGTGTGATTCTTAGTCGTAAGACTTGACCCGTACGGAAGATTCATGCAGGCATTCACATCATAATGCATCTGTGTGAGTCTTAGTCGTAAGACTTGACCCGCACAGAAAACGCAAGCAGGCATTCACATCATAATGCATCCGTGTGAATCTTAGTCGTAAGACTTGCCCAGCATGGAACACGGAAGCAAGCATAATGCATCCGTGTAATTTTTAGTCACAAAACCTGACCAGCACGAAAGATGCAAGCAGGCATTACCATCATAATGCATCCGTGTGATTCTTAGCCGTAAGACTTGACCCACACAGAAGACGCAAGCAAGCATAATGCATCCAAGTGATTCTTAGTCGGAAGACTTGACCACAAAGAAGACGCAAGCAGGCATTCACATCACAACGCATCCATGTGATTCTTAGTCGTAAGACTTGACCTGCATGGAAGATGCAAGCAAGCATTCCAGTCGTAATCCATTCGTGTGATTCTTTGTCGTAATACTTGAGCAGCATGGAAGACGCAAGCAAGCATAATGCATCCGTGTGATTCTTGGTGGTAAGACTTGACTGCACGGAAGACGCAAGCAAGCATTCACATCATAATGCATTCGTGTGATTCTTAGTCGTAAGACTTGACCAGCACGGAAATCGCAAGCAAGCATTCACATCGTAATCCATCCGTGTGATTCTTAGTCGTAAGACTTGACCAGCACGGAAGACCCAAGCAAGCATTCACATCCCAATTGATTCTTAGTCGTAAGACTTGACGAGCACGGAAGACGCAAACAAACATTCAAATCACAACGCATCCGTGCGATTCTTAGTTACAAGACTTGACAAACACTGAAGAGGCAAGCAAGCATTCACATCATAATGCATCCGTGTGATTCTTAGTCGTAAGACTTGACCCGTACGAAAGTATCAAGCAGGCATTCACATAATAATGCATCTCTGTGAATCTTAGTCTTAAGACTTGACCCGCACAGAAAACGCAAGCAGACATTCACATCATAATGCATCCGTGTGAATCTTAGTCGTAAAGCTTGACCAGCACGGAAGACGCAACAAGCATAATGCATTCGTGTAATTCTTAGTCAGAAGACTTGACCAGCACGGAAGACGCAAGGAGGCAATGCCATCATAATGCATCCGTGTGATTCTTAGTCGTAAGACTTGACCAGCACGGAAGACGCAACAAGCATAATGCATTCGTGTAATTCTTAGTCAGAAGACTTGACCAGCACGGAAGACGCAAGGAGGCAATGCCATCATAATGCATCCGTGTGATTCTTAGCCGTAAGACTTGACCCACACAGAAGACGCAAGCAAGCATAATGCATCCAAGTGATTCTTAGTCGGAAGACTTGACCACAAAGAAGACGCAAGCAGGCATTCACATCACAACGCATCCATGTGATTCTTAGTCGTAAGACTTGACCAGCACGGAAGACGCAAGCAAGCATTCACATCGTAATCCATCCGTGTGATTCTTAGTCCTAAGACTTGACCAGCACGGAAGACCTAAGCAAGCATTCACATAACAACCCATCCATGTGATTTTAGTCTTTAAACATGACCAGCACGGAAGACGCAAGCAGTCATTCACATCCCAATTGATTCTTAGTCGTAAGACTTGACGAGCACGGAAGACGCAAGCAAACATTCAAATTACAACGCATCCGTGCTATTCTTAGTTACAAGACTTGACAAACGCTGAAGAGGCAAGCAAGCATTCACATCATAATGCATCCGTGTGATTCTTAGTCGTAAGACTTGACCCGTACGGAAGATTCATGCAGGCATTCACATCATAATGCATCTGTGTGAGTCTTAGTCGTAAGACTTGACCTGCACAGAAAACGCAAGCAGGCATTCACATCATAATGCATCCGTGTGAATCTTAGTCGTGAGACTTGCCCAGCATGGAACACGGAAGCAAGCATAATGCATCCGTGTAATTTTTAGTCACAAAACTTGACCAGCACGAAAGATGCAAGCAGGCATTACCATCATAATGCATCCGTGTGATTCTTAGCCGTAAGACTTGACCCACACAGAAGACGCAAGCAAGCATAATGCATCCAAGTGATTCTTAGTCGGAAGACTTGACCACAAAGAAGACGCAAGCAGGCATTCACATCACAACGCATCCATGTGATTCTTAGTCGTAAGACTTGACCTGCATGGAAGATGCAAGCAAGCATTCCAGTCGTAATCCATTCGTGTGATTCTTTGTCGTAATACTTGAGCAGCATGGAAGACGCAAGCAAGCATAATGCATCCGTGTGATTCTTGGTGGTAAGACTTGACTGCACGGAAGACGCAAGCAGCGATTCACATCACAACGCATCCGTGCGATTCTTAGTTGCAAGACTTAACAAGTACTGAAGACGCAAGCAAGCATTGAAAACAAAATGCATCCATGTGATTCTTAGTCGTAAGATATGACCAGAACGGAAGACGCAAGCAGGCATTCACATCATAATGCATTCGTGTGATTCTTAGTCGTAAGACTTGACCAGCACGGAAATCGCAAGCAAGCATTCACATCGTAATCCATCCGTGTGATTCTTAGTCGTAAGACTTGACCAGCACGGAAGACCCAAGCAAGCATTCACATCCCAATTGATTCTTAGTCGTAAGACTTGACGAGCACGGAAGACGCAAGCAAACATTCAAATCACAACGCATCCTTGCGATTCTTAGTTACAAGACTTGACAAACACTGAAGAGGCAAGCAAGCATTCACATCATAATGCATCCGTGTGATTCTTAGTCGTAAGATATGACCAGAACGGAAGACGCAAGCAGGCATTCACATCATAATGCATTCGTGTGATTCTTAGTCGTAACACTGACCAGCACGGAAGACGCAAGCAGAAATTCACATCTCAACGCATCATTGTGATTCTTAGTCGTAAGACTTGACCAGCACGGAAGACGCAAGCAAGCTTTCAAATCACAACTCGTCCTTGTGATTCTTAGTCGAAAGACTTGACCAGAACAGAAAACGCAAGCAGGAATAATGTATCCGAGGATTCTTAGTCTTAAGACTTGAGCTGCATGGAAGATGCAAGCAAGCATTCACATCATAATGCATCCGTCTGATTCTTAGTCGTAAGACTTGACAAGTACAAAAGTATCAAGCAGGCATTCACATTATAATGCATCCATGTGATTCTTAGTCGTAAGACTTGAGCAGCACTGAAGACGCAAGCAAGTTTTCACATCATAATGCATCCGTGTGATTCTTAGCCGTAAGACTTGACCCACACAGAAGACGCAAGCAAGCATAATACATCCAAGTGATTCTTAGTCGGAAGACTTGACCACAAAGAAGACGCAAGCAGGCATTCACATCACAACGCATCCATGTGATTCTTAGTCGTAAGACTTGAGCAGCATGGAAGACGCAAGCAAGCATAATGCATCCGTGTGATTCTTGGTGGTAAGACTTGACTGCACGGAAGACGCAAGCAGCGATTCACATCACAACGCATCCGTGCGATTCTTAGTTGCAAGACTTAACAAGTACTGAAGACGCAAGCAAGCATTGAAAACAAAATGCATCCATGTGATTCTTAGTCGTAAGATATGACCAGAACGGAAGACGCAAGCAGGCATTCACATCATAATGCATTCGTGTGATTCTTAGTCGTAAGACTTGACCAGCACGGAAATCGCAAGCAAGCATTCACATCGTAATCCATCCGTGTGATTCTTAGTCGTAAGACTTGACCAGCACGGAAGACCCAAGCAAGCATTCACATCCCAATTGATTCTTAGTCGTAAGACTTGACGAGCACGGAAGACGCAAGCAAACATTCAAATCACAACGCATCCTTGCGATTCTTAGTTACAAGACTTGACAAACACTGAAGAGGCAAGCAAGCATTCACATCATAATGCATCCGTGTGATTCTTAGTCGTAAGATATGACCAGAACGGAAGACGCAAGCAGGCATTCACATCATAATGCATTCGTGTGATTCTTAGTCGTAACACTGACCAGCACGGAAGACGCAAGCAGAAATTCACATCTCAACGCATCATTGTGATTCTTAGTCGTAAGACTTGACCAGCACGGAAGACGCAAGCAAGCTTTCAAATCACAACTCGTCCTTGTGATTCTTAGTCGAAAGACTTGACCAGAACAGAAAACGCAAGCAGGAATAATGTATCCGAGGGATTCTTAGTCTTAAGACTTGAGCTGCATGGAAGATGCAAGCAAGCATTCACATCATAATGCATCCGTCTGATTCTTAGTCGTAAGACTTGACAAGTACAAAAGTATCAAGCAGGCATTCACATTATAATGCATCCATGTGATTCTTAGTCGTAAGACTTGAGCAGCACTGAAGACGCAAGCAAGTTTTCACATCATAATGCATCCGTGTGATTCTTAGCCGTAAGACTTGACCCACACAGAAGACGCAAGCAAGCATAATGCATCCAAGTGATTCTTAGTCGGAAGACTTGACCACAAAGAAGACGCAAGCAGGCATTCACATCACAACGCATCCATGTGATTCTTAGTCGTAAGACTTGAGCAGCATGGAAGACGCAAGCAAGCATAATGCATCCGTGTGATTCTTGGTGGTAAGACTTGACTGCACGGAAGACGCAAGCAGCGATTCACATCACAACGCATCCGTGCGATTCTTAGTTGCAAGACTTAACAAGTACTGAAGACGCAAGCAAGCATTCACATCATAATGCATTCGTGTGATTCTTAGTCGTAAGACTTGACCAGCACGGAAATCGCAAGCAAGCATTCACATCGTAATCCATCCGTAATGCATCCGTGGGAATCTTTGTCGTAAAACATGACCAGCACGGAAGACGCAACAAGCATAATGCATTCGTGTAATTCTTAGTCAGATCGTGTGATTCTTAGTCGTAAGACTTGACCAGCACGGAAATCGCAAGCAAGCATTCACATCGTAATCCATCCGTAATGCATAGACTTGACCAGCACGGAAGACGCAAGGAGGCAATGCCATCATAATGCATCCGTGTGATTCTTAGTCGTAAGACTTGACCCACACAGAAGACGTAAGCAAGCATAATGCATCCGTGTGTTTCTTAGTCATATGGCTTGACCACATGGAAGACGCAAGCAGCCATTCACATCACAACGCATCCATGTCATTCCTAGTCGTAAGACTTGATTTGCATGAAAGATGCAAGCAAGCATTCACATCGCAATCCATGGGTGTGATTCTTAGTCGTAAGACTTGAGCAGCACGGAAGACGCAAGCAAGTATAATGCATCCGTGTTGTTCTTAGTCGTAAAACTTGACCTGCATGGAAGGTGCAAGCAAGTACTCACATCGCAATCAATTTTTTTGATTCTTAGACTTGAGACTTGACCGCACGGAAGATGCAAGCAGGCATTCACATCACAACGCATCCATGTGATTCTTAGTCGTAACACTGACCAGCAAGGAAGACGCAAGCAGACATTCACATCTCAACGCATCATTGTGATTCTTAGTCGTAAGACTTGACCAGCACGGAAGACGCAAGCAAGCTTTCAAATCACAACGCGTCCTTGTGATTCTTAGTCGTAAGACTTGACCAGAACAGAAAACGCAAGCAAGAATAATGTATCCGAGGCATTCTTAGTCTTAAGACTTGAGCTGCATGGAAGATGCAAGCAAGCATTCACATCATAATGCATCCGTCTGATTCTTAGTCGTAAGACTTGACAAGTACAAAAGTATCAAGCAGGCATTCACATTATAATGCATCCATGTGATTCTTAGTCGTAAGACTTGAGCAGCACTGAAGACGCAAGCAAGTTTTCACATCACAACGCATCCATGTGATTCTTAGTCTTAAGACTTGACCTGCATGGAAGATGCAAGCAAGCATTCACATCATAATGCATCCGTGTGATTCTTAGCCGTAAGACTTGACCCACACAGAAGACGCAAGCAAGCATAATGCATCCAAGTGATTCTTAGTCGGAAGACTTGACCACAAAGAAGACGCAAGCAGGCATTCACATCACAACGCATCCATGTGATTCTTAGTCGTAAGAATTGACCTGCATGGAAGATGCAAGCAAGCATTCCCATCGTAATCCATTCGTGTGATTCTTTGTCGTAATACTTGAGTAGCATGGAAGACGCAAGCAAGCATAATGCATCCGTGTGATTCTTGGTGGTAAGACTTGACTGCACGGAAGACGCAAGCAGCGATTCACATCACAACGCATCCATGTGATTCTTAGTCGTAAGACTTGACCAGCAGGGAAGACGCTAGCAGGCATTAACATCGCAATGCATCAATGTGATTATTAGTCGTAAGAACTGACCAGCACGGAAGACGCAAGCCAACATTCACATTACAACGCATCCGTGCCATTCTTAGTTGCAAGACTTGACAAGCAAGGAAGACGCAAGCGAGCATTCACATCATAATGCATCCGTGTGATTCTTAGTCGTAAGACTTGACCAGCACGGAAGACGCAAGCAAGCATTCACATCGTAATCCATCCGTGTGATTCTTAGTCCTAAGACTTGACCTGCACGGAAGACCTAAGCAAGCATTCACATAACAACCCATCCATGTGATTTTAGTCTTTAAACATGACCAGCACGGAAGACGCAAGCAGGCATTCACATCCCAATTGATTCTTAGTCGTAAGACTTGACGAGCACGGAAGACGCAAGCAAACATTCAAATTACAACGCATCCGTGCTATTCTTAGTTACAAGACTTGACAAACGCTGAAGAGGCAAGCAAGCATTCACATCATAATGCATCCGTGTGATTCTTAGTCGTAAGACTTGACCCGTACGGAAGATTCATGCAGGCATTCACATCATAATGCATCTGTGTGAGTCTTATTCGTAAGACTTGACCCGCACAGAAAACGCAAGCAGGCATTCACATCATAATGCATCCGTGTGAATCTTAGTCGTGAGACTTGCCCAGCATGGAACACGGAAGCAAGCATAATGCATCCGTGTAATTTTTAGTCACAAAACTTGACCAGCACGAAAGATGCAAGCAGGCATTACCATCATAATGCATCCGTGTGATTCTTAGTCGTAAGACTTGACCCACACAGAAGACGCAAGCAAGCATAATGCATCCAAGTGATTCTTAGTCGGAAGACTTGACCACAAAGAAGACGCAAGCAGGCATTCACATCACAACGCATCCATGTGATTCTTAGTCGTAAGACTTGACCTGCATGGAAGATGCAAGCAAGCATTCCCATCGTAATCCATTCGTGTGATTCTTTGTCGTAATACTTGAGCAGCATGGAAGACGCAAGCAAGCATAATGCATCCGTGTGATTCTTGGTGGTAAGACTTGACTGCACGGAAGACGCAAGCAGCGATTCACATCACAACGCATCCGTGCGATTCTTAGTTGCAAGACTTAACAAGAACTGAAGACGCAAGCAAGCATTCACATCATAATGCATTCGTGTGATTCTTAGTCGTAAGACTTGACCAGCACGGAAATCGCAAGCAATCATTCACATCGTAATCCATCCGTGTGATTCTTAGTCGTAAGACTTGACCAGCACGGAAGACCCAAGCAAGCATTCACATCCCAATTGATTCTTAGTCGTAAGACTTGACGAGCACGGAAGACGCAAGCAAACATTCAAATCACAACGCATCCGTGCGATTCTTAGTTACAAGACTTGACAAACACTGAAGAGGCAAGCAAGCATTCACATCATAATGCATCCGTGTGATTCTTAGTCGTAAGACTTGACCCGTACGAAAGTATCAACCAGGCATTCACATAATAATGCATCTCTGTGAATCTTAGTCTTAAGACTTGACCCGCACAGAAAACGCAAGCAGACATTCACATCATAATGCATCCGTGTGAATCTTAGTCGTAAAGCTTGACCAGCACGGAAGACGCAACAAGCATAATGCATTCGTGTAATTCTTAGTCAGAAGACTTGACCAGCACGGAAGACGCAAGGAGGCAATGCCATCATAATGCATCCGTGTGATTCTTAGTCGTAAGACTTGACCCACACAGAAGACGTAAGCAAGCATAATGCATCCGTGTGTTTCTTAGTCATAAGGCTTGACCACATGGAAGACGCAAGCAGGCATTCACATCACAACGCATCCATGTGATTCCTAGTCGTAAGACTTGACCTGCATGAAAGATGCAAGCAAGCATTCACATCGCAATCCATGGGTGTGATTCTTAGTCGTAAGACTTGAGCAGCATGGAAGACGCAAGCAAGTATAATGCATCCGTGTTGTTCTTAGTCGTAAAACTTGACCTGCATGGAAGGTGCAAGCAAGTACTCACATCGCAATCAATTTTTTTGATTCTTAGACTTAAGACTTGACCGCACGGAAGATGCAAGCAGACATTCACATCACAACGCATCCATGTGATTCTTAGTCGTAACACTGACCAGCAGGAAGACGCAAGCAGACATTCACATCTCAACGCATCATTGTGATTCTTAGTCGTAAGACTTGACCAGCACGGAAGACGCAAGCAAGCTTTCACATCACAACGCGTCCTTGTGATTCTTAGTCGTAAGACTTGACCAGAACAGAAAACGCAAGCAAGAATAATGTATCCGAGGGATTCTTAGTCTTAAGACTTGAGCTGCATGGAAGATGCAAGCAAGCATTCACATCATAATGCATCCGTCTGATTCTTAGTCGTAAGACTTGACAAGTACAAAAGTATCAAGCAGGCATTCACATTTTAATGCATCCATGTGATTCTTAGTCGTAAGACTTGAGCAGCACTGAAGACGCAAGCAAGTTTTCACATCACAACGCATCCATGTGATTCTTAGTCTTAAGACTTGACCTGCATGGAAGATGCAAGCAAGCATTCACATCATAATGCATCCAAGTGATTCTTAGTCGGAAGACTTGACCACAAAGAAGACGCAAGCAGGCATTCACATCACAACGCATCCATGTGATTCTTAGTCGTAAGACGTGACCTGCATGGAAGATGCAAGCAAGCATTCCCATCGTAATCCATTCGTGTGATTCTTTGTCGTAATACTTGAGCAGCATGGAAGACGCAAGCAAGCATAATGCATCCGTGTGATTCTTGGTGGTAAGACTTGACTGCACGGAAGACGCAAGCAGCGATTCATATCACAACGCATCAGTGTAATTCTTAGTCGCAAGACTTGACCAGCACGGAAGACGGAAGCAAGCATTCACATCACAACGCATCCATGTGATTCTTAGTCGTAAGACTTGACCAGCAGGGAAGACGCTAGCAGGCATTAACATCGCAATGCATCAATGTGATTATTAGTCGTAAGAACTGACCAGCACGGAAGACGCAAGCCAACATTCACATTACAACGAATCCGTGCCATTCTTAGTTGCAAGACTTGACAAGCAAGGAAGACGCAAGCGAGCATTCGCATCATAATGCATCCGTGTGATTCTTAGTCGTAAGACTTGACCAGCACGGAAGACGCAAGCAAGCATTCACATCGTAATCCATCCGTGTGATTCTTAGTCCTAAGACTTGACCAGCACGGAAGACCTAAGCAAGCATTCACATAACAACCCATCCATGTGATTTTAGTCTTTAAACATGACCAGCACGGAAGACGCAAGCAGGCATTCACATGCCAATTGATTCTTAGTCGTAAGACTTGACGAGCACGGAAGACGCAAGCAAACATTCAAATTACAACGCATCCGTGCTATTCTTAGTTACAAGACTTGACAAACGCTGAAGAGGCAAGCAAACATTCACATCATAATGCATCCGTGTGATTCTTAGTCGTAAGACTTGACCCGCACAGAAAACGCAAGCAGGCATTCACATCATAATGCATCCGTGTGAATCTTAGTCGTAAGACTTGACCATCACAGAAGACGCAAGCAGGCATTCACATCATAATGCATCCGTGTGAATCTTAGTCGTGAGACTTGACCCGCACAGAAAACGCAAGCAGGCATTCACATCATAATGCATCCGTGTGAATCTTAGTCGTGAGACTTGCCCAGCATGGAACACGGAAGCAAGCATAATGCATCCGTGTAATTTTTAGTCACAAAACTTGACCAGCACGAAAGATGCAAACAGGCATTACCATCATAATGCATCCGTGTGATTCTTAGCCGTAAGACTTGACCCACACAGAAGACGCAAGCAAGCATAATGCATCCAAGTGATTCTTAGTCGGAAGACTTGACCACAAAGAAGACGCAAGCAGGCATTCACATCACAACGCATCCATGTGATTCTTAGTCGTAATACTTGAGCAGCATGGAAGACGCAAGCAAGCATAATGCATCCGTGTGATTCTTGGCGGTAAGACTTGACTGCACGGAAGACGCAAGCAGCGATTCACATCACAACGCATCCGTGCGATTCTTAGTTGCAAGACTTAACAAGTACTGAAGACGCAAGCAAGCATTCACATCACAACGCGTCCTTGTGATTCTTAGTCGTAAGACTTGACCAGAACAGAAAACGCAAGCAAGAATAATGTATCCGAGGGATTCTTAGTCTTAAGACTTGAGCTGCATGGAAGATGCAAGCAAGCATTCACATCATAATGCATCCAAGTGATTCTTAGTCGGAAGACTTGACCACAAAGAAGACGCAAGCAGGCATTCACATCACAACGCATCCATGTGATTCTTAGTCGTAAGACTTGACCTGCATGGAAGATGCAAGCAAGCATTCCCATCGTAATCCATTCGTGTGATTCTTTGTCGTAATACTTGAGCAGCATGGAAGACGCAAGCAAGCATAATGCATCCGTGTGATTCTTGGTGGTAAGACTTGACTGCACGGAAGACGCAAGCAGCGATTCACATCACAACGCATCCATGTGATTCTTAGTCGTAAGACTTGACCAGCAGGGAAGACGCTAGCAGGCATTAACATCGCAATGCATCAATGTGATTATTAGTCGTAAGAACTGACCAGCACGGAAGACGCAAGCCAATATTCACATTACAACGCATCCGTGCCATTCTTAGTTGCAAGACTTGACAAGCAAGGAAGACGCAAGCGAGCATTCGCATCATAATGCATCCGTGTGATTCTTAGTCGTAAGACTTGACCAGCACGGAAGACGCAAGCAAGCATTCACATCGTAATCCATCCGTGTGATTCTTAGTCCTAAGACTTGACCAGCACGGAAGACCTAAGCAAGCATTCACATAACAACCCATCCATGTGATTTTAGTCTTTAAACATGACCAGCACGGAAGACGCAAGCAGGCATTCACATCCCAATTGATTCTTAGTCGTAAGACTTGACGAGCACGGAAGACGCAAGCAAACATTCAAATTACAACGCATCCGTGCTATTCTTAGTTACAAGACTTGACAAACGCTGAAGAGGCAAGCAAGCATTCACATCATAATGCATCCGTGTGATTCTTAGTCGTAAGACCTGACCCGCACAGAAAACGCAAGCAGGCATTCACATCATAATGCATCCGTGTGAATCTTAGTCGGAAGACTTGACCATCACAGAAGACGCAAGCAGGCATTCACATCATAATGCATCCGTGTGAATCTTAGTCGTGAGACTTGACCCGCACAGAAAACGCAAGCAGGCATTCACATCATAATGCATCCGTGTGAATCTTAGTCGTGAGACTTGCCCAGCATGGAACACGGAAGCAAGCATAATGCATCCGTGTAATTTTTAGTCACAAAACTTGACCAGCACGAAAGATGCAAACAGGCATTACCATCATAATGCATCCGTGTGATTCTTAGCCGTAAGACTTGACCCACACAGAAGACGCAAGAAAGCATAATGCATCCAAGTGATTCTTAGTCGGAAGACTTGACCACAAAGAAGACGCAAGCAGGCATTCACATCACAACGCATCCATGTGATTCTTAGTCGTAATACTTGAGCAGCATGGAAGACGCAAGCAAGCATAATGCATCTGTGTGATTCTTGGTGGTAAGACTTGACTGCACGGAAGACGCAAGCAGCGATTCACATCACAACGCATCCGTGCGATTCTTAGTTGCAAGACTTAACAAGTACTGAAGACGCAAGCAAGCATTCACATCACAACGCGTCCTTGTGATTCTTAGTCGTAAGACTTGACCAGAACAGAAAACGCAACCAAGAATAATGTATCCGAGGGATTCTTAGTCTTAAGACTTGAGCTGCATGGAAGATGCAAGCAAGCATTCACATCATAATGCATCCGTCTGATTCTTAGTCGTAAGACTTGACAAGTACAAAAGTATCAAGCAGGCATTCACATTATAATGCATCCATGTGATTCTTAGTCGTAAGACTTGAGCAGCACTGAAGACGCAAGCAAGTTTTCACATCACAACGCATCCATGTGATTCTTAGTCTTAAGACTTGACCTGCATGGAAGATGCAAGCAAGCATTCACATCATAATGCATCCAAGTGATTCTTAGTCGGAACACTTGACCACAAAGAAGACGCAAGCAGGAATTCACATCACAACGCATCCATGTGATTCTTAGTCGTAAGACTTGACCTGCATGGAAGATGCAAGCAAGCATTCCCCTCGTAATCCATTCGTGTGATTCTTTGTCGTAATACTTGAGCAGCATGGAAGACGCAAGCAAGCATAATGCATCCGTGTGATTCTTGGTGGTAAGACTTGACTGCACGGAAGACGCAAGCAGCGATTCACATCACAACGCATCAGTGTAATTCTTAGTCGCAAGACTTGACCAGCACGGAAGACGCAAGCAAGCATTCACATCACAACGCATCCATGTGATTCTTAGTCGTAAGACTTGACCAGCAGGGAAGACGCTAGCAGGCATTAACATCGCAATGCATCAATGTGATTATTAGTCGTAAGAACTGACCAGCACGGAAGACGCAAGCCAACATTCACATTACAACGCATCCGTGCCATTCTTAGTTGCAAGACTTGACAAGCAAGGAAGACGCAAGCGAGCATTCGCATCATAATGCATCCGTGTGATTCTTAGTCGTAAGACTTGACCAGCACGGAAGACGCAAGCAAGCATTCACATCGTAATCCATCCGTGTGATTCTTAGTCCTAAGACTTGACCAGCACGGAAGACCTAAGCAAGCATTCACATAACAACCCATCCATGTGATTTTAGTCTTTAAACATGACCAGCACGGAAGACGCAAGCAGGCATTCACATCCCAATTGATTCTTAGTCGTAAGACTTGACGAGCACGGAAGACGCAAGCAAACATTCAAATTACAACGCATCCGTGCTATTCTTAGTTACAAGACTTGACAAACGCTGAAGAGGCAAGCAAGCATTCACATCATAATGCATCCGTGTGATTCTTAGTCGTAAGACTTGACCCGTACGGAAGATTCATGCAGGCATTCACATCATAATGCATCTGTGTGAGTCTTAGTCGTAAGACTTGACCCGCACAGAAAACGCAAGCAGGCATTCACATCATAATGCATCCGTGTGAATCTTAGTCGTGAGACTTGCCCAGCATGGAACACGGAAGCAAGCATAATGCATCCGTGTAATTTTTAGTCACAAAACTTGACCAGCACGAAAGATGCAAGCAGGCATTACCATCATAATGCATCCGTGTGATTCTTAGTCGTAAGACTTGACCCACACAGAAGACGCAAGCAAGCATAATGCATCCAAGTGATTCTTAGTCGGAAGACTTGACCACAAAGAAGACGCAAGCAGGCATTCACATCACAACGCATCCATGTGATTCTTAGTCGTAAGACTTGACCTGCATGGAAGATGCAAGCAAGCATTCCCACCGTAATCCATTCGTGTGATTCTTTGTCGTAATACTTGAGCAGCATGGAAGACGCAAGCAAGCATAATGCATCCGTGTGATTCTTGGTGGTAAGACTTGACTGCACGGAAGACGCAAGCAGCGATTCACATCACAACGCATCCGTGCGATTCTTAGTTGCAAGACTTAACAAGTACTGAAGACGCAAGCAAGCATTCACATCATAATGCATTCGTGTGATTCTTAGTCGTAAGACTTGACCAGCACGGAAATCGCAAGCAATCATTCACATCGTAATCCATCCGTGTGATTCTTAGTCGTAAGACTTGACCAGCACGGAAGACCCAAGCAAGCATTCACATCCCAATTGATTCTTAGTCGTAAGACTTGACGAGCACGGAAGACGCAAGCAAACATTCAAATCACAACGCATCCGTGCGATTCTTAGTTACAAGACTTGACAAACACTGAAGAGGCAAGCAAGCATTCACATCATAATGCGTCCGTGTGATTCTTAGTCGTAAGACTTGACCCGTACGAAAGTATCAACCAGGCATTCACATAATAATGCATCTCTGTGAATCTTAGTCTTAAGACTTGACCCGCACAGAAAACGCAAGCAGACATTCACATCATAATGCATCCGTGTGAATCTTAGTCGTAAAGCTTGACCAGCACGGAAGACGCAACAAGCATAATGCATTCGTGTAATTCTTAGTCAGAAGACTTGACCAGCACGGAAGACGCAAGGAGGCAATGCCATCATAATGCATCCGTGTGATTCTTAGTCGTAAGACTTGACCCACACAGAAGACGTAAGCAAGCATAATGCATCCGTGTGTTTCTTAGTCATAAGGCTTGACCACATGGAAGACGCAAGCAGGCATTCACATCACAACGCATCCATGTGATTCCTAGTCGTAAGACTTGACCTGCATGAAAGATGCAAGCAAGCATTCACATCGCAATCCATGGGTGTGATTCTTAGTCGTAAGACTTGAGCAGCATGGAAGACGCAAGCAAGTATAATGCATCCGTGTTGTTCTTAGTCGTAAAACTTGACCTGCATGGAAGGTGCAAGCAAGTACTAACATCGCAATCAATTTTTTTGATTCTTAGACTTAAGACTTGACCGCACGGAAGATGCAAGCAGACATTCACATCACAACGCATCCATGTGATTCTTAGTCGTAACACTGACCAGCAGGGAAGACGCAAGCAGACATTCACATCTCAACGCATCATTGTGATTCTTAGTCGTAAGACTTGACCAGCACGGAAGACGCAAGCAAGCTTTCACATCACAACGCGTCCTTGTGATTCTTAGTCGTAAGACTTGACCAGAACAGAAAACGCAAGCAAGAATAATGTATCCGAGGGATTCTTAGTCTTAAGACTTGAGCTGCATGGAAGATGCAAGCAAGCATTCACATCATAATGCATCCGTCTGATTCTTGGTGGTAAGACTTGACTGCACGGAAGACGCAAGCAGCGATTCACATCACAACGCATCCGTGCGATTCTTAGTTGCAAGACTTAACAAGTACTGAAGACGCAAGCAAGCATTCACATCATAATGCATTCGTGTGATTCTTAGTCGTAAGACTTGACCAGCACGGAAATCGCAAGCAATCATTCACATCGTAATCCATCCGTGTGATTCTTAGTCGTAAGACTTGACCAGCACGGAAGACCCAAGCAAGCATTCACATCCCAATTGATTCTTAGTCGTAAGACTTGACGAGCACGGAAGACGCAAGCAAACATTCAAATCACAACGCATCCGTGCGATTCTTAGTTACAAGACTTGACAAACACTGAAGAGGCAAGCAAGCATTCACATCATAATGCATCCGTGTGATTCTTAGTCGTAAGACTTGACCCGTACGAAAGTATCAACCAGGCATTCACATAATAATGCATCTCTGTGAATCTTAGTCTTAAGACTTGACCCGCACAGAAAACGCAAGCAGACATTCACATCATAATGCATCCGTGTGAATCTTAGTCGTAAAGCTTGACCAGCACGGAAGACGCAACAAGCATAATGCATTCGTGTAATTCTTAGTCAGAAGACTTGACCAGCACGGAAGACGCAAGGAGGCAATGCCATCATAATGCATCCGTGTGATTCTTAGTCGTAAGACTTGACCCACACAGAAGACGTAAGCAAGCATAATGCATCCGTGTGTTTCTTAGTCATAAGGCTTGACCACATGGAAGACGCAAGCAGGCATTCACATCACAACGCATCCATGTGATTCCTAGTCGTAAGACTTGACCTGCATGAAAGATGCAAGCAAGCATTCACATCGCAATCCATGGGTGTGATTCTTAGTCGTAAGACTTGAGCAGCATGGAAGACGCAAGCAAGTATAATGCATCCGTGTTGTTCTTAGTCGTAAAACTTGACCTGCATGGAAGGTGCAAGCAAGTACTAACATCGCAATCAATTTTTTTGATTCTTAGACTTAAGACTTGACCGCACGGAAGATGCAAGCAGACATTCACATCACAACGCATCCATGTGATTCTTAGTCGTAACACTGACCAGCAGGGAAGACGCAAGCAGACATTCACATCTCAACGCATCATTGTGATTCTTAGTCGTAAGACTTGACCAACACGGAAGACGCAAGCAGACATTCACATCACAACGCATCCATGTGATTCTTAGTCGTAAGACTTGACCAGCACGGAAGACGCAAGCAAGCTTTCACATCACAATGCGTCCTTGTGATTCTTCGTCGTAAGACTTGACCAGAACAGAAAACGCAAGCAAGAATAATGTATCCGAGGGATTCTTAGTCTTAAGACTTGAGCTGCATGGAAGATGCAAGCAAGCATTCACATCATAATGCATCCGTCTGATTCTTAGTCGTAAGACTTGACAAGTACAAAAGTATCAAGCAGGCATTCACATTATAATGCATCCATGTGATTCTTAGTCGTAAGACTTGAGCAGCACTGAAGACGCAAGCAAGTTTTCACATCACAACGCATCCATGTGATTCTTAGTCTTAAGACTTGACCTGCATGGAAGATGCAAGCAAGCATTCACATCATAATGCATCCAAGTGATTCTTAGTCGGAAGGCTTGACCACAAAGAAGACGCAAGCAGGCATTCACATCACAACGCATCCATGTGATTCTTAGTCGTAAGACGTGACCTGCATGGAAGATGCAAGCAAGCATTCCCATCGTAATCCATTCGTGTGATTCTTTGTCGTAATACTTGAGCAGCATGGAAGACGCAAGCAAGCATAATGCATCCGTGTGATTCTTGGTGGTAAGACTTGACTGCACGGAAGACGCAAGCAGCGATTCACATCACAACGCATCAGTGTAGTTCTTAGTCGCAAGACTTGACCAGCACGGAAGACGGAAGCAAGCATTCACATCACAACGCATCCATGTGATTCTTAGTCGTAAGACTTGACCAGCAGGGAAGACGCTAGCAGGCATTAACATCGCAATGCATCAATGTGATTATTAGTCGTAAGAACTGACCAGCACGGAAGACGCAAGCCAACATTCACATTACAACGAATCCGTGCCATTCTTAGTTGCAAGACTTGACAAGCAAGGAAGACGCAAGCGAGCATTCGCATCATAATGCATCCGTGTGATTCTTAGTCGTAAGACTTGACCAGCACGGAAGACGCAAGCAAGCATTCACATCGTAATCCATCCGTGTGATTCTTAGTCCTAAGACTTGACCAGCACGGAAGACCTAAGCAAGCATTCACATAACAACCCATCCATGTGATTTTAGTCTTTAAACATGACCAGCACGGAAGACGCAAGCAGGCATTCACATCCCAATTGATTCTTAGTCGTAAGACTTGACGAGCACGGAAGACGCAAGCAAACATTCAAATTACAACGCATCCGTGCTATTCTTAGTTACAAGACTTGACAAACGCTGAAGAGGCAAGCAAACATTCACATCATAATGCATCCGTGTGATTCTTAGTCGTAAGACCTGACCCGCACAGAAAACGCAAGCAGGCATTCACATCATAATGCATCCGTGTGAATCTTAGTCGTAAGACTTGACCATCACAGAAGACGCAAGCAGGCATTCACATCATAATGCATCCGTGTGAATCTTAGTCGTGAGACTTGACCCGCACAGAAAACGCAAGCAGGCATTCACATCATAATGCATCCGTGTGAATCTTAGTCGTGAGACTTGCCCAGCATGGAACACGGAAGCAAGCATAATGCATCCGTGTAATTTTTAGTCACAAAACTTGACCAGCACGAAAGATGCAAACAGGCATTACCATCATAATGCATCCGTGTGATTCTTAGCCGTAAGACTTGACCCACACAGAAGACGCAAGCAAGCATAATGCATCCAAGTGATTCTTAGTCGGAAGACTTGACCACAAGGAAGACGCAAGCAGGCATTCACATCACAACGCATCCATGTGATTCTTAGTCGTAATACTTGAGCAGCATGGAAGACGCAAGCAAGCATAATGCATCCGTGTGATTCTTGGTGGTAAGACTTGACTGCACGGAAGACGCAAGCAGCGATTCACATCACAACGCATCCGTGCGATTCTTAGTTGCAAGACTTAACAAGTACTGAAGACGCAAGCAAGCATTCACATTACAACGCGTCCTTGTGATTCTTAGTCGTAAGACTTGACCAGAACAGAAAACGCAAGCAAGAATAATGTATCCGAGGGATTCTTAGTCTTAAGACTTGAGCTGCATGGAAGATGCAAGCAAGCATTCACATCATAATGCATCCGTCTGATTCTTAGTCGTAAGACTTGACAAGTACAAAAGTATCAAGCAGGCATTCACATTATAATGCATCCATGTGATTCTTAGTCGTAAGACTTGAGCAGCACTGAAGACGCAAGCAAGTTTTCACATCACAACGCATCCATGTGATTCTTAGTCTTAAGACTTGACCTGCATGGAAGATGCAAGCAAGCATTCACATCATAATGCATCCAAGTGATTCTTAGTCGGAAGACTTGACAAGAAAGAAGACGCAAGCAGGCATTCACATCACAACGCATCCATGTGATTCTTAGTCGTAAGACTTGACCTGCATGGAAGTTGCAAGCAAGCATTCCCATCGTAATCCATTCGTGTGATTCTTTGTCGTAATACTTGAGCAGCATGGAAGATGCAAGCAAGCATAATGCATCCGTGTGATTCTTGGTGGTAAGACTTGACTGCACGGAAGACGCAAGCAGCGATTCACATCACAACGCATCAGTGTAATTCTTAGTCGCAAGACTTGACCAGCACGGAAGACGCAAGCAAGCATTCACATCACAACGCATCCATGTGATTCTTAGTCGTAAGACTTGACCAGCAGGGAACGACGCTAGCAGGCATTAACATCGCAATGCATCAATGTGATTATTAGTCGTAAGAACTGACCAGCACGGAAGACGCAAGCCAACATTCACATTACAACGCATCCGTGCCATTCTTAGTTGCAAGACTTGACAAGCAAGGAAGACGCAAGCGAGCATTCGCATCATAATGCATCCGTGTGATTCTTAGTCGTAAGACTTGACCAGCACGGAAGACGCAAGCAAGCATTCACATCGTAATCCATCCGTGTGATTCTTAGTCCTAAGACTTGACCAGCACGGAAGACCTAAGCAAGCATTCACATAACAACCCATCCATGTGATTTTAGTCTTTAAACATGACCAGCACGGAAGACGCAAGCAGGCATTCACATCCCAATTGATTCTTAGTCGTAAGACTTGACGAGCACGGAAGACGCAAGCAAACATTCAAATTACAACGCATCCGTGCTATTCTTAGTTACAAGACTTGACAAACGCTGAAGAGGCAAGCAAGCATTCACATCATAATGCATCCGTGTGATTCTTAGTCGTAAGACCTGACCCGCACAGAAAACGCAAGCAGGCATTCACATCATAATGCATCCGTGTGAATCTTAGTCGTAAGACTTGACCATCACAGAAGACGCAAGCAGGCATTCACATCATAATGCATCCGTGTGAATCTTAGTCGTGAGACTTGACCCGCACAGAAAACGCAAGCAGGCATTCACATCATAATGCATCCGTGTGAATCTTAGTCGTGAGACTTGCCCAGCATGGAACACGGAAGCAAGCATAATGCATCCGTGTAATTTTTAGTCACAAAACTTGACCAGCACGAAAGATGCAAACAGGCATTACCATCATAATGCATCCGTGTGATTCTTAGCCGTAAGACTTGACCCACACAGAAGACGCAAGCAAGCATAATGCATCCAAGTGATTCTTAGTCGGAAGACTTGACCACAAAGAAGACGCAAGCAGGCATTCACATCACAACGCATCCATGTGATTCTTAGTCGTAAGACTTGACCTGCATGGAAGATGCAAGCAAGCATTCCCATCGTAATCCATTCGTGTGATTCTTTGTCGTAATACTTGAGCAGCATGGAAGACGCAAGCAAGCATAATGCATCCGTGTGATTCTTAGTCATAAGGCTTGACCACATGGAAGACGCAAGCAGGCATTCACATCATAATGCATCCGTGTGATTCTTAGTCCTAAGACTTGACCAGCACGGAAGACCTAAGCAAGCATTCACATAACAACCCATCCATGTGATTTTAGTCTTTAAACATGACCAGCACGGAAGACGCAAGCAGGCATTCACATCCCAATTGATTCTTAGTCGTAAGACTTGACGAGCACGGAAGACGCAAGCAAACATTCAAATTACAACGCATCCGTGCTATTCTTAGTTACAAGACTTGACAAACGCTGAAGAGGCAAGCAAACATTCACATCATAATGCATCCGTGTGATTCTTAGTCGTAAGACCTGACCCGCACAGAAAACGCAAGCAGACATTCACATCATAATGCATCCGTGTGAATCTTAGTCGTAAAGCTTGACCAGCACGGAAGACGCAACAAGCATAATGCATTCGTGTAATTCTTAGTCAGAAGACTTGACCAGCACGGAAGACGCAAGGAGGCAATGCCATCATAATGCATCCGTGTGATTCTTAGTCGTAAGACTTGACCCACACAGAAGACGTAAGCAAGCATAATGCATCCGTGTGTTTCTTAGTCATAAGGCTTGACCACATGGAAGACGCAAGCAGGCATTCACATCACAACGCATCCATGTGATTCCTAGTCGTAAGACTTGACCTGCATGAAAGATGCAAGCAAGCATTCACATCGCAATCCATGGGTGTGATTCTTAGTCGTAAGACTTGAGCAGCATGGAAGACGCAAGCAAGTATAATGCATCCGTGTTGTTCTTAGTCGTAAAACTTGACCTGCATGGAAGGTGCAAGCAAGTACTAACATCGCAATCAATTTTTTTGATTCTTAGACTTAAGACTTGACCGCACGGAAGATGCAAGCAGACATTCACATCACAACGCATCCATGTGATTCTTAGTCGTAACACTGACCAGCAGGGAAGACGCAAGCAGACATTCACATCTCAACGCATCATTGTGATTCTTAGTCGTAAGACTTCACCAGCACGGAAGACGCAAGCAAGCTTTCACATCACAACGCGTCCTTGTGATTCTTAGTCGTAAGACTTGACCAGAACAGAAAACGCAAGCAAGAATAATGTATCCGAGGGATTCTTAGTCTTAAGACTTGAGCTGCATGGAAGATGCAAGCAAGCATTCACATCATATTGCATCCGTCTGATTCTTAGTCGTAAGCCTTGACAAGTACAAAAGTATCAAGCAGGCATTCACATTATAATGCATCCATGTGATTCTTAGTCGTAAGACTTGAGCAGCACTGAAGACGCAAGCAAGTTTTCACATCACAACGCATCCATGTGATTCTTAGTCTTAAGACTTGACCTGCATGGAAGATGCAAGCAAGCATTCACATCATAATGCATCCAAGTGATTCTTAGTCGGAAGGCTTGACCACAAAGAAGACGCAAGCAGGCATTCACATCACAACGCATCCATGTGATTCTTAGTCGTAAGACGTGACCTGCATGGAAGATGCAAGCAAGCATTCCCATCGTAATCCATTCGTGTGATTCTTTGTCGTAATACTTGAGCAGCATGGAAGACGCAAGCAAGCATAATGCATCCGTGTGATTCTTGGTGGTAAGACTTGACTGCACGGAAGACGCAAGCAGCGATTCACATCACAACGCATCAGTGTAATTCTTAGTCGCAAGACTTGACCAGCACGGAAGACGGAAGCAAGCATTCACATCACAACGCATCCATGTGATTCTTAGTCGTAAGACTTGACCAGCAGGAAGACGCTAGCAGGCATTAACATCGCAATGCATCAATGTGATTATTAGTCGTAAGAACTGACCAGCACGGAAGACGCAAGCCAACATTCACATTACAACGAATCCGTGCCATTCTTAGTTGCAAGACTTGACAAGCAAGGAAGACGCAAGCGAGCATTCGCATCATAATGCATCCGTGTGATTCTTAGTCGTAAGACTTGACCAGCACGGAAGACGCAAGCAAGCATTCACATCGTAATCCATCCGTGTGATTCTTAGTCCTAAGACTTGACCAGCACGGAAGACCTAAGCAAGCATTCACATAACAACCCATCCATGTGATTTTAGTCTTTAAACATGACCAGCACGGAAGACGCAAGCAGGCATTCACATCCCAATTGATTCTTAGTCGTAAGACTTGACGAGCACGGAAGACGCAAGCAAACATTCAAATTACAACGCATCCGTGCTATTCTTAGTTACAAGACTTGACAAACGCTGAAGAGGCAAGCAAACATTCACATCATAATGCATCCGTGTGATTCTTAGTCGTAAGACCTGACCCGCACAGAAAACGCAAGCAGGCATTCACATCATAATGCATCCGTGTGAATCTTAGTCGTAAGACTTGACCATCACAGAAGACGCAAGCAGGCATTCACATCATAATGCATCCGTGTGAATCTTAGTCGTGAGACTTGACCCGCACAGAAAACGCAAGCAGGCATTCACATCATAATGCATCCGTGTGAATCTTAGTCGTGAGACTTGCCCAGCATGGAACACGGAAGCAAGCATAATGCATCCGTGTAATTTTAGTCACAAAACTTGACCAGCACGAAAGATGCAAACAGGCATTACCATCATAATGCATCCGTGTGATTCTTAGCCGTAAGACTTGACCCACACAGAAGACGCAAGCAAGCATAATGCATCCAAGTGATTCTTAGTCGGAAGACTTGACCACAAGGAAGACGCAAGCAGGCATTCACATCACAACGCATCCATGTGATTCTTAGTCGTAATACTTGAGCAGCATGGAAGACGCAAGCAAGCATAATGCATCCGTGTGATTCTTGGTGGTAAGACTTGACTGCACGGAAGACGCAAGCAGCGATTCACATCACAACGCATCCGTGCGATTCTTAGTTGCAAGACTTAACAAGTACTGAAGACGCAAGCAAGCATTCACATCACAACGCGTCCTTGTGATTCTTAGTCGTAAGACTTGACCAGAACAGAAAACGCAAGCAAGAATAATGTATCCGAGGGATTCTTAGTCTTAAGACTTGAGCTGCATGGAAGATGCAAGCAAGCATTCACATCATAATGCATCCGTCTGATTCTTAGTCGTAAGACTTGACAAGTACAAAAGTATCAAGCAGGCATTCACATTATAATGCATCCATGTGATTCTTAGTCGTAAGACTTGAGCAGCACTGAAGACGCAAGCAAGTTTTCACATCACAACGCATCCATGTGATTCTTAGTCTTAAGACTTGACCTGCATGGAAGATGCAAGCAAGCATTCACATCATAATGCATCCAAGTGATTCTTAGTCGGAAGACTTGACAAGAAAGAAGACGCAAGCAGGCATTCACATCACAACGCATCCATGTGATTCTTAGTCGTAAGACTTGACCTGCATGGAAGTTGCAAGCAAGCATTCCCATCGTAATCCATTCGTGTGATTCTTTGTCGTAATACTTGAGCAGCATGGAAGATGCAAGCAAGCATAATGCATCCGTGTGATTCTTGGTGGTAAGACTTGACTGCACGGAAGACGCAAGCAGCGATTCACATCACAACGCATCAGTGTAATTCTTAGTCGCAAGACTTGACCAGCACGGAAGACGCAAGCAAGCATTCACATCACAACGCATCCATGTGATTCTTAGTCGTAAGACTTGACCAGCAGGGAAGACGCTAGCAGGCATTAACATCGCAATGCATCAATGTGATTATTAGTCGTAAGAACTGACCAGCACGGAAGACGCAAGCCAACATTCACATTACAACGCATCCGTGCCATTCTTAGTTGCAAGACTTGACAAGCAAGGAAGACGCAAGCGAGCATTCGCATCATAATGCATCCGTGTGATTCTTAGTCGTAAGACTTGACCAGCACGGAAGACGCAAGCAAGCATTCACATCGTAATCCATCCGTGTGATTCTTAGTCCTAAGACTTGACCAGCACGGAAGACCTAAGCAAGCATTCACATAACAACCCATCCATGTGATTTTAGTCTTTAAACATGACCAGCACGGAAGACGCAAGCAGGCATTCACATCCCAATTGATTCTTAGTCGTAAGACTTGACGAGCACGGAAGACGCAAGCAAACATTCAAATTACAACGCATCCGTGCTATTCTTAGTTACAAGACTTGACAAACGCTGAAGAGGCAAGCAAGCATTCACATCATAATGCATCCGTGTGATTCTTAGTCGTAAGACCTGACCCGCACAGAAAACGCAAGCAGGCATTCACATCATAATGCATCCGTGTGAATCTTAGTCGTAAGACTTGACCATCACAGAAGACGCAAGCAGGCATTCACATCATAATGCATCCGTGTGAATCTTAGTCGTGAGACTTGACCCGCACAGAAAACGCAAGCAGGCATTCACATCATAATGCATCCGTGTGAATCTTAGTCGTGAGACTTGCCCAGCATGGAACACGGAAGCAAGCATAATGCATCCGTGTAATTTTTAGTCACAAAACTTGACCAGCACGAAAGATGCAAACAGGCATTACCATCATAATGCATCCGTGTGATTCTTAGCCGTAAGACTTGACCCACACAGAAGACGCAAGCAAGCATAATGCATCCAAGTGATTCTTAGTCGGAAGACTTGACCACAAAGAAGACGCAAGCAGGCATTCACATCACAACGCATCCATGTGATTCTTAGTCGTAAGACTTGACCTGCATGGAAGATGCAAGCAAGCATTCCCATCGTAATCCATTCGTGTGATTCTTTGTCGTAATACTTGAGCAGCATGGAAGACGCAAGCAAGCATAATGCATCCGTGTGATTCTTAGTCGTAAAGCTTGACCAGCACGGAAGACGCAACAAGCATAATGCATTCGTGTAATTCTTAGTCAGAAGACTTGACCAGCACGGAAGACGCAAGGAGGCAATGCCATCATAATGCATCCGTGTGATTCTTAGTCGTAAGACTTGACCCACACAGAAGACGTAAGCAAGCATAATGCATCCGTGTGTTTCTTAGTCATAAGGCTTGACCACATGGAAGACGCAAGCAGGCATTCACATCACAACGCATCCATGTGATTCCTAGTCGTAAGACTTGACCTGCATGAAAGATGCAAGCAAGCATTCACATCGCAATCCATGGGTGTGATTCGTAGTCGTAAGACTTGAGCAGCATGGAAGACGCAAGCAAGTATAATGCATCCGTGTTGTTCTTAGTCGTAAAACCTGACCTGCATGGAAGGTGCAAGCAAGTACTCACATCGCAATTAATTTTTTTTGATTCTTAGACTTAAGACTTGACCGCACGGAAGATGCAAGCAGGCATTCACATCACAACGCATCCATGTGATTCTTAGTTGTAACACTGACCAGCACGGAAGACGCAAGCAGACATTCACATCTCAACGCATCATTGTGATTCTTAGTCGTAAGACTTGACCAGCACGGAAGACGCAAGCAAGCTTTCACATCACAACGCGTCCTTGTGATTCTTAGTCGTAAGACTTGACAAGTACAAAAGTATCAAGCAGGCATTCACATTATAATGCATCCATGTGATTCTTAGTCGTAAGACTTGAGCAGCACGGAAGACGCAAGCAAGTTTTCACATCACAACGCATCCATGTGATTCTTAGTCTTAAGACTTGACCTGCATGGAAGATGCAAGCAAGCATTCACATCATAATGCATCCGTGTGATTCTTAGTCGTAAGACTTGACAAGTACAAAAGTATCAAGCAGGCATTCACATCAAAATGCATCTGTTTGAATCTTAGTCGTAAGACTTGACCCGCATAGAAAACGCAAGCAGGCATTCACATCATAATGCATCCGTGTGAATCTTAGTCGTAAAACTTGACCAGCATGGAAGACGCAACAAGCATAATAAATCCAAGTGATTCTTAGTCATAAGATTTTTTTTTTCTTTCAGCAGAAGGTCAAAGTGCGGATGTGTGATGCGACTGGAAAGGAAGATATTTTGGTTATTCGAAAGATATTCAGTAAGAATTTGTCATGCTTTCAATTCTTTAATAGATGGCACATTGCGCAAGCCATTTAATTGTTATCAATTCGATTGATGAAATTAGAAACATCAAAAAGAAACGCCCTGACAGACAGACAATCGTAAAGTTTGCTGCCAAGGAATACGGCCTAAATCAGGAGGATACATTAAATTCTTTGCAATCGCTTGTTGAATCGAAGTCTATTTATTTGAAAACCAAACGAGGGAAAGAATCCTTTTTTGTAGATATGTTTCATGATGAAACCGGGTTCCCCCTCGGAAAATAAAGAAGCAAACACGACAGGCAAGGCATCGAATCTTAGTCAAAAGCCTTCTGTTTCAAGCGAACAAGGAACAAAAAAGGCGGGAAATGGTAAAGCTCGAAAAATATCTAACGATGAAGAGAGAATATTTGAACTGAGATCTGAACTAACTGATAAGGCCGCGAGGCACAAAGAACAAATTGAAATCTCAGAAGAAGAGAGAGATAGCGACGCGGTAAGTTTATCAAGCTATAGTAGTCATAGTATTCATAGTCATGAGCCTGCGAAGAATCCTGATACAACTGCATATCATCATACTGTTCAGCGCTTATCAAAAATCGAGCAAAAACTAGAATCGATAGAAGCTAGACTTGATAGAAATGAAAATAAGAAAAGTGGTGTTGATATGGCGGAAAGGCATACTATGTACGAAAATATGCTGGCCAGTGAAATTAGACTCCAGAAGGAAAATCAATCTTTAAAGGATGAAGTTTACTGTTTAAAAATAAAAATATTGGAATTAAATAAAACTATCGAAAATCATCAAAAAAATCAAAACTTTAATAATCAAATTCTAAATACACAAACTGCAAGAGTGCCTGGCAATACCGCAAGGGAATCAGATGGTTGGCAATTTCAAAGGTCGAGTGTTAGACCTAGACTAAAAACCACTTCAACCTCCTTTGTTACGCAAAATCGCTTTAACATTTTGGCAACAGAGAATGAAAATGTTATCCCTAACGGCCCGTTTTGAATGAATAACAACATGTCTCAACCTTCTGCAGTTTCTCAAATGTTCACAAAATCTAAAAATCCTAGAAAGGAAATTTCAGCAATAAATCAAAATAAGTTGGTACCGGGAGAGCGTTCATATGCTCAAGTTATTCAAGGTGAGACGCTGCATGCCGAAGGATCAGGTGCGGACAAAGCCCCCCAGCAACAATGGGATGGCAGGTATCGAGTTAATCAAACTAATCTACGAGTCAGTCAAGCAAATCGAAAACCAACAGTTTCAATAGTTGGCGATTCAATGCTACGCAGGCTACGAAAACAGGATATCAACAAAGAAGTGCCCCATGTCAAATCATATATTAAAACGTTTCCTGGTGCAACGATTGAACACATGCATTCGTATCTGGAACCGACAATCAGTATGAGCCCTGATGGCGTTATTATTCTGTGTGGAACTAACAATCCAAAGAAGGAACCCCCGGAGTTAACTGCTAATAAACTAATTGACCTCGCAATATCCACCAAGCGAAGGGTAAAACAAGTAGCGGTATCAAGTATTTTGCACAGAGGAGATTCAGAAGAACTGGAGGTAAAGAGACAAAAAGTCAATAGACTGGTCGAAATTGGACTAATCGGCACTGGTATCGAATTCATCACGCACAATAACATAAACGATACTCATTTAGATGACTGGGGACTACATTTGAACTTTCGTGGGGGTAACGTATTAGCTAATAACTTGATTAATTTCCTAAATGAAATTTGACTAGGGCCCTCAGAAATTCTTACCGCCAACGTTCCACCCGCTCAGAATTTTTCGATTGAATGCGATAGTACTACAAACAAAACACCTACAGATGGTTTTAAAGATAGTCGTGGCAAGGGAAGGGCCTCTGCCCTAACACAATGCACACCCTCTACAGCTCCCCATGCTGAAACAGGTATTAGGGCTACTACACTTGGGTATAGGAAGGGTATGACAATTGCGTCTTTAAATGTAAATAGTCTTCTCTTACATGTCGACGAAATACGAATGCTCCTAAACGAATTGGGGATTCACATTCTTGCTATAAATGAGACCAAGCTCGATAATACTATCGACGATAATTTAGTCAATATCGATGGGTATACTATCAAAAGGTGTGATCGTGACCGTAATGGGGGTGGTGTGGCAGTCTATATTAAAGATACTTTGTCAGAAAAATTCACTGTGCGGACAGATGTTCCCAAATCATCTCTTGAGCTCTTATGCGTTGAGATTAAGCCTGTTTGTGCTGCTCCTTTCTTTGTTATGGCCTGGTATAGGCCACCGAATGCAAATGTTGATACTCTTGAAATGCTAGAGGAATGTCTACAATTTCTTGATGGGGAAGACAAGGAAATTATTGTACTAGGCGATACAAACTGTGATTTTCTCCCCCTGCATTCCAACGAAGGAGTTTCAACTGAATTTCCAGCTCATTCTACACGTCTGCTAGAAACATATAATCTATTTGGCCTACAACAATTGATTGAATGTCCTACCCGTGAAACATTGACCACAGCTTCTCTCATAGATCATATAGCTACAACAAGTAAAAGTAATATAGTAACATCGGGAATATATAAATCTTGCCTCAGTGATCATTACCTGGTCTATTGTGTTAGGAAATTTCGTGGTGCTTGCAAAAACCAAAATAAAAATATTTCTACTAGGCAAATGAAAAACTTTCATCAAACCAGGTTTGTTAACGATCTATTAGGGGTAGATTGGGGATGCATCGTACGAAATACCGATGATGTTAACGTTGCAGTAAGCAAGTGGACAGAAATTTTCTCTTTTATCCTCGAAACACATGCTCCAACACGTACCAGGCGTGTTTCTGACAAATTCTGTCCATGGCTGACCAGTGATTTCAAACTTCTGTGCAAGTCAAGAGATAAGTTAAAAAAACAAGCTATTCGCTCAAAATCCGAAACGTTAATGCAATCCTATAGACAGATGCGAAATCAGGTTAATAAACTTAATGAGGAACTAAAACGAGCTTATTTTACCAACAAGATCGCAACCTGTGAAGGAGACCCTAGGAGCACATGGAAGACTATAAATAATGTTTTAAACAAGAAATCTAAAACCACTAATATCTCGTCACTTAACATCGAGGGTAAACATATTTCTTCAACTCTCTCCATCGCAGAATCTATGAATAACTTTTTCTGTACCATTGGGGAGAAACTTAGTGAACAAATTCCTATGGCAAAGAACCCTCTTCTTGAAGATGATTACGTTGTTAATCCACTAAACAACAAATTTAATTTTCAGCCCATTGACGCCTTCAAGTTAGGAAAAGTTTTTGGGAAATTCAAAACCTCAAAGGGATATGGTACCGATGGCATTGCAAGCTTTTTCCTGAAAATTGCACTTCCGGTCATCTCAGAATCCCTTTGCGATATTTTCAACCTTTCCACTGCTACTGGCTGCTTTCCAGACAGCTGGAAAATAGCCAGAGTAGCACCAATTTTTTAAAAGCGGACAACCTGATGACCGATCTAACTACCGACCTATATCTGTCTTGCCAGTTCTCGCTAGGGTTTTCGAAAAACTTATTTACAACCAATTGTACGATTATTTGGACCTAAACAAACACCTATTTTCAAACCAATCTGGTTTCAGAGCTCTCCACTCGGTTGTCACTTGTCTTCTTAACAACACAGATGACTGGTATGTGAATATGGACAATGGAAGTTACACTGCCAATATTTTCATTGATCTCAAAAAAAGCATTTGATACCGTAGACCATGACATCTTACTTGCTAAGCTGAATAAATATGGGGTTGAAAATCTTGAGCTTACATGGTTTACTTCCTATCTAACCAATAGAAAACAGTTCTGCAAAGTAAATGGGGTATGTTCTAAAACTGAAGATATTCGCTGTGGGTGCCCCAGGGTTCTTGTCTCGGCCCTCTTTTGTTTCTCATATATATCAATGATCTTCCGCTTTCTCTGAAAAAGGTAAAGTTACCATGTACGCCGATGACACCAGTATTTCATACTCCTCTTTGAGCCTAACAGACATTAGCCAAACTTTAAATAGCGAATTGAACGTCTTGAAGCAATGGTTGCAAGGTAACAAACTTTCTTTGAATGTTATTAAGACACAAGCTCTGATTGTAGGTTCCCAGCCCAAAATTAAGAAAATTACTGACAAAATAGTCGACCATCCACAATTTTTATTGGTGACTCTCAAATTGAAAATGTCGACCGAACAAAGTATCTGGGTATGATTATCGACAGGAGCTTGAATTGGGAAGGCCACGTTAAGCATCTCCGTACAAAGGTTTCTCGTGCAATTGGTTTCCTGAAATATTCCAAAAATTTTTACCAAAACTACGTTAAGTAAAATGTATCGGGGTATTGTCGAGCCCCATTTCCGGTTCTGCTGTTCAGTGTGGGGTGCTGTGGGTGACTAAATTGCTAACGTTGCAGAAGTTGCAAAATCGTGCAGCTAGAATAGTAACTAAAAGTAGATTCGATGCGCCTGCTACTGAACTAATTCGCAGTTTAAATTGGCCAACTCTGGATGAAATTATTAAAAGCGAAACAGCTACAACAATGTATAAATCACTAAATGGGCTGGCCCCAATCTACCTCTCTAACCTTTTCCATAAGAAATCTACCAGTACTATCAGAAAACTGAGAAATACCGACACTGACCTTGTGATGCCCTTACGGAAAACTAACAATGGGCAGAAGGCAATTTCGTTTCGTGGACCTAAACTTTGGAATAAACTTGAACGCGAAATTAAACTGGCTCCCTCCCTTGCCACCTTTAAGAGAAGAATGAAAACATGTTTTGATAGCCAACATTTTAACCAATTGACAATTTCTATATTAAACTGTATAAACGTCGTTGTCACGGCCCCCTGAAAAGCAGTTCTTTTGAACTGACGGGGCTACCGTGCATAAAGAAGTAAAAATAATAATAATAATAATAAGGCTTGACCACAAGCAAGCTTTCACATCACAATGCGTCCTTGTGATTCTTAGTCGTTAGACTTGACCTGCATGGAAGATGCAAGCAAGCATTCACATCATAATGCATCCGTGTGATTCTTAGTCTTAAGACTTGACAAATACAAAAGTATCAAGCAGGCAGTCACATCATAATGCATCTGTGTGAATCTTAGTCGTAAGACTTGACCCGCACAGAAAACGCAAGCAGGCATTCACATCATAATGCATCCGTGTGAATCTTAGTCGTAAAACTTGACCAGCACGGAAGACGCAACAAGCATAATGCATTCAAGTGATTCTTAGTCATAAGACTTGACCAGCACGGAAGACGCAAGCAAGCATTACCATCATAATGCGTCTGTGTGATTCTTAGTCGTAAGACTTGACCCACACAGAAGACACAAGCAAGCATTCACATCACAATGCATCCGTGTGATTCTTAGTCGTAAGACTTGTCCTGCTCGGAAGACGCTAGCAAGCATAATGCATCTGTGTATTTCTTAGTCATAAGACCAGACCAGCATGGAAGATGCAAGTAGGTATTACCACCATAATGCATACACATGATTCTTGGTCGTACGACTTGACCCACACAGAAGACGCAAGCAAGCATAATGCATCCTAGTGATCCAAGTCGTAAGACTTGATCACACAGAAGACGCAAGCAGGCATAATGCATCCGTGTGATTCTTAGTCGTATAACATCACAACACATCCATGTGATTCTAAGTCGTATAACATGATACGCACGGAAGAGGCAAGCAGACATTCACATCACAACGCATCTGTGTGATTCTTGGTTGTAAGAATTGACCAGCACAGAAGACGCAAGCAAGCATAATGCATCCGAGTGATTCTTAGTCGTAAGACCTGACCAGCATGGAAGACGCAAGTAGGCATTACCATCATAATGCATACGAGTGATTCTTGGTCGTAAGACTTGACCCCCACAGAAGACGCAAGCAAGCATAATGCATCCAGGTGATCCAAGTCGTAAGACTTGATTACACAGAAGACGCAAGCAGGCATAATGCAATCGTGTGATTCTTAGTCGTAAAACTTTACCTGCATGGAAGACTTAAGCAAGTATTCACATCGTAATCAATTTGTGTTCTTCTTTGTCTTAAGACTTGGCCGCACGGAAGACAGAAGCAGCCATTCACATCACAACGCATCCATGTGATTCTAAGCCGTAACACTGACCAGCACGGAAGACGCAAACAGACATTCACATCACAACGCATCCATGTGATTCTTAGTCGTAAGACTTGACCAGCACGGAAGACGCAAGCAAGCTTTCACATCACAATGCGTCCTTGTGATTCTTAGTCGTTAGACTTGACCTGCATGGAAGATGCAAGCAAGCATTATGCATCCGTGTAATTCGTAGTCATAAGACCTGACCAGCAAGGAAGATGCAAGTAGGCATTACCATCATAATGCATCCGAGTGATTCCTAATCGTAAGACTTGACCTGCATGGAAGATGCAAGCAAGCATTCACATCGTAATCCATCCGTGTGATTCCTAGTCGTAAGACTTGAGCAGCACGGAAGACGAAAGCAAGCATTCGCATCACAATGCATCTGTGTGATTCTTAGTCGTAAGACTTGACCCGCTCGGAAGACGCAAGGAAGCATAATGCATCTGTGTAATTCTTAGTCATAAGACCTGACCAGCATGGAAGAAGCAAGCAGGCATTACCATCATAATGCGTCTGTTTGATTCTTAGACGTAAGACTTGACCCACACAGAAGACACAAGCAAGCATAATCCATCCAAGTAATTCTTAGTCAAAAGACTTGATCACACGGAAGACGCAAGCAGGCATTCATATCACAACGCATCCATAAGATTCCTAGTCGTAAGACTTGACCTGCACGGAAGATGCAAGCAAGCATTCACATCGCAATCCATCGGTGTGATTCTTAGTCATAAGACTTCAGCAGCATGGAAGACGCAAGCAAGCATAATCGTCCGTTTGTTTCTTAGTCATAGGACATGACCACACAGAAGACGCAAGCAGGCATTCACATTGTAATCCACAATACATCCGAGTGATTCCTAGTCGTAAGACTTGACCTGCATGGAAGATGCAAGCAGGCATTCATATCATAAGGCATCCGTGTGATTCTTAGTCGTAAGACTTGACCAACACTGAAGACGCAAGCAAACATTCACATCACAACGCGTCCTTGTTATTCTTAGTCGTAAGACTTGACCAACACAGAAGACGCAAGCAAGCATTTACATTGTAATCCATCCGTGTGATTCTTAGTCGTAAGACTTGAGAAGCACAGAAGATGCAAGCAAGCATTCACGACACAATGCATCCGTGTGATTCTTAGTCGTAAGACTTGACCTGCACGGAAGACGAAAGCAAGCATAATGCATCCGTGTGATTCTTAGTCATAAGACCTGACCAACACATAAGAAGCACGCAAGCATAATGCATTCGAGTGATTCTTAGTCGTAAGACTTGACCACACGGAAGACGCAAGCAGGCATTCACATCACAACGCATCCATGTGATTCATAGTCGTAAGACTTGACCTGCATTGAAGATGGAAGCAAGCATTCACATCGCAATCCACTCGTGTGATTCTTAGTGGTAAGACTTGAGCAGCATGGAAGACACAAGCAAGCATAATCCATCCAAGTGATTCTTAGTCAAAAGACTTTATCACACGGAAGACGCAAGCAGGCATTCATATCACAACGCATCCATAAGATTCCTAGTCGTAAGACTTGACCTGCACGGAAGATGCAAGCAAGCATTCACATCGCAATCCATCGGTGTGATTCTTAGTCATAAGACTTCAGCAGCATGGAAGAAGCAAGCAAGCATAATCGTCCGTTTGTTTCTTAGTCATAGGACATGACCACACAGAAGACGCAAGCAGGCATTCACATTGTAATCCACAATACATCCGAGTGATTCCTAGTCGTAAGACTTGACCTGCATGGAAGATGCAAGCAAGCATTCACGACACAATGCATCCGTGTGATTCTTAGTCGTAAGACTTGACCTGCACGGAAGACGCAAGCAAGCATAATGCATCCGTGTGATTCTTAGTCATAAGACCTGACCCACACAGAAGAAGCACGCAAGCATAATGCATTCGAGTGATTCTTAGTCGTAAGACTTGACCACACGGAAAACGCAAGCAGGCATTCACATCACAACGCATCCATGTGATTCCTAGTCGTAAGACTTGACCTGCATTGAAGATGGAAGCAAGCATTCACATCGCAATCCACCCGTGTGATTCTTAGTGGTAAGACTTGAGCAGCATGGAAGACACAAGCAAGCATAATCCATCCAAGTGATTCTTAGTCAAAAGACTTTATCACACAGAAGACGCAAGCAGGCATTCATATCACAACGCATCCTTAAGATTCCTAGTCGTAAGACTTGACCTGCACGGAAGATGGAAGCAAGCATTCACATCGCAATCCACCCGTGTGATTCTTAGTTGTAAGACTTGAGCAGCATGGAAGACGCAAGCAAGCATAATGCATCGGTGTGATTCTTAGTCGTAAAACTTTACCTGCATGGAAGACGCAAGCAAGTATTCACATCGTAATCAATTTTTGTTATTCTTAGTCTTAAGACTTGACCCGCACGGAAGAGGCAAGCAGACATTCACATCACAACGCATCCATGTGATTCTTAGTCGTAAGACTTGACCAGCACGGAATGGGGAAGCAAGCATTCACATCACAACGCATCTGTGTGATTCTTGGTTGTAAGACTTGACCAGCACAGAAGACGCAAGCAAGCATAATGCATCCGATTGATTCTTAACTGTTTAAGACTTGACCAGCACGAAAGACGCAGGCAGGCATTCACATAACAACGCATTCATGTGATTCTTAGTCGTAAGACTTGACCAGCATGGAAGACCCAAGCAAGCATAATGCATTCAAGTGATTCTTAAGGGTAAGACTTGACCAGCAAGAAAGACGCAGGCAGGCATTCACATAACAACGCATCCATGTGATTCTTCGTCCCAAGACATGACCAGCACAGAAGATGCAAGCAGATATTCACATCACAATGCATCCATGTGATTCTTAGTCGTAAGACGTGACCAGTATGGAAGACGCAAGCAAGCATTCACATCACAACGCGTTCTTGTGATTCTTAGTAGTAAGACTTGACCTGCATGGAAGATGCAAGCAAGCATTCACATCGTAATCCATCCGTGTGATTCTTAAACGTAAGGCTTGACCAGCACAGCAAATGCATGCAAGCATAATGCATCCAAGTGATTTTTAGTCCTAACACTTGACCGCACGGAAGAGGCAAGCAGGCATTACCATCATAATGCATCTGTGTGTTTCTTAGTCATAAGACTTGACCAAACGGAAGACGCAAGCAGCCATTCACATCACAACGCATTCATGTGATTCTTAGTCGTAGCACTGACCAGCACGGAAGACGCAAGCAGACATTCACATCACGACGCATCCATGTGATTCTTAGTCGTAAGACTTGACCTGCACGGAAGACGCAAGCAAGCATAATGCATCCGTGTGATTCTTAGTCATAAGACCTGACCGACACAGAAGAAGCAAGCAAGCATAAAGCATTCGAGTGATTCTTAGGCGTAAGACTTGAACGCGGAAGACGCAAGCAGGCATTCACATCACAACGCATCCATGTGATTCCTAGTCGTAAGACTTGACCAGCACGGAAGACGCAAGCAAGCTTTCACATCACAATGCGTCCTTGTGATTCTTCGTCGTAAGACTTGACCAGCACAGAAGACGCAAGCAAGCATAATGTATCCGAGTGATTCCAAGTCGTAAGACTTGACCTGCATGGAACATACAAGCAGGCATTCACATCATAAGGCATCCGTGTGATTCTTAATCGTAAGACTTGACCAACACTGAAGACGCAAGCAAGCATTCACATCACAACGCGTCCTTGTTATTCTTAGTCGTAAGACTTGACCAGCACAGAAGACGCAGGCAAGCATTCACATCATAATGCATCCGTGTGATTCTTAGTCGTAAGACTTGACCTGCACGGAAGACGCAAGCAAGCATAATGCATCCGTGTGATTCTTAGTCATAAGACCTGACCGACACAGAAGAAGCAAGCAAGCATAAAGCATTCGAGTGATTCTTAGGCGCAAGACTTGAACACGGAAGACGCAAGCAGGCATTCACATCACAACGCATCCATGTGATTCCTAGTCGTAAGACTTGACCTGCATTGAAGATGGAAGCAAGCATTCACATCGCAATCCACCCGTGTGATTCTTAGTGGTAAGACTTGAGCAGCATGGAAGACACAAGCAAGCATAATGCATCCAAGTGATTCTTAAATGTAAGACTTGACCAGCACGAAGGACGCAGGCAGGCATTCACATAACAACGCATCCATGTGATTCTTTGTCCCAAGACATGACCAGCACAGAAGATGCAAGCAGATATTCACATCACAACGCATCCATGTGATTCTTAGTCGTAAGACTTGACAAGTATGGAAGAAGCAAGCAAGCATTCACATCACAACGCGTTCTTGTGATTCTTAGTCGTAAGACTTGACCTGGATGGAAGATGCAAGCAAGCATTCACATCGTAATCCATCCGTGTGATTCTTAAAAGTAAAGCTTGACCAGCACAGCAAATTCAAGCAAGCATAATGCATCCGAGTGATTTTTAGTCCTAAGACTTGACCCACAGAGAAGACGCAAGCAAGCATAATGCATCTGTGTATTTCGTAGTCATACGACTTGACCAAGCAGTAGACGCAAGCAGGCATTCACATCACAACGCATCCATGTGATTCTTAGTCGTAAGACTTGACCCACACAGAAGACGCAAGCAAGCATAATGCATCTGTGTGTTTCTTAGTCATAAGACTTGACCAACACGGAAGACGCAAGCAGACATTCACATCACAACGCATCCATGTGATTCTTAGTCGTAAGACTTGACCAGCACGGAAGACGCAAGCAAGCTTTCACATCACAATGCGTCCTTGTGATTCTTCGTCGTAAGACTTGACCAGCACAGAAGACGCAAGCAAGCATAATGTATCCGAGTGCTTCTTAGTCTTAAGACTTGACCTGCATGAAAGATGCAAGCAAGCATTCACATCATAATGCATCCGTGTGATTCTTAGTCGTAAGACTTGACAAGTACAAAAGTATCAAGCAGGCATTCACATCATAATGCATCTGTGTGAATCTTAGCCGTAAGACTTGACCCGCACAGAAAACCCAAGCAGGCATTCACATCATAATGCATCCGTGTGAATCTTAGTCGTATAACTTGACCAGCACGGAAGACGCAACAAGCATAATGCATCCAAGTGATTCTTAGTCATAAAAATTGACCAGCACGGAAGACGCAAGCAGGCATTACCATCATAATGCGTCCGTGTGATTCTTAGTCGTAAGACTTGACCCACACAGAAGACGCAAGCAAGCATAATGCATCCAAGTGATTCTTAGTCAAAAGACTTGATCACACGGAAAACGCAAGCAGGCATTCAAATCACAACGCATCCATGAGATTCCTAGTCGTAAGACTTGACCTGCTAGGAATATGCAAGCAAGCATTCACATCGCAATCCATCGGTGTGATTCTTAGTTATAAGACTTGAGCAGCATGGAAGACGCAAGCAAGCATAATACATCCGTTTGTTTCCTAGTCATAAGAAATGACCACACGGAAGATACAAGCAGACATTCACATCACAACCCATCCATGCGATTCTTAGTCGTAAGAATTGACCAGCACAGAAGACGCAAGCAAGCGTAATGTATCCGGGGGATTCTTAGTCTTAAGACTTGACCTGCATGGAAGGCGCAGGCAAGTATTCCCATGGCAATCAATTTGTGTGATTCCTAGTCGTAAGACTTGACCACACAGAAGACGCAAGCAGGTATTCACATTGCAATCCACAATGCATCAGAGTGATTCTTTGTCGTAAGACTTGACCTGCATGGAAGATGCAAGCAGGCATTTACATCATAAGGCTTCCGTGTGATTCTTAGTCGTAAGACTTGACCAACACAGAAGACGCAAGCAAGCATTCACATCGTAATCCATCCGTGTGATTCTTTGTCGTAAGACTTGAGCAGCACAGAAGACGCAAGCAAGCATTCATATCACAATGCATCCGTGTGATTCTTAGTCATAAGACTTGACCTGCTCGGAAGACGCAAGCAAGCATAATGCATCCGTGTGATTCTTAGTCATAAGACCTGACCCACACAGAAGAAGCAAGCAAGCATAATGCATTCGAGTGATTTTTAGTCGTAAGACTTGACCACACGGAAGACGCAAGCAGGCATTCACATCACAACGCAACCATGTGATTCCTAGTCGTAAGACTTGAGCAGCATGGAAGACGCAAGCAAGCATAACGCATCGGTGTGATTCTTAGTCGTAAAACTTTACCTGCAGGGAAGACGCAAGCAAGTATTCACATCGTAATCAATGTGTGTTATTCTTAGTCTTAAGACTTGACTGCACGGAAGAGGCATGCAGGCATTCACATCATAACACATCCATGTGATTCTAAGTCGTATAACTTGACCAGCACGAAAGAGGCAGACAGACATTCACATCACAACGCATCCAGGTTATTCCTAGTCGTAAGACTTGACCTGCATTGAAGAGGAAGCAAGCATTCACATTGCAATCTACCCGTGTGATTCTTAGTCGTAAGATTTGAGCAGCATGGAAGACACAAGCAAGCATAATGCATCGGTGTGATTCTTAGTCGTAAAACTTCACCTGCATGGAAGACGCAAGCAAGTATTCACATAACAACGCATTCATGTGATTCTTAGTCGTAAGACTTGACCAGCACGGAAGACGCAAGCAAGCATAATGCATCCAAGTGATTCTTAAATGTAAGACTTGACCAGCACGAAGGACGCAGGCAGGCATTCACATAACAACGCATCCATGTGATTCTTTGTCCCAAGACATGACCAGCACAGAAGATGCAAGCAGATATTCACATCACAACGCATCCATGTGATTCTTAGTCGTAAGACTTGACAAGTATGGAAGAAGCAAGCAAGCATTCACATCACAACGCGTTCTTGTGATTCTTAGTCGTAAGACTTGACCTGGATGGAAGATGCAAGCAAGCATTCACATCGTAATCCATCCGTGTGATTCTTAAACGTAAAGCTTGACCAGCACAGCAAATTAAAGCAAGCATAATGCATCCGAGTGATTTTTAGTCCTAAGACTTGACCCACAGAGAAGACGCAAGCAAGCATAATGCATCTGTGTATTTCTTAGTCATACGACTTGACCAAGCAGTAGACGCAAGCAGGCATTCACATCACAACGCATCCATGTGATTCTTAGTCGTAAGACTTGACCCACACAGAAGACGCAAGCAAGCATAATGCATCTGTGTGTTTCTTAGTCATAAGACTTGACCAACACGGAAGACGCAAGCAGACATTCACATCACAACGCATCCATGTGATTCTTAGTCGTAAGACTTGACCAGCACGGAAGACGCAAGCAAGCTTTCACATCACAATGCGTCCTTGTGATTCTTCGTCGTAAGACTTGACCAGCACAGAAGACGCAAGCAAGCATAATGTATCCGAGTGCTTCTTAGTCTTAAGACTTGACCTGCATGAAAGATGCAAGCAAGCATTCACATCATAATGCATCCGTGTGATTCTTAGTCGTAAGACTTGACAAGTACAAAAGTATCAAGCAGGCATTCACATCATAATGCATCTGTGTGAATCTTAGCCGTAAGACTTGACCCGCACAGAAAACCCAAGCAGGCATTCACATCATAATGCATCCGTGTGAATCTTAGTCGTATAACTTGACCAGCACGGAAGACGCAACAAGCATAATGCATCCAAGTTATTCTTAGTCATAGAAATTGACCAGCACGGAAGACGCAAGCAGGCATTACCATCATAATGCGTCCGTGTGATTCTTAGTCGTAAGACTTGGCCCACACAGAAGACGCAAGCAAGCATAATGCATCCAAGTGATTCTTAGTCAAAAGACTTGATCACACGGAAAACGCAAGCAGGCATTCAAATCACAACGCATCCATGAGATTCCTAGTCGTAAGACTTGACCTGCTAGGAATATGCAAGCAAGCATTCACATCGCAATCCATCGGTGTGATTCTTAGTTATAAGACTTGAGCAGCATGGAAGACGCAAGCAAGCATAATACATCCGTTTGTTTCTTAGTCATAAGAAATGACCACATGGAAGATACAAGCAGACATTCACATCACAACCCATCCATGCGATTCTTAGTCGTAAGAATTGACCAGCACAGAAGACGCAAGCAAGCGTAATGTATCCGGGGGATTCTTAGTCTTAAGACTTGACCTGCATGGAAGGCGCAGGCAAGTATTCCCATGGCAATCAATTTGTGTGATTCCTAGTCGTAAGACTTGACCACACAGAAGACGCAAGCAGGTATTCACATTGCAATCCACAATGCATCAGAGTGATTCTTTGTCGTAAGACTTGACCTGCATGGAAGATGCAAGCAGGCATTTACATCATAAGGCTTCCGTGTGATTCTTAGTCGTAAGACTTGACCAACACAGAAGACGCAAGCAAGCATTCACATCGTAATCCATCCGTGTGATTCTTTGTCGTAAGACTTGAGCAGCACAGAAGACGCAAGCAAGCATTCATATCACAATGCATCCGTGTGATTCTTAGTCATAAGACTTGACCTGCTCGGAAGACGCAAGCAAGCATAATGCATCCGTGTGATTCTTAGTCATAAGACCTGACCCACACAGAAGAAGCAAGCAAGCATAATGCATTCGAGTGATTTTTAGTCGTAAGACTTGACCACACGGAAGACGCAAGCAGGCATTCACATCACAACGCAACCATGTGATTCCTAGTCGTAAGACTTGAGCAGCATGGAAGACGCAAGCAAGCATAACGCATCGGTGTGATTCTTAGTCGTAAAACTTTACCTGCAGGGAAGACGCAAGCAAGTATTCACATCGTAATCAATGTGTGTTATTCTTAGTCTTAAGACTTGACTGCACGGAAAACCCAAGCAGGCATTCACATCATAATGCATCCGTGTGAATCTTAGTCGTATAACTTGACCAGCACGGAAGACGCAACAAGCATAATGCATCCAAGTGATTCTTAGTCATAGAAATTGACCAGCACGGAAGACGCAAGCAGGCATTACCATCATAATGCGTCCGTGTGATTCTTAGTCGTAAGACTTGACCCACACAGAAGACGCAAGCAAGCATAATGCATCCAAGAGATTCTTAGTCAAAAGACTTGATCACACGGAAAACGCAAGCAGGCATTCAAATCACAACGCATCCATGAGATTCCTAGTCGTAAGACTTGACCTGCTAGGAATATGCAAGCAAGCATTCACATCGCAATCCATCGGTGTGATTCTTAGTTATAAGACTTGAGCAGCATGGAAGACGCAAGCAAGCATAATACATCCGTTTGTTTCTTAGTCATAAGAAATGACCACACGGAAGATACAAGCAGACATTCACATCACAACCCATCCATGCGATTCTTAGTCGTAAGAATTGACCAGCACAGAAGACGCAAGCAAGCGTAATGTATCCGGGGGATTCTTAGTCTTAAGACTTGACCTGCATGGAAGGCGCAGGCAAGTATTCCCATGGCAATCAATTTGTGTGATTCCTAGTCGTAAGACTTGACCACACAGAAGACGCAAGCAGGTATTCACATTGCAATCCACAATGCATCAGAGTGATTCTTTGTCGTAAGACTTGACCTGCATGGAAGATGCAAGCAGGCATTTACATCATAAGGCTTCCGTGTGATTCTTAGTCGTAAGACTTGACCAACACAGAAGACGCAAGCAAGCATTCACATCGTAATCCATCCGTGTGATTCTTTGTCGTAAGACTTGAGCAGCACAGAAGACGCAAGCAAGCATTCATATCACAATGCATCCGTGTGATTCTTAGTCATAAGACTTGACCTGCTCGGAAGACGCAAGCAAGCATAATGCATCCGTGTGATTCTTAGTCATAAGACCTGACCCACACAGAAGAAGCAAGCAAGCATAATGCATTCGAGTGATTTTTAGTCGTAAGACTTGACCACACGGAAGACGCAAGCAGGCATTCACATCACAACGCAACCATGTGATTCCTAGTCGTAAGACTTGAGCAGCATGGAAGACGCAAGCAAGCATAACGCATCGGTGTGATTCTTAGTCGTAAAACTTTACCTGCAGGGAAGACGCAAGCAAGTATTCACATCGTAATCAATGTGTGTTATTCTTAGTCTTAAGACTTGACTGCACGGAAGAGGCATGCAGGCATTCACATCATAACACATCCATGTGATTCTAAGTCGTATAACTTGACCAGCACGAAAGAGGCAGGCAGACATTCACATCACAACGCATCCAGGTGATTCCTAGTCGTAAGACTTGACCTGCATTGAAGAGGAAGCAAGCATTCACATTGCAATCTACCCGTGTGATTCTTAGTCGTAAGATTTGAGCAGCATGGAAGACGCAAGCAAGCATAATGCATCCGTGTGATTCTTAGTCGTAAGACTTGACCCACACAGAAGACGCAAGCAAGCATAATGCATCCGTGTGATTCTTAGTCGTAAGACTTGACCGCACGTAAGACGCAAGCAGGCATTCGCATCGCAACGCATCCATGTGATTCTTAGTCATAAGCTTTGACCAGCACGGAAGACGCAAGCAAGCATAATGCATCCGAGTGATTCTTAGTCTTAAGACTTGACCTGCACGGAAGACGCAAGCAAGCATTCACATCATAATGCATCCGTGTGATTCTTAGTCGTAAGACTTGACAAGCAAGCATAATACATCCGTTTGTTTCTTAGTCATAAGAAATGACCACACGGAAGATACAAGCAGACATTCACATCACAACCCATCCATGCGATTCTTAGTCGTAAGAATTGACCAGCACAGAAGAAGCAAGCAAGCGTAATGTATCCGGGGATTCTTAGTCTTAAGACTTGACCTGCATGGAAGGCGCAGGCAAGTATTCCCATGGCAATCAATTTGTGTGATTCTAGTCGTAAGACTTGACCACACAGAAGACGCAAGCAGGTATTCACATTGCAATCCACAATGCATCAGAGTGATTCTTTGTCGTAAGACTTGACCTGCATGGAAGATGCAAGCAGGCATTTACATCATAAGGCTTCCGTGTGATTCTTAGTCGTAAGACTTGACCAACACAGAAGACGCAAGCAAGCATTCACATCGTAATCCATCCGTGTGATTCTTTGTCGTAAGACTTGAGCAGCACAGAAGACGCAAGCAAGCATTCATATCACAATGCATCCGTGTGATTCTTAGTCATAAGACTTGACCTGCTCGGAAGACGCAAGCAAGCATAATGCATCCGTGTGATTCTTAGTCATAAGACCTGACCCACACAGAAGAAGCAAGCAAGCATAATGCATTCAGTGATTTTTAGTCGTAAGACTTGACCACACGGAAGACGCAAGCAGGCATTCACATCACAACGCATCCATGTGATTCTTAGTCGTAAGACTTGAGCAGCATGGAAGACGCAAGCAAGCATAACGCATCGGTGTGATTCTTAGTCGTAAAACTTTACCTGCAGGGAAGACGCAAGCAAGTATTCACATCGTAATCAATGTGTGTTATTCTTAGTCTTAAGACTTGACTGCACGGAAGAGGCATGCAGGCATTCACATCATAACACATCCATGTGATTCTAAGTCGTATAACTTGACCAGCACGAAAGAGGCAGGCAGACATTCACATCACAACGCATCCAGGTGATTCCTAGTCGTAAGACTTGACCTGCATTGAAGAGGAAGCAAGCATTCACATTGCAATCTACCCGTGTGATTCTTAGTCGTAAGATTTGAGCAGCATGGAAGACGCAAGCAAGCATAATGCATCCGTGTGATTCTTAGTCGTAAGACTTGAAAAGCACAGAAGATGCAAACAAGCATAATGCATCTGTGTGATTCTTAGTCATCAGCTTTGACCCACACAGAAGACGCAAGCAAGCATAATGCATCCGTGTGATTCTTAGTCGTAAGACTTGACCGCACGTAAGACGCAAGCAGGCATTCGCATCGCAACGCATCCATGTGATTCTTAGTCATAAAACATGACCAGCACGGAAGACGCAAGCAAGCATAATGTATCCGAGTGATTCTTAGTCTTAAGACTTGACCTGCATGGAAGTTGCAAGGAAGCATTCACATCATAATGCATCCGAGTGATTCTTAGTCGTAAGACTAGACAAGTACAAAAGTATCAAGCAGGCATTCACATCATAATGCATCTGTGTGAATCTTAGTCGTAAGACTTGACCCGCACAGAAAACCCAAGCAGGCATTCACATCATAATGCATCCGTGTGAATCTTAGTCGTACAACTTGACCAGCAAGGAATACGCAACAAGCATAATGCAAACAAGTGATTCTTAGTCATAAGAATTGACAAGCACCGAAGACGCAAGCAGGCATTACCATCATAATGCGTCCGTGTGATTCTTAGTCGTAAGAGTTGACCCACACAGAAGACGCAAGAAAGCATAATGCATCCAAGTGATTCTTAGTCAAAAGACTTGATCACACGCAAAACGCAAGCAGGCATTCAAATCACAACGCATCCATGAGATTCCTAGTCGTAAGACTTGACCTGCACGGAAGATCCAAGCAAGCATTCACATCGCAATCCATCGGTGTGATTCTTAGTTATAAGACTTGAGCAGCATGGAAGACGCAAGCAAGCATAATACATCCGTTTGTTTCTTAGTCATAACAAATGACCACACGGAAGACGCAAGCAGGCATTCACATCACAACGCACCCATGTGATTCTTAGTCGTAACACTGACCAGCACGGAAGATGCAAGCAGACATTCACATCACAACCCATCCATGTGATTCTTAGTCGTAAGAATTGACCAGCACAGAAGACGCAAGCACGCGTAATGTATCCGGGGGATTCTTAGTCTTAAGACTTGACCTGCATGGAAGGCGCAGGCAAGTATTCCCATGGCAATCAATTTGTGTGATTCTAGTCGTAAGACTTGACCACACAGAAGACGCAAGCGGGTATTCACATTGCAATCCACAATGCATCCGAGTGATTCTTAGTTGTAAGACTTGACCTGCATGGAAGATGCAAGCAGGCATTCACATCATAAGGCATCCGTGTGATTCTTAGTCGTAAGACTTGACCAACACAGAAGACGCAAGCAAGCATTCACATCACAATGCATCCGTGTGATTCTTAGTCATAAGACTTGACCTGCACGGAAGACGCAAGCAAGCATAATGCATCCGTGTGATTCTTAGTCATAAGACCTGACCCAAACAGAAGAAGCAAGCAAGCATAATGCATTCGAGTGATTTTAGTCATAAGACTTCACCACACGGAAGACGCAAGCAGGCATTCACATCACAACGCAAGCATGTGATTCCTAGTCGTAAGACTTGAGCAGCATGGAAGACGCAAGCAAGCATAACGCATCGGTGTGATTCTTAGTCGTAAAACTTTACCTGCAGGGAAGACGCAAGCAAGTATTCACATCGTAATCAATGTGTGTTATTCTTAGTCTTAAGACTTGACCGCACGGAAGACGCAAGCAGACATTCACATCACAACATCTCCTTGTGATTCTAAGTCGTATAACTTGACCAGCACGGAAGAGGCAAGCAGACATTCACATCACAACGCATCCATGTGATTCTTAGTCGTAAGACTTGACCAGAACGGAATGGGGAAGCAAGCATTCACATCACAACGCATCTGTGTGATTCTTGGTTGTAAGACTTGACCAGCACAGAAGACACAAGCAAACATAATAAATCTGTGGGATTTTTAGTCATAAGACTTGACCTGCATGGAAGATGCAAGAAGGCATTCATATCGTATTCCATCCGTGTGATTCTTAGTCGTAAGACCTGAGCAGCATGGAAGACGCAAGCAAGCAAAATGCATCGGTGTGATTCTTAGTCATAAGACATGACCAGCACGGAACGCGCATGCAAGCATAATGCATCCGAGTGATTCTTAGTGGCAAGACTTGACCAGCACGGAAGACACAAGCAGGCATTGAGATCGCAACGCATCAATGTTATTCTTAGTTGCAAGTCTTGACAAGCACTGAGGACGCAAGCAAGCATTCACATCATAATGCATCCGTGTGATTCTTAGTCGTAAGACTTGACCAACACTGAAGACGCAAGCAAGCATTCACATCACAACGCGTCCTTGTTATTCTTAGTTGTAAGACTTGACCAGCACAAAAGACGCAACAAAACATTCACATCGTAATCCATCCGTGTGATTCTTAGTCGTAATACTTGAGCAGCACAGAAGACGCGAGCAAGCATTCACATCAAAATGCATCCGTGTGATTCTAAGTCGTACGACTTGACCTGCACGGAAGACGCAAGCAAGCATAATGCATCCGTGTGATTCTTAGTCATAAGACCTGACCAGCACGGAAGACGCAAGCAGGCATTACCATCATAATGCATCCGTGTGATTCTTAGTTGTAAAACCTAGTCGTAAGACTTGACCTGCATGGAAGATGCAAGCAAGCATTCACATTGTAATCCATCCGTGTGGTTCTTAGTCGTAATACTTGGGCAGCATGGAAGACGAAAGCAAGCATAATGCATCCGTGTGTTTCTTAGTCATAAGACTTGACCAACACAGAAGAAGCAAGCAAGCATAATGCATTTGAGTGATTCTTAGTCGTAAGATTTGACCACACGGAAGACCCAAGCAGGCATTAACATCACAACGCATCCATGTGATTCCTAGTCGTAAGACTTGACCTGCATTGAAGAGGAAGCAAGCATTCACATAGCGATCCACCCGTGTGATTCTTAGTCGTAAGATTTGAGCAGCATGGAAGACGCAAGCAAGCATAATGCATCCGTGTGATTCTTTGTCGTAAAACTTTACCTGCATGGAAGACGCAAGCAAGTATTCACATCGTAATCAATTTGTGTTATTCTTAGTCTTAAGACTTGACTGCACGGAAGAGGCAAGCAGTCATTCACATCATAACACATCCATGTGATTCCTAGTCGTAAGACTTGACCTGCATTGAAGAGGGAAGCAAGCATTCACATTGCAATCTACCCGTGTGATTCTTAGTCGTAAGATTTGAGCAGCATGGAAGACGCAAGCAAGCATAATGCATCCGTGTGATTCTTAGTCGTAAGACTTGAAAAGAACAGAAGATGCAAACAAGCATAATGCATCTGTGTGATTCTTAGTCATCAGCTTTGACCCACACAGAAGACGCAAGCAAGCATAATGCATCCGTGTGTTTCTTAGTCATAAGACTCGACCAGTACGGAAAACGCAAGCAGGTATTCACATAATAATGCATCCTTGTGATTCTTAGTCGCAAGACTTGACCAACACAGAAGATGCAAGCAAGCATTCACATCATAATGCATCTGTGCAATTCTTAATCATAAGACTTGACCAGCAAGAAAGACGCAAGACAGCATTAACATCATAGTGCATCCATGTAATTCATAGTCATAAAACTTGACCAGTACAAAAAAAGCAAGCAAGCATAATGCATTAATGTGATTCTTAGTCGTAAGACTTGAACAGCACTGAAGATGGAAGCAGGCATCCACATCATAATGCATCCGTGTGATTCTTAAACGTAAGACTTGATCCGCACAGCAAATGCAAGCAAGCATAATGCATCCGAGTGATTCTTAGTCCTAAGACTTGACCGCACGGAAAACGCAAGCAGGCATACACATCACAATGCATCCTTGTGATTCTTAGTCGTAAGACATGAAAAGCACAGAAGATGCAAGCAAGCATAATGCATCTGTGTGATTCTTTGTCAGAAGACGTGACCAGCATGGAAGATGCAAACAGGCATTACAATCATAATGCATCCGTGTGATTCTTAATCTTAAGACTTGACCTGCATGGAAGATGCAAGCAAGCATTCACATTGTAATCCATCCGTGTGATTCTTAGTCGTAATACTTGAGCAGCATGGAAGACGCAAGCAAACATTCACATCACAAGGCATCTGTGCGATTCTTAGTCGTAAGACTTGACCAGCACAGAAGACGCAAGCAAGCCTAATGCATCTATGTGATTCTTAGTCGTAAGACTTGACCAGCACGGAAGATGCAAGCAGGCATTCACATCATAATGCATCTGTGTGATTCTTAAACGTAAGACTTGACCAGCACAGCAAATGCAAGCAAGGATAATGCATCCGTATGATTCTTAGTCCTAAGACTTGACCGCACAGAAGAGGCAAGCAGGCATACACATCACAACGCATCCTTGTGATTCTTAGTCATAAGATATGACCAGCACGGAAGACAGCAGCAGGCATTCACATCGCATCCGTGTCATTCGTAGTTGTAAGACTTGACCCACACAGAAGACGCAAGCAAGCATTCACATTATACTGTATCCGTGCGATTCCTAGTTGCAAGACTTGACAAGCACGGAAGACACATACAAGCATTCATATTATAATGCATCCGTGTGAATCTTAGTCATAAGACCTGACCAGCATGGAAGAAGCAAGCAGGCATTACCATAGTAATGCATCCGCGTGATTCTCAGCCGTAAGACTTTACCCACACAAAAGACACAAGCAAGCATAATGCATCCTAGTGATTCTTAGTCGTAAGACTTGATAACATGGAAGACGCAAGCAGGCATTCACATCACAACGCATCCATGTGATTCTTAGTCGCAAAGACTTGACCTGCATGGAAGATGCAAGCAAGCATTCACATTGTAATCCATCCGTGTGATTCTTAGTCGTAATACTTGAGCAGCATGGAAGAGGCAAGCAAGCATAATGCATCTGTGTGTTTCTTAGTCATAAGACTCGACCAGTACGGAAAACACAAGCAGGTATTCACATAATAATGCATCCGTGTGATTCTTAGTCGCAAGACTTGACCGCACGGATGTTGCAAGCAGGCATTCAGATCACAACGCATCCGTGCGATTCTAAGTTGCAAGACTTGACCAGCACAGAAGACGCAAGCAAGCATTCACATCATAATGCATCTGTGCAATTCTTAGTCATAAGACTTGACCAGCAAGAAAGACGCAAGACAGCATTAACATCATAGTGCATCCATGTAATTCTTAGTCATAAAACTTGACCAGTACAAAAGACGCAAGCAAGCATAATGCATTAATGTGATTCTTAGTCGTAAGACTTGACCAGCACTGAAGATGGAAGCAGGCATCCACATCATAATGCATCCGTGTGATTCTTAAACGTAAGACTTGACCCGCACAGCAAATGCAAGCAAGCATAATGCATCCAAGTGATTCTTAGTCCTAAGACTTGACCGCACGGAAGACGCAAGCAGGCATACACATCACAATGCATCCTTGTGATTCTTAGTCGTAAGACATGACCAGCACGGAAGACACAAGCAAGCATTCACATTATTATGCATCGGTGTGATTCTTAGTCATAAGACCTGACCCGCGTGGAAGACGCAAGCAGGCATTCACATCATAATGCATCCGTAAGAATCTTAGTCGTCAGACTTGACCAGCAAAGAAGACGCAAGCAAGCATAATGCATCTGTGTAATTCTTTGTCAGAAACCTTGCCAGCATGGAAGATGCAAGCAGGCATTACCATCATAATGCATCCGTGTCATTCTTAGTCGTAAGACTTGAAAAGCACAGTAGGTGCAAGCAAGCATAATGCATCTGTGTGATTCTTTGTCAGAAGACTCGACCAGCATGAAAGATGCAAACAGGCAGCACAATCATAATGCATCCATGTGATTCTTAGTCTTAAGACTTGACCTGCATGGAAGATGCAAGCACACATTCACATCATAATGCATCCGTGTGATTCTTAAACGTAAGACTTGACCAGCACAGCAAATGCAAGCAAGGATAATGCATCCGAGTGATTCTTAGTCCTAAGACTTGACCGCACAGAAGAGGCAAGCAGGCATACACATCACAACGCTTCCTTGTGATTCTTAGTCATAAGATATGACCAGCACGGAAGACTGCAGCAGGCATTCACATCGCATCCGTGTCATTCATAGTTGTAAGACTTGACCCACACAGAAGACGCAAGCAAGCATTCACATTATAATGTATCCGTGTGATTCATGTTCATTTCAGGTGTCATGGCGTGCGGTGGTGTGGGCGTTACAGAAACTTTGGACTTCAACGACTCCCACGCAAGTAGGACTATATATACCGACACGAACAACAAGTCATTGACTTCGAAGGACGTGGAAACATTAATTCTTGCTGAAATAGATAGCATTATAGGAGGAAAAAAACGACCAGATTTTGAAACAGTGGTCAAGAACTTAGAGAAGAAGCACGGCCTAGCTAGGTCAGTTGCGTCGTCGGAGCTAAATTTTCTTCTATCAACTGGAACTTTGGAAAACAAGCTGTTTAAGGGGAAGCATTCACTGCGTCTGGCAAAGAATTGTGATTTAGATGGAATGAAAAGCGTACAGAGTAGGAAAATATCAGAAGATGAGGATAGACTCGCTGAATGCAGAGAAGAATTACAGAAAATGGCGGAAACTCAGAAAAGGAGCGATAACCTCTTGGAAGTTTCTGGTCAAAATCAGAACGAAGACAAATTTTCAAATGTAGAAATGGATGCAGAAGAAGACGCTGATGATGCAAAGCAGAATAAAAAGGTAAATAATTTAGCTCAGTCCCTCCAGGACTCAAACACAAACGAGAAATCAACAGATCATCGTTTGACCATGCTTGAGCGAAAATTCGAACAGCTAAGTATGCTTCTTGTGTCAAAACAACCGACGAAATCTTCTGATAAAACTGCGAAGAGAATTCATGAACTAGAAAATGAAAATAGAATACTTCTGGATGAAAATATGGCTTTAAAATTGAAAATGCCGACTTAAAAGGTTTTATCCGAGGAGAGGTGGACAGCATAGAAAACGACGTGAAATTTTATGCAAAGAAAATTCAAAAAATTCATGAAAACAGAAAATTAAAAATCTTTCAGTCGATCGAAATACAGTGGACATGGAGGATGATATCTTGTGCCAGGATTTCTCGGGCGATGATCTGCAAAACAATCATGCAATGTTTCAAGGCCTGACATATGATAAGCAAAGAAGTGTCATTTCAGCCCCTTGGGAACTCCCGAAAAATCCATCAAGCTTATCTCTACCTGTTAAGTCAAGTATTGAAACGAGAAATAGATTTGATGCTTTGAGAGACGATCCCCTGGACGATTTTCGCTCAAATCCAACACGGGACTCTGTGTTGATCCCCAGCAGAGATCGAAGACAAGAAAGACAAAAAGGAGCAATTCCCAAAAAAATGGAAAGAGCAGAAATGAATGATACAATCTATAGTGACAAAAGACTTGAAAGGGTAGTACAAGAAGATGAACAAGCAAGAGTGGTCCCTGGCCATCTTGCATACAATGAAGTTGTGCAAAAAACAGCCTACCAAAAACAGGAATTCCAAGACAGACATGAAACTCAAGGCAGGAGAAAAGAATTCAACAGGAAGCCAACACTGACTATCCTTGGAGATTCTATGGTGAAAAGAATTCGAAGCCAAGACTTAAACCGAGAATGCCCACAGTTTAAAACAAATGTAAAAACTTTTTCCGGGGCAAAGGTCGAAGACATGTTCTCATATGTAGAACCCACGATGAAGATGAATCCTGACAGAATAATTTTAATGTGTGGCACCAATAATTTAAGAGATGATCAGCCAGAAATAGTCGCAAACAAGCTAATTAGCCTAGCAATAAAAGTAGCCGAAAAAGCAAGTGGAGTGGCAGTATCAGGAATTGTATATCGAGGACGCAAGCAAGCATAATGCATCCGTGTGATTCTTAGTCGTAAGACTTGACCGCACGTAAGACGCAAGCAGGCATTCGCATCGCAACGCATCCATGTGATTCTTAGTCATAAAACATGACCAGCACGGAAGACGCAAGCAAGCATAATGTATCCGAGTGATTCTTAGTCTTAAGACTTGACCTGCATGGAAGTTGCAAGGAAGCATTCACATCATAATGCATCCGAGTGATTCTTAGTCGTAAGACTAGACAAGTACAAAAGTATCAAGCAGGCATTCACATCATAATGCATCTGTGTGAATCTTAGTCGTAAGACTTGACCCGCACAGAAAACCCAAGCAGGCATTCACATCATAATGCATCCGTGTGAATCTTAGTCGTACAACTTGACCAGCAAGGAATACGCAACAAGCATAATGCAAACAAGTGATTCTTAGTCATAAGAATTGACAAGCACCGAAGACGCAAGCAGGCATTACCATCATAATGCGTCCGTGTGATTCTTAGTCGTAAGAGTTGACCCACACAGAAGACGCAAGAAAGCATAATGCATCCAAGTGATTCTTAGTCAAAAGACTTGATCACACGCAAAACGCAAGCAGGCATTCAAATCACAACGCATCCATGAGATTCCTAGTCGTAAGACTTGACCTGCACGGAAGATCCAAGCAAGCATTCACATCGCAATCCATCGGTGTGATTCTTAGTTATAAGACTTGAGCAGCATGGAAGACGCAAGCAAGCATAATACATCCGTTTGTTTCTTAGTCATAACAAATGACCACACGGAAGACGCAAGCAGGCATTCACATCACAACGCACCCATGTGATTCTTAGTCGTAACACTGACCAGCACGGAAGATGCAAGCAGACATTCACATCACAACCCATCCATGTGATTCTTAGTCGTAAGAATTGACCAGCACAGAAGACGCAAGCACGCGTAATGTATCCGGGGGATTCTTAGTCTTAAGACTTGACCTGCATGGAAGGCGCAGGCAAGTATTCCCATGGCAATCAATTTGTGTGATTCCTAGTCGTAAGACTTGACCACACAGAAGACGCAAGCGGGTATTCACATTGCAATCCACAATGCATCCGAGTGATTCTTAGTTGTAAGACTTGACCTGCATGGAAGATGCAAGCAGGCATTCACATCATAAGGCATCCGTGTGATTCTTAGTCGTAAGACTTGACCAACACAGAAGACGCAAGCAAGCATTCACATCACAATGCATCCGTGTGATTCTTAGTCATAAGACTTGACCTGCACGGAAGACGCAAGCAAGCATAATGCATCCGTGTGATTCTTAGTCATAAGACCTGACCCAAACAGAAGAAGCAAGCAAGCATAATGCATTCGAGTGATTTTTAGTCGTAAGACTTCACCACACGGAAGACGCAAGCAGGCATTCACATCACAACGCAAGCATGTGATTCCTAGTCGTAAGACTTGAGCAGCATGGAAGACGCAAGCAAGCATAACGCATCGGTGTGATTCTTAGTCGTAAAACTTTACCTGCAGGGAAGACGCAAGCAAGTATTCACATCGTAATCAATGTGTGTTATTCTTAGTCTTAAGACTTGACCGCACGGAAGACGCAAGCAGACATTCACATCACAACATCTCCTTGTGATTCTAAGTCGTATAACTTGACCAGCACGGAAGAGGCAAGCAGACATTCACATCACAACGCATCCATGTGATTCTTAGTCGTAAGACTTGACCAGAACGGAATGGGGAAGCAAGCATTCACATCACAACGCATCTGTGTGATTCTTGGTTGTAAGACTTGACCAGCACAGAAGACACAAGCAAACATAATAAATCTGTGGGATTTTTAGTCATAAGACTTGACCTGCATGGAAGATGCAAGAAGGCATTCATATCGTATTCCATCCGTGTGATTCTTAGTCGTAAGACCTGAGCAGCATGGAAGACGCAAGCAAGCAAAATGCATCGGTGTGATTCTTAGTCATAAGACATGACCAGCACGGAACGCGCATGCAAGCATAATGCATCCGAGTGATTCTTAGTGGCAAGACTTGACCAGCACGGAAGACACAAGCAGGCATTGAGATCGCAACGCATCAATGTTATTCTTAGTTGCAAGTCTTGACAAGCACTGAGGACGCAAGCAAGCATTCACATCATAATGCATCCGTGTGATTCTTAGTCGTAAGACTTGACCAACACTGAAGACGCAAGCAAGCATTCACATCACAACGCGTCCTTGTTATTCTTAGTTGTAAGACTTGACCAGCACAAAAGACGCAACAAAACATTCACATCGTAATCCATCCGTGTGATTCTTAGTCGTAATACTTGAGCAGCACAGAAGACGCGAGCAAGCATTCACATCAAAATGCATCCGTGTGATTCTAAGTCGTACGACTTGACCTGCACGGAAGACGCAAGCAAGCATAATGCATCCGTGTGATTCTTAGTCATAAGATCTGACCAGCACGGAAGACGCAAGCAGGCATTACCATCATAATGCATCCGTGTGATTCTTAGTTGTAAAACCTAGTCGTAAGACTTGACCTGCATGGAAGATGCAAGCAAGCATTCACATTGTAATCCATCCGTGTGGTTCTTAGTCGTAATACTTGGGCAGCATGGAAGACGAAAGCAAGCATAATGCATCCGTGTGTTTCTTAGTCATAAGACTTGACCAACACAGAAGAAGCAAGCAAGCATAATGCATTTGAGTGATTCTTAGTCGTAAGATTTGACCACACGGAAGACCCAAGCAGGCATTAACATCACAACGCATCCATGTGATTCCTAGTCGTAAGACTTGACCTGCATTGAAGAGGGAAGCAAGCATTCACATAGCGATCCACCCGTGTGATTCTTAGTCGTAAGATTTGAGCAGCATGGAAGACGCAAGCAAGCATAATGCATCCGTGTGATTCTTTGTCGTAAAACTTTACCTGCATGGAAGACGCAAGCAAGTATTCACATCGTAATCAATTTGTGTTATTCTTAGTCTTAAGACTTGACTGCACGGAAGAGGCAAGCAGTCATTCACATCATAACACATCCATGTGATTCCTAGTCGTAAGACTTGACCTGCATTGAAGAGGGAAGCAAGCATTCACATTGCAATCTACCCGTGTGATTCTTAGTCGTAAGATTTGAGCAGCATGGAAGACGCAAGCAAGCATAATGCATCCGTGTGATTCTTAGTCGTAAGACTTGAAAAGAACAGAAGATGCAAACAAGCATAATGCATCTGTGTGATTCTTAGTCATCAGCTTTGACCCACACAGAAGACGCAAGCAAGCATAATGCATCCGTGTGTTTCTTAGTCATAAGACTCGACCAGTACGGAAAACGCAAGCAGGTATTCACATAATAATGCATCCTTGTGATTCTTAGTCGCAAGACTTGACCAACACAGAAGATGCAAGCAAGCATTCACATCATAATGCATCTGTGCAATTCTTAATCATAAGACTTGACCAGCAAGAAAGACGCAAGACAGCATTAACATCATAGTGCATCCATGTAATTCATAGTCATAAAACTTGACCAGTACAAAAAAAGCAAGCAAGCATAATGCATTAATGTGATTCTTAGTCGTAAGACTTGAACAGCACTGAAGATGGAAGCAGGCATCCACATCATAATGCATCCGTGTGATTCTTAAACGTAAGACTTGATCCGCACAGCAAATGCAAGCAAGCATAATGCATCCGAGTGATTCTTAGTCCTAAGACTTGACCGCACGGAAAACGCAAGCAGGCATACACATCACAATGCATCCTTGTGATTCTTAGTCGTAAGACATGAAAAGCACAGAAGATGCAAGCAAGCATAATGCATCTGTGTGATTCTTTGTCAGAAGACGTGACCAGCATGGAAGATGCAAACAGGCATTACAATCATAATGCATCCGTGTGATTCTTAATCTTAAGACTTGACCTGCATGGAAGATGCAAGCAAGCATTCACATTGTAATCCATCCGTGTGATTCTTAGTCGTAATACTTGAGCAGCATGGAAGACGCAAGCAAACATTCACATCACAAGGCATCTGTGCGATTCTTAGTCGTAAGACTTGACCAGCACAGAAGACGCAAGCAAGCCTAATGCATCTATGTGATTCTTAGTCGTAAGACTTGACCAGCACGGAAGATGCAAGCAGGCATTCACATCATAATGCATCTGTGTGATTCTTAAACGTAAGACTTGACCAGCACAGCAAATGCAAGCAAGGATAATGCATCCGTATGATTCTTAGTCCTAAGACTTGACCGCACAGAAGAGGCAAGCAGGCATACACATCACAACGCATCCTTGTGATTCTTAGTCATAAGATATGACCAGCACGGAAGACAGCAGCAGGCATTCACATCGCATCCGTGTCATTCGTAGTTGTAAGACTTGACCCACACAGAAGACGCAAGCAAGCATTCACATTATACTGTATCCGTGCGATTCCTAGTTGCAAGACTTGACAAGCACGGAAGACACATACAAGCATTCATATTATAATGCATCCGTGTGAATCTTAGTCATAAGACCTGACCAGCATGGAAGAAGCAAGCAGGCATTACCATAGTAATGCATCCGCGTGATTCTCAGCCGTAAGACTTTACCCACACAAAAGACACAAGCAAGCATAATGCATCCTAGTGATTCTTAGTCGTAAGACTTGATAACATGGAAGACGCAAGCAGGCATTCACATCACAACGCATCCATGTGATTCTTAGTCGCAAAGACTTGACCTGCATGGAAGATGCAAGCAAGCATTCACATTGTAATCCATCCGTGTGATTCTTAGTCGTAATACTTGAGCAGCATGGAAGAGGCAAGCAAGCATAATGCATCTGTGTGTTTCTTAGTCATAAGACTCGACCAGTACGGAAAACACAAGCAGGTATTCACATAATAATGCATCCGTGTGATTCTTAGTCGCAAGACTTGACCGCACGGATGTTGCAAGCAGGCATTCAGATCACAACGCATCCGTGCGATTCTAAGTTGCAAGACTTGACCAGCACAGAAGACGCAAGCAAGCATTCACATCATAATGCATCTGTGCAATTCTTAGTCATAAGACTTGACCAGCAAGAAAGACGCAAGACAGCATTAACATCATAGTGCATCCATGTAATTCTTAGTCATAAAACTTGACCAGTACAAAAGACGCAAGCAAGCATAATGCATTAATGTGATTCTTAGTCGTAAGACTTGACCAGCACTGAAGATGGAAGCAGGCATCCACATCATAATGCATCCGTGTGATTCTTAAACGTAAGACTTGACCCGCACAGCAAATGCAAGCAAGCATAATGCATCCAAGTGATTCTTAGTCCTAAGACTTGACCGCACGGAAGACGCAAGCAGGCATACACATCACAATGCATCCTTGTGATTCTTAGTCGTAAGACATGACCAGCACGGAAGACACAAGCAAGCATTCACATTATTATGCATCGGTGTGATTCTTAGTCATAAGACCTGACCCGCGTGGAAGACGCAAGCAGGCATTCACATCATAATGCATCCGTAAGAATCTTAGTCGTCAGACTTGACCAGCAAAGAAGACGCAAGCAAGCATAATGCATCTGTGTAATTCTTTGTCAGAAACCTTGCCAGCATGGAAGATGCAAGCAGGCATTACCATCATAATGCATCCGTGTCATTCTTAGTCGTAAGACTTGAAAAGCACAGTAGGTGCAAGCAAGCATAATGCATCTGTGTGATTCTTTGTCAGAAGACTCGACCAGCATGAAAGATGCAAACAGGCAGCACAATCATAATGCATCCATGTGATTCTTAGTCTTAAGACTTGACCTGCATGGAAGATGCAAGCACACATTCACATCATAATGCATCCGTGTGATTCTTAAACGTAAGACTTGACCAGCACAGCAAATGCAAGCAAGGATAATGCATCCGAGTGATTCTTAGTCCTAAGACTTGACCGCACAGAAGAGGCAAGCAGGCATACACATCACAACGCTTCCTTGTGATTCTTAGTCATAAGATATGACCAGCACGGAAGACTGCAGCAGGCATTCACATCGCATCCGTGTCATTCATAGTTGTAAGACTTGACCCACACAGAAGACGCAAGCAAGCATTCACATTATAATGTATCCGTGTGATTCATGTTCATTTCAGGTGTCATGGCGTGCGGTGGTGTGGGCGTTACAGAAACTTTGGACTTCAACGACTCCCACGCAAGTAGGACTATATATACCGACACGAACAACAAGTCATTGACTTCGAAGGACGTGGAAACATTAATTCTTGCTGAAATAGATAGCATTATAGGAGGAAAAAACGACCAGATTTTGAAACAGTGGTCAAGAACTTAGAGAAGAAGCACGGCCTAGCTAGGTCAGTTGCGTCGTCGGAGCTAAATTTTCTTCTATCAACTGGAACTTTGGAAAACAAGCTGTTTAAGGGAAGCATTCACTGCGTCTGGCAAAGAATTGTGATTTAGATGGAATGAAAAGCGTACAGAGTAGGAAAATATCAGAAGATGAGGATAGACTCGCTGAATGCAGAGAAGAATTACAGAAAATGGCGGAAACTCAGAAAAGGAGCGATAACCTCTTGGAAGTTTCTGGTCAAAATCAGAACGAAGACAAATTTTCAAATGTAGAAATGGATGCAGAAGAAGACGCTGATGATGCAAAGCAGAATAAAAAGGTAAATAATTTAGCTCAGTCCCTCCAGGACTCAAACACAAACGAGAAATCAACAGATCATCGTTTGACCATGCTTGAGCGAAAATTCGAACAGCTAAGTATGCTTCTTGTGTCAAAACAACCGACGAAATCTTCTGATAAAACTGCGAAGAGAATTCATGAACTAGAAAATGAAAATAGAATACTTCTGGATGAAAATATGGCTTTAAAAATTGAAAATGCCGACTTAAAAGGTTTTATCCGAGGAGAGGTGGACAGCATAGAAAACGACGTGAAATTTTTATGCAAAGAAAATTCAAAAAAAATTCATGAAAAACAGAAAATTAAAAATCTTTCAGTCGATCGAAATACAGTGGACATGGAGGATGATATCTTGTGCCAGGATTTCTCGGGCGATGATCTGCAAAACAATCATGCAATGTTTCAAGGCCTGACATATGATAAGCAAAGAAGTGTCATTTCAGCCCCTTGGGAACTCCCGAAAAATCCATCAAGCTTATCTCTACCTGTTAAGTCAAGTATTGAAACGAGAAATAGATTTGATGCTTTGAGAGACGATCCCCTGGACGATTTTCGCTCAAATCCAACACGGGACTCTGTGTTGATCCCCAGCAGAGATCGAAGACAAGAAAGACAAAAAGGAGCAATTCCCAAAAAAATGGAAAGAGCAGAAATGAATGATACAATCTATAGTGACAAAAGACTTGAAAGGGTAGTACAAGAAGATGAACAAGCAAGAGTGGTCCCTGGCCATCTTGCATACAATGAAGTTGTGCAAAAACAGCCTACCAAAAACAGGAATTCCAAGACAGACATGAAACTCAAGGCAGGAGAAAAGAATTGGTCAACAGGTTAGTCGAAAACAGTCTGAAAACTTATGGAATTGAATTTATTGATCATGATAACTTAACGGGAAAACACTTAGATAAATGGGGGCTTCACCCAAATTTTAACGGAAACAATCTCCTTGTTGGTAACTTTATCAGCTTCATTAACAATGCTTGACTAAGATTAATTGGTACTGTAGGTTACAATATAGAAGCTATAGATAAGAAAAGAAATGAAAGCTTATCGACGTGCAAAAGCCCATTATCTCCTAATATCGATCCGATTTCGGGCTTCTTAAATATTAATAGTCTGAGAAACAACGAATCAATAAGCTCCCAAGATTTCCCACTATTAAATTATGCCTCTTCTTCAAGTAACCTCACCCTGTTGCTTCAAATGGATCCCAAATTTCGTCCAGCGAGATTAAAAGCCCAACATCTCCGATTAGTAACACAAGCAGTACCAGTACGCTTGAAGAACATTTTCGTATACGACTGCAGTATCCAAATAATCCGATTTTGGGTTTCTTAAATATTAATAGTCTAAGGAACAAGATAGTCGATCTTAGGATCTTTATCCAGAAATTGCAACCTGATTTTTTCGTGGTACAAGAGACTAAGCTTGATAGTTCATTTAAAACAAATAATTTTCTCTTAAACGATTATCAAAAACCTCAGCGTTTAGATAGAAATGCCCATGGAGGGGGACTGATGGCCTATGCAAGAAAAGGCTTAGTCTGTAATAGGAAGGCATGCTTTGAATCCCCTGAACTTGAAATGATTTGCTCAGAACTAGTAATAAACAAAAGAAATGGATTATTTTCTCCTGTACCGTCCTCCAGTCTCCACAAATTTAGTCCCTATTTTTGACAAGCTCCTCGAGCAATTGAATATCGTTCTCGACAATTATGATAATCTTATTATTTTGGGAGATTTAAATATAGATACCATGAATATAAATGACCCTGGTTACAATAAATTACTTCTACTTATGGATATATTTAATTTGACAAACTTAGTTAAGGTAAAAACGTGCTTTGCAACTCCTCTCGGAACATCTATTGATGTTATACTGACGAATCGGCCCTCATGTTTCCAAAAGACAACAGCCTTTGAAACCGGCATAAGCGACCATCATAGTCTTGTTTTTACTCAAATGAAGGCTAAAGCACCTCGTCTGAAGAGAAAGTGCATCAAATATCGTTCATATAAAACTTTCGATGAACTAAAATTCCGCGAAGATATAAAGAGTGCTGTTTTGTGTATCAATTTTGAGGACCCCAATTCGGCTTATGAGAAACTAACTGATACTATAAGAAATATTGTAAATACACATGCTCCCTCAAGACTAGATTTCTAAGGGAAATACTGCTCCTTCATGAACAAAGAGCTCAAGCATGCAATCTATCATAGATCCAAACTTAAAAACAATTTAAATAAAAATCCTACTACTGAAAACAGATTGAGGTACAATAAACAACGTAATAAATGTGTAAGCCTTCGACGAAAAGCAATTAAAACTCATTTCAAAATGCCACAAAATCTGGTAACTTAAATAATCAAGATTTTGGAACCTTGTGAAACCATTTCTTTCTAACAAGGGCGCCTTAGGAAATGACGACATTATACTAGTTAAAGAGAACAAGATTATCACTGACAGTAAAGAGCTAGCGAATATTTTCAACTCTTACTATATAAACATTGTAGAAAATTCAAGTGGAGAAAAGCCAACAAGTCTTGCAGAAAACTTGCCCAATGCTACCGACAGAAATATAGTTCGTCTCATTAAGGAACAATACAAAGCTCATAATAGTATTAAGAATATAACAACGAATAAAGCTAGCTCAGATGCAACATTTTCTTTTCAAGAAGTAGACGAAAATACAATTAGAAATCTGCTTAATGGGCTTGATAGCAAAAAAATCAACTGGAGTAGATACCATTCCTGCAAAACTTGTACGTATTTCCGCAAATGAACTTGCCCCTGCTTTAACTATAGTAGTAAATAATTGCATTAAAAGCTCTATATTCCCAGATAATGCTAAACAAGCAGTAGTTACTCCATTAGATAAGGGAGAACCCACAAGAACTGTTGAAAGAAACTTTCGCCCGATAAGTATTCTTAACATTTTTTCAAAAATTTTGGAAAAGGTTATGAAAAATCAACTAACATCTTATCTAGATCAATGTCTGTCCAGTTTCATTTCGGCCTATAGAAAAAAGATATAGCACCCAACACGTTCTGATACGACTTCTGGAAGATTGGCGCCTGAATCTTGACCACGGCAAAATCGTTGGTGCCGTGCTTACTGATCTTTCCAAAGCATTCGATTGCGTACCTCATGATCTTATCATTGCCAAACTTGCCGCATATGGTTTTGATGAGAACTCACTTGTCTTTATTTACTCTTATCTTAAGAATAGAAAACAGGCAGTTAGGATAAACAACGAATACAGCAGTTTTGAAACTCTTCTCTCTGGTGTTCCGCAGGGATCAGTACTAGGACCAGTGCTTTTAATGTTTTCATTAATGATCTGTTCTATTCTATCAAACGTGGGAATCTCCATAACTATGCAGACGATAACACTATTACCTATGCTTCAAGCAGCCTAGATCATCTCATAAACACTCTAGAACAGGAATCAAACATTTCCCTCAACTGGCTACATGAAAATCATATGATTGCCAACCCAGACAAGTTCCAATCTATTGTTGTTAGAAGAGATAGAGGAAATACTGAAGGTATTGAACTATCCATAGGTGGTACATTAATCTCGACAGAAAATCATGTTAAATTACTAGGAGTAAAAATAGATAACAGGCTAGATTTCGATTTGCACATATCTGATTTGTGTAGAAAGGCTGGAGCTCAACTAAACGCACTGAAACGATTACGATTCTATATTGGATTCAAAGAAAAAAAAAGTTCTCATAGAGAGTTTTGTTTACTCAAACTTTCATTACTGTCCGCTTGTTTGGTTTTTTAGCTCCGCAAAGTCGCTGCAGAAAATTGAAAAAAATACAGGAAAGAGCTCTTCGTTTCCTCTTCAATGACAACAAATCGAGTTATGAATTTTTGTTAAGTAAGTCTTACAAATCACTTATGCATATCCAACGCCTCAGAGTCCTATGTATAGAAATCTTCAAAACTTTGAACAAGTTAAATCCTTCCTATATGGAAGATATCTTTCGAAAAACGAATCCTACGCGATCTTCACGACGCCCTTTCGATTTATATCATCATAGGCCAAATCAGACTACTTTTGGAACAAACAGTTTAAGATCGCTTGGACCGACTGTATGGAATAATCTGCCCTCCCATATCAAATCTGAACAAAATCTCAAAGCATTCAAACGCCTTATCAATGCCTGGGATGGGGGGCTATGCTTTTGTTATCTATGTAAATCGTAATGGTGAATTTTCTATATTTTATTTATAATGCATTAAATATTGAAAAAAATAAAAATTAGAAAAATAATTATGTATTTATTTAAATTTTTTTTCGAGCTAGATTAGCATTCTGTTTTAGAAAGCTATAGTATTTTCTCGAATTAAAATAAATGGAAATGAAAACGCAAGCAAGCATTCACATCATAATGCATCTGTTCAATTCTTAGTCATAAGACTTGACAAGCAAGAAAGACGCAAGACAGCATTAACATCATAGTGCATCCATGTAATTCTTAGTCATAAAACTTGACCAGTACAAAAAAGCAAGCAAGCATAATGCATTAATGTGATTCTTAGTCGTAAGACTTGACCCGCACAGCAAATGCAAGCAAGCATAATGCATCCGAGTGATTCTTAGTCCTAAGACTTGACCGCACGGAAGACGCAAGCAGGCATACACATCACAATGCATCCTTGTGATTCTTAGTCGTAAGACATGACCAGCACGGAAGACACAAGCAAGCATTCACATTATTATGCATTCCTGTGATTCTTAGTCATAAGACCTGACCAGCGTGGAAGACGCAAGCAGGCATTCACATCATAATGCATCCGTAAGAATCTTAGTCGTCAGACTTGACCAGGAAAGAAGACGCAAGCAAGCATAATGCATCTGTGTAATTCTTTGTCAGAAGACTTGCCAGCATGGAAGATGCAAGCAGGCATTACCATCATAATGCATCCGTGTCATTCTTAGTCGTAAGACTTAAAAAGCACAGAAGATGCAAGCAAGCATAATGCATCTGTGTGATTCTTAGTCATAAGACTTGAACCACACAGAAGACCCAAGCAAGCATAATGCATCCAAGTGATTGTTAGTCGTAAGACTTGAACAGCATGCAAGACGCAAGCAAGCATAATGCATCCGTGTGATTCTTAGTCATAAGACTTGACCAGCACGGAAAATGCAAGCAGGCATGCACATAATAATGCATCCGTGTGATTCGTAGTCGCAAGACTTGACCGCACGGAAGATGCAAGCAGGCATTCACATCACAACGCATCCATGTAATTCTCAGTCGTAAGATATGACCAGAACGGAAGACGCAAGCAGGCATTCACATCACAATGCATCCGTGCGATTCTTAGTTGTAAGACTTGACAAGCCCGGAAGACGCAAGCAAGCATTCACATCATAATACATCTGTGTGATTCTTAGTCGTTAGAATTGACTCGCATGGAAGACGCAAGCAGGAATTCACATCATAATGCATCCGTAAGAATCTTATTCGTAAGACTTGAACAGCACAAAGGAAGCAAGCAAACATAATGCTTCCTTGGGATTCTTAGTCGTAAGACTTGACCTGCATGCAAGATGCAAGCAAGCATTCACATCGTAATCAATCCGTGTGATTCTTAGTCGTAATACTTGAGCAGCTTGGAAGACGTAAGCAAGCATTCACATCACAACGCATCTGTGCAATTCTAAGTTGCAAGACTTGACAAGTAAGGAAGACACAAGCAAGCATTCACATCATAATGCATCCATGTGATTCTTAGTCGTAAAACTTGACCCGCACGGAAGATGCGAGCAAGCATTCACATTATAATGCATCTGTGTGATTCTTAGTCCTAAGACTTGAGCAGCATGGAAGGCACAAACAAGCATAATGCATCCGAGTGATTCTTAGTCGAAAGACTTGAGCAGCATGGAAGACGCAAGCAAGCATAATGCATCCGTGTGGTTCTTAGTCATAAGACGTGACCAGCACGGAAAACGCAAGCAGGCATGCACATCACAACGCATCCATTTGATTCTTAGTCGCAAAGACTTGACCTGCATGGAAGATGCAAGCAATCATTCACATTGTAATCGATCCATGTGATTCTTAGTCGTAATACTTGAGCAGCATGCAAGATGCAAGCAAGCATAATGCATCCATGTGTTTCTTAGTCGCAAGACTTGACCGCATGGAAGTCGCAAGCAGGCATTCAGATCACAACGCATCCGTGCGATTCTAAGTTGCAAGACTTGACCAGCACAGAAGACACAAGCAAGCATTCACATCATAATGCATCTGTGCAAATCTTAGTCATAAGACTTGACCAGCAAGAAAGACGCAAGACAGCATTAACATCATAGTGCATCCATGTAATTCTTAGTCATAAAAATTGACCAGTACAAAAGACGCAAGCAAGCATAATGCATTAATGGGATTCTTAGTCGTAAGACTTGACCAGCACTGAAGATGGAAGCAGGCATCCACATCATAATGCATCCGTGTGATTCTTAAACGTAAGACTTGACCCGCAAAGCAAATGCAAGCAAGCATAATGCATCCAAGTGATTCTTAGTCCTAAGACTTGACCAGCACGGAAGACACAAGCAAGCATTCACATTATTATGCATCCGTGTGATTCTTAGTCATAAGACCTGACCCGTGTGGAAGACGCAAGCAGGCATTCACATCATAATGCATCCGTAAGAATCTTAGTCGTCAGACTTGACCAGCAAAGAAGACGCAAGCAAGCATAATGCATCGGTGTCATTCTTAGTCGTACGACCTGAAAAGCACAGAAGATGCAAGCAAGCATAAGGCATCTATGTGATTCTTAGTCATAAGACTTGAACCACACAGAAGACCCAAGGAAGCATAATGCATCCGAGTGATTCTTAGCCGAAAGACTTGAACAGTATGGAAGACGCAAGCAAGCATAATGCATCCGTGTGATTCTTAGTCATAAGACATGACCAGCACGGAAAACGCAAGCAGGCATGCACATCACAACGCATCCATTTGATTCTTAGTTGCAAAGACTTGACCTGCATGGAAGATGCAAGCAATCATTCACATTGTAATCGATCCGTGTGTTTCTTAGTCGTAATACTTGAGCAGCATGCAAGATGCAAGCAAGCATAATGCATCCATGTATTTCTTAGTCGCAAGACTTGATCGCATGGAAGTCGCAAGCAGGCATTCAGATCACAACGCATCCGTGCGATTCTAAGTTGCAAGACTTGACCAGCACAGAAGACACAAGCAAGCATTCACATCATAATGCATCTGTGCAATTCTTAGTCATAAGACTTGACCAGCAAGAATGACGCAAGACAGCATTAACATCATAGTGCATCCATGTAATTCTTAGTCATAAAATTTGACCAGTACAAAAGACGCAAGCAAGCATAATGCATTAATGTGATTCTTAGTCGTAAGACTTGACCAGCACTGAAGATGGAAGCAGGCATCCACATCATAATGCATCCGTGTGATTCTTAAACGTAAGACTTGACCCGCACAGCAAATGCAAGCAAGCATAATGCATCCGAGTGATTCTTAGTCCTAAGACTTGTCCGCACAGAAGACGCAAGCAGGCATACACATCACAATGCATCCTTGTAATTCTTAGTCGTAAGACATGACCAGAACGGAAGACACAAGCAAGCATTCACATTATTATGCATCCGTGTGATTCCTAGTCATAAGACCTGACCCGCGTGGAAGACGCAAGCAGGCATTCACATCATAATGCATCCGTAAGAATATTAGTCGTCAGACTTGACCAGCAAAGAAGACGCAAGCAAGCATAATGCATCTGTGTAATTCTTTGTCAGAAGACTTGCCAGCATGGAAGATGCAAGCAGGCATTACCATCATAATGCATCTGTGTCATTCTTAGTCGTAAGACTTGAAAAGCACAGAAGACCCAAGCAAGCATAATGCATCTGTGTGATTCTTAGTCATAAGAATTGAACAACACACAAGACCCAAGCAAGCATAATGCATCCAAGTGATTCTTAGTCGTAAGACTTGAACAGCATGCAAGACGCAAGCAAGCATAATGCATCCGAGTGATTCTTGGTCGTAAGACTTGACCGCATGGAAGACGCAAGCAGGCATACACAACACAACGCATCCTCGTGATTCTTAGTCGTAAGACATGACCAGCACGGAAGACACAAGCAAGCATTCACATTATTATGCATCCGTGTGATTCTTAGTCATAAGACCTGACCCGCGTGGAAGACGCAAGCAGGCATTCACATCATAATGCATCCGTAAGAATCTTAGTCGTCAGACTTGACCAGCAAAGAAGACGCAAGCAAGCATAATGCATCTGTGTAATTCTTTGTCAGAAGACTTGCCAGCATGGAAGATGTAAGCAGGCATTACCATCATAATGCATCCGTGTCATTCTTAGTCGTAAGACTTGAAAAGCACAGAAGATGCAAGCAAGCATAATGCATCTGTGTGATTCTTAGTCATAAGACTTGAACAACACAGAAGACCAAAGCAAGCATAATGCATCCAAGTGATTCTTAGTCGTAAGACTTGAACAGCATGCAAGACGCAAGCAAGCATAATGCATCCGTGTGATTCTTAGTCATAAGACTTGACAAGCCCGGAAAACGCAAGCAGGCATGCACATAATAATGCATCCGTGTGATTCGTTGTCGCAAGACTTGAACGCACAGAAGATGCAAGCAGGCATTCACATCACAACGCATCCATGTAATTCTCAGTCGTAAGATATGACCAGAACGGAAGACGCAAGCAGGCATTCACATCACAATGCATCCGTGCGATTCTTAGTTGTAAGACTTGACAAGCACAGAAGATACAAGCAAGCATTCACATCATCATGCATCTGTGAGAATCTTCGTCGCAAGACTTGACCATCACAGAAGACGCAAGCAAGCATAATGCATCCGTGTAATTCTTTGTCAGAAGACTTGACCAGCATGGAAGATGCAAGCATGCATTACAATCATAATGCATCCGTGCAATTCTTTGTCATAAGACTTGACCAGCAAGAAAGACGCAAGCAGGCATTCACATAATAATGCATCCATAAGAATCTTAGTCGTAAGACTTGACCATCACAGAAGACGCAAGCAAGCATAATGCATCCGTGTAATTCTTAGTCAAAAGACCTGACCAGCATGGAAGAAGCAAGCAGGCATTACCATCATAATGCATCCGTGTGATTCTTAGTCGTAAGACTTGAAAAGCACAGAAGACGCAAGCAAGCATAATGCATCCAAGTGATTCTTAGTCGTAAGACTTGAGCTGCATGGAAGATGCAAGCAAGCATTCACATTGTAATCCATCCGTGTGATTCTTAGTCCTAAGACTTGAGCAGCATGGAAGGCACAAGCAAGCATGATGCATCCGAGTGATTCTTAGTCGAAAGACTTGAACAGCATGGAAGACGCAAGCAAGCATAATGCATCCGTGTGATTCTTAGACATAAGACTTGACCAGCACGGAAAACGCAAGCAGGCATGCACATCACAACGCATCCATTTGATTCTTAGTCGCAAAGACTTGACCTGCATGGAAGATGCAAGCAATCATTCACATTGTAATCGATCCGTGTGATTCTTAGTCGTAATATTTGAGCAGCATGCAAGATGCAAGCAAGCATAATGCATCCATGTGTTTCTTAGTCGCAAGACTTGACCGCATGGAAGTCGCAAGCAGGCATTCAGATCACAACGCATACGTGCGATTCTAAGTTGCAAGACTTGACCAGCACAGAAGACACAAGCAAGCATTCACATCATAATGCATCTGTGCAATTCTTAGTCATAAGACTTGACCAGCAAGAAAGACGCAAGACAGCATTAACATCATAGTGCATCCATGTAATTCTTAGTCATAAAACTTGACCAGTACAAAAGACGCAAGCAAGCATAATGCATTAATGGGATTCTTAGTCGTAAGACTTGACCAGCACTGAAGATGGAAGCAGGCATCCACATCATAATGCATCCGTGTGATTCTTAAACGTAAGACTTGACCCGCAAAGCAAATGCAAGCAAGCATAATGCATCCAAGTGATTCTTAGTCCTAAGACTTGACCAGCACGGAAGACACAAGCAAGCACTCACATTATTATGCATCCGTGTGATTCTTAGTCATAAGACCTGACCCGTGTGGAAGACGCAAGCAGGCATTCACATCATAATGCATCCGTAAGAATCTTAGTCGTCAGACTTGACCAGCAAAGAAGACGCAAGCAAGCATAATGCATCGGTGTAATTCTTTGTCAGAAGACTTGCCAGCATGGAAGATGCAAGTAGGCATTACAATCATAATGCATCCGTGTCATTCTTAGTCGTAAGACCTGAAAAGCACAGAAGATGCAAGCAAGCATAATGCATCTGTGTGATTCTTAGTCATAAGACTTGAACCACACAGAAGACCAAAGGAAGCATAATGCATCCAAGTGATTCTTAGTCGTAAGACTTGAACAGCATGCAAGACACAAGAGAGCATAATGCATCCGTGTGATTCTTAGTCATAAGACTTGACAAGCCCGGAAAACGCAAGCAGGCATGCACATAATAATGCATCCGTGTGATTCGTAGTCGCAAGACTTGACCGCACGGAAGATGCAAGCAGGCATTCACATCACAACGCATCCATGTAATTTTCAGTCGTAAGATATGACCAAAACGGAAGACGCAAGCAGGCATTCACATCACAATGCATCCGTGCGATTCTTAGTTGTAAGACTTGACACGCACGGAAGACGCAAGCAAGCATTCACATCATAATGTATCTCTGTGATTCTTAGTCACAAGACTTTACCAGTACAAAAGACGCAAGCAAGCATTCACATCACAACACATATGTGTGATTCTAAGTCGTTAGAATTGACTCGCATGGAAGACGCTAGCAGGAATTCACATCATAATGCATCCGTAAGAATCTTAATCGTAAGACTTGAACAGCACAAAGGAAGCAAGCAAGCTTAATGCATCCTTGGGATTCTTAGTCGTAAGACTTGACCTGCATGCAAGATGCAAGCAAGCATTCACATCGTAATCAATCCGTGTGATTCTTAGTCGTAATACTTGAGCAGCATGGAAGACGTAAGCAAGCATTCACATCACAACGCATCTGTGCAATTCTTAGTTGCAAGACTTGACAAGTAAGGAAGACACAAGCAAGCATTCACATCATAATGCATCCATGTGATTCTTAGTCGTAAAACTTTACCCGCACGGAAGATCCAAGCAAGCATTCACATTATAATGCATCTGTGTGATTCTTAGTTGTAAGACTTGACCCGCACAGAAGACGCAAGCAAGCATTCACATCATAATGCATCTTTGCAATTCTTAGTCATAAGACTTGACCAGCAAGAAAGATGCAAGCAGGCATTCACATCATAATGCATCCATGATAATCTTAGTCGTAAGACTTGACCATCACAGAAGACGCAAGGAAGCATAATGCATCCGTGTAATTCCTTGTCAGAAGACTTGACCAGCATGGAAGATGCAAGCAGGCATTACAATCATAATGCATCCGTGCAATTCTTAGTCATAAGACTTGACCAGCAAGAAAGACGCAAGCAGGCATTCACATAATATTGCATCCATAAGAATCTTAGTCGCAAGACTTGACCATCACAGAAGACGCAAGCAAGCATAATGCATCCGTGTAACTCTTTGTCAGAAGACTTGACCAGCATGGAAGATGCAAGCATGCATTACAATCATAATGCATTCGTGCAATTCTTAGTCATAAGACTTGACCAGCAAGAAAGACGCAAGCAGGCATTCACATAATAATGCATCCATAAGAATCTTAGTCGCAAGACTTGACCATCACAGAAGACGCAAGCAAGCATAATGCATCCGTGTAATTCTTAGTCAAAAGACCTGACCAGCATGGAAGAAGCAAGCAGGCATTACCATCATAATCCATCCGTGTGATTCTTAGTCGTAAGACTTGAAAAGCACAGAAGACGCAAGCAAGCATAATGCATCCAAGTGATTCTTAGTCGTAAGACTTGACCTGCATGGAAGATGCAAGCAAGCATTCACATTGTAATCCATCCGTGTGATTCTTAGTCCTAAGACTTGAGCAGCATGGAAGGCACAAGCAAGCATGATGCATCCGAGTGATTCTTAGTCGAAAGACTTGAACAGCATGGAAGACGCAAGCAAGCATAATGCATCCGTGTGATTCTTAGACATAAGACTTGACCAGCACGGAAAACGCAAGCAGGCATGCACATCACAACGCATCCATTTGATTCTTAGTCGCAAAGACTTGACCTGCATGGAAGATGCAAGCAATCATTCACATTGTAATCGATCCGTGTGATTCTTAGTCGTAATACTTGAGCAGCATGCAAGATGCAAGCAAGCATAATGCATCCATGTGTTTCTTAGTCGCAAGACTTGACCGCATGGAAGTCGCAAGCAGGCATTCAGATCACAACGCATCCGTGCGATTCTAAGTTGCAAGACTTGACCAGCGCAGAAGACACAAGCAAGCATCCACATCATAATGCATCTGTGCAATTCTTAGTCATAAGACTTGACCAGCAAGAAAGACGCAAGACAGCATTAGCATCATAGTGCATCCATGTAATTCTTAGTCATAAAACTTGACCAGTACAAAAGACGCAAGCAAGCATAATGCATTAATGGGATTCTTAGTCGTAAGACTTGACCAGCACTGAAGATGGAAGCAGGCATCCACATCATAATGCATCCGTGTGATTCTTAAACGTAAGACTTGACCCGCAAAGCAAATGCAAGCAAGCATAATGCATCCAAGTGATTCTTAGTCCTAAGACTTGACCAGCACGGAAGACACAAGCAAGCATTCACATTATTATGCATCCGTGTGATTCTTAGTCATAAGACCTGACCCGTGTGGAAGACGCAAGCAGGCATTCACATCATAATGCATCCGTAAGAATCTTAGTCGTCAGACTTGACCAGCAAAGAAGACGCAAGCAAGCATAATGCATCGGTGTAATTCTTTGTCAGAAGACTTGCCAGCATGGAAGATGCAAGTAGGCATTACAATCATAATGCATCCGTGTCATTCTTAGTCGTAAGACCTGAAAAGCACAGAAGATGCAAGCAAGCATAATGCATCTATGTGATTCTTAGTCATAAGACTTGAACCACACAGAAGACCCAAGGAAGCATAATGCATCCAAGTGATTCTTAGTAGTAAGACTTGAACAGCATGCAAGACACAAGAGAGCATAATGCATCCGTGTGATTCTTAGTCATAAGACTTGACAAGCCCGGAAAACGCAAGCAGGCATGCACATAATAATGCATCCGTGTGATTCGTAGTCGCAAGACTTGAGCGCACGGAAGATGCAAGCAGGCATTCACATCACAACGCATCCATGTAATTCTCAGTCGTAAGATATGACCAGAACGGAAGACGCAAGCAGGCATTCACATCACAATGCATCCGTGCGATTCTTAGTTGTAAGACTTGACACGCACGGAAGACGAAAGCAAGCATTCACATCATAATGTATCTGTGTGATTCTTAGTCACAAAACTTGACCAGTACAAAAGACGCAAGCAAGCATTCACATCACAACACATATGTGTGATTCTAAGTCGTTAGAATTGACTCGCATGGAAGACGCAAGCAGGAATTCACATCATAATGCATCCGTAAGAATCTTAATCGTAAGACTTGAACAGCACAAAGGAAGCAAGCAAGCATAATGCATCCGTGGGATTCTTAGTCGTAAGACTTGACCTGCATGCAAGATGCAAGCAAGCATTCACATCGTAATCAATCCGTGTGATTCTTAGTCGTAATACTTGAGCAGCATGGAAGACGTAAGCAAGCATTCACATCACAACGCATCTGTGCAATTCTTAGTTGCAAGACTTGACAAGTAAGGAAGACACAAGCAAGCATTCACATCATAATGCATCCATGTGATTCTTAGTCGTAAAACTTTACCCGCACGGAAGATCCAAGCAAGCATTCACATTATAATGCATCTGTGTGATTCTTAGTTGTAAGACTTGACCCGCACAGAAGACGCAAGCAAGCATTCACATCATAATGCATCTGTGCAATTCTTAGTCATAAGACTTGACCAGCAAGAAAGATGCAAGCAGGCATTCACATCATAATGCATCCGTGAGAATCTTAGTCGTAAGACTTGACCATCACAGAAGACGCAAGCAAGCATAATACATCCGTGTAATTCTTTGTCAGAAGACTTGACCAGCATGGAAGATGCAAGCAGGCATTACAATCATAATGCATCCGTGCAATTCTTAGTCATAAGACTTGACCAGCAAGAAAGACGCAAGCAGGCATTCACATAATAATGCATCCATAAGAATCTTAGTCGTAAGACTTGACCATCACAGAAGACACAAGCAAGCATAATGCATTCCTGTAATTCTTAGTCATAAGACCTGACCAGCATGGAAGAAGCAAGCAGGCATTACCATCATAATGCATCCGTGTGATTCTTAGTCGTAAGACTTGAAAAGCACAGAAGATGCAAGCAAGCATAATGCATCTGTGTGATTCTTAGCCGTAAGAGTTGACCCACACAGAAGACGCAAGCAAGCATAATGCATCCAAGTGATTCTTAGTCGTAAGACTTGACCTGCACGGAAGATGCAAGCAAGCATTCACATTGTAATCCATCCGTGTGATTCTTAGTCCTGAGACTTGAGCAGCATACAAGGCACAAGCAAGCATAATGCATCCGAGTGATTCTTAGTCGAAAGACTTGAACAGTATGAAAGACGCAAGCAAGCATAATGCATCCGTGTGATTCTTAGTCATAAGACATGACCAGCACGGAAAACGCAAGCAGGCATGCACATCACAACGCATCCATTTGATTCTTAGTCGCAAAGACTTGACCTGCATGGAAGATGCAAGCAATCATTCACATTGTAATCGATCCTTGTGATTCCTAGTCGTAATACTTGAGCAGCATGCAAGATGCAAGCAAGCATAATGCATCCATGTGTTTCTTAGTCGCAAGACTTTATCGCATGGAAGTCGCAAGCAGGCATTCAGATCACAACGCATCCGTGCGATTCTAAGTTGCAAGACTTGACCAGCACAGAAGACACAAGCAAGCATTCACATCATAATGCATCTGTGCAATTCTTAGTCATAAGACTTGACCAGCAAGAATGACGCAAGACAGCATTAACATCATAATGCATCCTATAATTCTTAGTCATAAAACTTGACCAGTACAAAAGACGCAAGCAAGCATAATGCATTAATGTGATTCTTAGTCGTAAGACTTGACCAGCACTGAAGATGGAAGCAGGCATCCACATCATAATGCATCCGTGTGATTCTTAAACGTAAGACTTGACCCGCACAGCAAATGCAAGCAAGCATAATGCATCCGAGTGATTCTTAGTCCTAAGACTTGTCCGCACAGAAGACGCAAGCAGGCATACACATCACAATGCATCCTTGTAATTCTTAGTCGTAAGACATGACCAGCACTGAAGACACAAGCAAGCATTCACATTATTATGCATCCGTGTGATTCTTAGTCATAAGACCTGACCCGCGTGGAAGACGCAAGCAGGCATTCACATCATAATGCATCCGTAAGAATCTTAGTCGTCAGACTTGACCAGCAAAGAAGACGCAAGCAAGCATAATGCATCTGTGTAATTCTTTGTCAGAAGACTTGCCAGCATGGAAGATGCAAGCAGGCATTGCCATCATAATGCATCCGTGTCATTCTTAGTCGTAAGACTTGAAAAGCACAGAAGACCCAAGCAAGCATAATGCATCTGTGTGATTCTTAGTCATAAGACTTGAACAACACAGAAGACCCAAGCAAGCATAATGCATCCAAGTGATTCTTAGTCGTAAGACTTGAACAGCATGCAAGATGCAAGCAAGCATAATGCATCCGAGTGATTCTTGGTCGTAAGACTTGACCGCATGGAAGACGCAAGCAGGCATACACAACACAACGCATCCTCGTGATTCTTAGTCGTAAGACATGACCAGCACGGAAGACACAAGCAAGCATTCACATTATTATGCATCCGTGTGATTCTTAGTCATAAGACCTGACCCGCGTAGAAGACGCAGGCAGGCATTCACATCATAATGCATCCGTAAGAATCTTAGTCGTCAGACTTGACCAGCAAAGAAGACGCAAGCAAGCATAATGCATCTGTGTAATTCTTTGTCAGAAGACTTGCCAGGATGGAAGATGCAAGCAGGCATTACCATCATAATGCATCCGTGTCATTCTTAGTCGTAAGACTTGAAAAGCACAGAAGATGCAAGCAAGCATAATGCATCTGTGTGATTCTTAGTCATAAGACTTGAACAACACAGAAGACCAAAGCAAGCATAATGCATCCAAGTGATTCTTAGTCGTAAGACATGAACAGCATGCAAGACGCAAGCAAGCATAATGCATCCGTGTGATTCTTAGTCATAAGACTTGACCAGCACGGAAAACGCAAGCAGGCATGCACATAATAATGCATCCGTGTGATTCGTTGTCGCAAGACTTGAACGCACAGAAGATGCAAGCAGGCATTCACATCACAACGCATCCATGTAATTCTCAGTCGTAAGATATGACCAGAACGGAAGACGCAAGCAGGCATTCACATCACAATGCATCCGTGCGATTCTTAGTTGTAAGACTTGACAAGCACGGAAGATACAAGCAAGCATTCACATCATCATGCATCTGTGAGAATCTTAGTCGCAAGACTTGACCATCACAGAAGACGCAAGCAAGCATAATGCATCCGTGTAACTCTTTGTCAGAAGACTTGACCAGCAAGAAAGACGCAAGCAGGCATTCACATAATAATGCATCCATAAGAATCTTAGTCGTAAGACTTGACCATCACAGAAGACGCAAGCAAGCATAATGCATCCGTGTAATTCTTAGTCAAAAGACCTGACCAGCATGGAAGAAGCAAGCAGGCATTACCATCATAATGCATCCGTGTGATTCTTAGTCGTAAGACTTGAAAAGCACAGAAGACGCAAGCAAGCATAATGCATCCAAGTGATTCTTAGTCGTAAGACTTGACCTGCATGGAAGATGCAAGCAAGCATTCACATTGTAATCCATCCGTTTGATTCTTAGTCCTAAGACTTGAGCAGCATGGAAGGCACAAGCAAGCATGATGCATCCGAGTGATTCTTAGTCGAAAGACTTGAACAGCATGGAAGACGCAAGCAAGCATAATGCATCCGTGTGATTCTTAGACATAAGACTTGACCAGCAGGGAAAACGCAAGCAGGCATGCACATCACAACGCATCCATTTGATTCTTAGTCGCAAAGACTTGACCTGCATGGAAGATGCAAGCAATCATTCACATTGTAATCGATCCGTGTGATTCTTAGTCGTAATACTTGAGCAGCATGCAAGATGCAAGCAAGCATAATGCATCCATGTGTTTCTTAGTCTCAAGACTTGACCGCATGGAAGTCGCAAGCAGGCATTCAGATCACAACGCATCCGTGCGATTCTAAGTTGCAAGACTTGACCAGCACAGAAGACACAAGCAAGCATTCACATCATAATGCATCTGTGCAATTCTTAGTCATAAGACTTGACCAACAAGAAAGACGCAAGACAGCATTAACATCATAGTGCATCCATGTAATTCTTAGTAATAAAACTTGACCAGTACAAAAGACGCAAGCAAGCATAATGCATTAATGGGATTCTTAGTCGTAAGACTTGACCAGCACTGAAGATGGAAGCAGGCATCCACATCATAATGCATCCGTGTGATTCTTAAACGTAAGACTTGACCCGCAAAGCAAATGCAAGCAAGCATAATGCATCCAAGTGATTCTTAGTCTTAAGACTTGACCAGCACGGAAGACACAAGCAAGCATTCACATTATTATGCATCCGTGTGATTCTTAGTCATAAGACCTGCCCCGTGTGGAAGACGCAAGCAGGCATTCACATCATAATGCATCCGTAAGAATCTTAGTCGTCAGACTTGACCAGCAAAGGAGACGCAAGCAAGCATAATGCATCGGTGTAATTCTTTGTCAGAAGACTTGCCAGCATGGAAGATGCAAGTAGGCATTACAATCATAATGCATCCGTGTCATTCTTAGTCGTAAGACCTGAAAAGCACAGAAGATGCAAGCAAGCATAATGCATCTGTGTGATTCTTAGTCATAAGACTTGAACCACACAGAAGACCCAAGGAAGCATAATGCATCCAAGTGATTCTTAGTCGTAAGACTTGAACAGCATGCAAGACACAAGAGAGCATAATGCATCCGTGTGATTCTTAGTCATAAGACTTGACAAGCCCGGAAAACACAAGCAGGCATGCACATAATAATGCATCCGTGTGATTCGTAGTCGCAAGACTTGACCGCACGGAAGATGCAAGCAGGCATTCACATCACAACGCATCCATGTAATTCTCAGTCGTAAGATATGACCAGAACGGAAGACGCAAGCTGGCATTCACATCACAATGCATCCGTGCGATTCTTAGCAGTCTCCTTACTTGGCTCTTCAGCCTCTGCAATGACACATTATAATTGGAGGGCAAAGGTTTATGACCTAGCTTCTAAGGGAGTCCTACAGAGTACCTTTCCCCTGAAAAAGAAACATTATCCAGAACACTTTCATAAACGTTGTCCTCTTCACGTATACCCAGGCTATCTAAGTCCCACAATTTATTTAACTTAGTTTCTATCTCCTGCTTCTCAGTTTTTGTAAAACTGAGTTGAGAATCAATACAAAAATTGATATTACAATCAGAATAACCAGGTTTCTCACCTTGCAATGGTCCAGATAGCACCCAGCCCAGGCTTGTCTTCACTGCAACCGGCTCTTGAGGCCCCCCTCGTATCGTTTCCTCCTCTTGGAAAGACCAGAACCAATCAGAACCTATGAGACAATCTATATCCAAGGTTTCATTATCACTGCAAACATTAGAAAACCAAATATTCTTTAAATGCATGTAATTTTTCTTAAGAACTTCAATGTGGACATTTTGGATAGCAGAGATATCTTCCACGACAAAGGCCTCTATTTTAACATTCTTCCTTCCATTTAGGGACCCTAGGGACAACTCCACAATATCTCTCATAGCATTGTCTGCTTCACTGCTCCCAAATACCTTGATTCCAAGATGTTCACTCCTCACTGGCCTCAATCCTAATTTGCTAACAGCCTTGGCCGTGATGAAAGATCTGTGGCTGCCTGTATCGAATAATACTCTCACCTTCCACTCTCGGTTGCCATTCACCATGGCTAAGGCTGTTTGCAGGGCCACTGTCCCATCTGTACCAGTGCTACCTACCCATGCAGTTGCACTAGGATCAAGAGAAGGTGCAGGTGCGCCAGGCTTAGGCTGCGTTTCCTTAGGAGGGGCTAGGCCAGGGCAAATTGCGCAGTGATGATTTCCCCTTCTACATAGCTTGCAATCTACTTTAGATCTACATTTGAAGGACCTATGGCCATTTCTTAAGCAACTAAAGCATCTAGCTTGTTTAATTAGAATACTCTTACGCTCATCAATGTCCTGGATCTTCTGACATTCCTCTGAGACATGCTCTTGTTCTTGACAAAACACACAACTCTTCTTTGTTTCTTTCCCAGTGTTAGTCACCAAAGCCGAAGCCGTAGCAGGTTTGCCTTGCTGTCTAGGCCGATACTGTTGCTGCTGATGGTCAGATCTCCTTCCCTGCTGCTGATTTTGACTCTGGAGGATAGGAAAATGCCCTTCCAACACATCGACCTCCTTCTCCAGTGCCGCCAACATGTCATCCAAATTCCACTCGAGATGATTCACACCAAAACGCATCATGTTGTTTCGCAAATTCTCCGGGATTTTCCCCATCAGCACAGGCACAACAACACTCGAATAAGTTTCCTTCTTGATTCCCTGTGACTCCATGGCACGAAACTTCGTCTCAATTTGATCGTAAAGTGTTCTAAGCCTTTGAGCCGATTTTTCATTGTAGACAGGGGGTAAATTGATAAGATCATTTATGTGGGCTCTTTGAATAACCCCCGGTTTGGCGTATCGTTTCTCAAGCTGCTGAATGGCTGACTCATAATTAGCATCCGTGAGCGGAAACCCTGAGACGACACTCCTTGTGGGCTCTTCTAAGTAACTACGCAGGTATTTGAATTTATCAACCTGTGCAAGTTGTTCATCATCGTGAACCGCGCTTCGGAAGCCGTCCCAGAACTCCTGCCACTCTGTTATTTTCCCGAGAATTTTTCAGCTCCAGTTTAGGCAGTTTAACCCTGCGTCTGTCCTTCTGCCCTGAAGAGTTTGAGTTCAAGGAGACGTTGGTTAAATTGGAATTTAAACTTTCAAGAGAATTACTCCTCCTTACCGATTCTGCCTCTGCTTCAAAGTTATCTGCCTGTTCCGACTGTGAAACTCGTCGATTTCCAGATGAAACCACTGACCTTGTGTCCATCTTCTCTCCCAAGGCACTTTCTAAGGCGACCAGGCCGTATGTGACTCTTTCCATGATTTCGCTTGCTTCGTCGGCTTCTTTATCACAAGCTTCTTCGTTCGCTAATTCAGCCATCATCGCCAAGATATCTTTATCTAACACTTTAAGAATATCAGATTTTTCCCTCAAGCTGATCTGGTACTGTTTTAGCCTTAACTCATCCGCATCCTCTTGTTTTAGGATATCCTCAACTTTGTTTAGCAACTTCGTCGTGGCTCCTCTTTGAGACTTTCGCTCCTTTTTTATCTTCTCCAAGTTATCCATCTTTATATATCCCTAGTTTACTCAATCCGGTTCGGTCGGTGGACCATATGTAAAGAATAGCTCTTTTCTGCACTGGTTCTGGATTATTTATCAACCAGAGATACTCCAAATAAAAGACAAACTTGAATATTTCCACGTACAAATTCTCAATTCAACATAACTCTAGATAACCTTCGAAAATCTAAAGACTAATGACTAATGTTAAAGGTATAAGCATGTTACAACAAGGAAATACCACATACAAAATAACCAATCACAAAATTGAATAGAAAGGACTTGAACCAATCAGATTCTTACAACAATATTATGCTAATTCCTTGACGCAAATACATGTTTCACTGATTAATCAGATTCCTGTTTCGTATTCAGATCGAGGTTCTTACGCACATAAGTTAAATACAAGTAACAAACAAGAATGAGTAATAGAAAAGTCAACAAGAATAATAGTAATGCTGCTGCGCGTGTGGGGTTTTCCCGACAACTGCCTTTTATACTATAAAGATGTTTATTTATGCCCAAATACTCTCTAGATCGAACCATGAGGTGGTGAGAAGTTCTCACATAGTACAAGGCAATTGCAGCCATGACACGTGAATTTTTAAAGGATCATGGAGCAAGTTTAAGGTGGGATTTTATCTTTGAAAGGAAAGAAAGAGGAAATGCGTTTGGGTTGTGTAAAAGCAATATTAGTTTTGATTTCAGGATAACACTGATTAAGCAGGCAAGTCAAGTTAGTCCTAGTTAGTGGGCTGTAATGGCCCAAAACCGGCAAGCAAAATGGAAAAGACGGTTTATTGGGACTGAACATTTTTAAGAAATGTTTTTATAACTGAGTCAACAACATTAGTGCGACAGCAATTGAGTTTAAGAATGACTTTCATGCAACTGATTTCAAGATGTAAGGTAACATATGAAGAACAAATACAAAAAGCATGATAGATTAGAACTTTAACTTTATTAGGTGCCATGCTAGCAAAATCAATTTAAAGACCAGTAAAATTTTTTTTAAGATACGAGCTTGCTGAGAAGCTGTTAGTGCTTTCATGAGTGATGAGAACATCAAGAAATGGTAACGTATTGTTCGCTTCAAGTTTCATGGTGAAAGAAATATTTGAATGTTGTTCAAGAAAATATCATAGATGTATCTGCAATAGTAATCAATTTGATAAATATTTTGTTCCGAGGTGTTCATGAAAATGTAGGCAAGTGAAAGTCCAAGGGGCGAATCCATGGCCATTCCATCAATTTGATCATAAAGATCACAATATAAAAACAAAGTGATTCTCTTTAACTGACAGTTTAAGAAAATCTTGGAATTGGAAGCGGTTGAAAGAACAGTCATTGTGCTTGATGGTTTGAGATTTGGAAAATAGCATTCCAGTACAAAGTTCAATGGTTTTGTCACGGGGTATATTGGTGAACAGGCTATAGATATCAATATAGATTTGGCCATAGAGAGAATCATTAGGGTTAGGTTGAGTTATTTAAGATGCAAAGGAAAAGGAGTTTTTTTACAGAAAAGTCATAACAAGTAGGAGGTTGGAGAATAGGAATCAGAAATTTAGCTTATTTTTAGTTATATGTACAAAAGGCAGAAAAAATAGGACCACCTGGACAATTAGGTTTTCAAACTTCAGGTAAGCCATAAAAAATGCCAGGATTACTACTGGATGGACATAGTTCCTTATAGACAGAATCCATGATAAATTTTTGTTTAAGAAACTTGTGCCAAAGAAAGCCAACAAGTTTATTTTCACCTTAGAAAGATAAAAAAAATGTCATTGTCAAATGTAGAAAAATTAGACGAGTCAGTGAGGAGCGCTTAAATGTGGTTAACGTAATCAGAATGGTTGAGAAGTAGAACACCATAGACTTTACCAGGCTGACGAATGACGATTTCTTTGTGTCTAGAAAGGCTCTTCAAAGCAGAAAGTTCAGCTTTACTTATATTGAGAGGTAATTGTTTAGAGTCAAAAGACAAAAAGGAGGAAAGAGCAATGCTTTTGAGCTGTTTTCTGATGAAGTTAAAATTAATGTTATCTTCAATTTACCTATGAGTTCATGGGTTGGTTTCTCCAAAGGTATAAGAAAAGAGCAATATCTAAACCTATTAGATATGATGTTTAATTTAAGCCTGCGAGAAAGAGCCTTCTTTTCAATAACATTAAGACTATAGGATGAAAAATTGAAAGATGACTTTATCAGGATTTATACCAGTCCTAAGGTATTCTTGAGGCTTTCATTTTTTTGGTGAATTAAGTATTATGAAGTGCTTAAGAGTTTAAAGGGTAAATGAAGTTAATCAGATATAATCAAACAAAGAAAAAGAATTACGACACTTTACATTTACTTTGACTGATGATGGACCTTCGAATTGCCCAAAACGTATCAAAATTGATGTGTCAAATTAAGTTACTAATGACTGAGTAATTAACCATGGATTTGTCATGAAATATGTAAAATGAACAACTCAAATTTGTTCTTCATATAATTCTTCATTCTCAAATTGATTTTCGTTTCTAAAGGAAAACAGATACTTGTACAACAACTGAAGATAGAAGAAACTGATAAACGATACTTTTATTACAGTAGAAGAAAGAAGAAGCTTTTTAAGAACAACATAGTTTTTCACAGAATCAACTTGTAGTGATATGAAAAATTATTTTACTCAATCATAATATTTTACAACTGAATGCTTCGTAATATGTCTTTGTTTTCTGTATAAAATAATTCCAATTATGACTCTATTAACCTATTATGATTCTATCAAACACAAAATTATGACTTTCAAACAGAGGCAAAAGAGCAATAGAGAGTGCATCTTGTGTTCCAACTGAACAAGTGTTCCAACTGAACAGAGGAATCAAGATGAAACAAAGATGATGCTTTGGCCAGGCTGAGGTCAAATAAATAGATGAACAGAAAGTAGGTACGGTAACTACAAAACCTGATCATGAACAAGATCATGAACTCTTAATAAATTCAATTTTTGCACTATTAATAATTTAAAAAGCCATACAAGGCAAGTTGCTTGGGAGGAATAATTGTTTTGACAAGAGATAATATCACAAAACTTTCTGTTTTGGTAAAACTTATAATAAACAATGCCCTTTTGAACAAGGAAGACAATTTCATTGTTTTTACAGTTTACAAATCCCCTGAAAACTGCGCATTTTTGACTCAGAAATAAATGGAATAGATATGTTAAAAAAGGCTTTTTATACTGTCATGGAGAATTTCGTAGAAACCAATTTCTTCATGGGCAGGGATTTTATTGCATCAACGGCTGAAATGAATAATTTCATATTGAATGATAATAAAGATTATCTTACTGTGTTAATTCATTCAACACGCCACTGAAAATTTAGACCAAAATGAAAAAAAACTGTTTTCATTAAGCAGAATATTTAACATACCTATTCTGAAGAGGGGTAACAGTGGGGATCCCCAGGGTAATGTCACTTAAGCTCCTGGTGGACAAGGTTGTGTTGTGAATTATTTGTTAGTTAATTCTTGGTTATTTAATAGTATAGGTCAATTTAAGGTCATTCAAGAACAGATATAGATCATTTTCCAATCATTACCCTAATACAATATAAAGGTCAAACAACAGATCAGATAGTTTGCATACAATTGATCTGAAAATTAAAAGCCAAATTTCAATTAGAATGTGGTAGGAGCGGAAATTTGTGCTAAAAACTTGAGCATAATCTCTAATTGGTTATTTTTCAATGGCTAAGCTGATTGGTGGTCAAATACAATAGCATCCCAGAAGGACGACTACTTTGATACTAACACATGTTCATTTGTTATTAGAAAAAAAACTAAACCATGCATAAAGAACAATATGGTTCCCTTGACTTTTATACTTCATTGCTAAGATAGCAGGTCGTTTCAGGTCGTTTCAGCCTCAATTCCATTTTTGACAGCTTGTTTCATGTCGTTTCAGGTGGTTTCAGGTTGTTTCAGCTGGTGTCAGGTCGTTTCAGGTTGTGTTAACTTTTATAAATTATGCAGTGCTAAAGCACTCAAAGCTGATAATGTAGGGCAATACAAAGTTAAGAGCCTTTTCTTATTTTAAAACTGGTTTTGTTGGACAAGTTCTTTCTGAGAAATTATCAGATAACAAAGCTGTGAAATCAAATGTTCTTCCATCACAAAAAGTCACAAGTTCTGGTCAATTTGTTTGGGTTCTCATAGAACAAAATGGAGATATTTTAACAGTTTATTGCAGTTGTACTGCTGGACATTCTCATTGCTGCAATCACGTTATTTATTCCTTTATAAAATTGAGTTTGCTGTTTCAGAAGGTTACACCAATTCAACATGCACTGACATCAAATGTCAATTTAATGAAAGATCAAACAACGTTATTAGAGGATGCTAATTGAAAGATATTTTCTTCAGAAACATGAAGTAAACGAAAAGAAAAAAAGAAACACTTTGTTCTGAAATAAAAAATTCTTTTGATCCAAGATATGGCCATTCAAGGGCATTTGATGAGGGGGAATTCTTGCAAGGGTTAGGGGAAGTACATCCTACTGCTTGTGTGGCACATAGCCTCCCAAAATGTAGTAACGAGCATGTCCTGGTCCCCTTCTTAAAGTTGCTGTAATACCGTCTCTATTTCAATACCCCTCTTGATTTGTTCATGCATAGGCTTTAGCTTTCTGAAAAGCAGCTTGAAGTCCTCGAAAAAGTGACAAGATGCCAGGCAAAGTGTCTGGAATGGAAAATTCAACAGGTTGGTCGTTTGACAGCATTTTTTAATTTGGAAATCTATAATAAGATACATGAAATATTGAGTAACAAGAAAAATGTTGTTTCGTCTCCTTTATTGTCAAAAATAATGGGCCACAGTAAAGATTGAAATGCTTCCATATAATTGAAATGAGAAATTGATCATAAAGAGATTGCTGCAGCTACCTTTTTCAAGGAAATCTCAAAGTCACACCAATCCCTTCAACTCGCTGTTTGTGGTATCTATGCTTGTCCTCAGCTCCCCTTTATTTCTGCTTCTTCTGACAGACTTATGAAATGCAAATGTTGCACAAACCACTGAATTGAAATAAAATGCCCATATTCTTTGAGACACAACCCATTTGGTCTTGGATGGGGTCATTTAGACTTCATTGAAAAGGTTGATGGTGAGGTGCTTCTGAAGTGCACCTAAAAATATTTTGCCCAAATTGAAGGTCAAATGGGTTGTACAAAATGCACTAGCACATTCTTTGTTGTTTTGGATCCAGTGTCTGATGTTCCTCATATTGAAGAAATCCCATTCAAAAAATTGTACTGGGAACACATGAAGAGAAGCCTTCTAATTTTTTCAAGCAGTTTTTTGCTAAATATCACTTGGGAGTATCCAGTATAAATTTTTATGGAACTTGTGAAACGATTTGCCTGAACATGAAAAAACAAACAAAATTAACGGAAAGGAATTTTCAATGTCATTTTTGCAAGGCTTATTTCACAGGGAAACAAGGTTTGAATCTGTTGCAAACATTGAGCCAGCCGCAAGGCAACTGACGAGTAGGAGACGCGAATCTGGGAGCGATCAGCGATCTAGAGGCTGCAGCCAAGGAGAAAACAAAAGAAAGAAGGAAAAACAAAAGGGAGGAATCTCACCATGGCTTCGTGAAATGTATTCCGCATTCACCTGGCCCACTTTCATCGACTGCAGTTCGCTGGGTCAAGGGCTATCTTTAAAACACGGAATAAGGAATGTGGAACACCAAAAGCGGAATATGGAATCTGGAATATGGAATACAGAATACCCTTTTTTGTTGTTAATAGGTCTAGAATGCTAGGTTTATAAGATAGTGTAAACAGGTTATGGCCGGAGAGGAGAGATGAAACACAGAAAACATAACTTCTTTAACGTCGACGTTCGTTTCTTTTATCGACTCGGCGAGGTGATCTGAGATGCCTGCCATTGAGCCTAGAATTCTTCTAATCCATACCTTACAAAATCATTTATACATTTTGCTTCACAAATACAATGTCTACTACATAATTAACCTTATATGGTCAATAACTGAGGTCGTTAGTGTTAAATTACACAGTAGGCACAGTAAAACTAACGTTAATTGTCACGCGGTGAAATACAAGTAAATAATAAACAATATTCGATGTGTCATAAACCTTATATTGACTTCGATCCTAAGGATTTCCCTGAGGCTAAAACGTGATTCTGTTGGCTCATACCCAAGAGCCTCCCTCGATACTCTCACGAAAATACAATGACAAAATAAACAGGAACTCCCCAGTCTTTCTCAAGCACTGAAAGTCCTAAACAGCATGCAACACATAAAAAGAGTACACCTCACCCTTTCTCAAGCGATGAGTGCCTAAACTGAAGTATCGAAACAATACGGATTAAAGTACTTTTTCAAGTTACTTCCTAACCGCCCTAGTCGTCCGACGCTAGCCTATCTATAACCCTAAATTTAGCAGTATTACATACCTCCCTTTCGTAAAAAAAGGAATCGTCCTCGATTCTGTCACAATCTACGACTAGTAAATAAAGCTAAAGTTTGATACGCTTGAAGAATATTGATTACCTAAAGTTTACGATTTCAAAGCGATACTACTCAGCAGACAATGTTCATACGAGTTCATACAAATTAATTACGCTATCAAATTCAAATTTCACCTTGTTCCTTATTCCTTCTAAGTTGTTCTTCTTTGTTAACAGGTTATGGCCGGAGAGGAGAGATGAAACACAGAAATCACAACTTCTTTAACGTCGACGTTCATTTCTTTTATCGACTCGGCGAGGTGATCTGAGATCCCTGCCATTGAGCCTAGAATTCTTCTAATCCATACCTTACAAGATCATTTATACATTTTGCTTCACAAATACAATGTCTACTAATTAACCTTATATGGTCAATAACTGAGGTTGTTAAATTACACAGTAGGCACAGTAAAACTAACGTTAATTGTCACGCGGTGAAATACAATTAAATAATAAACAATATTCGATGAGTCATAAACCTTATATTGACTTCGATCCTAAGGATTTCCCTGAGGCTAAAACGTGATTCTGTTGGCTCATACCCAAGAGCCTCCTCGATACTCTCACGAAAATACAACGACAAAATAAACAGGAACTCCCCAGTCTTTCTCAAGCACTGAAAGTCCTAAACAGCATGCAACACATAAAACGAGTACACCTCACCCTTTCTCAAGCAATGAGTGTCTAAACTGAAGTATCGAGACAATACCGATAAAAGTACTTTTTCAAGTTACTTCCTAACCGCCCTAGTCGTCCGACGCTAGCCTATCTATAACCCTAAATTTAGCAGTATTACACATTTTTTGCTCATAAAAGGCATTTCCATAGACCACTAATACGTCTCTGCCTCTTTCTAACCTATTAGAAAGTTACTGTCAGGATGACCTTACATGGATAGTATTGCTCAAACTTGCACTCAATCTTGAAATAATGCATATCTTTTTACTTTTCCTCCTCTTTGCTTGTTTTAGTTAACGTATAATTACTCTATCTTCAAGTGGAATTCATATTTATACAATGATTATAATTTTTTGTATAATCAGCAGTTCTGTTTATGATGTGTTTCGTAAAACATTAAAATACATTCAAACATTTTAATATAAAGAATTCACGGCATTTATGGTGTCCATCCAAACTATGAATACAAGGGAAGAAGATGTGCTGGTTGGCGAAAATTTATAAACTCTCTGGGTACATAAAAACTACTGTTACATTGCTTTTATCGAAACAATCCTATTACATTTGCAAGACTGGATAAGGTTTCTTTTACAAGAATTACATTAAACTTCACGAGAATTATTTTGCTTGGATTGGTCTGGATACTTTAATAAAATAAAATAATTTGAAGGAGATCAGTCGCCTCTCATGTCAAAATTCAGAAAACGTACAGCTCCCGCAACTTATTAACCTGAGTGACTGGATATCAAAATTTATATTTCTACAAGAATTTGAAACGCTACTTTAACTTGCGTTGTATGTGGTTGTCTTTTTAAATCATGTTTAAATTGATGGGTAAAATAGCTCATAAGAATTGAGGCATCTAATTCACTTTAGGTTCAAGGGAAGCCAGTAGCAACAACTTTAGTTTGAAGGCACAGCTTTTTCTGGATATAAAAATGCCCCTTGGAAGAGAAAAACTAAAGTGCTGTGCTTCGGAATTTTGCTTTCATCGCATGCTAACAAATATTTTTTTTTGCAAAACAGCACCATCGTGAGTTGATAAAGATACAAAGAGAGGCGGATCTTAGTTAAATTCCTTTTGATATTGGTTACAAATTGTACCCGTCAATATATTTGAAGCAAAGATATATTGATTCACAAAATGATATCTTAATTGGCCATCCAAATCCGTATAATAGTTTGATCATTATCCCAATAATAGTTTTTAACCGTTATTACACCGAAATATTTATTCTTCGCTTAGTTGGAAGAAGTAAATGCCTTTCGGGGTCCGGATTAGGTAAATAGATAAAATACCACTTGAAACACTGTGTGGGACGACATTGGGAGAAGGAGCAAAGCGTTCTTAAGCCAAAGCGTAAAGCTATTGGTGGACAGGGACTTGGAAACAATTTTTCTGGCAGGATGTTTCTGCTATTGAAACAATCAGAACTGGAAGTTTTGGTTCTGTTGTTTTGGCAGAGTACAGAGATGAGCGCGTTGTTTTAAAACAACCATTCAGGACTGATGGAAATGACAGAGAGTTTCTGAAAGAGGCAAGGCTGCTCAACGACGTGAAGGGCCATGAAAATGTTGCTGAGTTCAAGGGAGTTTGTAGTATAACCTCACGCATAATCAAAAGCACACAAATCCTGTTATCCGGATGTTTAAGTTGATTTGTTTTTGGAGTTTTTTTCCTAAATTTGATGCGCCGGGAGCAACATCCCCCACCCTGTCCCCAACCTACGTCCACCACCAAACTAAGCATATGTAAAGACGTGTGTAGTCATGACTGTCAAAATGTTAATCTATCTCATTTCTGACATTGAAAGTGGAATTCTTGTATTACACAATCGCTATGTGTTAGTTTGTCATATTTAAAACTTTGTTTTGTTGAACTCGACGTTCTGTTCTGTTGATTTATCACAGTAATTCAAAACACCATACAATATAATTTTGCTCCACGTTTCTATGGACTTCCAAAAATACACAAAAAGGTTTTTCCTATCAGACCTATTGTGTCCTGTAGTGGTACACCACTAGAAAACCTCTCAAAGCATATTGCGGAAATCTTGAAACACTTCATCAAGAAAAGGGGACATGCAAAGAACTCAAAGGAATTTTCGGAATTCATCCGTAATGTTGAGATAGAAGATGATAAAATGATGATATCTTTTGATGTCACCTCGCTATACAGTAACGTGCCAATAAAGGACTCTTTGAGAATCATTTACTCCAAAAAGACAGAGATCTAAGCAAAAAAACTCCTATATGTGTGGATAAGTTGATTGAAATGATAGAATTCGACATAACATCCACTTGGTTCAAATTCAATGAAAAGTTGATCTCACAAACACATGGAGTAGCAATGGGAATACCTGCCTCTTCTGTTGTTGCTGAGATTTTTATGCAAGAAAAAGAATATTTTGCCCTTGATTCATACATTGAGAAACCAAAATTATGGGAGAGATATGTAGATGATGTGTTCGTGATAATGAAGAGGGGCAAGATGGAAGATTTCTATAAGCACATCAACTCCCTACATGTGAAATTGAAGTTCACTACAGAGGTAGAGAATGATAGAAAACTAGCCTTTCTTGACACTGAGATTCAACGGAATGCCAATAAAAGTCTAACTATATCAGTGTACAGGAAGCCCATTCACACTGACCAACACCTAAATGTCAACTCGCATCACTTAGACAGTGTCAAAAACAGTGTCATACCTTCTCTCTTCAACAGAGCAAAATCAATCACGAGCAATCTTGTTGATCTAGATAACAAGTACAAAAGGATCTCAAGTGTTCTAAAGGCCAATGAATATAAACAACAAGAAGGAATGCCCAAATTCCAAAACTGAAGGAGCTCAGGGAGCAGGGTAAAATTGCTTATTTTATCGGCGACAAGTTGGTTGTCCGGGAGAAACCACCAGATAGAGATTCACCTGCGTCTGTGGTACATGGCAATGATGAGTCAGATAATGAGGTATCCTTTGAAAGTTAAAGTTATGAATATTGAATTACTAACTTTGTTTTCCATCTTTGTGTTATTCATCAGTTTTAGTTTATTTTTCTTTATTAACCTATTAAATGATAAGCTCTGCTAAATTCCCATGTGGCATTTGCCACAGAAATGTGAAGAAAAATCAGAAAGCTATTCAGTGTGATAAATGCAATTTTTGGATTCACATTGCATGTGAAGAAATCTCTGATGCTAAATATAGAATATTATGTCAGCAGCCTGAAGATATTCCCTGGATTTGCATCAATTGTGCAATACTTGGGAATGAATCAATTTTTCCTTTTGGATATTTGGAAAACAAAGAGTTACTAAATTTTTATGAAATTGATTTACCATCAATGACTGAATTTGCACCCTCATTCGAGATTACATCTCCCCTTACCAATTTGCCTAACCTTAGTGATTATGATATTGATGAGCAAATGCATCAAGCAATTGACTCTCGCTATTTTACTCTCTCTGAACTCTCATCAATTAATCCATCTTCTTCCGAACTTTCCATTATTCATACCAACATACGGAGCCTGTCATTACACGTTGATGAGTTAATTACCTTATCTGCCCAATCTAATTTGAATCCTGATATTATTGGAGTTTCTGAAACATGGGACTCTGAGGACAAACCCATTTGCACTAATGTTACTATACCAGATTATACACTTCACGAAATATCTTCTTCAAGTGAAAATGGTGGTGTTGGTTTATATGTTAAGTCATCACTTAATACACTTGCAAGGCATGACCTAAGTTGCAGTACAGCTGATTTTGAAACTGTCTGGGTTGAAGTTGATAATAAAAAGAATAAAAATATGCTATTTTGCTGTGTGTATAGGCATCCTGATACATGGATAGAGAATCTTACATCTCATTTTCTTGAAATATTTTCAAGGATATCTAACAATAAGTTAGTTTTCATACTGGGAGACTTTTATATTAACCTGCTGAACTATGACTCACACACTCCATCAAATGATTTTCTTAACTGATTTTCAAATTAATGATTTTCAAATGATTTCCGGAACTTGCTACCCTGCATTCACCATCCTAGCCGAATCTCTGAAAGCTCTGAATCGATTACTGACACTATATTTACTAATGCCTTTCATTCAAGTATAACCTGTGGAAATATCTTAACACAAATTACAGATCATTTTCCTCAATTTCTGATATTAAGAGCTTCCACAATTATCCATCATAAATCTCGATCCTTGAAATATGATTACTCTAAGCTTAATGAAGATAAATTTATTGAGGATTTTCATAAAATTGACTTCTCATATTTAGAAGATGCAGACATGGATACAAATGCTAAGTTTCAGAAATTTCTATTAGATTTAAATTCTTTGACCAATAAACATGCACCAGTGAAAAGGCGCACTAAGAGAGAAATGAAACTCTTACATAAACCATGGATAAACAGTAGAATTCAAAAAATGATGAAAATTAGAGATAAAGCTCTACAAAAACTTAAATTAACTAAGTCTGGAAATAATATTAGCTTGTATAAAAAAATTAGGAACCGCATTTCAAATAAACTCAAAGAAAGCCCCAAATCTCCTCTGCAGTATTTGTCTAACAGAATACCTGAGTCAATTTTCCTGGAGCCTGCTACCCATGTTGAAGTTTATGATCTTATAAATACTCTAAACCCGTCAAAATCTGTTGGCCCTAACAGTATTCCGATAAAATTACTTAAAATTCTAGGTTCTTCTGTTTCCCCACATCTTGCTCTACTTGTTAATCAATCATTCCAGAGTGGTATTTTTCCTGATAAACTCAAAGTTGCTAAGGTTATTGCACTTTTCAAAAAAGGTGACTGTGAATTAACATCTAATTATAGACATATTTCTCTCCTATCTATCTTTAGCAAGGTATTTGAAAAACTAATGTATAAAAGACTTTATAAATTCCTTCAAATCCGTAAAGCTCTGTATTCTTTACAATTTGGATTTCAAGAAAACCATTCAATCGACCATGCTCTTGTTAGTATGACAGAAGAAATAAGAAATACACTAGACAATAAAAAATTTGGGTGTGGTATTTTTGTTGATCTGCAAAAGCTTTTGACAATGTTAATCATCAAATTTTACTTTTAAAACTAGAGCACTATGGAATACGTGGCTGTGCATTGAACTGGTACAGGTCTTATCTTTCTACCCAGAATCACCCAGAATCACCCAGAACCACCCAGAATCACCCAAAACCACCCAGAATCACCCAAAACCACCCAGAATCAACCGAATCAACCGAACCAGCCAGAATGGCATAGAGAGCACACACAAGCCTGTTCCATTGTCTAGATTTGACCATGTGAGCACAATAGCACCCTATTTAGGGAGGGGTCGACAACAAATAGCTTAAAACGTTCGTTATTTTTTTGTTCTCTTTTTTAATAGAGGAATAGTGAAGTTCATATACAGGAAACGTTTTGGCTGGATCACCCTTCCTCAGTGGATGGACGTATCACGCTTCCAGGAAAAGTATACATTAAACAAAATAGTATTTGAGGGATTTTGCAGGAATTTATCCGAAAAAAACAATAGGATTTTCATCTAAGGTATACGATTTTTGAGAAGTGATCACACACCCCACGGTCAAAGAATAGATGGTTGTACTGCCAAGATGAACTTTTTACCGAGATCCTTTGCCTCGCATTCTGAAATATGGGGTCGGTAAATTTTACCATTGAAGACAAAAGATCTTAGAAAACACCCAACATGCCATCTTTATTATTATTAGTAGATACCAGCCAAGATTTTATCCAGTAAAAACGAAGCAAGGGAACAAAAACATTATCATTGGAAAAAAATCATATATTACAAGCAATAGCAAACATAACTGAACTTCAGATAACAGTGAAAGTAGCAACAGCCACATATTTTTTTTTAAGAAACAAAGAATTTGAATTACTTCAATATTTCACTTATTGTTAAAGTTTCAGAAAAATAGTGAACATTAAAACTTAATACCAAGTGACTGTAAAAATAGTCTCTCGTCATTCTGCAACAACTTTGCTGCATCATCAATGTTTTAACAGAAACATCATACATACAAGATATCTCTTTCCATAGTCCATCAGAACATTCATAGGAGTTGGCACTTCCTCAGATCCAACAACTAAGGAAGCCTATCAATCCAGGGCACATCAAAATCATAAATAACAATAGGTGGTCGTTGAAGTCCATGGAGATTTGCTGCCTCTAACAATTCACATTGGTCTTGGAAACAAGACACAACAAAACTATCATTCATATGCTTAACATCAAGCATGAAGTCAATGTCTGTTGAAATATATTTCTGCAGTGGGCCATATGGATGTCTTTTAAACTAGAACAGAAGTAGAACAGATAGATCACAGTATGCAAGTGCACAAAACAAGAAGGTCAAGTGACGAGAGAGCTGTCTGATAAAGAGTTGCATGTGATAGAAAAGTTTGCTTACTTTCGCTAATTTAAAAATCTGAGTAAACATCGATAAACACAATTCTCTGTATATATTATGTGAATACTTATGTTTATAAATTCTGATATCTGTGTATATTGAGCTAATGTTCAATTCATTTCAATTCTTTGGAAAGATTTACGATACATAGAGATTATGATGGCCTAGCTAGGCCTGGGCCTGAAAATGGGATTTGTTCATGCAATAATTTGCGCATGGACAAATAAGCAAATTACCTTCACGTCATACCACCAACTGGCTACAAATTTTATTTAGCCTTATTCTTACCTTGCCAGGATCTAACAGGTCAGCTAGCGTGCTTGATGAAGCCATCGCATCATGCCACATCGTATCGTACCAACTCAGCTCTACCAACGTGGAACGTGGGTAATATTTCGCGCCAAAATTACAGTCATGTGACAATCAGCTACGGGAGAGTATGGGTGATTCTGTGCGATTCTGGGTGATTCTGGGTAGTTCTGGGTGGTTTTGGGTGATTCTGGGTGGTTTTGGGTGGTTTTGGGTGATTCTGGGTGATTCTGGGTGATTCTGGGTTTTGTTTTCGATTCTGTTCATGGAAATTTACCAATCTGTTTTAATAATTTCTTCTTGCTTAGTTCATCAGTTCATCAATACTCAACAAGGCAGGCCAGCAAAGGTGATTTGTATTTAATAAATAGAAATACCCTACAATATGGGTTCAAATCTTTGCCTTATCTTGGGGCTAAACTATGGAATGATATTCCAGTTAAGATCAGAAGTATACGTTTAAAAAGTTCCTTTAAATCTCATTTAAAGACACACCTGCAACATCTATAAAAATTGTCTTTTCAACAGAATACTGAGGCTGACAAAGAGGAGCCTAAGTGTTCTATGCATCTGTCATACATCAGAGGAACAAGTGAAGAAATCTGTCGATCTTTGTCTAAACAAAACGTAAGGTATACTTATTATTCCCTTAACACACTTAAAACGTGGCTTTCAAGGCCAAAAAACAAAGTTGAAGATCTCGAAAAATCAAATGTGGTATACAAAATACCATGTAGAGATTGTCCTAAATCATGTAAAGGAAAATCGAAAAAGAGACAGGAACTAGACTCAAAGAGCATAAATCAAATGTGACCCATGGTCAAATTGACAAAAGTGATCTCGCCAATCATTGTTGGACGGAAAAACACCAGATGGATTGGGATAACATTTCAGAGATAGATGAGGATCAGAACTGGAAAAACAGACTTGTTAAAGAAAGCATTTACTCAGTTCTATCAACTCCTTGTTTCAATCAAGTATCTTATTCAATCCCAGAAATCTGGCTGAATGACACCAAAAGTTGCACTGAACGCAATTTTGGCGCCACAAATCTTAGAAATTAAGTGCCAAAAGATTCCCATTCTTCCTTGAGGTCCGGTCAATTTCACACCTTTCGATCCACCCTTTGCAATAAATAGGAAAGAAACCACATTTCTCATTGCTTGATGATGGGAGACGGATCTCTTCCGAAACATTGCCCAACTAAATATCAAAGGCTTGTCATGATAAGTGGTGACTATCGTGTTTAATACAGTGTCAGAAACAGCCTTGATATAGTTATAAATCCGAATATATTTACACCATACAATATTGTCAATATGTCTGCTTATCCTATCTTAATGTACCATTCTATACCTATTAACATCAAGAGAGGTTATTCCATATTCCGGATTCTGGATTCTGTATTCTGGATTCTGTATTCTGCATTCCACATTCTGGATTAAAGATTCCGTACTCCAAATTCCGTATTCAGAATTCCATATTCCGTTTTTCGCATTCTGTATTCCGCATTCCGGATTCTGTGTTTTAAAGATAGCCGTGGGTTAGGTTCCCTTCCGATCCTGTCTTGTGGACGGTTTTTGTGCACCAATTTTGCAAATTCACAAAATGAATCATTTGAGAACAGTCAAGTGGTAAGGTTGTGATTTACTAATTAATTTGTTCTTTAATTTCGATGATGCATTGCATTGCAAGACAAGACTTTTCTAGGCCTATCAAAGTCAGCTACAGCTCCTATGGAAGTTTTAATAGAAAGGCCTAGCTGGTTCAGGTCTATCCATATTTCAATGCCTAATCTACGTAGCATTGGATTAGCCTTAGGCTAGGCCTGCTTTTTCTCAAAAATCTAAGTTTGCATTTTGATTGTCGAATCTAATTATAGTCTGTATCTTTTTTTGTGTTTATGTTGCTTGAGAAATAGACCTTTTTCCCAATTCATTTTCATTACGAGACTGGCCAACCAAAGCGAGGCGATGGTTGTAGTGCGCTTCTCATAATCTCACACCTAACGTTGGCGTGCTGGCATCTAGTGTCATGGAAAGTTTATAGATAGCATTTGTCGCTTTACTTGTGTTTCATTTTGATTATTTATGGCTGAAAATAGCGATAGTCAAACTGCTAGTGCTGAGGTGAAGAAGAAATCATCTTTTGGTAAACAGTGTGCAGCTTGTGGCTGCTATAATTTGTTTTACAAAAGTGATGTTACTCCGACTGGCCTACATTTCTTTCGTTTTCCTCAAATGCAGTTTGATCAAAAGAGTTGATGGTTTGGATGGTTTCAAAGTGACTCCAAGCACAGTTTTGTGTCAAGAGCACTTTAAAGATTCAGATATCAAGCAAGGTCCAAATCGTTGGAATTTAGTCCATGGTGCAGTTTCCTCTTTGAAGCTACACAACGTTGATCCCACCAAGAAACGCAGCAAAGGTAGCTGAAAGCCTCCTAAAGATTGCAGATCTGTCAATGATCAAGAGCCCCAACCTTGTTCTTCTGTTGTATCAGAAGAAACTGATGAATTTGATGATATTTCTCTTTTGGAAAGTGATCCAAAGTATGTAACGTGTTCCACCCAAACTGATTTTTCTTTTGTTCATATCCCCATGCTATTAAGCGATAGTGATGACTCTGGTGACTAAACCTGCAAATGAGAATGATCAGAAATGTTATGTCAACCTTCAGCAGAAAATTGATGAACTTTCTCTTAAAATTCTACAATTGGATGCTGATTTATCTGTGGCAAAAAAGCACTGTTCTCTATCGAAAAATTACAAAATGATGATTCTCCAGTCAAGTTCTACACGGGCTTTCCAAATTATTCTTCATTGCAATATGTCTTTGAGTATATGGAGCCAAAGCTGAAAAATATTTCCTACTGGCGTGGCCCTAAGTCTCACGAGGCATCCAAGAAGAAGGTTGAAAGGCAAGAGTCTAACATTAAGCGTGGCCGTAAACGAGTCCTTTCAAACTTTGAAGCATTTATACTTGTTTTGATGCGTCTTAAAGTTGGTTTGTTTTTGACTGATCTTGGAGACAGATTTGGTATTTCTAATGGCCACGCTTCAGGAATTTTTACCACCTGGATCAACTTCATATATCATGAATTGCCACTGCTTTTTCCCTTTCCTCCAAAAGAAATGATTCAGTAAATAATGCCTAAAGAATTCAAGATATACCCTTCCACCAGAGTCATCATTGACTGCACCAAAATTTTCATCAAGGTCCCATCATCCATGAAAGCTCAGTGACAAACATGGTCTGAGTATAAGCATCACAACGCATGGAAAGCACTAGTGGGAATATCTCCTAATAGTGCAATTACCTATGTACCCAAGCTCTGGTCAGGACGTGCTTCTGACAAAGAAAACACAGAAAAATGTGGCATTCTATCTCTCCTTGAGCCTGGTGACAATTTTATGGCAGACCGTTGATTCGACATTGCGGATATTCTCCCCATTGGTGTCACCCTGAATATTCCTCCTTTTAAAGGTTCTCATGCACAGCTGACCCCCAAAGAAAGTGAAGAAACCGCCCGTATATCAGCTGTAAGAATCCATGTAGAAAGGGCAATTGATAGAGTCAAGAACTTTCATATTCTCGATGGTGTTCTACCCTTAACATTATATCCAGTTGCTAATCAAATTTTTAGTCTGTTGCTTAATAACTAATTTCTTGCCATTTCTTGTAATGCCTTCAACACACGAGTAATACATAAATACCTAATATTAGTGATACAAGATACTATAACAAATTTAGAAGTAAACAATTGGTACAAAGTAATAATATGGAATCCTATATACTAATCTCTGGTTATGCAAATTAGGTTGCCCATTGTTATAATCCATTGTTTGATTACACAAGAAAGGCTTTTCCCCTGGGCCACCCAGAGATGCGCTTCTTTTTTTAACTGATCCCTATCCTGCCTGGGCGGTGCAGTATCTATTTTTTCATGTCTTTTAAAGCCTGTAACTTGGTTAAAATTTCGATTTTATTTCAGTTTCAAAAAGTTTTGTTTTCAGTTGCGGGCGCTTTTGTTAGTGTGGTTTTGATTGCGGTTGTCTTGTAGCAACCAGTATACAAACATACCAGTATGCAAGGTAGCGAATACGCGGAATGGAATGTGGAATGGAATGAAATGGTTGGCTGCACTGTTACTTCAATATTAATCTCTTCTGTCTGTATTACTAAACTCCTTAAATGCAAATTAGGTTGCCCCTTTGTTATGGCCCATTGTTCGATTACACAAGGAAGGCTCTTTCCTTGGGCCACCTAGAAACCTGGTTCTTTTTTGATCGACGCCCTTTCTGCCCAGATAGTGCATGCCGTATTTTTCTAAATGTTTTGAGAATCAAAGGTTTGTTAAAATTTCAATTTTATCTCGGCTTCAACAAGTTTTTGGTTTGGATTGCGAAACTACCCAAAAACAGCCAAAATCACGCAAAACAACCCATAATCAGCTTAAAACCACTTAGGATTTTCCATTTTCCGGGGTCAACTATAATGATGATGATGATTCTGATTTCGATGACATGAAGATAATGATGATTGTGATGATGACGATGACGATGATGATGATGACTATTATCAACATTATGATTTTGACGGCATAATGAGATTTGATGGCATGGTGATGGTAATGATGATTATGATCTGACGATGATTATGATTTTTGATGATGATGATGATGATGATGATGATGATAATGATAATGATGATAAGGATGACTCTAATGGTGATTATAATGTGATGGTTGGTGAAATCGATAATGATAATTTCGACGATGGTGATAATGATCATGCACTCTTAGAAATAAAGAGTTTTCACAAAACCTTTACAAGTTTTTCAAAATCATACATATTTCGAACCTTTTCAAGACTTTTGAAAAACCCAATTCCAAGGTTTTTCCAAAAACCCTGTGAGAAGGTTTTTTGAAGAACCTTATTAGGTTTTTTACAACTTCATTAAAAAACCTTTACGAGACTTTCAGAAAACCCTGCTTGAAGGTTTTTAGCAACTCTTTCAGGGGTTTTATGAAAAACGTATATTTCGTCCATTTCGCCGCATTTATTCCGCCGTTATTCCGCCAACTTCCTGAAAAACCCTGCTCAGCAATTTTTTAAAACTTCCCAATTTTAAAAAAGAGAATGCATGCTAGAGTTCAACATTGTATTTTGTACAAAATAACCCATAAAAAGAATTATAAATGAAAAACATTGATTAACATTTTAGTAGTAAATTGTTCAAATTAAATTATGTTCTTGTCCCTTCAATACGAGTTTCCTTAGCTTTGTATCTTCTTTCTTCTTTACAACTTCTTCATACTTCTTCGTTTCTTCATCAATTTTGTTTTTCTTTCATTGTTCTTTCATCTCTAGCTGCATCTTATGTTTCCTCGTGTTCCTTCTTTCTTTCTCTTATATTTGATAAAGTTAATTGAGCGCATTTCCTTCTCTTCCTTCTCTTGTACACCTTGTTTAATTTTCTGCAGTCTTCTTTAATCTCACCTTGAAAAAAGGAAGTACAAAAACGATAAATATGGAGTACCAAATGATATATTGAAATAAACAATAATATAAAGGCTCCCAAAAGCAAAAACCTGCTTACCAGAACTTTTCCAGCCGCTTTTTCGGGCACAACATCAACAATAAAACTTATGTGGACAGGCTGGTCGAAATGTTTCAACGACATCAGGCCAAAATCATATTCTGTGCATTTGTGTTTTTAGAAATGTATCTCAAAAACCGATTTTTTTTAGGCCAGCATTGTTTGGCAAGCAGGTCTTGCATGTTTGCAAAGTCAAATAACCTTCGATAACTTGCTACTGCTTATATCTAAACACCAACGTGAAAATCTCAGGCCAGGGGCTATATTTCTCCTCATTGCATATTCGTACATAGTCACAATACTTTTCAACTTCTTAAGACAGTTATAATTCCCGAAAATGCTTTCGAAAAATAGCTAATAATTTAGGAAAATAAACTCACTTGATATCATAAAGCTTCTCTTGTCATCTTGTGCTTGTAAGGCATTCGTTTTCTTCAATGGCTAAGCAAATCCACTTTGACATCACCTTGCTTTTTCTTTCAAAGTCTGTCACAGGCATTCTGTCCAATCAGCTTCTTTTTTTCACATGGTACATAGGAATGGCGGGAAGAATCGGCCAATCACGTAGCGTGCAGGCAAAGGTTTTTTGAAAAACCATATGGAAAACCCTGAAACCTTTACACATTCGACGTTCGAATTCTCACATTTTGGTAAAAAAAGCCTTTGATACACAAGTCCGGGGTCAAAATTTGCTTCTCTTTACTACTAAGCCAAATCAAGATAAATGATTTTGCTATTTTGTTTCAAGCTCAGAAAGAATTTTCTAGTGCGAATTTACTGAATTAATTTCTTAGAAGTTAAATTTCAGGTTTGACGTATAAGAATAATCAGAGCTTTCCGAAGAATCCTGTTCAAGAAGTTTCCCAGTCTGATATCGTTGATGTCAACCCAAGTTTTAAGCGCTAGAATCTGGGCCTAAGGACGTCTTTGTTGAAATGTTGTACGCCATTTCATATTTGCAAAAAACCTTTTTAAGGCTTTAGAGCAAAACTCAACGAGTCGAACACTGAAATTAACAGGAAAAACCTTTTTAATGTTTTTGAAAGAACCTCAAGTTTTTGGCACAAAACCTAAATAGGTTTTTTCTTTTAAATGTTGATACGAAAAACCCCTTTGCTGTTTAAGAACCTTTTTTCTCTTTCAAAGACCTTCAAAAGTTTTATAAAAGAACCTCTGTGTTTAAAAAACCTTCCTGCCCTCCAAAAAACCTTTCAAAAACCTTTATTTCTAAGAGTGTGTTGATGATGTTGATGATGATGATGACATCATTTTGAGCTATCAAACAATGTGTTTTTGGGTCCTTGAAACATTTTTTTCAGGGTATAGGTGGATTTTACAGCAGGATCTTTCTATATTGACAATGTTTGATTATAATACTGTTACGTAGATGTAACATTATTTGGATAAAAAAATTAATAAAACTGCTGTAGTAAAAGTAGTTCTGCCTTAATAAAACTGCTATAGTTTTTATATGTATTCTTTCATATTATGTCTCTTTTTATATATTCTTATATTATAATATCTGAACTTATCCTGAAAATAAATTGAATACATAATAACCATCAGAAGACAAAAAAGAGTTCCTTATCTCAAATATTTCACTATTGTTATTGTCTACGTAAATGTTATTATTTAGGAAGAAAATTTTTCCCAACAACTATGAATATAAAATGGAAGTCCCCTTTTGACAAGTTTTGTGAAAAACTCTGGTAAAACAGCTTTACAATAAAAATGATGAAGTTGAGGAAGGATGGATCTCTGGACGAAATCAGCATCGTATTCAATTGATTTGATGAATAGTGGCTCATGGTCTCCAAACCACACCACCAGATCCACTCTCTTCAAACCAGAGCAAAACAATTGACCTTGAACTTGAAAAGAATAAGGATATGTCCTTTTAAGATGGAATTTCTCACCTGTTCTTGTTAGAAAGAAGCTCTTGTCACCAAGGGCAACCTCAAGAGAAGACGAAAACTTAGAAAAAGGGCATTTGATTTCCAGACCCCAAGAAGTATTATCATGATGAAGAGTACCATCCAAAGATGCACCCAAGAAAGAATGAGATTTAGAGATGATAAGACCAGGTTCATCTACTGATACATTATGATAGCCTTGATTGATCAGAGAATCAAGAAACAAAGAACGAACATATGGCTCATATAGATTCCCATGCTATGTAGCAGCAGAAGTAAAACTTGAATAGAACATTGATTTCAGCTTTGAAGAGGGCTCAACTGTATTGCAATTATTCGATATAGTCTGTGTTGTTTCTATTTGTTGATTGACCTCGACTAGGTTTTTCAATTTCAGAAATTTGGGATGCGCTGAGGATCATGCGAGACTTGGCATGGTGTTCCATCATTTCTATGAAACTGGAGCAAGATATATCATAATCATCAGTGAAGGATACAGAATTGCAATCAGCATCATTAGACACATTTAACTGAACAAACAAATTTACAAATGGAGAGTCCAATGAATTGACTGTTTCAGTTAGGATGGGTGTATCACCCGATGACTGTGTCACAGGAATGGGATGAAAGGCAAAAAAACAGCTGTTGGGTGTTGATGAAGCAAGGGAATTCTTCAACTTTTCAAAATCTGCATCATGCAATTGGCAATATTTTCCTTTACGAGGATCATTTTGATTTACTGGTGGATTTGTTACTACACTATTATCTTTTCCAAATTTTATTTTCTTAATTATAAATTGATCAATTGAAGCAGGAGAGTTTTTATTTGATGACGAAGGAACATTCCAAGCAGATAACTTATATGTGCAAGAAACAGGCTCGGGACAGTTCTGATAACCTTTTCTGTTGAAATCCTCCAATGCAAAAAGCACACGACCAACATGATTACAGTTGCCAAAACCAGCTTCACCGGCACCAGCAGGACATGTGCAGGCTGCAAAGAAAACATCACCAGAATCATTTGAACGAACAACGATAATTTTGTACAAGGTGTTCTTCATTGAAGCTTTCATACAAACATCAAAATAGGTAGAATTTAAATCTTTTGCCACAGAGAAGGATCTTATATACCCTTCATTGAAGAATTGGAAGGATTTAAGCCTGTACTTTTCAATTTGATGTGCTTGAATTTGGTTGTTCGAATGACAAGATAATCATACAGTTGGACAAAAGAGAAAATTGGAGTGCCTCTGAGATCGGATGTCCACGGCAATTGGCTGCATTTATTCTTAAAAATTGCTTCATAAGTGCACTGATCTTCGTTTGGTGCTTCAGCTTTGGTTGTTGATCGAAAACTGTCGTCTTCTTGCCTCTATATCTGAGAAAGGATTGCGTAGGCTCTCAGAATAAGGTCCGCCTTTGACCCAGACATTTCTTCCTTGTAAGCAGCTAAAATCACTTTCAGTTCCTTTATAGTTAAACATTTTAAATCTTCAAGAGAACTAACAGCCTTCTTTTCGGGTAACAGAGATTTGAACTGATCCATTATTACCAAAAAATAACCCAATAATGTCACCAGCCAAACCAGACAAAGCTAACCAAAGAACTGGATTGACAAATGTGCGCTTTGGTCAACTACAACCATCGCCGCGCTTTCAATCGCCAGTGTCACAAACCAAAATGAATTGGGAAAAAGGTCTATTCTGCTTGTGAAAAGAGCCAAGATGAAAAATTTAGTGGTAAAATATATCAAGTAGACCTAATCGACAATGTCAATAAGCTTTACCAAAAGGATTTCGATAAGGAAAACAGATGCTCCCCGACTGAACTCGGAAAATTATGGAAACAGACTTTCCAGAAATATTAGGAACAAAAGTAACAACTGTATATGAAGGACAGAAAAGACGTGTCTGGGTCTATGAAGGGGTCTTGTAGTAGTTTTAAGAAGGGCTGCCGTGATTGGACTAATTCAAATTTCTAATTTGCATGACAAAAGAAAGCTTTCAACTGAGTCTGTGGACAATACTAACCCCCTCTTGCAGTACTTAATATGGCAAAGAGTTTTGGATGACCAAAACATTCAAAACTCGATAGGACAGCGCACATAAACTAAAAATTGAAGCAAGCAGATACACAACAAATAGTGGTAGATTAGAAAGGGAACAAAGGTTTTGTGACTTTTGTACAAAAAACGAGAAAAAAATAGAGGATGAGTTACATTTTACGTTTAATTGCGAATCCAACAACTCCCTGAGAATACAATGTTTTAACAAAATTGACATAGATGTTGAAAAGGGGAAAACGAATAATGAAGAAGAAAATCTAGAATTATTAAAATCAATAGTAAAATCAAACGAAAGCATAAAATTCAAAACATTTGCGACATTTATATATGATAGTGAACAGATACGAATAAAGAAAACGGCTTAGAAAAGATTGATTAAATATACAACTATATAGCTGTGAATTGTACAAGCTTAATTGGAATCAATTTTTATTCATAAGACCATCATAAAAAGGACGAGTAAAGAATTCTGTATTAGTATGTAGGCTTCCAAAAAATTTGATCATAGATATGTAATCGCTAGTAGTTTAGTTAATGTTTGTATTCTGTAGTCTAACAATAGCATATTATATTAATAATATCATATGTATGTATATTGTATTCTGCTAGACCCTTCACAGGGTGTTGAATATTGAATTGAATTGCCATTGGCCAACATGCAGACTTAGTAAAAAAAAATTAAGCATGCCTTCCCATACATGACTAAGCTACTGGTAGTGAGGGTAGCAAACCAACACACATGCACACACGCACCCTTTGAATGCTGGTAGCTAGGGTAGTAAGGGTAGCACGCCTACACATATGTACACACACAACTCTCTTATACTGGTAGCAGGGGTAGCAAGTCTACACATATGTACACACACACCTCTTGTGCGTAAACTGGTAGCAAGGGTAGCAAGGGTATTAAGCCTATACATATGTACACACACACCTCTTGTATACTGGTAGCAATGGGTAGCAAGGGTAGCACACCTACACATATGTACACACACACCTCTTGTATACTGGTAGCAAGGGTAGCAAGGGTAGCAAGCCTACACATAGGTACACACACAACTCTAAGCAAGTTTAGATTTTATATTTTGTTTGTTTTGTATTTTTAAACAATTCTCAAAGTAGGCCGCCAACTTGGAGAATTGTTTAAAAATACAAAACAAACCAAATATAAAATCTAAACTTGCTTAGACTGGACAAAAGCAAAGGGAAGTAAACTATTTTAAGTAATAGTATTGTTGTTATTTGGCCTCCAACTTGGAGAACTGTTTAAAAATACAATGAAGAAAAATATTGAATCTTATTTGTTAAGCTAAAGCACAGTTTAAACCAAAATACGGTACAGCTAACTTAGGTAACCCTACAAACCTATCTTTACAAGCTACAATTACCTAGATACTTATGTACTGTCAGACTGTCGTCAGTCACTAGACTAGGCCTAGGCTCAAGCGAATACTGTACTTTCATTTCGTCTAATGGGGCATTTCCTGCGGCTGACGGAATCATTCAACATGGAGACAAACAGGTTAATGCAGTTTTTCTGTCTGCTGCAGTGATGTTATAGCCAGACCGCCACTGCCTTGCCTTTTTCGCCATTTTGATATTTGTTTTTCAAAGCGTCCATGCAGTATCATGCTGAAGTAGCGCCAATGACTCATTGGTTCAAATACTTATGGATTATTCAAAGCAAGGGCTTTTTCTGGCTATTCCCAACCGTAACCCAATCAAAAGCTTGCTACAATCTGCTACCCTAGGGAATCCCAAACCAGATACCAGCCAATCACAACAAGCATTGTTAAAACTTATACATAATACCTATCAAGGCCTTGCATTGAGGAACTTAGATTTAGGCAGTGCCACAGATTAGCCTGGTGGCAATGCCAATGAATTCAAAAGCAATACTTAACACATCTAGCCCAACTGAACTGTGGAACTAAATGCCTGCTGATTATAAAAATTTATATGGTTGGCAATACATCCCAGAAACTGATGAAAATGCACTGACTGAGCCAGGATTGAAAGTATCCAAGCTATGAATGGGTACTTGTGGGTGATAATTCGAAATGTAACAACAATAGAGTAATAAGAGAACTTACAATGTACCAAGACTTCAATTTCACATTTAGAGTGATGGGAAAAATTGTCCCAAGATATCCCATACCAGCAACATTGTATTTTTCAAATTCATTTCTCACATTGGATTATTTGATAAAGAATCTCTTTTATCAATGTGCGTCACTGAGACTATGTACAGCCTTCGAGGTGACAAAAACGATACATATGACAAATGATACATACATATATCAATGTTAAAAAGTAGCATAACTGGAGCACCAAGTTTCAAAAGCAATTTTTGTTCAGCAATACATTTTTTCAAAATAGATTTTTACCCGTGTCGTCTGATATAAAAATAAACAATTCACCAGGCATCTCTTCTAGGCATTCAACAGTCTCAATAAATATTTCCCTGTTGGTACAAAAGATTATAGTCAGAACTTCTATATAGAATTCTTCAGGGTCAATTGAACGTGTGAAGTTCTGCCTCGCATATTTCATGTTATCTTTTGTACAAGTTCCTTCTGCTAAACTTCCCAGAAACTAGATAAAATCAAGTTCGTTTTGTCTCACTAAGTCAGTCAAAATTTATGAAGCGGCAATGGTGACAAAAATCGAAACGTTACACAGCAGTGATGTTAGACGTCCGTAGTGACCTCAGACGTCCGTAGCAACAACAGACGTCCGTAGTGACCTCAGACGCCCGTAGTAATGTTAGACATTCGTAGTAGCCTAAACGCCCGTAGTAACATCAGGCGTCCCCAATAAACTTAGACGTCCGTAGTGACCTTAGACGTCCGTAGTAACATTTGACATGAGGTTCGACTGCAGTTGTGAGGTGCGCGCGCTGAATGCGCAAAAGATAGAGATGGATTTTTGGCGCCACTCAACTCAACTCAACACCACACCTTCAGATCGGGAAATCAAAATGGACGGGACCGAAGATAAGAATAAAATTGAGCTGGCTGTATCGCTATTGAAAGAAGTCATTAATCTGTCTACATCTACGTCTACTACATCGTCTTCTACATCTTCTTCATCAACAACAACTGGGGCAGCAAATCATGTTAATAATGTTGGCCTAACAAGGGCCTTGCCCTTGGCAAGAAATAACCGTGCGATAGAAAACTTCAGGTAAGGAAGCTATTCATTTTTGTTGTTGTTTGGTTTGTTTCCGATTCCATGTCCTATTTACTTTTCGCAATTGGACATCTGCGTTTCCTATTTCTATGGTTTCCTCTCTACCCTGCAGGGCAACTTTTCCTGCGATGTCAGCCAGAGGAATCAACCATCAGTCATTGAGGCAGGTAATCCCAGAAGGAAGAACTCCCACAAACAGTTTCATTCCGGGGAAATACTTTAAAGTAAAAGAAACCTGGACCAACGAATTTTGCTGCATACCTTATACTTGGTCGAAGGAAACTCCATCGGCTAAGTTAAACGAGACTCTAAGGAAAGCTGGTCTTGGAAAGAAGAAGATTTGCTTTAGCAACAGATTTGCAAACCACGAAGAGGTTTGTAAAAAGCTTGAGGAGGAGTTTTTGCCTCTCACGGACTGTGGAGGCTACACCCTCCTGAGAAGTGTTGGCGGTGGAGTTTGTAGGCCACTGGAAAAACTTCCTATCAACTGGTTCAACATCAAAGACATACGAAGCTGCTTATCTCGGCAGGCTTGTATTTACATACGCCCCATCCAAAAGAATTTGGACATGTCCAAGAAGATTATTGCAGTAAGTAATTTACAAGTGCTATTGACACCTGGATATCACCCCTATCAAATTCCTTGCCCTATTGCTGGCAACTCAAATCCTATGAAATGCCCTGGTCTTGAATCTTTAAAATTTAGATTTGGCCATACATGTTTATTCTTTTATAAGAAACTTGGGTAACCAAGTTTTTTTTACCCCATCTTTTGCTGAGTCAACATACAACCTTATGGGTCAAATACATAGATTCGACACAGGTTTATCCCAAATCAACATGGAAACTTGTTTAGTTAAGTAAATGGAAAATCTTTGGTAGCCTTGGGTATTTGATACAAGCGGGGGGGCTTATTTAAAATTTTGGCTCAGAGGGGAGGGGCTTATTAGAGAGAGGAGCTTAATAGAGAGAGAGGGGGGCGCTAAATAGAGCTATTACAGTATGGTTGCTGTCATTTGTAGGTTCACAAGTGCAGTGCACAAAAGTTTAACTTTCCATACAGGGTAACTTATGTCTCGTTCAATTCCTACCCCTGACCATCCCCCCCGGGACACCCCCGGGCATTTGCGCAAAAAAATTTCTCGGCCCCCGGGCATTTGACTGTAAATTTTCCCCGGCCCCCGGGCATTTGTGCACCAATTTTTTGTTGACCCCGGGCTGCCCGGGTGGGGGATGGTCAGGGTAGGAATTGAACGAGACATTAGTCCCATGATTTCAAACTGAAATTATTATTTATTGATCTACTGTGTATGTTTGAGAGTTGGTTGTTTTGAAGAGACTCTTGCTCCAGAACATTGTATGACAGCTAAATTTAATCCACAACTTATTCATATTCATTGAGAGACTTGTGCGTGAGTGTGCAGCAGCAAGATTTAAGTCACAAGACTAAATGTTAGTGGCCTATTCCCCAGTAGCAGCACATTTCATTTTCCATCTTAGATCAATCTAGATGCTGGTCCAGACTTACAATGCTTTGGTTGTGGGTCAGTGATGGCTGCTCCATTGTTAGAAGAACATATAAAGCACTGCCAGCCATCAATTGATATGAGGTATGAGCTTCTGAATATCTGTCACATGTAGACAAATAACAAAACCTTGACAACTTTTACCTGCTGTCACATTCAAGTTTGCTTTTTTACTCAAACTAGCCTGGATTGGTAAAGTACAAGTTGTGAGTTTGTTTAATTTTCTTTTTAATTCTCTTTCATTATTGTTCAAAAATGGGGACAAAAGTATTCTTTCAAAAGAAAACAGGCAACTCATATTGGTTTCAACGTGCAATTTTGATTTTCTAACTTTCAGCTTTTGTTCAATTTGCAACTGGCAAATTAGGTGCAACTTGTACATAACTTGCAAGGACACCTTACAATATCACAAAATTGTCCCCTGTTTTCTCTTTCAGGATTGATCATGGCAACACTCCATCACCAAGCATCAAGGTTTGTTTTTTCCTCATCTGTTTGCAAAGTGGCATGTTTTCGTGGCTTTTTTGTTTTAACAATATATCTAAAAATGGGTTCCAAAAGAGATACTACACTTTCTCTGAAACAATACCATCTCTGCCACTGGGAGGTACAGGCAACATATTTTTTATTTCTTTTCTTGATATACTATATCAAATCTTTCAAAAATTCAGCTTGCTTGGCCTACAGTTATTGGAGGCACATGATAAAGTGCTTGACCTGCATTAATTTTGAAACCTAGTACAGTCCATCTTATGCCCATGATACTTGGGCCACTGCTTGCTTACAAATTTTCAAGAAAATTTTCAATTGTAATTGTTTAGCAATTTGAAGAGTCTTTCATACCTCAGAATCTATCAGAATGTGGAATATGAAGCATTCCTGGCAGTGGTGGACACTTTGCCAAATATTGGGGGAAACTATTTTGCACCCTCTTGCCTCCCAAGTGTCCGCCACTGATTCTTGGTGTGTTGCTGTGCGTGTATTTGGAAGAGTTATTCTTTTGACAGGCATTCTCTGAAAGGGCATTACAGTGGAACGTGTGATATCTTGATTTGATATATAATAATTTCACTTTGTTTTCATATCAGGTAACTGGTCAAAGGAGAAGTTGGTCAGACATCCAACCTGATTTCTCAGACAGCAGTTCATCAGTTCTACCAGGTAAATCTAATGGTCAAGTTTCTATATCTAAAAGATCTGGTACAGAACCAAATTCAAACAAACTCCTTGGTTGTAATTAGGTATGATATTAATAAATCGTTTTCATAGAGAAAAAAATCCAACCTTTTCTGAACAATTTCATAACACTTTATTTTTAGATGGCAATAAGTTAAATACTAAAAAAATTGGAATAAAAAGCAGATGTCACATTTTCTTAATTTTTCCAACGCCCCGTGGGGATACAGTGCCGAACAGCTCATTCTTGGTGTGGGGATACAAAGCACGATTACTCACACCTGCCACAGCAGTCTATGAGTTAAATTGACAGTAAACGCCACATGTACAAACTACATTTTTCCAGCCAAGCTGTTTTGGATTGTATGTGATGAATTACATTCATGAGATCAGACTGTATTAGATTCTTGAATTGTGATTCTTCCTGAGATAGAGGATGGATTGCATAGTAAGTGGGATAGAGGATGGATTGCATTGTGGTTGAAGCATACTTTTTCAGGTCTATTGCAGGGCAATACTAATTTTTGTTATTTTGCATAATATATAATCAAATTTATAATACTTGGATTGTCATAGCCAAAAATAAGATCAACTCATATGTTTCATATGTTCTTCAAAATAACAACATTCATAGGTTCTTCAAAATAACAACCTAATGAAAAACCTGGGTGAAAGGGTTCTTGCATAAAGGAATAAACATTGAAGACTTCCGGCTGCCAGTTATTACTTGCGGAAGGTTAATGTATGCAGGTTTTTACTGTATTGAGAGTCTCTGTTTATATTTTTCCTTTCTAATTTGTGTTTTTATTATTTTTAGCTGACAAAAATAAAACAAGAAACCTTGAATGTGAGATTTGCAAGCAGCTTCTTTATGATGGAACACAGATAGCAAAACAAGATTCATGTGCCTGTTTGTTCCACAATATATGCCTAAGGCAATGGAAAGACACTGTGCCTATAGGAAAATCAATTGACTGTCCAGTCTGTAGGAAACCATTCACAATAGTAATATTGTGTGATCTCCTTGACCTGAAAACAAGCAGTGAACCAGAGGGAATGCTGGATCTGCCAAACATCATGGCCTTAGATGAAGATGAGTTGGGAAATCAGGATACTCTGGCATCAAATGTAATAAATCAGGAAATTAATGAATCAGGCAATGCACATGAGAGCTCAACCATCCATGAGGTCTTGAAGCAACAACAAAAGAAGGAGGTGACATATACCAAGAGTGGTGAAGAGTCTTTTATGACTGTCCATGTAAGAAGAGGTCATGTATTAGAAGATGGCCTCTCAGAGCTGCTTGAAATAGATCCTGACGAGTGGAGATCATCTTTGAAAGTTACCTTTGTTGGAGAAAGTGGTATAGACACTGGTGGTTTGTCTAGGGAGTTTTGCACGCTGTTGTATTCTTCCTTGGCTGAGTCAAGCCTTGTGTCTGGGAAACCACCAATGCTCACACTTTATATTGCAGAGAAAAGATACAAGAGATTCAGAAAGCCTCATAGCTGAGTTTCCTGACAGCATTCCTGTGTTGAAGGATAATTCAAAAGTCTTCAGAAATTGGGGTTTTCAATGAAATTGTTTCACCTGCTAATTTTCCTGAGATATATGAAATAGGTTACAGCAAGAAAGTGGAATTGTCGAATAAAGCAGGCATCATACATGAAGTTGTTCAGCATTTTCAAGTCAGCTCATGCTTAGAAGAAGTACAGAGCCTTCTAAAGGGGCTGTCAAGACACAATGTGCTGTCATTGTTGCGGGAAAATCCAGAAGAGGCATGCCAATTATTCAATAACCCAATACTGCAGCTGCAAGAAATGTTGGATTTCTTCAAGCCAGAGTGGTCTTCAGAGGGCTCAAGCAGGCGAGTGAAGGAGGATGAGGTATATTATTACTGGGTTAAGTTTCTGAAGGAATGTTCACGGGGAAGAGTAACATGCCGTGCTACTAAAGTGGAAGATTTAGGAACTGACAGTAGTTCCCCAAGAAATGACCCTTCCATTGCAACCTTAAGCTTGGAAGGTGTGATGCAGTTCATCACTGGTTGCCGTCAGAAGCCCATTTCCACATTTGGGCGAATAACATTTGAACATGATAATTCAGACCCCAGTTCAAGAAGGCATGTATTTGCCAACACTTGTGCCATGCAGCTCATCATCCCTGTAAATGCAGCATACACAGGATCTTACAAAAAATTCATCCAGCAGCTTACAGAAGATATATTCAATGGACCGGATTTTAGACAGGTGTGAGTGTAACATGAACCAACATTTTTTATTGTTATTGTTTTGCTGATGTTTGATCTGTGTGATTTTAGGGAAGTTTCCTTGACTTGACTATTTTGTAAAATCCAGTTTGACAGCACTTTACTTTTCTGCTGGAACATACTGTATATATACAGTATATCCTAGAATTTGAAATAAAATTCAGAAACACCACCAAGAGTAGGGCTACCACAGGATGTAAAGTTGATTATTGTTACTGTTATTGTTATTGACTATTTGTTGCTTGGGAGGGGGTACTTCATTGTGGACCTGCATCTGAAGTATGACAACATGAACCACTTGTATGACCTTGATTTGCTACAAGTCTTTGTTTTTGCTTTCCATTCACATTGTCATGGTACACAACGACAATGAAATAACGAGGGAAGAATTAGCAAGTCAAGCAGGATACAATTTTTTAGCATTTCTAACTCATGTGCATAAATATCAAGGAAAAACATGTCTTATCCATGTGTATGAATTTGGTTGGTTTTAAGACTCAACAATGATCCTTTGCTACCAGACTTCCTAGGTTGGTATGAGAGAATCCTTAAAACTACCAACCCATTTATCTGAATTCAGGTAATTAGCAAATAATGATTATTGCATGTTTCTTATATACTTGTTTCTTATAAAAAGAAAGCGTGTACTACGCTTTCAGAAAACGTTTTTATTTTTTTGCTATGAACAGGTCAAGAGCTATGTAACTTAAAATTGAGAAGCTTTTTAAGATTGGTTATTTTATGCAATTTTTTCCTACGTAAATTTTGACAATACCTAAGATATTAGCAACCATTCAGTTCAGTTTGTAGTTACCTGGCATATCGTGAAATATGAAATGTTTTCTTACAGTTGTTATCAGGTTGATACAAGTTCTTCAACGATTTGTTTTGTTTGTAAGTAGTTGTCTATTCCAAAGTTCTCACGTCTTTCTGATGAATCTACAAGTCGATTTAAAGCAGCCAGCTGAGCCACATTCAAAGGACAGCCAGTGTCAGGAACAATCACTTCTGCATTTGACAATGGAGATTCTACAGTTGGTCCTTCATAATCTATGCCATAGGAAGTTGCTTCAGCCTGTAAATATAGTATGTTACATATGCACAATGTCAGTAAATATGGCTCCAGAAATTGATGTTAAAGGGTAATGGTGAGAGACTCCTACATTTATTGATACAATACCTTTCCTCCCAAAATGTGCATCCATGCAGCTGCGGAGCCAGCACTTGAAAAGTTACAAAATTTTATGTGACCACCCTCTTCAAACTCTCGGAAAATGCAAACAATGCCATCTTAGTTAAATTTATACAGTGTACTCGGTTGTAAAGAATATTCATTTGATCGAATCTCGGGAACCATCTATTTGAAGAATGGTGTAAGGGACTATGGGCCAGGGGGGAGCTTTTTTGATCTTGAATTCCAGATCTTGAATTAGGTTGTCTCATCTTGAATTTTAAACCTTGAATTAGCGACTCCCAGGGTCTACTGGGATAAAATGGGTAAGTTTGGGGTAACATGGGCAGGGTGAAAGATTTGGATAAATTTTGCCAAAATCTTTTTGGAGTTTTCCCCTAGCTAGAACCCCTTTAACTACCGAATATTGATTGATCAGTCCAGAGTCAGAATATTGATTTTCAGTTCAGCCTGCCCACGGGTCTACCAAATAAAGACATAATGCTTGTGACATATTCCCCATTTGGATGATGGGTCTACACATACTGTAAGCTAACTTGTTTTACCCTATACCATATTTATGCATATGGGTCAGTGGTGGGCACCTGCCAGGCAAGGGTTATGATCGCCCCCAATGTTGCCTAAAAAAGGATCTTTTGTTTAAAAAGAATATAAATAAAGAATGCTCCCTAACTGAAACAATATAGCTTTGGCCCCTTATATTTGGCAAAGTGTCCACCATTGGAATTGACGCCTTTAAAAGCGTTCTCATTAGATCAGCAAGGATATCTAAGCACTTATATATCCTTGCTCATCCAATTCAACCTAAATTCGTTTGAGCTGTTTAGTAGGAATGAGGTATTATAAAACTGAATACATGCAAAATACAACTGGCATGGATGGCTACTCACGTCTGACCTGGGTTCCCAAATTTCCTCTGCAACTGTTGAACCAGAATTAGCAATGTTATGCAGGCCATATATCCAAAGTTGATTTGGTGTCATACTATTGCAGCTGCTGATTTTGTGTCTGTCCCAGCCTTCAGTGAACATTGCAAGGTGGTTGTTTATTCTTTTTAAATATGTGTACTGCAGACAAAACATATGAATTTCATTGTCCACATCTAGCAACCCTTCTGCTTCAAGAAAACTGAATACACAATAATAGATATAAACAACACCCAGGTATACATCAACCCACAACCTTTCAATGCGTTGGTTGTGGGTGCTTTTGCTGGCAATGAAGCTTCCCCTGTCAGTACCACGTTTCTTTATCATGAACCTTGCTACATCCACATTTTCAACTCCATGATCACCTCTCACTCTTGAAGGAAGGCCAAACTTGTCAACCGCTGCTATGAATGCTTCTAAGACTGTTGAGGCTTTGTTATTAGTATTACATTCAAGGAATATTTTTTTTCTTGAATACCCATCAATGCCTCTGTGAATCACCAACCGCCATCTACACAAGGAAAAAGAAAATTTCATAATAGAGGAAAAACCCTTGAAATTGTCCAGAATAGTAGGTAGATATGTTGCTTCAAATATCTAAAAATTGATCGGATAAACTCAATCTTCCAAGAAAGCATTTTTGCAGATGTACAGTATTAAGAAGCAACTCGGTTCTCTTTTCTCATTCTTCATTGACTTCCAGCCTCATTCAGCAATTTTTTAAAGTTGTTTTGAGATCCTATTTCATTACATGTCCCAATACACGTATTTTTTTTATAAGAAACTGCCCATAAGAAACTCAAATCTCAGACTGCCAAAAAATTAAGAAACTTCAGTACTGGGAAAATACAAGTTAAAACACTATTTATTTTGATATAAAGGAAATCCTTAACATATTTTTACTTTGTTTTTACGTGTTTCCTGTATCATATTACTCGTAAGGTACCTGAGTAATGTCTAAACATTGGAAAGGCTTCAGAAAACAGTGTTTTGAAATGTTCATGAGGGACAGGTAGTGAACATGAAGATTGTTATGAAACCTTTAAGAAACTCCGAGTACTGAAAATCTGATCTTTTTAAGAAACTTTCAGTACTGGCCCAAATTCTTAGTTTCTTATAAAAAAAAAATATCAAAGTTTTGGTTTAATAAATCTATTTTTATTTCATTGAAATACTGTACTGTACCTTATAAGCTTGTGATGGCCATCTATGTGCCAAAGTGACAGTGGACCATGTACTTGATATTTTCTTCTATGTACCAATTGTAACTGAATCATCCTTAAGAGAACTCCTTCTGGGTCCACTCTTTGCATAGCTTTCCTCAGTTTTCTTTCCTGTACCCTTAAACCATCAGCCAAAAGCAAACCATTCATGCGCCTGTATCCACAATTTGGGAAATCTTTCATTTTTTGCAGGATCACGTTATCCAGTCTTTCATCAGTTACATCACTGTATAGTTGTCCTATTTCAAGGCCATAATCTTTCATCCTTCGTTTTATTGTTCGACTGCTTACTCCTATCATTTCACTTATTTTCTCTGTTGAAAATCCATGGGACAAATAAAACTCAAGTTGACATTTGGGAATATTGAAGGCGGGACGCCCCCGGATACCAGTTAATATCAATGGCGAAAGGTAACCTTCATTTATGTCTTCATTTACAATATGAATGCAATGTTTAGCTTTACCAATGAGATCTATGACAATTGGATTTAGATCATACAGGTCATTAGCCTTGACTACAATTTCATGTAGGTTGTCTAGTTGAAATTGAATTGAGTCTAAATCATCTTTTTTCAGACAAGGCTGTTCCAGTCTGCTGATTAAGGTTAATAAAATTCCTCTGATGCGATTTTCGATAGTCTCCAATGGAGCAGTGCAGCACTGTAAAAAGAAATGAATAAAGTTTTAATCTTGACATCGAAGGCTGAGGGCATACGGTAACATGTAGCGACTCATGAGTTGATTACATTCAAAAGAATACAAATCAGTGAAAGATGGCCAATAAACGGCATTATTGATAGTATCCAAAACTTCAATTATCATTTTATCTAAAAAAAAGATGATCCTGTCCATTTGTGCTTGTGCCATATCAAAATTCACATTACCAAGCAGCGCAGCATGAATATTATGATTATTCAATGTCTGCAGTGTTTCTGAACTTTTCTAACAAAATTGGAACCAGTGGCAGTACAGTATAGGCCTATATTATATCAGTCTATATCGTCCTAAAAATGGCCTAAATGAAGGGCAGCCCTTATTCGATGATGAGATGAAAATATTTTGAAGACAAAATGAGAACATCCCCTCAGGAAAGTCAATGACAAGACTGTTGCCAGTCAAGACCTTAGAACTGAAAAAAAATTACGTTAAATACTAGATACTCACAGACATTCTCGGTGTATCTCTCGCTTGTGGCATCCTTGTCAAAAACAAACTATATTGGTCCAATAGGTCATATTGGTCTGTAACAACATCATTTCCTTCGCGCAAGAGTCCGTCTATCTTTTGCGCATTCAGCGCGCGCACCTCACAACTGCAGTCGAACATCATGTCAAAGGTTATTACGGACGTTTAATGTTACTACGGACGTCTAAGGTCACTACGGACGTTTGATAAGGTCACTACGGACGTCTAAGTTTATTGCGGACGCCTAAGGTCACTACGGGCATCCGATATTACTACGGGCGTCAAGGTCGCTACGGACATCTGTTGTTGCTACGGACGTCTGAGGTCACTGGTCACTACGGACGTCCAACATCACTGCTGTGTAACGTTTCGATTTTTGTCACGATTGCCGCTTCATAAAAATTACCACATATGGGAATACTGAATGGAACCATTTCACTTCAAATACTTTAATGCGTCAAATTCATTTTTGCAGGTGGAAGTTTGAGAAAATTGGCACTTATGATAATCTGCAGTCCGCCAAATGGCAAACGATTCTTCAGTTTCCTGAAAACAAACTCAACTGCTTCGAAACCTTTGCACTTATTTGTGATCCTTCATCTAATATCAGGACATCAAAGTTCTCCCAGTTTTTCAACTTCCAAATATTTGTCTCTATTTGTTTAAACAGTTCTTCCTTCTCACATCCGCATGCAGTGGCATTCCCAGAGGAAAATAACTGGGATGGACAAAAAGTTTGGGGGTCTGGAGGATTTTTTTGGGGTCACGCCCTTCAAACGCTCAGAAAAGGGGGAAACGCCCATTCTAAATCATTCTAATGCAATATAGAAATAAGCAAAAAATCAGCCATTTACCAGACTTAGTTCAAGAATTATCACACTGATGTATAAAATCTGCAACAAAAACAAAACGTTTTTCAAATTTACTACTGTATATGCAAATCAATGATAATATTTCTGTCTGGTGTCTTTTCTTACTGGTTTCAAAAAAATCATTTTACAAGGGAGGTTTCCTATTAGTCTTAGTTTTAAATGCATCTACGAGATTGTCAAGCTCAATTTTTTCAGCAATGTCCCTTTCAATACTTATTTTAATAAGATTTTCCAATCTATCATCTGACATTGACGCTCGAACGTATGTATTTTTTAGCTTTACTTTGCTGTGTGCTCTTTCACATGATGCTACTGTTACTGGCAACATTGCGATGATTTTCACCAATTCATACAATCGGGGAAAGTGTGCTCATTCCATTTCTGCTGAAAATCTTTAGCAACAAAGGAAGGCATAACCATGTTACTGGCAGTTGCACTGTCTTGTCATATTCTGCCAATTCCTTGTCCTTCAAATACTTTTCATATTCTGTTTTCCATCCTTGAACCTCAGTTGACATTGAGACCAGTATGAACTGGTCGCCACTGTTTTCAATATCAATTCCAAAAAAAGCAGCCATCTTTTTCACCTTTTCAACATTTTCTGTTGATAGCGTGGAAGGATGACAAATGCTGGCAAGCAACAAAATTTCACAAGCCTGTGAAGAAAATCTCTTGTCCAGCTCATTGATGAGTCGATCCAAGAAGGGGAAATAAAATGCTTGTCTGAATCTATCCTTTCCTAAATAAGATGGATCTGACGTTTCCTCATGTAGTGCACTACTCTTTCCATAAAGGATTCCGGAACCATGACGAAAATGAGCAGGGATTGTCCGTTTGCGTTTGGAAGTGTTCTCATTTTCAAATGTTGTAAAGCCTAGTTTTGATTTTTGGCAATAGTTCTCTGCTTCTTGCTGAAATTCTTTCATCTTTTTATCACTTCTTAGCAAATGCAATGTTTTCTGCAAACACTGTATACCAGAAACAGCAGAGACCAGCTCAATATCTTTGAACTGAAGATATTCAGAAACAGACCTGCATAATACGAAACATTTCTTTAAAACAAAGCACACAACGATAAACTTAAATTTCTACATCCTCAACAGCAAACCATCAGCTGCTGATTCACCCTCAGCTGACATTTCATTTAACATTGCTAAAATGGCTGGCAAAGTATTAATGATGGTCTCCAGGTTATCCGATTTGGCAGTCCATCAAGTATCTGAAAAAGAATGCAAGGCTGTTTTTCCTTTAGCGATTCCGAATTCCGCCAATTTTCTTTCGCAGACAGGATGCCTCTTTGGAGAGCCTTCCATGAAACAATATACTGAACCAATTATGTCAAAAAAGTCATTAACAGTTGAGATAGTTGCTACACTTTTCTCCAATACTAAATTGAGCCTGTGCGCAAAACAGTGGAAATATGTAGAATTAGTTGCTCCAGAATTGGTAAAGTGTTGTTGCACACCCTCATCTTTTTCGGACATATTGCTTGCTCCATCAAATCCTTTTCCTACTAGATTGGAATAGGTAAATTCATCTCCTCCAGAATTTCAATGATAATTTCTGCCAAATTTCTTCCTCTCAAGCTGTCTATGCACTCTAATTTGATACATCGTTGCCAAATTTGAAAACTATACACCTATCGTAGAACAACAGACATAAATGCTTGCTTGTGTGATGTAACTTCATCGCACTCAATTGAAAAATATTTGGCGCTTACCACTTCTCGTTTAATTGTATCTGTTATTAAATGACTCGTGATACTGAACATTTTGTTTTTCAGTTTGTGGCGAAAAGTAAGACAAGTTCTCGGGATGATTCTCTTTCCATCGCTTTAGTGGCTGGTGGTACTTCGCCAGAAAATATATCTCTTCTAGGAAGTTCCCACGATTACTAGAATCTCCTAACTCATCATGACCTCTGAAAGAACTGTTTTGCCTTGCTAAATGTCTGATAACATCAAATATGACACCAACAATGCCACGATTCTCCTCTCCTTCTTTCTCATTTCTTGCAATTGAGGCTTGCGATGCTCCTACCAATTGCATGTCGATTGGGGTACTGCTGCTCTTAAACCTTTGCATGCTGTCCATCGACAGATCATGCATTGTTGAAGTTGAATGCTTAGCTAGTTTTCCCTTGGCTCCAGTTGCATTTTTCCACTGCCTAAGCCCTTCCTCAGTAAATGTGGGCTCGGAGCTGCCAACTGAAAATTGTTGCAATATGTTAGATTTAACACACAAAAAAGTGAGATTGAAAGACGGTTTAAAAATTTAGTAAATCAACATTACTCAAGCTACTTTAAACTGTAAAATTTAATGTATCTTTTTTATTTTTGGTTAGAAAGGCTTTTGTTAAAAGCCCTGAAGGGGTCAAAAGTTGTAAAAAAAGAATTAATTTTGGAAAATCCTTACGGAGACTACCAAAGCATCTGCAGTAGAAACAGAAAGCGGCATCTTTTTTAACAGAGTACTCAAGCCAAAGATATTCGTCAAACCAACGTGATTGAAACCAGAATTCACGTTGACCAATGGAAGATCTCAGAAAATCAATGATTGGTTTTATAGGACCAGCGTTAATAACGTACTGTCTCGTTGATTCGTTGACAACTTCTACTGATGGATCATGCGAATCCATATTTGAAAGTGATTGAAATGAAATTCAGCAGTCGATTATTTCCCAGTTGAAGATGCTAACATCAAGTCTCAGAAGAAAATTTTAAGTTGACAATATATTATCAAGGAAATTTATTTATCTCCAACCACCATTTCCCAAATTCATCCAATCAAATTTTAGGAAGTACTCTTAGGTACCTAATTGCCGTCCCCCCCCGCTAATTAATTTTTGAAAATTTTTCCAACCCCCCTGCTCTTATTAGGACCCCCCCGCTTATTAAATTTTTCAACTTCGCGTAAGTGACGCGTATTGAAAATTTATATCAGAGTATTCAAAATCACAAAATAAATAGATACCAGTCTTGCATAGACAAAATAAGATAAAAATTCAGTCTGGGGAAGGAGAAAATCCAACCCCCCCGCTAATTGGGACCCCCGGCAATTAATATTCATCAAAAAATCCAACCACCCCGCTAATTGGGACCCCCCCGGCAATTAGGCACCTAAGAGTAAGTAGAAAATGAGGCAATCGCTTCATACAGCTATGCAATATGGAACTTACCCTTCAACATCACTATGGACGTCATGGAATGAGGAAATTCCTCCTGGTGATAATTTAGAATAAAACATCCCGCTGCATTTCAACAACAATATGAAAATAGCAAACAGATTAAGCAATTAATTTTTCTATTCATCGCTGAGGACGTCTAATAGCTGACAATGTTTACGTTGAAAAAGAAAATTATAGATACAGATATCTTAGATATCCTATTGACATAATCAATAAACAGTTTTTGCATTAGGCAAATTTGCATTACAAACGACTTTAAAACGGTTTCAACGAGTTGGAAAATCGATGTCTGAGAGAACTGGGGTGGTCATGTCCACCCCAGTCCACCCCGTGGTGACGCCACTCTCTGCATGTTCCGATTCCAGGAAAGAATGTAACGTCATAGCATTTTTTAACAAGAGGAAAGACATGGTAGAGAAACTGGTCACTTTGACATTCTTTGTGGCCTCAAGCAGTCCAATTACAGCCTTTGCCAGTGTAGCGTACATGGGGTTCTTCTTTTATGGCGGTCATCAAGAAACACCCAAAGGGCATAGGCCAAAGGCCTAGCCCCTAAGAAACAATACAACTTTTAATACTTCTTTTGATCTTTTCTGATTGATCTCAAAACCAAGACTAACTTGAAAACTAAAATGAATCACATAAAATACAAGAACACGGAAACTGGTTTACATCATTGTCACTCAACATTACACATTGCACGGAAACATAACTTTACACTACAGGATTAAGAACATAATGACAGAGATAGTAATTAACAAGACTACTAGTTAACTTAACACGTTACACCATCCCCTCCCTTTAGAACATGATTCTGTTAATTTCGAGTGTCCTCTGCATTAAAATACTGGATAAAAGAAAAACAAGAAAAAGAAAATCGAAAAATTGCTAAAGCTTAAAGCTAAGGAGCATGAAGAAATAAATACATCACTGTTACACTGTCCTAATTGATCTCAGCAACTTCTTTCAAAAGTAAAAGTCTTCATACCATAATCGCAAAAACGAATACGTGGCAAGGCCTCAACCATAGCGCCCACTCCAACATCATCAAAACTCAAAACGCCCAAAGGCACATCCAGTGCGTGCAGATTGCTCGATGATTAGATCATTTATAGTTCACAATTTCAGGAATGATACGTTGTTGTAACTGCTGTCTGTTTTTTTTTCTCTGAATACTCTGTCACTTCTTTGCAACAAGTCCTGTAAAATTTAAATTCTGTTCATTTCCTTGTGCTGCAATCTGCAACCGGCTTTTCCTAACAGTAATACATTGTGGCTCAGCATTGCCAGCTCTAAAATCTTCTGTTGTAAGTTATTTAAGTTTGCCATACTGGCAAAATGCCCAGGTCATATCATTTCGTGTGCCATTCCCATCAAAATGCCCTTTTATTTTTTATGGTCATTTATTTATTATTTATGGTCATTTATTTATTTTCTATGGTCATTTATTTATATTTTATGGTCATTTATTTATTTTTTATGGTCATTACTCAGCCATTTATTTTTCATTGCCATTTACTTATTTTTCATGGTCATTTATTTTTTATGGTAATTAAATAAGCCTTTTTTCAGTATGGTCATTATAAATTCTTTATGTATGGTAATTAAAGTATTATATTCGCAATTCCACAAATCTCACTCAGAAAGGGAAACGGCCTACAGCTCAATGTGAGAGGCATGTTGCTCACAGAACCAGCAGCCAGAGCCCTTGCAGCAATACACGATCTTTCTAACTCAGACATCGAACAGATGGCTGCTGCATCGCACCAGGTCCAGCCTAATGTGCCAGAAAGGTCTGTGGCGCAGTCACTTGCCAGATTGTTTCCAACATTTGGCTCTGCAACGACACAGCAGAGAGGGAGAAGCAGTTCGGGTTCACCTGTTTGCTGTGGCAAGAAAAGAAAATCAAAGACAAGCAAGCAGGGAAGGCCTATATCGGATGTTGTATACAAAGACTTGGTTTTATGTCCATATGGTACAGAGGACGTGCCCACCCATAAGAAAAGGGTTGTCCTTGAACGTGAGGCTCGGGTTATACACGAAATTCCTCTCCAAAGATCTTGGACAGCGTCAGAGCTACGTAAAGAATTCAAAAAGCATTTGCCTGTGGAACAAAGATGTTTTGAGTTTGTGAAGGTAAGCCCATGCCATCCAACTTGCTTGCGTGCCTAGAGATTCAGATTTAGACTCACGTGGCAATCAGATTCATGTACAATATAATATTTCGCAATAGATGCATCTTTGTTTCTAGATTTTAAAGAGTACAACAATCCTATTACAACTGTATTTGACAACATATCAACCTGTTCCAGGCATCATTATTTATTTTCTAACCTAAAGCACTTTTTCTAATAAGAGATTTGGTTTGGTTGATTCAGAATGGAAAGCAACTGATGTGTAATTAAAAACAATCCCCATTAATGTATTTATTTTGAGTCCTCTGCGCCCTTTCTTTACTCTCCTATGGTTTTCACCACCATGTTGCTTATGTGACCTCTTATTTGCTATGAACCTATGAGTAACCATCATAGTTATTCTGCAGCCCTTTGTATTTACATTCTTTTAATCTGTAACTCTCTTTTGTGTCCATACCATCTTTATCAAGCACTCCAGTGCTATCATATTACATACTATGAGCTATTGTCATACTAACTATACTAAAATTATTACTCACTTATTGTTCCAAATATGGCATCTGGTGTTGAAATAAGTGGTGAAGTGCTGTTGAATTTGGCTGGGCAAGGTGCTGTTTATGTCCGACAGTTATTTCTAGAAGTAAATGGCGATTCTGATTCTGATTTTATGAATCCTGCATTTGAATTTGTGTCTTCTGGTGAAAACACAACTACACCAAAAGATGATGACTGCCAGGTACTGCCTCCTCCTTCAAGAAGAAGTTCAACCATTATCAAAATACACATAATGAGCAGCATGAGAATGAGCAAGCATTCTACACACAGCAAGTATCATCTGCCATATCTTCACATTCTCTTGATATGATGGGACCCAATGCCGATGACACTGACAGTCAATTCAATTACTTTCCCACAAGAGCACCACCCCTTCTTAATGATGACCAGTCATCTGTAAACCCACTTACTACATTGTTTTCCGGAGATGCTTCTGAAGATTCCATCACACAGCCCAGCATAGCAACATCAGATGATGCCGCTGATGCTATAGCAACTATGTATGAAGCCAAAACTTTTCAAAATAAGAAGAAGTCATTTGAGACAAGATATGCTTACAGTGTTTGAGAATGATTCAATAATCAGATGCGACTAGTTGTCACGTTTTTCAATCAATATGGAAAAGAGAAAAGAGTTGTTGTGAACAGGTGTTGTGAAGGAGGCTATTTTATTGTTTTTGAAAGATGCTTTTTTTTTTTTTTCTTTATCATCATGAAAAATTTAGACCTACAATATAGACCTAACATTACTCTCAAAGTAAGTTTTAATATGATGGATTAGAGGTGAAAAACATCCGTTATCGAGTCTCCTCTAACTCATCATTGTAAATTAAACGGATAAATTTCAACAAAATTAAGGTTCTTTAAATTACAACAAGTACAACAAATACAACAAACACAAAGTTCAAGGCCGAGCAACTTGTTCCATCGTACGACGGGTTCATTTGAAACGATTCGTTTGAATTATAAAACGTACAGTAGCATCTCAAATCATCTTGTTAGCTATTTCATTGAAGTTTGAACTGCCAAAAAGCAACAAATCGCATAAATAATCGTCAGGCAATTGCGTCACATCATTATTAATTATATCTGATACTTCACCAAGCAGGTCATTTCTGTGATCTAAGTGGAGTGTACAGTGCAGGAAAAAATGAACCGTGGATTCAATTCCTTCTTTACAGCTACAAAGGGGACTTTCACAGAGGAAGTTGTGGTGGAACCTGTGCTCATTTAATTCACTAAAATGGACTCCAAGCCTCGTTATAACTGCTGAATGATGCCTGTTAGTGATTCCATGCAGGGAATTCATTGATGGTCGAATTATTGAAATTAAAGATTTTTTGAACTGGGATATTGTCGAACAGGTTCTTATTCGAAGATCCAGTTTGTTCCATATGCTAACGCAAAAGGGAAAGAAGCTCTTCGAATACCTTTGTGAGGAAGAAATGACTTGTCTGAAAGCATTAGTCTGCCGTAATTGGTAGTCACTCTTATTCTCATTGGGGACACACTCACGCAGATAATTTGGAGTTTGATTATTGATTATTTTATAAAAGAGACAAAGTCTAGGGTACCATCGTCTATTGCTAAGCGTCTCCCAGCCAAGTTCCTCAAGGAGTCTGTCAGTGTTTGTACCCTTCCATGCACCGCTAACTGCCAAGGCTGCCTGATATTGAGTAGACTCTAATTTGCGAGAAAGAGGCATACTTTGATCATGATAGATTATATCCCCATAATCTAAATGTGGTCTGACAAATAGTTTGTACATTTGATCAAGTATGTCCCTTGAAGCATATTTGGAAAGAAAATGGATAATTCTAATTCCTTGTTTTGCCTTTATGATTGCCTCCCTGATGTGCTCGGCAAACGTAAGTTTTTCATCCAGAATGAGACCTAAATGTTTATGACTCTGTTCTGTGTTTATTTGGTAATCATTGAAACTGAGTGGTTGATGAGGATCTTTTCTTCGTTTGCTTGAAAAAATTACTTCTTTTGCCTGCTTGGTTGGATCTGGGTTGAAGCTCATCTTCCAGCGATAGGCCCAATCTTGTATAACGGAAAGATCATTGTTTAAGATTTGAAAAGATAAGTTCGCCTCTGAAACTATTTGAAACATAGAGGTATCATCAGCAAATAGTTTTACATGAGACGAGACATTCTCCGCTAGATCATTGATATAGACCAGGAAGAAGAGTGGTCCAAGGACAGATCCTTGAGGAACACCTGCTGAGACACGCCCCCACGAAGACATTTTACCATTCAATACGACACGCTGAAATCTCTCAGAGAGAAAATCTTTGATGAGAAGAAACAAAGGCCCATCAATACCATTAACTTTGAGTTTAAGAAGAAGCCCCTCATGCCAAACCCTATCAAAGGCTTTCGATATGTCTAAGAAGACAGCCCTAGTTTCATGATGATCCTCAAACGCTTTATAAATCTCATGAGTTATTGAGAGCAGTTGGTTTATAGTGGAGTCACCTGGCCGACAACCTGATTGATTGGGCGAAATGAGATCATTCTCAGACAAATGCTTATATATTTCATGAAAGATGCTTATGAATCATTGATGGTTGGTGAATCAGCAAGATTACCTTTCATCCGGCATGACATGAATCTGGCCAAGTTGGCATCTGTTGGAAGAATTCTCCTGAAAGGTTATCGGCAAGAGAACTATTGGCCTTTGAAACTAAGTTACGTCTTCATGGCCATTTTTCTGCTTGGGGAGGGTGCAGTCACAGATGATTTAATCTTTGATTCATTCAAGATTTTCTTGTCACATTCTGAATCCAATCTTGTCCAAAGCCTCAAAGAAGGTGAAGCATCTTTGGAGGATGAAGATACCATGGATTTCTTTTCCACATTTGAATGCAAGTGACTTGTCACAATTGAAAAACATAAGTAATATCTTGGTTGAGATTGGGCACAAGGAGCTAATCCAGAAGCCTCAATACATTGCTAGATGCTGGCAAGCAATAAAGAATTGATTGCTTACTGCTATAGGAAGCATGGGATTTCTCAGTGTTTTATATGATAAGATGAAGCCATCTTCAAAAAAGGTGGTTGGAATACTTACAGCTGATGTAAGTGTACCAGCACATGCAGAGGTCTTTGCCTATCTAAAAAGGTTTGTTAAGGGATGGATACAAGTAAGCGAGAATAACCGTCAATAAGGAAGTGAATAACTAGACGGTAGCACACAAGTTTATGGTTGCCATCAATGTGCCATAGAGAATTTGGTGCAGGAACAGAATACTTCCTTCTGTAGATCAGGGCTTGCCAGCGAAGTACCGCTCCGACAGGGTTTAGAGTTCTCAACATCTCCCGTACTCGCTCTCATGGTAAACTAAAGCCACGATGTCCTAAAGCACCCATTAGTCGCCTTTGGCCTATGTTTGGAGTCAGGCTCGGGATTTCTTGAATTACTTGAATCAATCGTTCATCTAAGAAGATAGAAAAAATCATAAGAATTTCTATTCAAGTGCATTTGCTGTTTTATTTTATTTCAATTCATTTGAAGTTTTTGGGAATTTCTCTTACCTGATATGGCATCTTCCTGCTGTATTTCATGTTCTATATCAAACAATTCCCTTCTTCTTCGCAGGGTGCTTTCACTAATTCCTAGCAGCTGAGCAATTTTCGTCCAAGAAAAGTGCATATTTTTGAGGAACTCGATTTGCTCTCGAGAAACAGCGATGTTGGCCTTCTTGGCCCATCTAGCGAGGCAAAAGAACACCTAAATCTCAGCACATTTTCCCGATTTCTGTCGTCCAAGTCTATATCCTGATGTAGGAACTGATGCATGCTTCTTAGTTCTGATAATAATGTATCCAAACCTGCAATGTTGTGAGCAACATCAGGCAACCCCTCCAAGCTTATCTTCAACAAAATTAATGTGGCTATCGCATCTTCCATTCTGTGTATTGTCCACTGCACATCAAAGTCAGCCATACTGTTTGATATTTCTGCTAACATTAACCTAACACCTTTAAAAAATACATGCACACCAACTGAGTTTCTCTCTCTCCTAAGCTGCCTGTTATGCGCCATGTTTCAGTCCTCGTTACAGCTGAACTGTGTACTATAATTCATTCACAAATTTGAAATTCTAATCGAAAGCTAATTGCCATATAAAAAAAGGAAATGACTATCAAAAATAATTGACCACAAAAAATAAGTTAATGACCATAAAAAATAAGTAAATGACCACAACAAATAAGTAAATGACCACAAAAAATGAATGACCATAAAAAATAAGTAAATAACCATAAAAAATAAATAAATGACCATGAAAAATAAGGAAATGACCAAAAAAATAAATAAATGACCATAAAGAATAAATAAATGACCATAAAAAATAAAAGGGCATTTTGACGGGCATGGCACGTCATAATATCATATTGATCAAGTCACCACCATCTTTTTTCTCAGTCACTTCAGACGAATGAGGAAGGTTTTGTCAGATAGTTGATCTAAAATGCTTGCTATCATTTGACGCCAAATCTCTGGTCCAGGTCAATGTGGAATACATTGTGAGAAACGCTATCTGTAAAAACGACTACCCATATCACCACCCGGTCAACTCCGTTTCGTCACAATTCGACAAGGCAAATCTCTGACTTAAAATTCCATTCAATTTTCGATGGTCGAGGCCCTCCAAGATCATTATTTTTTTATGCCGAAAATTCTTTCCGTACAAGCCTCCTCCCATGTGTTTCTCCTTCTTTCTTTTGTTCAATGTTGTGGAAAAGTAACAGTAGAGCACCTCAAACAAAAATAACTACTTTTTAGTGAAAACAACATTGATTAGGGGGGAGGGGTTGTGATCTTTGAATAATGTAAAGAAACCCTTGATAGGTCCCCTAACTATTGTCCAGGATTGTCTCTATTTAGTTATTGGATTGGTGACATTTCTGTCTGTACTAAAATAAGAAACCTGCGATTCTGTATTCGGAAATAGAAATTATTGTAACGAATTGCTTATCTTAATATAGGTCTAGCATAGTTGTGTGAGTACAACGTGCCTTTGGGAATAATTTGTCACCTTATTTATCTACTAAGGTATACAGACCCACACCAGTTGGCAAGATCGGTAATGTAAGAGGTTTAATTTACAAATCCTGCACGTCACAGTTACTGTTACGAGATGGGAAACAAAGAAGTTTAAAATAAATCTAAGCTTGTCATCTCCCTAATAACAGAAACAAGTATCAACAACAAGGCTAATTCAGTAGGCTAGCATTACGGCATCACGATCAGTTAAAGCTCAAATTAAACCCCTTGTGAGCACATTTTAGCAAATAGCTTCATTGAAATGGACTCTGGGAGTGAGCTAAACAACAGAGTAACGAAAAAAATTATCTTGTGATTTACAGTACAGCAGACTTGCAAAAGTTTCCTACTTGTCGTCATTTTGCAGAGGCCGTTGTAAAGGCTTTTTCACAAGGAAAATCGAAAGACACCATTGTACGGTGGGCATGTTGTAAAGAGGAGCATGAAAATGGAGAGAAACACTATCATATGACAATAAAGTTAAGTGGGAACAGGAGCTGGTTGCCAGCAAAATGCTACTTGCAGAACAATGATGAGATCTCGGTGCATTTTTCTGATAATGATGACCATCATGATTATTATAGCGCCTACAAATACATCACAAAAGAGGATAGCAATGTACTTCACAGCGACGGACACAAAGACCTTTCGAACCCAACATCTCCAAAGACATCAAAGGCAAGCAAGTCTCACAAGAGAAAGTCCAACGATTTTAATGCTGGTTAAATCAACCAAAAGCAAGATTTCTCAACGGGGAATAAAAGCGGAAGATTGTCAAACCTAGATGTTGCCGAGCATATAGTAGCGACGAACATAAAAGTAGACAACAAACTATACGCACTTGCTAAGGAGCCGAAAAACGAACGGAAAACCGATCTGGCTATGTTCATTCTTGGAAAGTCGCAGAAAAGTCTGAATGACTTGTCTGCTCAGCTGGGAAAATGGAGCATGCACCTGAAGCTATCGAAAGGAGCAAGAGAACAAGGATGCAAATGATACAAAAAGAACTTGAGCAGGATTGTACGTTTGGTTGCCATGGGAACTGGATAACCTGTGCATTGGAAGTGCTGAGAAATAACGAAATCAATGTCTTCTTATTCGCAGCATCATTGAGAGAGCTGTTGTTGAAGGGACATGGAAAATACCGCAATTTAATTATAATTGGCCCAGCTAACTGTGGAAAAACTTTCATGCTTAACCCATTGAATGGTTTTTCCTAACGTTCACTAACCCTGCAAACACGAGTTACGCTTGGATAGGGGCAGAGAGGCAGAAATTATCTTCTTAAACGACTTTAGGTCATGGAAAGACATTCTAGTACTGCTAGAAGGCCAACCAATTCATTTTGCTGCACCGAAATCAACATATGCCCAAGACATTTATTTTGACAAGGACACACCCATTTTGGCAACAAGCAAAGAGCGCATTCAGTACATTGAAAGTACAACACCACAGATGAAAAAGAAAATGAGATGGTGGAAGCAAGATGGCGAATTTTTGAATTTCGGCATCAAATACCCGAATATGATCAAAAGGACATACCAAAATGCAAGGGATGCTTTGCAGAATAAGTCATGATGGGACGTGACATTTAATTTCATCATGACACTGAATATCGTATATTTGTATTCAGTCTACTTTTTCTGTTTTCACGTTTGTATTTTAAAAATTAACATAAATCAATAATTAAGTATGTAAAGACCTACTCTGTAATTTAGCTATGACTGCTGATCATAATCTCTATTTTGATATGTGATACATGTGTACTTGATGGGTAGTGAGCACATTTACTCTTTATAAAAATATTCAGCGAGTCAGCAACAAGTTAGCAACGGGTCAGCAGTTCAAAAATATAAAATCCTATTGGACTCAACAAGTCAGCACTGGTCAGCACTTCTTTTTAAATATATATATATATATAATTTATAAAAAAGTGTTGCTGACTCGTTCTGACCCGTTGATAACTAAGCATATGAACATCGCAAATTGCTGACCCATTTTGCTGACCGGTCACTGACTCGTTGCGCTCATTGCTGACCCATATTAACAATCTGTTTATTAGGTAAATTGTTTCTGAAAACAAGCCATTCCTTGTCATACAAACATACACATCGTTGCAATCAATACTGTACATGCAATCATATACACAACTACAATTAGAAATTAAAAACACATAGGAAAATATTGTCGCATGTATGTCTTGCTAGTTGCAATCAAGATTAAAATTGGTGCATACAATGACTAAAACTTTACATTATACAGCAAGACTGTTAATCATTTAATACTTAATTCTTTTCCTGTTGGTGGCAATTATCATTTTCACTCGTTTAGGCATTGACTCAATTATAGTATCGATTTTTTCAATTCGAATAGATTTCAATACATCCACAACTCTTTGTTGAAATTGCTTCTTTGATTCATAGGAGTGTTACAATCAATCGCTTTTTGTTTGAGTATTCTTTTCGCCATTGCAAAGACATTCTCAATAGGATTTATGTCTGGACTTCGAGGTGGAATCGGAAAGAGTTCTGAGTTTACACGTTTCATAGCTTGTTTTTCCAGACCACAATTTTGCGAAGGGTCTCCATCTTTTATCCACATCTGACTGTTCTTTCCAGAAGCTTCTGCTAATGACTGAAAATTTCTGTCCAAAAAGTTTTAGAAGTATTTTCCATTCATTTTTTCGTAATACTCTGTGCAAATAACCCCCTTCCAAAAGCTAACAGCAACAACAAACTTCATAGTGCATGCCTGTCCCTTTGCAGTGCAGCCTTGCAGCAAACCCTCCGCTTTTGATCTCCATACTCTCCCACACGGAGCAAGTGCTTGGTCTTTAGGATTCGTTTTGTACACAAAGCTGACAGCATCTAAATAAAAAGCGATTCTGGTTTGCCAAAAGTCTTCACTGTGATCTCTGCTAACGTTTTTTTCGAATTTCAAACGTCTCTTTTTGTCAGTATGTGTTAGGAGTCCTTTCTTGCGTGCCTGTAAATAGTTAAACCCATTTGCATTCAGAAATCTTGTAACAGTTCTTCTAGACACATTTCGTAAATCTGCGCCCTCCATCAACCTTTAACAGTCCAATTGGGATTATCTTTTTATATTATTTTTATGAGTCTAAGCAACCTCCTCTTCATTCGATGTAATATTTTGGATGGCCTTCCCCCTGGTTTTCCTCCCTTATAGTTTCCTGTCCTTGCTTCAAACGATTCCTTCCTTATTCTGTAAATGTGTGCCCTTGAAACTCCAGTTTCTTTAACAATGTTTTCCACTTTTTCATTTCGTTGCAACAAAATCAAAGCTCGGGTTTCAGGTCTTATGCATCTTGGTCTAACCATTTTTCTGCAGAATAAACATTCCTGAAGTTCTTTGCCTTCTATTAACATTTGACATCAAATTATATTTCCCAATACCCACGATTTCCATATATGGTTTTTTCAATTCACTATTTTACAATTTTGCCGAATAACAGTGAGGGGTGCAGATTCTAACTACTTTTATGGCCTTTTTACCCCAAATAATACATCACATTTTAAAGACAATCCTGGACAAAACGTTATGAGATTGGTGCTGTAATTTTGCTCTCTAAATGAAATTTCATATTTAGAGACATAAAAATTTGAAAGGCCCCCCTCCCCCCTTAGTCAATGTTGTGGAAAAGTAATAGTAGAGCGCCTCGAACAAAACTAACTACTTTTTATTGAAAACAACATTAATTAGGGGGGGAGGGGGTGTGATGTTTGAATAATGTAAAGAAAATCCCCGATAGGTCTCCTAATTATTGTACAGGATTGTAGGTCCTTTTTCTTGGTCCTAGTCCAGGGTACTGTTCCTTGGTATTAATCTAGGTTCCTTAGTCCATAATAATTGGCCCTGTTTCTGCTCCCTGTAAAGGGTCCCCTTACTCCAAGTGAGGGAACTATTCCTTGGTCTTAGTCCAAGGGACTAAGTCCATGAAAGTTTCTTAGTTCAGAAATTATTCATTGTGGTCTCTCCTGTTCCTTCTGTTGCTTTATCATAAAGTTACACTTAATGTTAATCTTAGTATTGGTATTAGTCTTCTGATCTTAATCAATTAATATTAATTCTAGTCTTTCTTTTAATCTATGTGTTAATGTCAATCTAAATCTAAATCTGAATCATAATGTTACTGTTATTGTTTCTTTGTGTAAATATTTTAATCAATCTTTATCTTAATCCTTATTTGAATCTTTTCCCTCATCCTATTTCAAGGTCCTTTTTCTTAATTGTATAATTATGCTCCTCAGTCCTGTCTTGTTCGTAGGTCTTGTTCCAAAGTCTCTTCATTATTCATGTTCTATCCGTTCCACAGCATGTGGGAGGCAGATGTCATACAAAGAGCATGTACAGTCTTGTACCCTAACTTCCGTGAACAAAACAAAATCAACTTTCAACAGCCAAAAATGTGTCAGTCAAAAAATAATATAGAAACTATTTCTCCTAAAGCAAGCAGAGGTTATTGAAAAACAGAAAAATTTAGGCTAAATCATTGTGGAAGAAAAAGTTTAGTTTACTTCTTAAAACAAATTGTAAATGAAACCTTTGAAATCACTATCATTTCGATTTATTGGAGAAAAACGTACCTGCCTGCTAACAGAGATCAGTGGTGCTTGAGTAAGCATTGCTGTAACCTTTGACTTCGATGTAATGCAGTCAGTAATGTAATGTACTGTAAAGTTGATTGTGAAAATTAAACAACAGAACGAATTACTGAAAATGCCTGAAGCCAGCTTCCGTCAAAACACAGAAAGTATTTGCAAAGTATGCGAAGTCATGCGAAGGGTCACCGTCACCACAGCAAGCTTACATTCTTGTACTCTTGCAAAATGTAATTCACCTGTCAACAGTCCGAAGAAGTTGCAAGAGGAAAACAGAGATTATTTTCGCATGACTAAACAGAAAACCAAAACCCCTCTTTGAATCCAATAACAGAGACAAATCCAATAACAGAGGCATATACTGTTTGCAAAATTATGAAATGAAGTATAATTTTGGCCAACATAACTTCATGTCAAACATGGAGCAACAAAAAAAAACAGTAAAAAGCATCAAGAAAGATTTAATTTGAAAAACCAGCATTGGAAGGAATCCACAGCATTAAAAGTTTCTTTTCAATAAAATTGCCTTTCAAGGACAATGTAAGCAAAGCAAAAGCGATTTGACATGGAATCTACCTTGAGAGAGTCTCAGTTAATTGGCAAGGTACTTTAATTGACTGTAAGAATAGAATTTTAATCAATGACACAAAAGTTGGAGTCGACAATGGCAAGGAATCATGGTATCCTGAGCCACACTATAGATTTAAAGTCACAACAAAAGAAGGGAACAATGATTATATGAAGGCACATTTCGCAGTTTTAATTGAATTAGAGCAAAAGCCCCAAAGAACTTTTTCCAAATGACATGTGTGTAGAATGCAGAAAAATTCCTACACTACCATCTTTCAAAAAGTGGCTAGTTTTGAGGCATTCACAACTAGATGTAGAAGAGCAGAGAAACTTGCATTCAATCAGAAATGAATGTTTGACTACTGAAGAAAGAAATATCAAATTAAAGCAACAACAAGAAAAAATTCGGGCAAAGAAATTCTGATATTCTTTCATTAATGAGAGAAAACTTAAAGTTGAGGTTAAGAATGCATTCCCTAAAACTGCATCTTGCAGAGCTTGCAAAGAGAGGATCAGTAAATTCAATCTGCTTCCAGATTCAATCGGCAGCTAAGTAAGGGCTCTTGAATGACCAGATGGTTTTTTAAGGACATTTCAGAGTCAGCTGCTAGCAATTTCCACAGAAAAGGAAATAATGGCAAACAATACAAGGCTGGTGTAAAGGAATTCTATGAAACTAACATGTACTAACGTGGTCCTAGACTAGCATCATTTGTTGCTATCAACTTGTGCAGTCAAGAGATCCACACAGCATATCGGTGGAGGGATAAAAAGCGAATAGACTTACAGTTTGAGATCAAAGAATAAAATGTTATTTTTATAAGTAAAGCATATAGAGAAATCATGAACAAGAGAGGAGTAACACATGTACTGTTTGAAATATCTGAGGATGTGAAGGAAATAGTTTATTTTCAGGAGATAGATAAGTTGGTTGGATTTTGTGGTAAGCATGCATGTACAAAGGACTGTAATGTTGAAGTTGGAGAAGGTGAAAACAGAGTTACAGAAATATTGTTTCTGGTTTTCAAATGTAGGAGGCTGGTGGCTATGCTGGAGAAATTTTGCTAAATCCTCTCCATCCAAGTCTTCCAAAGCTTCCTGTTTAAGTGTTGTCAACTTGTAATAAGTTTGACAGTCAGATTGTTAGAAATGAACGGGATACAGTGCAGAAAATGTACAACAAGCGTCTTTGGGTGAATCTTGGTCCTTTGATTGGTCAGGCGTCAGATGGAGACTCAAGGAGGAGAAAATTATTTTTAGAACAGATGACATCCACAGCAGGCTTAAGAGTCTAGCCCATTTCAAAAGACCATGCATTTATATTCTCTTGCAAACAAGTTGAGCAATGTGAATGTCAGAAATATGACTTGATTGTTTAAGTGACATTGACTATATTCATTGTTATAAAAAATTGATCAACAATCTTGATTCAAATATACTATGTTTACAAATGGGTCAATATCTTGCTCACATGAATCACTTACAGTACTTATATGAAAATTACCGTGTGGAAAGGCATGGTATGACTCGTTGTGATATAGATAGAGATGATTGTCAGAACTGGAAGTCTGCACAGAGATTGTCATTAAGGCAAGTCAGGGAATGTCTTGAAGAGCTGAGTAAGAAGGAAAGGAGCTTTTCCTCAGAAGCAAGCATTGCTTATCTTCAAGTAACCTGGTATAATGTGGAGATAATCTGCAGTCCAACAGCTAGCCTAGCTACAATAATCAAATATGCTGGAACAGTTTGTCACTTTTTTGCCATTTTGAGGAACTGGGTTTCAAGGCAAAAGAAGCTTAAATTGCAAATAAAAAATTAGAACAAGACAAAGCTTTATGGATAACTTACATTCATGTCATTGTGCTGTACTTTTAATCTCCTTTCAGTGGCACACTTTTCCACATCTGGCCTTTCATCTAGATCATCAGATTTTTACGAAAGTTACTAGAGCCAGAATGGGCGGTTGGTAGCCAATAGCACAATTACTCTTTTGCAACTTTGCGAAGGAATATGAATCACCATATCCATTTGGAGCAGATAGAAGCAGACCCTAATTGCCCAAGATATGGGAACAGAAATCCTAAAGTGGAAAGCATTCGGAAGAAAAAGTACAGCAAAGATGAAGTAGTCAAACCAGACCTGAGAAGTTATCCTACACCTTTTGACGTAGAAATTTATTGGAAAAGAGGCATTATTATAACACAGTGATTGGCCAAATGCTTAGGTATGCAACCAGACGGGGAAGAGCCAGCAAAATGCTTATGGTTCTATGAGCCATTCTGTGAGATTGAAGTGACAGGAATTAACAGCAGAGAGGATGTAGCTGAAACAATTGCTACTGCAGATGCAGGTAAGAATCTGCAGAATGACTGATTAAACAAAATGACTCTTCTCTGTGATTTTTCATAAATTGAAGTGTGTTTTTTCTTAATCTTGTTCAACAGAAAAGGTATGCGAGATTGACTTGTCCCTCACAGTGGATGCTGAATATCAAGCAGAAGCTCTCAACTTTTAAAGGTAACAAACATTTTATTTGCAATTGCAGTGTTGATTGCTATTATTTATTATTGATTATGATGCAAGGAATTAAAATACAATTTCCTCAATTAAATCTCCAAATAATCATCATAACGAAGTAATTTAGCTTTGCTTCAATAAAATTATGTCTGTGAGGAATGGATAGCTAATTGTGTTTTATGTCTTACAGAAAACCTAAAGTATAAAGGGTCAAAATACCTGCATCGAACAAAGAAATATGCATTGGCATATACATACACATATACATATACACATATACATATATAAATATGAATATACATGCATATTGCAAGGCAACTCTAGTGCCCCTCCTCAATAAGAATCCAAAACTCTCAGCTGATAGGTGAATAACATATTGTTGCATTGTACTGAGAAATAATAATATTGAGCAAGGCTTGTCACTTCATGTTTCCTCAAGTTTCAATACAGTGCACATAATTTTTGTTTCCTTGCAGGAATTTTTATTGTCTTTCCTAGAAACAGTTTATGAGAACACCAGAAATTTTTTGTGTACTGTAAGTGTCCTTGCACATTTTTTAAAACCATTGCATTTAAAACCAATTTAAAAAACAAACACACAATTTTCAAGTATAGTGTTAATGTTAACTTACCAAAAAAGCTTTGATTTTTATTCATAAAGTGAAAGAGTGAAAGAGTTCAGCGTTCAGGAAGAGACCCTTTCTGTTAGAAACAAAGCTGGTGATCTTCCCGAGGTTGTTGAGCCAAGCCCCGAAAAGATGCCCGCTGCTCTTTCCTTTATAACCCCGAAACGGGGTCCAAGTCAAGCGGCTATGTTACAGGCTGCTCATTTGGAGAAAGATGTCTCCCCAACTGAGCCAGCCCCTAAGACCCCGGAAAAACGGAAAAAGAGCACGAAAGCACGAAACTCTGCCAAAAAGCAAGACCCAAACACATGTGCACGTTGTGCGAAAGTGTGGAACCATGATGATGATGAAACTTGGATCTACTGCGATCATTGCGATGGGTCAACGTGTGAGCCCTGCTCTGGGATTAAGGGCTTGAAAAAATCCCAGCTGAAAAACCTACGATTTACGTGTGTGAAATGTTTTAAATAGATTGGAGAGAATTGAACCCCTTGTAAGTAAGCAAACTCTATGTATACGACTACAGAATCTTTACGTTAATTGGACTCTGGGCTTCTATGATAACATTTATACACGTCACTATCTTTTTATAAGAAACTCGTAAGAAAACCAGGATTTTCTGTTACCAACTGATAATTTTAAGAATGCAATCAGCATCATTTCTGATCTGACCTCTGTTTGTTATTTCAAACTTCTAAGGAACTTTCGGCTCCTATAATTCTGGAAAGCAAGAAACATTTAAGTATTAGGAAAAAGTTACCTCCTGATAAAGGAAAGACGTGTATATCCATGTGCACAAAGGGCCCAGAGTAAATTTGCCTGACACGAAGGAATAGGCTATATCAAGGAACATTACAGGCCACTGATTTTCAGATACATTCAAAACAATTTGCCGAAAGGTGTTAATTGAATTTCTATTTCATTATCTGCTTCGTTAACTTGTCAAAAACTCTAAAATTTGAAACTTTCAAACTCGAGAAAAGGGGCAATCATAAACTTTTAAAGTTCTCGAGCTTAAATCATCCTTCGGTTTCGAAAAGAAGAGAAATCAGTGGCTGGAAAATTCTCTGGAATATCTATCACTACTATAGTGCTTATAGATACTCTAGATACTCTTTATGCTTATAGATAGCTACTCATACGGTTGAAATAGTGCTTGGTCTAAACATCCATAATGAAAAGCAACATAAGTTTCAAGTCTCAACTTCATGAAAGATACAAAAAATTGACTTAATTCTATTGATATCAGTAGGCCCAAGGATCTTGCAAACATAGCTACTATAAGTGATGCAAAATTAACATTATTCTGTACGCTACTGACTTTCCTTGACTTTTCACTTTTAAAACTGAATTAGGTCTTGCTTCATAGAAAGGTCTTTAATAAAGTTTCTCTTTTTTGAAACACAGAAATATTGTCTCTTGGCATGAATAGTGGGTTGAGTTAAAACTGCTTGGGTATGAATAGTGGTCAGAAATTTATGTTTGCTTTTCAGATGTGATTTTAAAACGACATGATAAACTAAGTTTCAAGAATAACTCTTAATCAGTTCGGTATTTTTGATACTACTAAATCTGTATAGAGTACCAACGATACTTGGCCCATGAAAGAGTACACAAAAGCTACACGGCTTTACTCTTGCCAAATACTGTAGTCTTGCTCCTCACCGATGTATGAAAAGATTTCCATATAAAAGTGGTGCAATGATGCGACAGTTGCTGGGATGTCGTGTTCGTATCTATTCCTAAAGTATGCTCTTATATTTCGATTTCTAGCATTGTTTATCAGTTTTTCAATTTCCTTCCTGAGAGCACCCTGGTTCTGATTTGAGTTGCTGTCTAATCTTTTCCTTTCCTCTGGCGTCACAAATACAATTCTGTTTGACGGAGCTACGCTTGGATATTCTTCGTTCAGGTACAAATGTCCAATCTGATAATATCTTCTACATCTTGCTAGTTCGGTAGATTTGGTAAGGGAGATGTCAAGCTGATCACCGTCCACGCCATCGAATTGTGTTGTACGGCTTAAGTATATTTTACGACGCAGAGTTGCCCTCCATAACTGTATAGAATCAGTATTTTCTCTAATTCGATAGCCTTCATTCTTACGTGAAATTCCACTACTTTTGACAATTTTGTCTTTCAAGGCTTTTAGTGCGTCCAAATTTCTACATGCTGAAAGCCACATTGATTCTGAGGGTACGCCTTTTGGAATCCACGATTTTACGGCTTTGTTGATGTTTTCTAAAACGAAATCCCAGTCTTCGCCTTTGGAAGGATCGTTGCTTCTACTGATGGAAGAGTAGCTGTCCAAAAGATCTTTTAACTCTGCAGGACAACTTATATCGAGGAGCATCAAGTAGGATTCAATATGCTGATAAGTTGGGTGGTTTCTGCCGTAAAAGAGATCCATGAACTTAAATAACGCACTTTTGATAAGCCTAGCATTGTTTCTACGAATACCCATCCTGTAGTTTATGATAGCTTGGGCATAGTGCAATGTTTGAGAAAACATATACATGAACCTCTCTTGTCTTGCAGTAAGAGAGAAAACCTTCAGCTGTTGGGTGGTTTGTCTTAGAGGTGCATTTCTTCTCTGGAAATTCCCCATCACTCAAAGCCTTCAGGTAGCAGAAGACCATTTCTCGAAGGGAGCCAATGTAAAATATCAGGAGAAGTGACCATGCCTTATGATGATCTGTGCACTTCTTGGCACAATGTTGTGCAGCTTCAGACTTGAATCCCATCAAATCGCACAATGTTTTTAGAAAAGGAATCCAATTCAACTCAAAAAATGACTTGATTGCATTCATTTCAATGTGCCCTCCGCCTGGCCTTAGCAAAACCCAGTCAAACTCGTAATAGAATTCCATCATGTTATCGTGCTCTGACTTACAATGATCTGAAAATTTGTCAAGACCAAAAAATGACTTATTGCATTCAATACACACCCTTGTTCCCTTTATCAAGTTGTAACAAAGTCTAAATGGTAGACCGTCACAGCAAACAATGACCCAATAACGCAAATTGCCACCATACCCGTGCAAGCCTGCATTTATCCCGATATTCCTTAAAACAAGAGTCAAATTAGCATAGGAGTCTGGATTCAGAAATACTGGATCACCCAAGGATATGTTAGGAGCAGTTTGCTTATGGTTTGAGGGAATATGGTCATAGTGTTCGTATCTTCCTATTTCTTCATCTTCACCCTCAGGTTGGAATTTTGAGATTTTCTGTGTTGTCGCTTTTTCCCTAGATTTTGGAAGATCAGGGTCTATAGACTCTACATATTCTCTCATAGTTGCGCGTAGATTTCGTTTACAAATATCACAAATCTGCTTAGATTTCGGATAGTGAATACCTTGGCTAGATTTGGCACAGTGCATGCATTGGATACAATTTTCCTCTTCATCGAGCCGCTTTATAAGATTTTCAATCTCTTCATTACAGTTTTGCTCTTCTGCTTCGTCTAAACTTTCCTTAACATCCTCAATTGCTTTGGAAATGAAATAATATAACTGCTCGTAGTGAGCTTCATCTAGATCTGCAAAATATTTGTCAGTTGCATCAATGTTACGAATTCTACCTACATGTTCTGATATGCTCTCCTCTGCAAAAAGCCATTTTCTTGGCATGAGGTCGGCATTGCTTTGGAGGTTTCCGGACTCATCAAGTTGAATGTATATGGAATTAGTTATAACAGAGGTACTGATTTTGTTTCGAGGTCGCACATTCCAGGACCTTCCTATGACTTGAGTGTTGTCGAAGGTTATAGCTATATCACCAGATGGGCATTCAAGTGGTTTATCTGCCTGGTTGATTAACCAATCTTTAATGGTCCTATAAGAACCCCCACCGGTGCCTGATCCATTTAAATCAACAGCTGTTCTACTTCCCGTCTCAGCATAGATCCCAAGACTCTGAAGAAAATTTAAGGGAAATACGCAACGTCTTTTACTGGCTAGCCAGTAAACAAGTTCAATATTGGACAAAAAAGGCCCAGCTCTTTAATAGAGAAACGTTCAACATTAACGCCACAAAATCCTACCAGAAACTCCTTTAGTACGCAGTTAATCTTACTGATATATTGATTTGCCTCCAAGTTTACAAGGAAATCCAAGTCCCTGTAAGACTGTGCCCAGTCAATTATGGTTTCTGAGACTGACTGATATTGAGATGAACCGATTAACTTTGAAACAGCAAGAAGTTCTTGGTCATTGATTCGTTCTTTGTTGATCAGATGTTCAAGAAACTCAAGTCTCTCTTGGCAAGAAAGTTGGTCAAATTTCTTCAAACACTCATCAACATTTTTTGAAGTAACACCCTCATTACCATCCTTGACTTTTCGTCCTGGGCCTGGCAAAACCGCTCTTTTTCGTTTTCGGCCAGCTTTCTTGGAAGGTACACAACACACTTCGCAATCGGTATCTTTGTGCGCGGAAAATATGTGACAGTTTTTTTGAGGGGTGCAATTTGACTTTTCCTTATTTGCCCTTACCACCCTTTCAAGAAGGCAACGATGCTTATCACAAACTGACTTGGGATGCAAATTGTTCTGGTCCTTATTAATGTCAACACCGAAAGCTAGGAAAAAGGCTTCTTGGTACTTATCTTTAAGAAACTGCTTTTCCCCTTCCTCGATATAGCAATTACCTACTCGACATCTTTGGTTCAACGCAATCAGGTGATCTTCTTCAGAGCAGGCCATACACCTAAAACAGGTTGTGACACTATTGAGGTTTTGATAACACATCAAATTAAAATTTTGAATAATGGAGAGGACTGAAAAGTCTTCTTTCATCGATAAAAACACAACTAAAAGCAAATGTAATATTCAGGAATGAAACGGAATGCCCAAAATAGAACCCAGCAGTCCTTATATTTAAAAAAATATAGATGTTCTTATTACTTGCCAGATAAGTTCCCCAGTAGTGGAGTTTCTTAAATTTTTGTCTAGAAATTTTGGGTTTATTATCATAAGGTTCTTGACAGAAAAAGCTATGCATAATTCAAAACATTTTTTAGTGATACAATACGGACAAAATTCAATATAAATCAATAATCTAAAAATCTGATAAACAAACATAGATATTCCCGGAGAACCTAAGCTGTGAAACCCCAGAATCTACATATACATATTTTACTACTGTTTGGTTTCTCTCAATATTTTCTTTACTTGTCTTATGATGCTAAATGTACATATTTTCACTGGATTAGATTTAGCTTTTTGTAGTTTTGTAACCATACGTTTGTAATTAGGTAGTGCGTTATTGCTATAAAAAATATGTGTTTGTTAGTTTTAATCCCTACATGTTTTAATTAAAACAATAGAGTTGTTGAATTTCTCTTTAGGTAATAGAGTTTCAGAATAAATACCTATCATAAAACCATGAATATCTGAATAAAATATAAGTTGAGCACCTTAATGAAATTGCATTAGAATAATATTGCTTATGTAAATGGACAGGAATTTATAGAAAATTCTCTTATATTTCTGAATCTCTAATAAAGATCCTTTATTTTTTTCATTTCATGTTTCGATACTTGATAGATGCCCTATAGTGAACAGTTATCGACTACAAGCAGCCTAGATGAGAACTTATTATGAAGCGCCTCCGCAGAGCACTACATTTTCAAGACAAAAACCCTAGAAACCCCCATTTTTACTAAAACGCGACATCAAGAAATAAACGCGACATCGTTTGAAAAATACATCAATGTAAACTTTAAAACATATAGAATCTATAAAATTATATTCATACCTGGGAAAATTCTTCTTAAATACTTTCTCCGCACTTGATTTGATGTCGTCCGACGAGCTTCTGTTTTTGATCACGCGAACCTGCGCACTTTTATATGTTTATCTTTGGACTCACCTGACCGATTTCGACGCGGAAAACTTCACGAGCCGATATCTAACAACACTGAAATCAGCTAAGAATGTTATATCGCTATTTAGATACATTTTAAAAGGTTTTCATGAGTATTTTTAAGGGATGGTTTGACTTTCAAGGCATTTCAGACAAGGGTAGCCTCGCAGCGGTGATATCGATAAACCGCTATATTTTTAATCTCGGTTTCTCGATATCTCTCTGACTGGTCACAGTCATCAGAATGCCAAACGATGTATGAGAGTAAGAAAAGCCCATACAAGAATGCAGCTGTAAGGCAATCTTCAACTAGCTATTCATTGTAATACTCATTTATTTCACTTTGGTCGCAAAAAGGGACTTTCATTAAAATCTTTAGTCTCAAAGTTGTTTAAGAAATTAAAAGCTTTCGATACTACCTTACCATTACTACTATCGATAGGGTTGTTCTTGTTTATATTATTAGTGTTGTTTTTGTTGTTTTTGTTGTTTTCATTGTTATTATCATTATCACTATCATAGAAACGATGGTGAGTACCATGCCACGAGATATCGAATAGCTAATACGAGATTTGCTTTTAATTCCCAGCAGATGTAACACCAAATGATGATTACAGCGTTATGATGACACAAATTCTTGTACTATCAAACCTTGAGAACCCTTTTTTGAACGGTAGCAAGAAAGATAAGACTTAGTTGCCTTATTTTTTCTGAACCATTGAAATAACGACTCTTGAATTGTTACATTTGCTTCTCGCTCTCTTTGATTCCATCGTTGCTCTGCAGCCTCGAGGTGTACCTCAAAGTCTTTTTCATCGCTACTGTCTACTAAGCCTTCAAATTTTCTTTCTTCAACTTGCTTGCCAAATATATCTTCTATGAATTTCAATTTCAGTTCTCTTGGAATTCCTCGTTTTGTTAATTTACGATCAATGTTGTCTTTAAAATGCAAGAAGCATCTGAGAAATGTTGCATGGCAAAAGTTTCTTTTAAACCCATCAACAATGGCTTTCTCCCCATCCGTACCACATGCAAGAACACCATCAAGAGATGGTTTAGCTGAAATCATGCTGTACGAAAATTTGGAATATGCCCTCCATGTTTTGCTTTGATGAATCATTAGAGGACCAATAAAGACTGGTGGCTTTCCAGTATCATTATAATTAAACGCACATTTCTGTACGCTGTCACCGTTAAGCTTAAATTCTCTTTGAATATGTTAAACGTTGGGTCGATGACAAGCACACAAAACTGTCGTAAAGGATCTGTAGTAAATTGCGCCATCGTGTTTAATTGACGATCAGTAGCGAGAAAGATGAATAATTTGGGATGGATGTCGCATTCACGGATGAAACACGACTCTTTGCTTATCTCATTCTCTCTTTTGGCTCTGTCCAGAAGCATCCATAGCTTGTCAAATGACGTATAGCCCTGACCAATTCCTTCCTTTTCTCTTTGTTGACTAAGCGCATATCAAACGTTGTAAAAGTCTTTGGGTCCTCTTGGCAGTTGCCCATGGCTTCTTGCAGATGTCACATCTCCTTCTGAGCAAAAAACATTGTCCAGAGATTTTCTAGCATTGCTCTTGTCCTCTGATGCAAGAACTTTAATTTTGTTGCGAACACTGGGCTGTAGGCGCCGGTATACAACGCTTTTCTTGCTATTTCCATGCGGTAAAGAAACAGACACCTCGTGTTCTTTTCCTCTCAACAAATACTGAATAAGACGATAGGGCAGGATCTTGCCAGTTGAATCTGAAAGACGAAACATTTACAAATGAGAAAAGCATAGGTCATAGTGGCAGGGACGAAAACAGATTATCATCGATCGGTATACCCACAGATTGACCCACAGGCCTCTCTTAAAAACCTTTGTGACTTTCTATCCTAATTTATTCCAACTCCTTGCTTCACATTTCAGTAGAATTTAAACGTCCCTAGCTTATGCGTCCTTGCGATTTCACAAACCAGTTCTTTTGATAAATCATGGCGTTATGTGTCTATAGATTGTCCAGAGCAATAATAAAATTTTTAGTTAGAATTTCAGTGTTGCATCTACTTTGATGAGGTAGCGTTTTCTGCATCAAAAGTAATTAGAACATATGCAATAACATATCATAAAAACGATATCATATAGATGGTACCTACCACGTAGTGATGATATTATCTTTTTCACAGAATCGTCATTTTTATTCGTGTAATAAGCTCTTCTTAATTCATAAATTTTTCCAGTGGAAATACTTATGCGATCTTTGACTTGCACTACTGAAATTTTTCCATCAGCTATCCTTTTTAATACGAATAATCGCTTAGGTGATCCGTTGTGCACCCATACACCCATATCATCACACTTGATATCGTGCCAAGTACTCAGTCTATCCTGGTCAATCAGAAACGCAACGTTATGAGAAACGTTGACAGGAGGTACAGTGCAAACTGCATGTGCTGGGTACGTATCAGTTAGAATTTTGACAAGATCAACGCTGATGTAAGAATCTGTTTTCCATGAGAATACTGGAGTGCATGTGTCACCTTTGTATGGGACAGCCAATGGCTCGTCATTGCTTTCATCATACAAGCATGAACTGATGGAAAATAAAAAATGATTTCAATTTTGTTTGTCAATGTTGTTCTACTTCAGTTTGAGAAATGCATTAACTGTTGGGTACCAAATTGCCGGTGAGGCTGGAGACAGGGGATCTGGAAAAATTTCCGAAGCTAACTGGAAGGGGGAACTGTAATAACCAGGGGGCACTAAAAATCTAATGTGTCTTGTTTCCTTCTATACGCCTTCGAGGGAATAGCTCCATATTCCTCCTAGAGGAGTGGTAAACATGTGCTACATTGTGCAATTGGTATATTTTGCAAGTTATGTGACGTTGTTGTGGAACATGTTTGGTTAATTCCAGGTCTGAGCTGCAATTCCAAACAACAGAACGGCCTCTTTCAAAAATACTTAAGCAGCTGCTATTTCTGATGCATAATGCATACATAAATTGGCATGCAAAAGGAAAGAGAATAAAATCTATGTAGGTTACAAAAATTGGATTTGGGAATTTTTGCCAACACAAATTTGCAGCCGACTTACCTGCTGTACATACTGCTTTGTAAAGTATTCTTTGATATACTCGAATAGGTCTTGTCTAGGAAGCTGCAACTTGTACTCTGTAGGGGAAGAAAAACAAGCCATTTAGAATGATGTCATTAAAACAGTCAGGTCAATGTGCGAAAGTTATAAAACAAAGCTAGATTTGCATACCTTAAAAGTTGTACTCTCTCTGTCTGATTCATCTGAAGTAATCTCTATGACACTATCGTTAGAAGATATCGAACTCCGGTTGGATATATGTGTGCTGAGAGACAAAGCAAACAAAGCTCAGAAGAATTACAATCGGTACTATAAGTTATGGTATGGGAAGAATAACGAAATTGAAGATGAGTTCATGAATGTGAATATCTTTGCTACCGTCACCTTCATTTGATTTTGATGTGTCGTATACTCCAAGCGATTAAGTTTGACTTCAAGATTGATTATTATACACTATTACAAACTGTAGTTAATCTGTAATGTGGTAGATAAATTCTATGATACGTACCTATCCATTTCATTTTTCCCAGCTTCCATACTTGTACTCGGCAAGGTTGATATTACCCTTGAAGAAATAATCTGCAAGATAGGTAAATTCATTTCTAAATATAAGTTAGCAAAGTGCACGGAATTTCTCGCAAAAAAATAGAGAGCAATTTATGATAATTTGAATAACTGAAGCAAAATAAGGCAGCTGATTTTGCAGAAGCAGAACATCATGGAGTAAAAAGTAAGCAGTGCAACCTTTACATGGTATGCTCAACTGGAAAGATGCATGCTGCTGTTCTGTAGTAGTACCATTACTGGATTTTACAATTTTTATTTCCGCAAGTGATTGTCCTGCATCCAACTTAACATTTGTGTAAACAAGGCGATTGTATATCCACAGACAGGCTGCACGGCAAGACTGCTCAATTTCAGAATTAAAAACGCGTAAGTGTGCATTTCCATTTCCACCCAAAGGTTCGGGAATTGGATACGTGTCAAGTATTAAAAGCTTGTTATTCAGGCTACCAATAATGAAAGAATATGGTTCGGATGTAAAAATTGAACAGAAATTGCGACTTTCCCTACAAAGTGCAAGTAGTTTTTGTCTTAGTCTGATGCGGTTTTCCTGTTCGAAAACACTACCTTGGTATGACAGTTCCTCTGATATGCTAAGGACATTCTTAAGATGATCATTGTCACGCATCAGAACATAAGCACTCATCAAATCGTAGCAATTAAAATCTTCTCGAATGGAATTCAAACTTGTTGGGTATTCCCAAATAATTTCTGATACTACGTTTCTCAATGTCTTTTGAAAGAAATCAACTTCTTGCAGAGTTTCCCCTTTCTCAGCTAAAATTTCATCACATATTTTCAACGCCAGAAATACACATGAATTTGTCCCATCATTGGCTATCGCATCTGGAACAACGACGCTGTCACCAGATGCAAGTTTTTCTGCCAGTTTGCGATCGTATTTTTCGATAGCGGTGCCTTGGTGTAGCAAAAGATTATGAATAGAACACTCATCTTGGCAAACTTGATTCAGACGATCATTGGTCATTAATCTTGCTACTTCTTCTATGCTTTTCGTTCTGTTATTATATTCAAACGTCGTGCATGCTCTATGTACGTCTGACAATGGATTCCAAACAGTTGCTTGATTCTTCATATATTTGTCAGAGAACTTGGTCGTTGGTTTTGTTTTATTAAACTTTCTAGCATTTTTTTTGGATCATGAAAGCATTTGGAATGTTTCTGGAACGGGTATGGGTTGTCTGGATTGCATAAAGCAAACAGTATCATACCTAAGGCCCACACATCAGCTGCCATGAGATCTTCTATGGTTGCCTCAACCGGTCTTAGGTCGGGAAGCAAAATTTCTGGGGACATATAGGTCGGAGTACCTCGATCCAACGATCTAAATTTCAATGCAACAAGTGATTGGGTCTGAATAAGACGCGAACGACCTTCCCCTGTAAGATTGCATTAAATAGGTGGATTCTCACTCTGCCACGTCTCTATGTACACATCCGATGCAAGGTCTTTGAACTCTTCGTTGCCTATAAGAATATTTGCAGGTTTCAGATCTCTATGGACCACCCCGCTATGATGAAGAAATTGAACTCCGTTTACAATCTTCTGAGCAAATACCATACAAACATGTTCGAAACCTTCAAAGTTGTATACAGAATCTGTATGTTGAAGAAACTGTTAAAGGAATTAGTAACAGCAGGATCTCCAAATGGCTGAAATGAAAATGCAATGTATTCTTGCAACATAGCAAACTTAGGAAACACACTAGCTCCAAGAAACTCGTCAATATTCTCGTGTCCCTTAACTAGCAACTTCTCCTCTTTCATGAACTCTTTTTCGAACCCTGCGATACATTGAAGCTGTTTTACTACTACGATCTTTGCCATTGCACCATCTTTCCTATATGTGGCCCTGTGCACAGTACCAAAACTTCCTCTTCCAATTTCTTTGTGTAATTTTATATCCATTGAAGTGAAACAGCACAGAATGAAACCAGAAGGTGGAGAGGCCACGTGAAAATCGGTTACATCTGACAATCACATAGCTACGTTTCTGTAGCCTGCGTTTCACCCCCCCCCCCGACCTATTTTGTCTATTGCTTCAAAGTTTTTAATCAGTTAATACGTTAATGCCCGATATGACAACGATAATTACCTGTCTCAATTGAAATCATTGACGCTAGACAAAGTTTGCCTCCTTGAATTACGACATAGAATGCCAGTTATTTCTTCCATTTCTCGAAAAATTGTAAGTTTTAAGTACTTATTGATACAAAATTTGAAACCTCCTCACTAAAACCTTTCTTTTGGTACCTTAGAAAGCCATGTAACACCTCTGGTTGCGATGTTCCCAGGATTCCAGAATTTCAGAATTTTAAAAATCTACCAAAAATACATCGTTCAGCTAAAAGGTATGAAAGTCAGTAAAACAAGACAACTTTTCACCCTCTTTCATTTAAAGTTTGTTGCATTTTTATATCTTAAGCGGTTTCGATGTTCCCCGGATTCCCCGTGTTACCCTTTTTAGTAATTTGCTATTTTTAGAATTCCCCGGATTCCCCGTTACCCTTTTTAGTAATAGCCCTGTTATAGTGAACTTGAGAGAAAGCTATTTACTTTAGCATAGTATGGAAGACACAAGTGCAATAATGAGAATGAGACTAAATATGATTAAAATAAAGTGTAATTTTAAAGGAAGCTTCAACGACACAATTTGGAATGGATGTAACAAGGAAAATGAATGGAAAGCACATAATACCAAAAGGTGACAGAAGTTCGAACTAGTGATGTGTCTATAACAATTGAAAATGAACATATAAAAGAAGTGGCTCTTTATGTGAAAGAAATCGAATATTACAAAAAACCAAATTGGATTTTGATTCAAATAGAGTGAAATGAGAAAAAAACATTAATTAGTCTCGCACGTATGTGGCATACTGTGTTCAGTTTATTGTTGAACTGAAGTGGACAATGAGAAACCACGAAAACCACGAACTAAACTAAAATATACATTTTCACCTTTCTATCTCATTAAATAGGCTAAGCAGAAAACCTATTCTTTAACTTTATAATTAGAATTAAATCATCCCTAAAAACAAACAAGTTTTGGTTCTACATAGAACTACTCTTTTTACAGCTCCTTCTTTTACAATTCTATTTTGTCGTGCAATGAGGTTTATATGTTCTTACTCCTCAGGGCATATTTAAGCTCTCACTGCATTATGAAAGAGTTACTTTAGGGCAAAAATTTTGGCCGACAAATTCTTGCAATTATTTGGTATTATCAACCGATCAACCAAGCCAAAATGGATAATCTGAAACATCATTTGCAGCAAAGTTGGATAGAAATTTGATGCTAAAGCTGATCAAACCATTTGAAGAACAACTCCAGGATAGAGTATCTTATTTTGAAGATGGCTCCAGGACAGGGTATTATTCTTCAAGTTTTGACTCCAGGACAGGGTGGCTTTAGTAATTTTCTAGTGGCACGTCCTTGTATTTTCCTCATCATAATAAGGGCCCTGCTTGAAACCACCCTGGCCGAATAAGGGCCCCCTTTAGAAACTGAAATTTTTAACAAGCACCCCAGCGCTAATTCCTTCATTTGCAGTAATTCTTGTCTTTAAGTTGCAAGATTAGGTATATAAAAAGTGGTTAAATTAGAAACATTTGTCACCAAGAAAACAGCAAACCAGAAGAATTTTTCAGGAAAAACAGTTGAAATGATAATTCTTTTCAGGAATAACAATTGAAATGACAAACCAAGGCACTTCATTAGAAAAGCTATGATCATTAGTGAAATGAGAATAATTCGGACAAAGACCTTATGGTTGCATCAACAGATTATTTAAAAGGAAATATAGTTAAAAGCACATCTAGTGAAACTGATGATGATGGGGTTGGAAGATTGTTGTTGGCATGTATCAAAAAGATAATGTCACTTCTTTGAATAGATCTGCATGTTGATATCTCAAAATGATAACTCAGTATCTGGTTTACAAAAATCAACATTCTACAGGGAAAAGAGGGGAAAGGGGGAGTTGTAGGGCCGGAAATAGAGAAAGCTATTTAGCTCAGTTTCTTATGCAGTAATTATGTAATTTTGGCCTGTTTCAAGTATTTTTGCTGGGTTTCTGTGCGGTGATTGGAAACCGAAAAATGGAACTGATGGTGGAGTTTCTGGTTACCTGAACGAATATCAGTGATTAGGAATCAGGCATTGGAAATTAATTTATGAAACTATTTTATTATATTGGCCTTCATAAATTAAACCATGACACTCCTTGTGTTTGCAGGACACGCTAAAGCATATGGACAAGGCTCAGCTGTACAAAACACTAGCACAAAAACCTCACATCCAGCTGGGAAATTGATATTTATCGTTGTTTTAACTTTTCTTTAATATCTAGCCAAGCAAAATAGTCATCTGACACCTCAAACGTGACTAGGTAGATTGCCACCAGAAAGACGCTAAGATGGTAGAATAAGCTGCAAGTCAAACCTTTCTAATTTTTTCTAGCTTGCTTGTTCCTGAGTTACACATTTACAATTAAATTAGCAATTAAAGTAAGCAATAAATGCTGCAGGCATTTGTGAAGGCATTTCAGAATCTATTTTTCACTCAAAGAACCACTAAACACTAGCACAAAAACCTTGCATACAGCTGGGAAATTTATATTAATCGTTGTTTTAACTTTTCTTTACCAAAATTTCTCAGCACTATGAGACTTGAGATCAGTTAAAAAAAAAACGACAACAGATTTTAGCTTAAAAGACATGTTTCGGATTCATCATCCATCTTCAGTTAAATTAACGTTTACACTGTGTGATTATTTATAACAAAATTAATTGGGAAATTTACAAAAAACCGTTACAATATTTGAAAATACAAAAGGTAGCTTAAAATTTGAAATTTGAAAGTTTAAAAATACAATAGTAGCTAATGACAAACTAACCAATAGTAAAAGACACATTGTTTGTACAAGGCACATGACGAACAACACGAAAACAACACAGGGAGGAAAATTAAAAGCTCAAACCTAAATTGACATGAAACAATTGTTTATTTAAATCCGGCTTTTCCCAGAGAATATGGAGAGCTTCTTTGATCTTTAGTTGGTAAAACGTTTCTGCAGAATCCAGAATACTGAAGCAGTTCTTGTTTGAGAGACTACGACAAGATTCAGAACCGTGCAGATTCTTGTATACGTGAGAATTCTTATCCCTAGATAAATGTTAACAAACTCGTGTGGAGAAATGACGATTGGTTTCACCAATGTAAACGGAATTACATCCCGCACAAGAAAATTTGTAAACATCACAAGAACGGAGCGATTTAGGAATAGGATCCTTCACTGTAAACAAGTTCCTAACCTTATAAGAAGAAAAAACTACAATCCAGGCCATCAGGGTTGAGAATTTCTATAGAAACAGAAATAATTCTAGTTAGGGACCCGCCTTCCCCCCCAACTCAATGTTGTTTGTTGATATTTCTTAAATTCCGTCATTTTCCATTACTGTACTTCATAAAGAAACAACATTGAAATGGGGGGGGGGGGAGGGGGTTTTATCTGAAGTAAGTGACAAAATGAAGGAAACTCACTTTTTTCGCAACACCTTATGGCCAGGATTGTCTGAGAAATGTTTTTGCTTAAAACTTATAAAAACATATCAGAAGGGTCAATCCTATATAATTTTTACCTGTAGAACTCAAATCTGCAATCGAAATCTTTGTGCAGTGTCCCCAATTTCTGCTATGACGTCTAAATTGGTATTCTGACATCACGGCATAGGATATGTACCAAATAAGGGGCCTTGGATAGCAAAAATCTGAGTTATGGGGTTAAATTTTGTGCTTTTTCAGCAACAGATCAAATAAAGTGCAAGTGTTTAGCATGGAAAAGATGCAAATAGTGAAATAGACATCAGCATGTTTATTGTTTATGTAAAATATGATGCCGCGAGTAAAAAATAATGCACCCGAATTTCGTAATGTCTCGATGTTTTTATCGAAACTTGGTCTCCAATGAAGTTGTGAAGCATTTCTTAACACTCGGTGATATATTTACTTCAATTAGCTAATGATTGATAGGAAACTTGAATGAAAAGATATGCCCCAGATGGCCAATAAGAATAGACTTAAAATTGGTTTAGAATTTCTCTTAGTTTACTAAGTAACGTCGCAAATGAAGCTAATGACCTGTTGCCTTTCAGGCAATAGCAAAACAGTGTTATTTTGTCTCATTACCGTGAAAATTCGTTTGAAGTTAAGAAATTTTGCATACTGTGGTCTCACTAAAAGTTTCATGGACGAAATCAGGATTATAAACATTTATAAGGCTCAGTACTGATTTTCAACGGGTAACACGGGTAACGGCATATATATTAAAATATTTCTATAATATTTCTATAATATTTTAATATATTTGCCGTTACCCGTGTTACCCGTTGAAAATCAGTACTGAGCCTTGTAGAAATTTTCGTTACCTGTTGCGTTACCCATGCGTTACCCGTGTGTTACCCGTTGAAAATCTTTCTTACTTGGGGAAGAAACAAGTATAAATAAACAAAAAACAAGAAAATTGCGAGTGAAACAAAATATTGCCTAAATATAACCATTGGAAGACAAAGAGCCAGTGAATTGCTCCGGTCGAAATTGCATGTATGTTATTCAAGCCTTACTACCTCGCCGGCCAATTAAGCAAAATTAAGCGCACACATGAGGATCAATATTCTGGTCATTCTTGGCCACAAAATATTGATGTGGTGAATGAGACAGTTGTTAACGGAGGGAAAAATGTCCATTTAGACTGATTAGTCATTTTCAATATAAGTCTTGGCTATAATTTGCATTAAAACACACATTCTTCAAGCAGCTTTTCACACATTTCCAAAGACAATCCAGGCCATAAGGGTTGAGAATTTCTATAGAAACAGAAATAATTCTAGTTAGGGACCCGCCTTCCCCCCAACTCAATGTTGTTTGTTGATATTTCTTAAATTCCGTCATTTTCCATTACTGTACTTCATAAAGAAACAACATTGAAATGGGGGGGGGGGAGGGGGGATTTTCAAAAATTAGGCTGTTTTATCTGAAGTAAGTGACAAAATGAAGGAAACTCACTTTTTTCGCAACACCTTATGGCCAGGATTGTAGCCTTATATCCAAGTTCTTACAATAATCTCTGAGTAATTTACGAATTTTACGCTTAGCAAAGCTAGACAAATTCAAATATGGTAACTTGAAATAAAGAGTGGTTCCTTCAGAGTTTTGAAGAGGCATAGCTGTTTTCTCGGAGACTTGAACTTTATCCAAATACTTGTTAACGACTTTATCAATTAATCTAGTAGGGAAAAGATTCTTTTGTAAAATTCTTTTGTAAAATTCTTTTGTAAGGATTCTTTTTGTATTTTCAAATATTGAAACGGTTTTTTGTAAATTTGCCAATAAATTTTGTTATAAATAATCACACAGTGTGAACGTTAATTTAACTGAAGATAGATGATGAATCCGAAACATGTCTTTTAAGCTAAAATCTGTTGTCGTTTTTTTGAAACTGATCTCAACTTTTCTTTAATATTAAGCCAAGCAAAATAGCCATCTGACACCCTAAAATTGACTGGGTAGATTGCCACCAGAAGGGAGTTGGGATTGTTGAATAAGCTGAAAATCAGACCTTTCAAATTTTTTCTAGCTTGCTTGTTTCTGAGTTACACGTTTACAATTAAATTAGCAATTAAAGGAAGGAATAAATGCTGTAGGCATTTCTGAAGGCATTTCAGAATCTACAGTTCACTCAAAGAACCAGATAAGGAAGAAGAGTGTTTAGAACCTGAGGTACTGGAAGAAAATGTGTAAAAGCTGGCTTATCTGATTACATACAGCAGAGCATATACCAAAGCGTTTGATGGAGAAGGATTCACTATTGGAGTTTCTTTATTCATTCAGACATGAATCAAGCGCCTGGTTTCCATTTAAATGGACATTTCTAAAACACATTCTTTTGGGAAAACCTCTCTATAACTCAAATTTCTGCGCATGCATTGTTTTCTTGGTTGCCTAGGCATCAGAAAAAACATAACCATAGCAACAGCACATGTTTATCTATTTCTTTTTCACGATGGCCTCCTCGAATGGAATAGCTGTAATGTGAGTGTGGCCTAAATTTTTTTTTTCTGTTGCCTTTCACTATAAAAATAGTTTCAAATATTACTTTCAAGAATTCATTCAAACATTTAGAAGCTTCAAGAACCCATTTAAGATACAATTTTTTGCTGAGGATAGAATCTTCCTGTCATTTTTGAGGTTTTGTTTTCATGTCCATTTTAATGGACATTAGGCACTTGCGGAAAATTTCCAGCGAAAATCTCGATATTTTCTTTTTTGTTCCCAAACAAATGTCTTGCACCTGCAGCAAATAACTTTAGGCCCAATGGTTGGTTTTTTTATACATTGTCTGAAAAAAATTAAAATGCAATAATTTTGATAAAGAAATTCTGATTTTCAGTTCTTTCTACAGAAACAAGTCCAAGCAAATTGTGAAAAAAGTGACTGAAGTAGTTGAATTGCCAGATGGTCTTGAGAGTGACAATGAAGAGTTTGTATCTGATAAAGAAGAAGTATTTTTCCCCAACCAATCTGATGGGAATGAAAGTGATGAAGGTAAGGAAGCTTCTGGAGAGGAAAGTATGTCAGATTAGGAAACAGAAATATCAGCAAAAAGAAAAAGGATGCCAGCCAAAGTATACCATGTCAGCTGGAAGAATACAAAATTTAAAGGGCTACTATCACCATATCGTATTTTGGTGTTTTTGGGTAGTTTTTGATGCCAAAACACGTCCTGTGACTTTTAAATTTGATAATTACCTCATTAACACGCTTTTTAACACCTCCAAAAGTTCAAAATTCAGTGAGAAAAACGCTGAATTTTGGGACTGGGTCTAGGCTTTCTGTGACGCAGATCCCGGAATACCTGCTGAACTGAATCGAATCAATCAAAGTTTTCAAGCTTCGTTTTGCGTGCGTTCATAGTTTGCCTACTGATTTTTCCTCCGGTATTTTAAAGAACTTGTGCTCCTGCATTAGAATTAAAATGTTGAATTATGATTCAGAGTTAGAAGAATCTATTGGTAACGTTTCTGTTGCAAATAGCTTAAATTTTCAGCAAGAACAGGAGGATGGATTTGCGGGAGCTGGGCCTAGGCCTGTTGTGGATGATAACCTGGAGCTCGAAGATGAAGCAGATTTTGATGTTGCTGAGCCATACGGAGATGAACCGTTTGCTGATGAAGAATGGATTCAAAGATATCAGGAAGAAGTTAGGGTAGCTAATGAAGAGGAAGCTTGCTTGAGACAACGACTTGATGGGACCGACTTGGTTGAGAACTGGTGAGCTATCTTCTTGTACCTATAGTTGTTTGTCGTTTGGTTGTAAAGGCCCGAAAGTATTCATTGGTCTTGCATTTTAAAACCGTTCTTCAAATGTTTTTATCTACCCAACAGTTCCTGTTGAAGAATATGAACACCTTATTTCAAATATTCTAGGTGCAGCTGTGGTCATTGCAGTATAAAGAAACTTATGAATCCCCAAGAATGCAAATGTTGTAAAGAAATCGAAGGTTGCAGTATAGCATTGATAGATGTCGAAGTTGTTGAGGAGTTTGGACAGGTTCCACCTTGTGTCACCCTTTATCCAGGCTTCAATCTTGTTTGCTTGTCTCGATGGACTCTTCGTCTTGCTGCTGAAAAGTACAAGACTAAGTTGAATGCCAGATACAGAAGAATTATTTCTCAATCAAAGTGAATGATGATTTTTTTTAAAAACACATTTATCAATCATTTTAGGAAAGAGACCTCCACCCTTAGATTTCTTTTAAAAAATTCTTTTTTGTTCATATTAATAGATTTATGAGAGCAGTTGCATATTGGCAATTCACCCGCCTTATCCATGGAAGGCTTGGGAAAGAAGAATTCCTCTTCCTGCATGTGCATATCATGCCATCAGGAACAAGTTTCCAACAAATGAACAAGTTGGGTTTCAAGAACATAACTGATAATGAAGGTGTGCACTCACACACTTTATACTACACTAGTCTCGCAAAAGTATTGCATAGCTTTACCTAAAATGATATACTGGTATGATAGGAGCATGACGTCGAAAATCTTAATGACGATATTTTATCTGATATTTGTGGTTACATCGTGTTATCATGTATGTGCTGGCCAAAGGATGATTAGATACAAGTGCTGTCGATTTGTGGATAGCAAGAATGATCTGCAGAGGTCTGATAGCAGTGATGTTTATCGATTTCGACTTGTGGCATGTTGTCCTACTTCGCATGTCATCCATCTTCAAATTGTAAACTCAAAGAAGAAACAGTTTTTCAAAGCCAGAATCACTCGATACAGTAACAGACATTGTTGTGCTACCTTTCAATTGCGTAGTGATGTATGTATTCAGATAATCTTACTTTGTGGTGATGTCCATTGTAACCCTGGACCAGTTTCATCGAGGAGCTTAGGCCATAGGCCAAGTAGCCCGGGGTCAAAGTCCAACACAGGTCAAAGTCTGAATGGGAGTGTGCTGAAAATATCCCAGTCAGGATAACTTCACGAAACTTTACCTATACATATAATTCGAAAACAATTAAATCAAGAAACCCTCACAACTTTCCTAAAATCACGTTTGAAAAATTTTTGAAACCAACGTCTCCATTTTCGTGCTATATGATTAATGCAAGATCTGTGAAAAATAAGGTTGCTGAGATCAGACACTACATAGTTGATAATGATGCAGACATGCTAATAATTACTGAGACATGGCTTTCTTCACAAGATAATGTTGTGGTAAATAGACTAGTACCTGATGGCTATGAAATTAAGCATCAGGCCCGTGAACACAGGAGAGGGGGCGGTGTAGCCATTGTTTATAAAAGCAGTATAAGTGTTGGCATAAAGAGTCAAGGAATTACTCAGTCAATGGAATACATTGATGCTTGTGTGTCATTTGAAAACACTTCATGCGAGTTGATTGTTATTTATCGTCCTGGTACAAATCCAAATGATGGTCACTTTGTCCCAATCTCAGTTTTCTTCGATGATTTCACAAGCATATTGGATAGACATGATGTTTCAACTTATGATGTAGTAATTGCCGGGGATTTCAATCTCAATTTAAATGATAGTAATAATGCTGAAGTGTCACAATTCAGGGATATATTATTTACATATGATCTTAATCAGCATGTTCATGACCCTACACATGAAAATGGACACATATTGGATCTGATTATCACCAGATCATCGTCCAATTTTGTAAGAAATGTAAAGGTAGATAACAAAATTTCAGATCATTTCTCGATAAAATGCCATCTATCCCTAGGAAAACCAGCTAAGGAAGTGAAAAAAGTAACTTTCAGGAAGCTTACTCAGATTGATTTTGAGAAGTTTAATTCTGATCTTTGTGACGAATTTGTGCCATTGCAGCAATTGACTGACATTGATACTCTCGTTACCTCGTATGATAGCACTTTACGTAAGATCCTTGATAAACATGCGCCTGAGCAGGATAAAATTATTACCATTCGAAATAAGCATCAAGGTTTCACCAATGACTTGAGGGAAGAAAAAAAGAAGAGGAGACGACTTGAGAGGCGGTGGAGCAATACAAAATCAGCTGTTGATAGAGTCAAATTTGTTAAGCAAAAACTCAAACTAAGAAAACTGTTGGAAGATTCAGACACAGCATTCTATTCTAATTTAGTGATGGAAAATTCACACAGTACAAAAGGATTATTCAAGGTTTTGAACAATATGCTGAAAAAAAAAAGACAGAGTCCCCCCTTCCAAAACATGACTCTACTCTTCAACTTGCAAATGAATTTGTAGATTTCTTTGTTGGAAAAATAGGGAAGATTCAAAAGCATCTTGATCTGGCCATGAATTTGGCTGAAAATAATAAAGTTGTACCAGAAGAACCCAATTATAAGACCCAAATGACTACATTTTGTCACCTGTCTGAAGATGATGTTGAAAACTTATAAAAAGTCACCAATGACAACATGTGATCTAGATCCACTGCAAACATGGATTTTGAGGCGTTGTGGGGAACCTTTTGTCAAAATCGCAACTCTTATAATTAACATGTCACTTCAGACATCAGCTATGCCAGACCGTTTTAAATTAGCTATATTAAACCCACATTTGAAAAAGGCGGGTCTGGAAATTATAAATGCCAACTTCAGACCAGTTTCCAATTTGGCTTATGCCTCAAAGCTCATTGAGAGAGCAGTTGCAAATCAATTAGTCCGGCAGATGATGGAAAATGATCTTTTTGAGCCACTGCAATCGGCATATAGAGAGGGACATTGACGATTTATGAGAGCAGTTGCATATTGGCAATTCACCCGCCTTATCCATGGAAGGCTTGGGAAAGAAGAATTCCTCTTCCTGCATGTGCATATCATGCCATCAGGAACAAGTTTCCAACAAATGAACAAGTTGGGTTTCAAGAACATAACTGATAATGAAGGTGTGCACTCACACACTTTATACTACACTAGTCTCGCAAAAGTATTGCATAGCTTTACCTAAAATGATATACTGGTATGATAGGAGCATGACGTCGAAAATCTTAATGACGATATTTTATCTGATATTTGTGGTTACATCGTGTTATCATGTATGTGCTGGCCAAAGGATGATTAGATACAAGTGCTGTCGATTTGTGGATAGCAAGAATGATCTGCAGAGGTCTGATAGCAGTGATGTTTATCGATTTCGACTTGTGGCATGTTGTCCTACTTCGCATGTCATCCATCTTCAAATTGTAAACTCAAAGAAGAAACAGTTTTTCAAAGCCAGAATCACTCGATACAGTAACAGACATTGTTGTGCTACCTTTCAATTGCGTAGTGATGTATGTATTCAGATAATCTTACTTTGTGGTGATGTCCATTGTAACCCTGGACCAGTTTCATCGAGGAGCTTAGGCCATAGGCCAAGTAGCCCGGGGTCAAAGTCCAACACAGGTCAAAGTCTGAATGGGAGTGTGCTGAAAAATATCCCAGTCAGGATAACTTCACGAAACTTTACCTATACATATAATTCGAAAACAATTAAATCAAGAAACCCTCACAACTTTCCTAAAATCACGTTTGAAAAATTTTTGAAACCAACGTCTCCATTTTCGTGCTATATGATTAATGCAAGATCTGTGAAAAATAAGGTTGCTGAGATCAGACACTACATAGTTGATAATGATGCAGACATGCTAATAATTACTGAGACATGGCTTTCTTCACAAGATAATGTTGTGGTAAATAGACTAGTACCTGATGGCTATGAAATTAAGCATCAGGCCCGTGAACACAGGAGAGGGGGCGGTGTAGCCATTGTTTATAAAAGCAGTATAAGTGTTGGCATAAAGAGTCAAGGAATTACTCAGTCAATGGAATACATTGATGCTTGTGTGTCATTTGAAAACACTTCATGCGAGTTGATTGTTATTTATCGTCCTGGTACAAATCCAAATGATGGTCACTTTGTCCCAATCTCAGTTTTCTTCGATGATTTCACAAGCATATTGGATAGACATGATGTTTCAACTTATGATGTAGTAATTGCCGGGGATTTCAATCTCAATTTAAATGATAGTAATAATGCTGAAGTGTCACAATTCAGGGATATATTATTTACATATGATCTTAATCAGCATGTTCATGACCCTACACATGAAAATGGACACATATTGGATCTGATTATCACCAGATCATCGTCCAATTTTGTAAGAAATGTAAAGGTAGATAACAAAATTTCAGATCATTTCTCGATAAAATGCCATCTATCCCTAGGAAAACCAGCTAAGGAAGTGAAAAAAGTAACTTTCAGGAAGCTTACTCAGATTGATTTTGAGAAGTTTAATTCTGATCTTTGTGACGAATTTGTGCCATTGCAGCAATTGACTGACATTGATACTCTCGTTACCTCGTATGATAGCACTTTACGTAAGATCCTTGATAAACATGCGCCTGAGCAGGATAAAATTATTACCATTCGAAATAAGCATCAAGGTTTCACCAATGACTTGAGGGAAGAAAAAGAAGAGGAGACGACTTGAGAGGCGGTGGAGCAATACAAAATCAGCTGTTGATAGAGTCAAATTTGTTAAGCAAAAACTCAAACTAAGAAAACTGTTGGAAGATTCAGACACAGCATTCTATTCTAATTTAGTGATGGAAAATTCACACAGTACAAAAGGATTATTCAAGGTTTTGAACAATATGCTGAAAAAAAAAAGACAGAGTCCCCTCTTCCAAAACATGACTCTACTCTTCAACTTGCAAATGAATTTGTAGATTTCTTTGTTGGAAAAATAGAGAAGATTCAAAAGCATCTTGATCTGGCCATGAATTTGGCTGAAAATAATAAAGTTGTACCAGAAGAACCCAATTATAAGACCCAAATGACTACATTTTGTCACCTGTCTGAAGATGATGTTGAAAAACTTATAAAAAAGTCACCAATGACAACATGTGATCTAGATCCACTGCAAACATGGATTTTGAGGCGTTGTGGGGAACCTTTTGTCAAAATCGCAACTCTTATAATTAACATGTCACTTCAGACATCAGCTATGCCAGACCGTTTTAAATTAGCTATATTAAACCCACATTTGAAAAAGGCGGGTCTGGAAATTATAAATGCCAACTTCAGACCAGTTTCCAATTTGGCTTATGCCTCAAAGCTCATTGAGAGAGCAGTTGCAAATCAATTAGTCCGGCAGATGATGGAAAATGATCTTTTTGAGCCACTGCAATCGGCATATAGAGAGGGACATAGTACAGAAACAGCATTGCTGAGAGTTCATAACGACTTACTCATGGCAATGGATAAACAAAAAGTCTCTATCCTTGTTTTGTTAGATCTTTCGGCAGCGTTTGATACAGTCAACCATTCTGTGTTAATTGAGAGACTTTCCAATAGATGTGGAATTAAAGGTGAAGCTTTGAGATGGTTTGTTTCATACCTACATAATCGCTTTCAAATGGTTAAAGTTAAAGATGAAAAATCAAAACAGGTGCCTCTATCTTGTGGTGTTCCACAAGGATCAGTGCTGGGTCCGTTACTTTTTCTGGTTTATACGTTACCCTTAGGAGATATTGTTCGAAACAGAGGCATGAAGTTCCACCTCTATGCTGATGACACACAACTTTATATGTCATTTTCACCAACTCCTGAATGTGCTGATCTATCAATACAGCAAATTGAAGGGTGTGTCCAAGAAATTCAGTCCTGGATGTTAACAAACAGGCTAAAACTGAACGGAGATAAAACTGAACTGTTATTAATAGGAACGCGACAACAATGTGCAAAACTGCCAAATCTGTTGATAAATATTGGAAACACTCAAATTAAACCAAGTGAAAAAGCACGAAATCTTGGTGCAGTCTTTGATGCAAATTTGTCACTTAAGGCACATGTCAACTCTCTGTGCAGCTCAGCTAGGTATCACTTGTACAATATCCGAGTAGCTCGGAAGTATCTTACAAAGGAAGCTGCTGAAAAAGCCATCCATGCCTTTGTAACATCTAGGCTAGATTGCAACAATTCTCTCTTATATGGTTTGCCAGTGTCTGAGTTACAAAAGCTGCAAAAAATTCAGAATTCTGCTGCCAGGATTTTGACTGGCACGAGCAAAAATAGTCACATAACCCCAGTGTTAAAACAACTCCACTGGTTGCCAATAACACACAGGATCAAATACAAGATCATAGTATTAACTTACAAGTGCATCAACAATCTTGCACCAAAATACCTTACCGAGTTGGTCACACTCAGAACAGCAGTAAGACGGACAAGATCTACCGATGATAATTTGAAAATTGAAACATCAAGGACAAAGCTTGTGACAGCTGGAGATCGTGCCTTTATAAGTGCCTCTCCTCATCTCTGGAACAAACTACCATATGCATTGAGAGCAACGGATTCTTTAGAAACTTTTAAGTGTAGACTGAAGACACATTTGTTTAAAGAATATTTTGATTAGGTTTTATTTTTGCCAATAATTTTTTAGCATCCCTTGTAATTATTTTATATGATACTACCTTATTAGTGTATGTAAACTATGTAATGCGCCTTTGAGCCCTGTGGATATATGGCGCAATATAAATGCCTTTTATTATTATTATTATTATTATACAAGAATTGTCTTGATAAACAGCGATAAAAATAACTACTTTTTTGGCCATTGACTGAAAGTTTTTTCGTTTTTCAAATCAAAATTGCCGAAACTTTTATGCCATGTTATAATTTTCCATCAAAAGAGAGGTTTTCATAAAGAAAACAGAGATTATTTCATTATTTCATGGACGAAAATGACAAGTAAGTTACTTTTGATAAGGCCCAAAATAGGGTTATTTTGTAAATTTGTAATTGCTTCTTTATAAAGCATGGAATTTGCTTCAAAAGTTGTTTGCAATATTTTAAAATAACTAAAGTTTTGAAATATTTGAATGAAATTGCTCATAAAATTTTCTTAAGACTACTTCAAGTCCAAAATTTATTTTTGTATCAAAACAACAACTTTAAAAGTTACTCTAATCTTTACCAATAATTTCAATCCCTAATTCTTCTCTTTAAGTACACTAAGAGTGAAAATTTAAATAGCAAATAAAAGTTTAAACTATTTTGTGTCGATAAACCATGAAAATTTGTAGCAAAAGTCTGAATAATGGTTCATACATTGCTGTTTATCAAGACAACTCTTGAAATATTTCGCTCGAAATCTGGAAGGCATTGCTTCAAAGTTTTTCATTATTTTTCACCAAAAGCAACAAATAAATCATTTACTTTTTATTTTAATTGAAATTCAATTAAATTGTGAACATTTTCCCTCCTAAATCAAGTTCGGTGAAGCCCCTAAGCGGTCATGGCTTTGTTATGTAAATTTTGTAATTTGGGCCTACGGCTACTGTTGGCCGCCATTTTAGGTCAAGCTATGCAATACTTTTGTGAGGCTAGTGCACTCACTGTTAAATCAATTATTACTTATTCTTTGGGCAGGATGAAACATTTTTATGTCCTTTCATAGGGTTGCCACATGCTTTGCATTTGGGCTTGCGTCTTTCACAGCTGCTTTCAGATGAAGTTGATGTTGTTGCTGTAAGATGATTTTAATTGAAGAAACAGAGATTGTCATCTCTAAGTGTGCATATTGTCTTTGACAAGTATATACACTTTTCTGTGTGTGTAAACTTTAACAGGGTTAACAAAGGCAGTATTAGCAAAATGTAATTCTTTTATTTTAGTTTTGATGCATAGAACATACCAGGCTCTGTGGTTGGTGGAATCTCCTTTGTTACCATACTTTGGCGTGCAATGAACTTTTCAACAGCAGAAACCTTGTCTTCTTTATCCAGTACTGAATGCATCGGGGCTGGTATCATTTGCACAATTCGCTCTTTGAAAATTCCGAGTTTGTTTCCAGCAATACCACTCATCATAGTGTCAAATACAGACTGAATATATCCTGGCATGGGTAAGAATTGTTACATAGATTTTAAGTTGTTGGTTACAATTGTATCTTTCTCAAATTTGCATTAACAATTGTTTGGAGTCACTTACTGTATGTCTGTTGAACCCTTGTACTTTTTACTGATGCTTCCCCATTTTTGAATTTCGGATATGTGACTGTAACTTTTGGCTTCCCATCAGTTTCAACTATCTTGTCCCGAAACAAGTTCTCATTGAAATGCAGCATTGATAGAATGAGTCTTAAAATCGAAAGTAAGTATTTGTGTTACATTTGAGATTTCAATTTTTTTATATCATACAGAAAATGACAGAATTAAATTTTCAACAACACTATTTTTAGATTTGCAAACCTGCAAATATTCAGGGAAAGGTAAAGGCAATCATTTTTGGAGCAAAGTGATTCACAACTGAGTGGTAGGCCTCCAAGCAGCTAGTCTAAGCAATTCGCGATGCTGGCATTATACCTGCTTTTATCCCTGGCTTGTCGAAAATTTCAGATAGTTTCTGGAAAGCGATTGTGTCTGCAAAGTAGAAAATTCAATCTTTAGACAGGTTGGTTTTACTTACATTGTTCTTTGTTTGTTTTTTTCAAATTTCGGTAGCATGACAGTATTGCTTTTTAATTTTAGGAATAGCTGATTATTATTCAAGGTACCTTTTTGCAACCATTTTCTTGGTGGTATTTCTAATGAATGAGCACATTTGTTGAATATGGGATTAGGAAGATTCTCATGAACATTCTGGATGTGAAATAGGAATGAATAGAATTTAGCCCAAATGACTTCTCCATTTCCGCTTGGTGTTGAGACTGCACTCCAGTGAAGGTGTCTTAGACATGGCTTAATCCAGCACTCAAGTGATGCACAACCCTTCAATTTTGAAATGTTAAGCAGGAGTTTGAGAATTTCTGAAGAAGAAATTAATTTTCAAAAGTTCTGATCGCTCCTCATTAAAAAGGTAAAGTAATATCATATTTTCTAAGGATGACCTGTTTGCCATTTATGAAAAACTGCTGTACTTACCTTTTTCAAGTGCCAAAGATCAAAGTAATGGTTTATCGAATTTACATTTGTTTTCATATGTTTAGCAATTGTCATGTGTCTATCCGATATGAAATTTTTTACATTGAGATTTTTGCCCTCCAGGAGATAATCAAAACAGTTCTTGAATCCTTCAAATTCCATTGCATTGCTGCTGGTAACTTGATTTCGCTGAAAAGAAATACAAGTATCTTCTGGTTGATTGTTCAAGAGGTATATTTTATGCATAAATGGCAATTTTTGTATGAAAAAGAAAACAGTTTCTCAGTGTTCACTTACTTGTACAAGTGAGAAGTGAATTATTTGAGCAGTATCGTTACAATAAACTGTGTAGGCGCCAAATTTTGTACTGTGGCCCATACTGTCATGACGTGCATCTCCAGAAATTGTGAGCTCTGATTTTTGCTCCAGGTTGGTTATCATTGCTTTCTGATATGCCTCCCAGTGCATTTTAAGAGTAGGAAAGAGAAACTCCTTGAAAGAAAATTGCCATTCAGTGTTAAATTACTGCTTGTGGATTACTTTTGAAAGAAGTTCAAATAACAAAAAACCTACCCATTGATGTCTATAATATGTGGAAAGTGATATTGAGGATATATTTATCTGCTCTAAGGCTCTGATGAACTTGGTGGGTGATCAGCCAGTATTCAAAATCGAGAATGAAAGCTGATCTCTGTGTACCGGGCATATTTGGCTGGCTCCCCCATGTTTCTACTACTTGCAGGCACTGTCTGTACATGTTGATTGAATGATAATCATGCTACCAACAGTCCAAGATTTTATGACTGGATGATCAGCTTTGCAAGTGTGACAGAACGAGAATAATTGTAACAACTCGGATAGAAAGACAACAAACTTCTTCTCTGATTTTACGTCATTTTCTGTAGAGTAACTGTTCAACAAAAAAAGATCATCAACAGAGATATTGAAAGGCAAGATTAAAAATATGATTAATTTATATACATTACTTTAGTTACGTCCATATTTACTCACATCTCCTTGCATTCATCCAAACTGTCATCAGAATCATCATAATTTTCTTCTTGACAATCTATATCAACATCCATTTCATCATCAGAACTACAAGGGTCATAACTAATATCTTCTTCATTACTATCTACATCTTCACTATTTACAAATTCTTGTCTAACTATGCTGGAAAAGAGCCCCTTGGCACATGCAAACAATATGACCAGGCAACAAAGAAGAAGGTTGATGTTGACAGACCATTCTCTATTGAAGTTTACAATAGATTCATGGGAAGTGTAGATAAGGCGGATATGCTTTTGTCACTGTATCGCAACTGCTACAGATCAAGAAAATGGTATCATCGAATTGCATTTCATTTGTTCACCTTGGCTGCAGTAAATGCATGGCTTTTGTATCAAAAAATGGGTGGTAAAGATCCATTGGTAAAGTTTTTGGGAAAGATTTGTTTATCTCTAATGAAAGGCAGTGCCCAATCTAATGAAGATGATGAAGAGGAAATTCTTCAGCAGGACGAATATCGCTCTTTGAGAGCCAGTTATGTGCCAGATGACATCAGATATGACAAATTTGATCTTTGGCCTGTATTAATGGATATGCCTAATTCCCAAAGATGCAAAAACAAAGATTGCAAAAATGAGACAAAATTCTACTGTTCGAAATGCCAGGTTTTTTGTGTCTGTTCAACAACATTTGTTTCAGAGAATTTCATGGCGTAAAATGTTGAAACTGCGTATCACTTTTGAAAAACTGACTTTGTTATAATAATACACCAATTCAACATTCTTTGCTGGTTTTGCGCACGGGAGCCTGGGGAGAGTTTGGGGGTGAAAAGTCGCGCAGCAACCAAACATGCTTCTCTCTCTTCATTGTCGATCGTCCTAAGATCTAGTTCTAGATAGTTTGCTCGATAAAATAAAGTACTATTGCCATTTTTTGTAGTTTGTATCACGGGAACAGCTTTCTTAAAAGCGTTCATAAGTACCTTGCTCTGGCAGGCTACAAAAACTAACTTGTACTTGGATTCGGTACCTTGCATTTGACAACTTATATTCTGACCTTGTGGTGATTAGGCCGATATCCTGATTCCTGGACCATGGTGAATGGTATTTGTGCTGTTTTTTGCTGCCAGAACAGCAGATATCGCATCAAGCTTTGGGAAAAGAAAATATGTGAAGAGCATCTAGGACAGGTAAAGAAGCTGTGTCCTTGTTCACCACCATTCAGGCTCTTTAAATTTCAAAGCAAGCAGCGGAATGCAGAGAGCAGAAAAGAATGGATCAGATTGATCAACAGAACAACAACAAGGAATTCTAAATGGACCCCCAGGGCAGAGTGACATGGTATGCGCTAAGCATTTTTTTGATGGAATACCAACAATTGAGAACCCTTATCCAACACTTGATCTTGGATATGAGAAGCCACTCAAGAAAGTGAGACGAAAAATGATACAGATGGAAACAGTCACCACCTACTCAAGTGCAGAAGATGATGGTGGTGCAGATGAAATGGAAAATGAAACAGCTTTCCAGAATTATCATGATTATATTTCAAAAGGAGACCATTGTGATGCCTGCAATGATAAAAACAATGTTATTTTGTCTATTGCAAAGAGAAAAAAGGACATGTGTGAAGAAAATAGAAAATTAAAAGATGAGATAGACACACTCTCTTTAAAAATTGAGAGTCACAGAATAAAGGCAAACTCAAAGAATCCTTTCTCAGTCACATCCATCAGAACTGATGGGAAGATGAGATTTTTTACTGGATTTCAGAAAATTTCTGTTTTTGATGCCATTTACAGTCTCCTGAAGCCCCAGATACCCTATCTTTGCTACTGGAGAGGAAGCAAAAAAGTTTATTTCTCAAAAGTAAAGAGGGGAAAAAAACAAACACACATAAACTAAGTGGAAAAGACCAATTTCTCCTGGTGCTTATGAGGTTAAGGCTCGGTCTTCTAAATCAAGATTTGGCAGAGAGGTTCATGGTTTCTGAAAGAACCCTATCATCAATTTTTGCAACCTGGGTGCGATTTCTTGGAAAGTTCCTTTTGGATGCCTTGGTTGTCTGGTTACCCAAAGAAACTATCTTGTCAAATCTCCCTACAATGTTCCAAGCACGTCACATGAAAACCAGATGCATAATTGATTGCACAGAAATATTTTTGAAAGACCAAAGTCCTTGGATGTCCAAGCTGCCACATGGTGTGAATATAAAAAACATAAACATAACCCACAAGATACATTATGTTTGTGTCTGATTGCTGTGGAGGATGTGCCACAGATCAGTTTATCTGTCAAAACAGCGGATTTTACGGCAACCTAAAGTATGGAATGAATTCATGGCAGACAGAGGATTCCAGATAAAAGAAGATCTGTTGCACTACTACTGCTCTCTTAGCATTCCATCCGGTGCATGTGCAAAGTCCCAGATGACAACAGCTGAAGTAAACAAAACTAAGGAAATTGCAAACCTCCTTATTAACGTTGAACATTCCATCAATAGAATGAAGACTTTGTATATTGAAAAACATTTTTACAATGACGATGCTACCTTTGGCGGATAATATCATAAGGACATGTGATACCCTTTGTAATATTCAACCCCCGTTACTGAAAGAGTAGTTTCAGTATAACTTAAGACTTTATTTATAAAGTATGCTTTTTCTGCGCTTCAGCATTTTAACTTGACTATGAACTTTTTATTCACTTGTGTTGCTTATTTATGTTCGCAATGTTCCAGTCACAATAAAAAAAAACACTTGCTGTTGTTTTACTTCATTCATGTATATTTTGTCAGTTCACTAAACCAGAAGATGTAAACATTATTATTTGCGAAAAAATGGTGGCATATAATGATGAATATAAAAGTCCAAGAATGTATCTTTTAATGATTTCCAACGCTCTGTATCAAAAGTTAGTTTCTCAACAAAGTAACCATGACTGTTCCACACAAAAAATAGCTTGTGTAAATTCTTGAAGCAGCCATTTGAACTTGGCACTGGCTATAGTACTTGTGATTTCTGTTCAAAAATGGCAGTTTTGCCTTGGCATCAAATGGAGACAAAGGTGATAGAGAAGGGGCATTTCTCTATTATTGGCATTGGCATGAAAGTATTCGGTCTGGGCTACCTCAAACAAATGGCATATCTTGACAAAAAAAGTTCCACACTCTTCAACTTTTACATTTGTGTGACTTTTTTTTAAATGTTAACAAAATCTTGAACAGCATCATTTCCACTTGCTTGGCCATAGCGTAGAGAAGGCAACAAAGGGTTTACTTTTCTTCGCCCAGCAATTGTGTCTATAATGCTCTGCATATCAACTCCTTTACCAGTTTCATCTTTATGATACGAAGCCATTTGTGCTTTTCAGGCACTTTTGATGTGTTGTCTTATGGAGAACCAAAAAGGATTAATGGTTTGACCCCTAGTTTCCTTTTCAATCTTAGCAAAATATTCCAGCTTTAAACAAAACTCCTCTTTGGTACTGGAGGTAGAAAAGAACTCAGGAAGCGTATGAATTTTTCTTTCTTGATCTTGGGCTTTTCTGCCTATAATTATTTCTTTTGAATGAGCAGTACAGATGATAGATTCACCCTCAGTACAGACTTGTGCCAATGCATCTGAGACTTCAGAGAGGCTCAATTCTTTTCCAACGTGCTTCACTGCATCAAATTTATTTTTTACTGAACAGTTGAGCTCTGCAGGTTTTTTCCCTTGTCTTCCCAAGCTACTCCTGCTCAGCTTCAAGTCTTTAATTTTAACCATTTTAACCATCTTGTTGGTGGGCAGCCATTCACAGGCAGTAGTTGTGCAAGATGGGTTCGCCAATCCCATTCTCACAGCAGCCTCTACTCTAAACAAGGCAGCAGCAACATGGTTGCATGTCTGAGCAATGCCAGCCATGCATGTACAGTGTGCTTTTAGAATTTGCCCACTTTTCTTTGTTAAGCAAATTTAAAGTTTGTGAGGTGTATCATTTATCCTCTGAGAAGGTCTGCAAGTAGATTTCAGGAAGCAGAATATGCTTTTCTCATTTACTCCATGGTAGCTCAATGGGTTCAACCACCCAGATGTATAATAGCTATAGGCCTTTGATACCTTATTGTCACAAAGATCTTTGCTCTTCAACTCACTTGGGTGAAATGCAAGAAAATTTAAAATGTCAGGATAGAGCGTCATTGGCCATCTTTTAACACTTTGATCCTCGGGTATCCAACCATCAGCAATGGCAAAGGGATTGGGGAGAAGCTCGTCTTCCACTTAAAGTTTTGTGCCATACTCCTGTGCTATTTCTGCCTGGACCTCTTCAGCTGTCTTCACCAGAGGTACACCATTTTCAGCAGCAACAAAAACTTGGGCAACAAGTTCTTCTTTTCTCCCAGTAACCCTCAATCCACGTAAACCAAGAAAACTTTTGAGATCAACTCAAGATCCATCTCTCTTTTCTTTCTCCGTTTTTACAGAGCAGAATTAGTTTTTGTAGCCTGCCTAAACAAGGTACTTATAAAAGCTTTTAAGGAAGCTGTTCCCGTGATAACAGACTACAAAAATTGGCAATAATACTTTATTTTATCGAGCAACCTATCTAGAACTAGATCTTAGGACGATCGACAATGAAGAGAGACAAGCATGTTTGGTTGCTGCGTGACTTTTCACCCCCAAACTCTCCCCAGGCTCCTGCACGCGAAACCAGCAATTGGTGTATTCATTTATACTAATTGCATCTTCCGTTCTACTGCTTTATATTTCACACTAAATTGTTTTTTATCAAAGAACAAAAATCCAAAAAAACATTGAATTTTTTCCCTAAATGCCTAATGTCCATCTCGATGGACAAAAAATTTCTTGGAAACGAGAGTATATATTTAAAAACCAGGTACTCCTATGTGTAAGAAGTTCTTTTGCTGAAATCTGAGTTGTTAGCAGCACTTTCAGGTACTCAGGCATTATAGAGTTATGTGAAGTAATGGTGTTGCTGTCTCAAAACCTACAAGGGTGGTGCACCACTTTTTCATATGACTTTACTACTGGATAAGGTAGGGCGATGGAGAAGAGCTAGAAAAATCTACAAGATAGCTTCAGCATTGCAGTTTTTCTGGACACTGTGGAATTGCAGCACCTATACCAGCGTGATGAAAGAGGACAAAAAGGTTGCTTTTAGCAAAGGTCAAAGAGAACAGATAGCAAAGCCGAAGATCCAACTGCTTCAGCTGCCAAAAGGGGGAAACTTACGATACAATGTTGAAAGCCTACTATATTGTATTTCGCTGAGACCATAATAAAGAAAAAGATCGCCAATAAATAGGAGTTCTTGCAGCATTCTACTGCTCAAAGAAGAGTAGCACAACATATTTATATCCCTTTTGCATAGTGTGTGCATGCAGAGGTATACAGGGACCCTATCAGATCCTAGACACACTGTCTGGGATGCTATGGATGTAGAGCGTATTCTAGAATGAAAAAAGCTGTCAAGAATGGAAGTTTTCATCAATGCATTAAGCATTGCAAGGTCATTGTCTTTGTTAGCTAAGAGGACTTGTTGCAATTTGCTTTGGAGCTCTTGTCGTATATGGATCCTATAGTATATGTACAAAATCATGTCTTCAATGATAGGGAAACTGAAATTCAGTTTCAGTTCTCATTAACAAATAAGTAGGTTGCAAAGCGGTGGCTATAGGACAATGGTGGCCTCAGCGCAGTGACGTCACATCAGTGACATCATCAGGTCGTGCTATAGTGCAATGGTTTAATCTAGCGCGATGGTTTCTCAAACCTCAAGGATCCTCCGACTCCAGTGACGTCATCAGCTCGTGCTATAGTGTGACGGTTTTTTGGATCTTGTCTGAAACTGCTAGCCTCGTTTCCGATTTAACAACCTTTGCAATCGGTTTTACTCTACAAGTTTCCAGAATGTTCCAGAAGATCATAGAAACGATAAAACCTGCAATCTGATTGGTTAGAACTTTTAGAAGTTTCCCGAATTTTCCAGAAGATCCTAGAAACGAGAAAACCTGCAATCTGATTGGGTAGAACTTTTAGAAGTTTCCCGAATGTTCCAGAAGATCCTAGAAACGAGAAAACCTGCAATCTGATTGGTTAGAACTTTCTAGAACTTTCCAGAATGTTCCACCAGATTCTAGAAACGAGAAATCCTACAATCTGATTGGTTAGAACTTTCTAAAATTTTCCAGAATGTTCCACAAGATTATAGAAACCAGAAATCCTACAATTTGATTGGTTAGAACTTTCTAGAATTTTCCAGAATGTTCCACAAGATTATAGAAACCAGAAATCCTACAATCTGATTGGTTTAAACTGGTTTGTTATGGATTTCATCATGATGGCGTAATAATTTGAACGTAGAGTTCGATCAATCTATAAAATCGAAGCGTAAGGCGAAATCAGCTCAGTTAGAAATTAAGCATGAAGAGGTCACACAAAGAGGAGAGCTCAGCTGCTAATAATAGTAAGCGAAGAAAAATCGCTTGTGATGTATGTGGGAAATTGTTTGACAGACTGTTAAATCTCGCATCACATAAGCGAACAGCACATGACATACATCCGTCAGCAGCAGAACAAAATAAATTAGTCGGTGAAGGTAAGAACATGAACAAGATGGATAAGAAAGCATTCAGGATATATACCGAAGAAAAAGATATTAAAGACTGGGCAAGAATCACACAGCATACTATTCGAGAAATTAAAGAAGAATTGCCAGGCCACAAGCAGGGGATAAAGTATTATATCACTATTGATGCCGAATTTAAAAAGTATGGTGATAAGTCTATGGTTACAGAACCACCACCAACATTCAGAACCACCGTGCAGGCGTTGTTAAGGACAGAGTATGACTATGTTGAAGATCAGATAGTTTAAGCTATCAACACACTACAAGATAAGGTTGATGAATTCTTGGAGAATGGAAGTGATTGGATATTTACAAAGTTTACCCAACTGCAAGTGAAGATGTTTGATTATGATGCATTTCGTGGTGGAAAGTATTTGCAACTACCAACATACATCAAAAACAAGCAAGCCGTCATCAATGTACAGAACAGTGACAATAAATGTTTCATCTGGGCAATTCTATCCTGTCTACATCCACAATCAACACATGCAGAGAGAGCCGCACCGTATCGTCCATACTTGAATGAACTTAACTGTGAAGGATTGATATATCCAGTAAAAGCAACTGATAAAAAGATGATTGATACATTTGAAGTAAACAACACCATTTCAATCAAGATCTATATGGATGAAGATGGTGAAATTGTACCAGTAAGAATAACTGAAGTTAAACGTGAAAAACATGTGCATTTGCTATTGATATTCAATGACGATGGTGAGAGCCACTATTGCTGAATAAAGGACTTGAGTCGTCTTTTTTGCAGGTCGTGATGGTCACAAACATGGTGGAAAGCGTTTTCACTGTCCTCTATGCTGTTTGGGGTGTACAACTCAAGAAAGGTTGGAAAAGCATGAAAAGCTATGTCGGGCCCCTCAAGCTGTTGAATATCCTCAAGATACGGAATTAAAGTTTGAACATTTCAAACATCAGAGCTGGCTACCATTTATCATCTATGCAGATACTGAATCCATTCTGGAAAGCTCAAACAGAAGAGCTGCTTATCAAGAACACAAGCCGATCAGTTATTGCATTTATGTCAAATCAATCAATGATAGATGGCAACAACCGTTGGAATGCTATACTGGTGAAGACTGCATGGAGGTGTTGATGAATCGACTAGATGAATTGAATGAGGAAATCCAAGCAGTGTTCAAGAAAACCATGCCGATGATTAGATTAACACCTGAAGAAAATGCAAGACATGACATGGCTACACACTGCTATTGCTGTCAGCAGCTATTTGATGGTAACAATAGAAGAAAAGTCAAAGATCATTGTCACATTACGGGGAAATACAGAGGACCGGCTTGCAAGTATTGTAACTTGAATCATCTGAATATAATAGCAAACACACACGATCCCGATCATCTTCCACTATCGGAAAGGGTATGACATGCATCATATCCTGAAGAATTTGAAAGGCAGAAATACAAAGTTCATTGCCAATTCGAAAGAAAAGATCATGACTGCACAGATTGGTGCTCATACTGACGTGAATGAAGATGGTAAGGAAAGAAATATTTATGGGATCAAATACATTGACTCCTTTGCATTTCTGAGTACAAGTTTGGCAACACTAGCAGGCAACCTACCGAAAGAACAATTTGTCTCTATCAAAGGCTACCTAAATGATGAGATTACTCAACAACAGTATCCTGATGTACTGAGAAATGAACAGGAAAGAGTCACAGAACTGAAAAGAGAACGCCAAGGAATGTTTGAACCTGGTGTAGCATGTAAAAACTCGCTAAAAGATGAAGATGTTCTAGATTATAGAAATTGGGAAATACCATCAAGGAGAGATTTGACAGATGCCGAAGCTGAAGAAGTTGAGAGAGCATTTGAGTTGCTGACAAGAAAAGGTTTTTATCCCTACGATTGGCTGGATAGTGCAGAGAAAATGGAAGAAACATCTCTACCACTGAAAGAAGCATTTTACAACAAACTAAATGATTCTGACATCAGTGATGAAGATTATGAACATGCTCAACAGGTTTGGCAATTCTTCAACTGTCAGACTTTTCAAGATTATCATGAAATATACTTGAAAACTGATGTGTTGCTGTTGACTGATATAGTCGAATCGTTCAGAGCACAAAGTCTGGAATTCTACGGACTCGATTCTGCACATTATCTTACTGCTCCTTTGCTGGCCTGGGATGCAATGCTGAAGATGACTGGTGTGAAGCTGGAATTGTTATCTGAAGAAAAAAAGGACATTCTACTTATGATTGAAGATGGCATTCGTGGTGGTGTCTCGATAGCAGTGAAATGGCATGCTAAATCAACAGAAAACAACACGCTGATGTATCTGGATGCAAACAATCTCTATGGATGGGCAATGTCGCAACCAATGCCGTATGGTGGTTTCAAGCAGTTTAGACAAGAAGAAATCAGAAATACAGACATCCACGCTTTGCTGACAAGATCGAATGAAGATGTTGCTTATATTCTCAAAGTCGATTTGGAATATCCAGCTGAGTTACATGATGATCATGCAGATCTACCATTGGCGCCGCAAAGATTGCAAGTTCAAGAAGACATGCTATCAGAACATCAAAAGAACGCTCACAAAGAACTTTTAAATTGAAAAAAGTTTAAGTCAACACCAAAGCTAATACGAAATCCATTCAACAAAGAAGAATACCTCATGCATGAAAGAAATTTGAAGCAGTGTTTGGAAGTGGGTTTGAAGCTGACAAAAGTTCATGAAATCATTGAATTCAAGCAAAGTCTATGGTTGAAAGAATACATTGATTTTAATACCCAGAAGAGAACACATGCAAGAAACGACTTTGAAAAAGATCTGTTCAAGTTGATGAACAATTCCGTGTTTGGGAAGATGATGGAAAATGTTCAAAATCATGGACGTTTTGAAATCTGTACTGATGGAGAAGTCTTGAGAAAATGGGTAAGAAATCCAAACTTTTACGGAGTAATTAAAATCAATGAAGACACGCTTTTGGTTGAGAAAAAGTTGAGGAAAGTTACACTCAAAAAACCAATGTATATTGGTTTCAGCATATTGGATATTAGCAAAACATTGATGTATGATTTCCACTATAACTTTGCAAAGCCAAACCTTCGAAATGTTGAGCTATGCTACATGGATACTGATTGTTTCATCTACGACATACCAATGTCTAAAGATCAAGTCGATAAAGTATTGAAAGATCACAAAGATGGATTCGATTTCATCAATTATGATAAAGAACATCCAAATTACTCTACAAGAAACAAGAAAGTTATCGGGAAAATGAAAGACGAGCTTGGTGGTGTGGGAATGAAAGAATTTGTTGGATTGAGATCAAAGATGTATAGCTGTCAAATCAATGATGGAAATACAATCAAAAGAGCAAAAGGAATAAAAAAGTATGTTGTGAAGAAGCAAATGAAGCATGAAGATCATGTGAAATGTTTGATGGAAATGAGAGTTGATGCACACATTGAACGCAACATTGAATCGCACTGTCACACCATATACACTACGTAAAGAAAGAAGACATCACTGAATCCCTTTGACGATAAAAGATAAATTCTTGATGATGGATTTAACACGCTGCCATATGGGCATTATTCACTAGAAAGACGCTGTGAAGAAGAAGACATTGAATGAACTGTTTTAACAAACTATTTTAACAATATTCTAAACTAAACTGTTGTAACATTATTCTAAAATATTGTAACAAATTGTTTTAACAAACTTAAATTATATCTTCGTTTAACATAGTTGTAAACAAATAAATCATTATCTAACTTGTTCTGAATGTTGAAATATTTATTAACCATTGAGTTCATTGAAACGTTTTTTGTTCTATTAATTAGAAAGAATATGCAATGTTGTCCACATGAAGCAGTCTCATAGGATTGAACTTGAACCTTGTTATAAGCAAGCTTGAACGGACTAATAAAGTCTAGAAATTCTTTCAACATAGGAGGTTCACCAAACGAATCATAGAAATGCAATCTACAATCATCAGCAATATAGACAGCTACCCCGTGGGTTCCTTTACTAGTAAAATTATCTTCATCGAAAATAAATGAACAAGGTAGAGAATGAATGTCTATGTTTTTGATTTCATCTTTCGTAAATGGACATGGTGTCCATCTCACATCTCTGTAATAAACATGATTCATGTTTTTATTATATTCTTCTGTAGCTTCAACGAAACCAAACAATTTACACAAATCTTTCCCCAATGCAACTCTTTTAATGTACTTTGGAAAGGTTATCTTGATTTTTGAATCTACAATTGAAAACTGTGGCAGACCTTCGTAAGGCAAACCTGTAGCGATAGCAACACAGTAGCTATGCATGTCACTTCTCTTTTCTTTCACATTTCTTTACTTCTTCCTCCTCGTTAACACTTGCGCTTTTCTTTACTTCACACTCGCTTTATTTATCTCTGCATCTCTTAACAACCGCCTTGTTTTATTTGACTATTGTAAATAGATTTTGGTTAGTTAGATTTTTTTTGAGTTATACGAGCACACACAAATTTACGAGTTATTTCTACGCAGCGCAAGATTTTGGTGAGATCATTCCAATTCTATTTATATTTATTGGATTAGAATAGTACAGATTTACTTCAACATCTCATATTCTAAAAACCTAATTCTTTTACATATTCTTTTACTCTTCCCTCTTGTGCACGAATGTCTTCATTCATAATAGAAACAATTTCTCTCATTGTTAATTTGTGAACGGTATCTCCCTCTGAGATTTCACCAATAAAGTGACTAAGACGTACATAATACTCGTGCTGATCAGCTGCCTGATTCCATTTCTTTGTATATTCATCAGATATTACCAATCTCACATTCAAATCTTCAAAACCAACCTCGTCGGTACCAATTTGGAAAAATCTCATCATTCACCAGGATTCATATTTCCCATATTTGAATTCTGCGGGATTAAATACAAATCTATTGCTCAGTTCGTAGACCATTTCCACTAATGCCACCTCCCATTTTCCATGTAAATGTAATTGTTCTTTAAGTTTTATTGCTGAATCCGAATCATTGGTACATGTAAGATAAAATTCATTAATCATCTTTGCTGAAAAACAAGTCAATCTGACAATTGTCTTCAAATTTATCCGATATATATTCCAACGTTTGATGTCAAATGATTTTATATCAGATCTTGTTACTCTATACGATGCAGGATTTATAGTTCATCTATGAATCGATTGCGAATCGTCAATAACTAGACCCAATAGAGGAACAGCATCCTTACTTATAAAGAAATCACAACAAACAGCAAACACTTTTTCATTCTCATCTTTCTCTTTTCTATATAGCGTACAAGCAATCATGCTACATTTCCAACTGGTATCCACTGGAAGTGGATAAACAAAATTTACATGTCTACTATTTAAAGTTACATTCATATTACCGGTCTAATTCTAAGTGTTAGTGATGTTTCTCCAATATATTGCTTTGCGGAATAGAGAGATGTTAATTTTATAGGATTCCCGTCATCATCTACCAATCTTATTGGAATTTGTTGAAACTGCAACCTCTCCAGTGGTGTGAAAATTATATTCTTTGGAGCATAATATGTAACATATGTATCGAGAACTGTATTGTAAAATGTTAGTTTTCTCAAAACTCGCCTTTTCTCAATACCACCGAGATAGTTACTTTCAAATAGATCGCATTCTATATTTATAGACGTATGTTCATTTAGATAAACACCATCCTTTATTCTACTCAAACAGTTGATCTTTCCTCCCATTAATGGATCTCCATCTGCCTTCTTCTTATATACAATCAGATACATAGCCTAGTGAGGTTGTATGCTGTCAGAAGCCTTGTATTCAAAGTATGTTAATGTTGAACCATTTGGCAAAGTGTGATTCATTTGATCTTCCGAGGAAATGAGCCAAAGGTCTTGAAAATTTCATGAGAAGTGCACTGGTAAATTTCAGTCGCTTGCCTTGATATGTTGAATATCCCAATGATTTCAAATCATCTTTCATTTCAAACTGTATCTGTCCATCAATCAATGATACTGATAACATGTTTTTCAGCTCATAACCAAACTCAGGGAAATTCAATACCCTGTCATTGAAAAGCCTTTTGAATTCATAATACATGAGAGTATTATCGCGTGTTTCAATAAATTCTTTATCAAGATAGATTTTTTCATTAAAAAAATCATTAATACCCCAATCAATCAATTTTCCCTCTTGATCCATGACTGTTACATACTCATTTGCTATTGAAAACCAATATTGATCTTGCAGTGATTTTTCTCCTCTATCCGGCAACGTCATTTGTAACAATGCCATTTCCCACTTTCTCTTATTGTTTAATTGAAATACATGAGGTAAATCAACTGTGAAATCTACTAATTTCATTCTATCGGTAGCTAATCCCGAAGGAAGAACCAAATCAATTTCTACGTCAATCATATTGTCTCCAATTCACTTTCAGCTACCACTCATCAAATTGTGGAGGATAACCTCTTCATCTGATTAAATAGACGTTTTTACCCCCCCTTTTTTTAGTTTTCAACACTTGCTCAACAACAAATGTTTTTGGAAGATACACACATTGTAGCTCTTCTTTGTAGAAGCGATCAACTATTTTTTCACCTTGTAGATCTTCAATTTCATACATTACTGGATATCTTTCTTTAAAGACTTAACTGATCTTGAATATTTCTTCAGTATAATTTTGCAAGTAACCTTTCTTAAACATTTTCTTCTCCAAACTCAATCTTACATAATCTCAAGTTTTGAAAAGCTTTTTATTTTTTCTGGTTTCTTTTTTAAACAGTCTTTTTCGAACATTGTCAACATTGTCTTGGTTGACTTCAGTAGGTCTCATACCAATAGATCTGTGATATGTATTATTGTATGAGTTGACAAAATCTTGCAAATTATCAATGTATCTCAACGTATTTCGTGCTGTAAAGTATCTATACATTCGTCCTTTTAATGTTCTGTTAAATCCTTCAACAATTGCTGCCTTTACTTCATTATTTGCAGTGTAAAACCCAATATCGTTTTTCTTCAACAAAGCTTCGAATTCTTTTTTTATAAACTCGCTGCCTTTGTCGGATTGTACCTTTCTTTCCGATAAAATTTCTTTAAACGCATTGACAATTTCTTTTGCACTTTTTCTTTTTAGAGGCTTTACCCACGCGTACTTGCTAAAAGTATCAATACAGCACAAGAGGAATGTAATGTTGTTGTTTTCTTTTTTCAAATGCGTCATATCAACAAGATCGGATTCCCACAAATAATCAATGTTATTGGTTAGTATCCGCTCTCATTTAAATTCAAATTCAAATTCAAATTCAAATTCATTATCATTTAGTAGCATCTTACAAGTTACATTTCTTTTGTAAAGTAATTCTTAGTATATATTTATATATATATAATAGCATCAGATACATTAAAAAAGAATTACATTAATAATGAAGCTACCTAGGACACGGAGAAAGAACCGAAGCGGTTTTCTAGCCCAGTGCCCTATTTATAAGTATTCATCTCGTAGATATTTACTAACTTAAGCAAAACTTAATAAAATTAAAGATAAACTATTTCAATATTAACTATTACAAGTACAGCTCATATCTACATCAGTAACAACATTAAGATGAATTTGAGAAGAACTTTTTTCTTTTAATTACAAGCTAGAACAGAAAATCAAAGAATGTGGGGGTGAGAGAACAGATCAAGAAAAATAAATGGAAGGGGGAGGGGGCACGGAACTTTGAATTCAGCTTAGATTTTTCTGCATTTTGTTCAATATTTATTCAGTAAATAATTTTTAAGGTGGCTACGATATCTTGAAATAGTTTGTTTGTTGCGGATAATATTAGGAATTTCATTCCATAGTGTTGCACCAAAGTGTGTTATAAATCTTTTTTTGAAATTTGTTCTAGTAGATGGAATGGTAAAATTGTCGTTAGAAGCCTGGCGAGTATTATATTTATGCCTTTGTTTTGTTTTCGTGAATAAATTTTGAAAACATTGCAAATGGTTGCCTTTGTGAATGTCGTACATGAAAGAAGCGCAATCAAACTTAAAGCAGTCCACAAATTTTAGGATACCAAATTTCTTATATATGTGATCAGCATTAGAATCGTAGTTTTCAAAGTTCATTATTCTCAGAACTTTGTTAAGACTTCGATGAATAGTATTTGTTATAGAGGGCATCGCACAACCCCAGTTAATAAGAGCGTAGTTTATATGTGGAGCAACGAAGGCAAAGTACAGATTTCTCAGTACATTTTGTGGTACAAAATGTCTCAGTTTTGCAAGAATACCTGTGGCTTTAGCAATTTTTTGATTCACCATTTTGATATGACATTTCCAGTTTAAATTTTTATCCAATAGTACTCCAAGATATTTTACAGAGTCTTTTTCCTCAATTGGTTTATTGTTTATTGATAAAGAAACTTTGTGGGACAATTTTTTTTGACTAGAGGAGACAATCATGAAATTAGACTTCTCTACATTCAGTGTGAGTTTATTAGCAGTAAGCCAATCGTGGACTTTATCAAGTTCTCTATTCATCACTGATTCTAGATGTGTTAAACTTTCATGTGAATAAAGAATGCTTGTGTCATCTGCAAAAAGATGGAACTTGAGACTATTAGTTATCATTGGTAGGTCATTGATATATAAAAGAAACAAAGTAGGATCTAGGACACTACCTTGTGGGACACCGAAATTAACTTTGCAGGGAGATGAAAGAGTGCCATTTATACAGACCTTTTGAGATCTATCCGAGAGGTAAGATTTGAACCAATCAAGAGCAACACCTCTAATTCCATAATGCTCAAGTTTATTGATGAGAATATCATGGTTAACAGTGTCAAAAGCTTTGGCAAGATCTAAGAAAATACAACAGGAAAATTTCTTTTTTTCTATTTACGCAACTAGTTGATTATAAAGGTCAAGAATAGCAAGTGATGTTGACTTCCCTTTTTGAAATCCAAATTGATGTTCATATATAATTTTATGTTTCTCCAAAAATTTGCATAGTCGCACATGCATCAGCTTTTCAAAAATTTTATTGAAGATTGGAAGAAGTGAGATCGGACGATAGTTATTTACTTGGTGTCTAGACTTGCCTTTATGGACTGGAATCACTTTTGCATATTTTAGCATTAATGGAAAGTACCCAATAGAGAAGGACCTATTAATCAGTTCAGAAAGAGGTTTTGCTATAAGATTGCTTATACATTTTACCAGTTTAACGGGTATATCATACGAGTCAGGGGCTTTAAGCTCATTAAGACTATTAAGTTGGTCCAAAACTTCATTATGCGAGGTTGGTGAAATAAAGAAATTTTGAGTAACTGGATTCTTTAGGTAATCTCTAAAACATTTCCGTGGAGAGTTAAGTTTGTCGTTAAGTTTTTTAGCTATAGTAGAGAAATATTGGTTGAAGGCATTTGCGACTTTCCCAGGATCAGAGTGTAGATTGCCTTGAAGATTTAATTTTATTTGACCTGATGCTTTTGAACTTCTTTTTGCAAGTAGGTTATTAATGCCTTTCCAGATTTTTTTAGAATCTTTCTTAAAGGATTCAAAATAGGAAGTGTGGTGAAGTTTTTTGCTTAATCTTATGACGTGGTTAAGCGTATTTCTATATGTCTTATATCGTTGAAACCAAAAAGAATCCTTTGTTTTTAAGAATTTTTTATAGAGCAAGTTCTTCGTAGAAATCGACTTCAGAATTCCGTTAGTGATCCACGGTTTTTTCTCTTGCTTACGTTGTTTCTTAGTCTTAGTTTTAAGGGGGGCATGTTTATTCATTACAGACAAGAGTTCAGTTTGGAATTTCCCGTATAAACTATCAAGATCCGAATTACAAACTTGGAACTCTCTAAAATCAATTTTTTCTATATCAGATAAATATTCATGAAGTTTAAATTTTCTAAAGTCACGGACCAAAGTCCTATCCTTAAAATTTGAGTTCGTCAACTCATTGAAGAAAACGAAATTCGGCATATGATCAGAAATCTTATCTATTAAATTGCCACTAACTGTGTTAGGATTTAAGGAATTAATGAAGATGTTATCAATCAGACTAATAGAACTACCTGAAATTCTTGTAGGTTTTGTAATTAAAGGTTTATAAAAGCTTGCGAACATAAGGTTCAGGAAGGATTCCACACTTGATATTTTTTCATATTTTAAGAGGTTAAGGTTGAAATCTCCAGACAGGAGAACTAACTTGTTTTCACGATTTAATTTTTGGAAGTTAGATTGCAAATGATTTATAAGCGGTTGCGAATCTTTTCTTGGATGATTGTAGACAACTCCAAGAACGACATTTTTAGATTTGTGATTTTCTATTTCAATCCACTGTGATTCAAATTCACAATCAGGATTGCTAAAAGAGGTTGACAGATCAAAACGAGGGTTATAGGATAGCTTGTCGGCAATAAAAAAACCACAACCACCTTTACGATTACTACCTTTTATACCTTCATATTTATGATAACCGTGTAGTTTCAGTTGATTTATTTCAACATCATTGTTTGTTGTGTGCCATGTTTCAGATAGAGCAACTATGTCAAAATCGTGATCCAGATTACTAATTAAGAGTTTCAGACTTTCAATGTTTTTGGATATTGAGCATATGTTCAAATGAAGAAGGCTACTGAATCTAGAATAAACTTGGGTTGTCTTTTTACATAGTTTATGGAATTCATGGTTATCATAATAATCAAAATCAGGGAGAGGATTGACGTTAGAATCTATGTCATTCTTATAAAGAAGATCATTTTCTTTTAGTGATGAATTGAAAGACTCAAAGAGATCTAGATCAGTGAAGTTAGTTAGTGGTGTAGCTGTGGAGTTACAATTACATGAGAAATTTGAGTTGAAGGAAAGAGACGACAGCTCATCATTTGTAATAGAAAAGAACGGAAATGAGGCTAATTTGTTAAGTGCACAGACGCTGCATTGCCACGACGATAAGTGGCTTACTATGTCATTAACAGAAAAAGGAGGGTGGTCGGCACATTTTTTATGAATAAGGTGTTTACAGTTGCCACAAGGAATCGTGCATTTGGCGTCACGAACTTTCTTTGAACATGCCGAGCAAGACTTGTCATATTCTGATATAATGGAAGCAAATAAAATAGAAGGGTTTTCCTTAGTTTTAGAAAATTCCTTTTTCAGTTTATCATTTGATAGATCATGAAAAGGAAAAATGTCTTTAGTGCATGAGGGACAGAACCAGACACTGCTTTTATCATCAACTAGCATAAGAAAAGTATTTTTCTTTAATTTTGAACACCTAAGGTGGAACCAACAATCACAGTAATCACAACAAATTGAAATTTGATTATCGTGCACGGTAAGATTGCAATTGGGACAGTATGCTTCGTTAGTCATCGGGAGGGATGGGGTTGGGATAAAGTGTAACTAGAACGTAAGATATAAGGAATCTAAAAATTAAAATATGAAGCGTAAATAGTCTTACAAACTCATTCAAGTTGGAGATTATCCAAGTCATCTTCAGAGTTGATTTTTTTATTCCCAATTTTTCTCTTTTGCGCATCAAAATGATTCCATTTTGGGTCCATAGAAACTTGAAATCAAGGTCTTTCTTTTTAATTTTCGCAAGACGAAGCAGATTTTTCCTCCTCAGGGTGAGGCTTTCATTTAGGAATATTTTACCACTGCCAGCAGCATCTCCTTCTTGCTCTTGATTTTGTGCGGGAAAACCAAGATCCGTAGTGCAAAGCTTCTTGCATTTGGATTTAGTTTCCTTTGAGAGCATTTTAGCTGATTTATTTACGTGAAGAAAACTTCACAATTATTGCTGCGTCAGATTTATTGGAGATTCTGTGGCAAGCATCAATATCATTCTCTTTGAGATTGACGTCCAATTTAGAGGCCAGGTTTAGAACAATTTGCTCACAGTTCTCCTTTTCATTTCTTGGAATCCCACCAATCTCAATCATCGAGCGCCTTCCATATTGCTCTAGATCATCGATGGCTTTTGAACGGAGTAAACCCTGTTGTTCCAGATTTCGTATTCTAATTACCAAGGATTCATTTTCTGTCTTTATTTTAGTGTTCTCATTCAGAAGATAACCAACTTGACTTCTAAACGTATCGTATTGATTTGATAGAAAGCTTTGTGATTTTTCGATTTCTGCAAGTCTTTCATTAATGACATTCAAACCAGACGAGATTTTCTCTTCAAACTCGTTCAAGATCAAGGCCTTGACCTCAGCAACAGTCACGTCCAGGCGTTTTTGGAATGAATTTTCCAATCTCTGCTCTAGCTCATTAAGAGATTTCTTTAAAATTTTTTCCAGATCTTGAGTAGCCATAGTAAGTTTTAAATTTTTCCGTGAGGATAAGAAAGAAAAAGCAACAAAAACGAAGGAAAAAGATAAGAAAAATTGAGAAAAAACGATTAATTAGCTTATAATCACATCTCACGAGTTCTTTGAACTTTCCGCGTCTCGAAAACACGTCTGATCTCCAAGACATGCGCGGACAATTTAAAGTTCCTCCTACTTGGTTTGTGCAGCGAATAGGCAAGACTAGTTTTACTCCATTCTTCAACATCTTTCCTTTTCAAATGAGGAATTACTTTTTCGAATTCCCTATACACTTTATCTAAACCCCCGAGAGAACCCAGAACAGAAGGATCAGAATATAACTTTTCTAAACTCATAATAAATCAATTAACAATTCTAACAATTTAACATTGGTACACTTTTTTCTTTGTCACTTTCTTTCCTTACACTTTCTTCCTTTATTTATAACCTTTTTAGGCTTTTTCCTCACTGGTTCATTGTCAGATTTGCTTGGCTCCATGACTATCTTTTCAAAAGAATCCATTTTTACTGTCTTATAGAATTGTTGATCTCTATTTATAACCTTTTCGAGACTTGTACACCACTAAAGGAGCTTCATTAGGAAAAATATTAGTGCGAAATCTCATTGTGTGAAATCACAAAGTAAGTAGCCGTACATTCTTGCCGTTGCATCATTGTAAATGTCAAGGAATGCTTTTGGAGATGAGGGCATAATTTGTTGTGCAAGAAATCTAATTTGACTTCTATCACAAGGATTCTTGAAAAGAACTTGATACTGAGTATTGAGAGCTAAACTTCTTATTTCTGTCCCTCTTGGAAAAAGGGTTTTGCATCATAACAATTACATTGATGTTTATATGAGATCTTCCTTTTTTGAACACTTTTCCCAAATCTTTAAAGTTGGCAATTTCATGCATTAAATCATCCACAACAATAGTTAATCTTTTGTCCGATCTTTCGATTTGTTCGTACAAGTTTTCAGGTAGCTCAGTAATAAATCTACAATTCCTGTTAAAACTTTTTTTAACGCGCTCAAACCATTCCAGTTGATTTGTTCCCGAGATCCACATAAGATTGGGATATTGTCTGCCATTATCAATTATATTGTTATAATTTTTCAACAGATTTTCCACCCAAGTCATTTTACCACTTCCGCTTACTCCAGATAAAATCGAAGAAAAAGGTGCTTTAAATCGCAAATCGTAACTCATATTTATAACAAACTTTAAACATCTCATACAACAGGTAACATCTATTAATAACAAATTCTTTACATCTAGCTACAACATTGAACTAATATCTATAACATTGAACTAATATCTATAACATCGAAATACTATCTATAACATTGAACTAATGTTCATGTTGATGTAAACTAAATGCCATGATTAAATTGTTTATTATGTTGCTCAATATTTGCAACAGATACATCGATGAGTAGAGACTTGGATGAGATAATTCATCATGCAGATTTGTTTGATTCAGTCGACCATTCTTCTTCTTCAGTGCATCAAACATTGATTTCTTAAACCATTCTTTCCCTTCAGCCAGCATGTCGGAGTTGACATAGCTAACGTGAAATGATAGAAATCTAAAAGCATTATGTACCATACAATCTTGCTTATGATCAGCAGCATCAATTTGTTTTGCCCACATCTCTGTAGTTGCACACTTTTCACAATACTCTTTTGCTTTGTTGAAAATATATTTCAGGAGAATTTCGGCATATACTTCTTGCACTTGAACATCAATCTTTGCCGGATCTTCTTCTTGTTTCTTTTTCTTCTTTTGAATCTGCTCATCATCATCACTCGCTGGTCTTTTCCGGGATGGTTGTGGAAGCATTTTCAGATCAGCAACCTTTCCATATAATGCTTTCAGCATTTCTTCTTTCAGATTTATTCCCGTCTTTGATGGCTTCTCATTCTTCCATCTTCGGATTCCAAGACAGAGTCGTAGAGGGGAATCACCATTTTTCTGCAAATAGATTTCCAGCTTATCCTCATATGCTTCTTCTTTACTCAAAACTTCAGTGTATAGTGTTAGAAACTGTGTGATTCTGCCAAAGTACTGCTTTGATTGAATGTGTCCTTTGTTCTTCTCAAACAGACTTTCAGCATCTTCTCCATGAACTGGAATTGATCGTTTATGTTTTCACCAACTATTTCCAAGAGACGAGACAGTGCTGCATGAGAAATAGCCATTGATCTTACAGATGCCCCTTTTAGGTATCTTTCAGCACAGCCATTGTATCTTGCAACTTCTGCTGTTGTATCTTTCACCACTAACAACCATTTGTTAGAACCGGGTTGGACAGCAAATGATGACTTGATTAGACCCTCTTCATCTCTAACTTCATAAATTGTATGTAGCCATGACTCTGTAATGATTTTTTAAGCTCCGCACTCTACGACGACTTGTTACAACTGAACTGATTTGATTTTACGCATCGATTTTATAGTTTGATCGAACGTGACGTTCGAATTATTAACCAATCAGATTGTAGGATTTCTCGTTTCTAGAATCTTGTGGAACATTCTGGAAAGTTCTAGCCAATCAGATTGCAGGATTTCTCGCTTCTAGAATCTTGTGGAACTTTCTGGAAACTTCTGGAACATTCTGGAAACTTCTGGAAAGTTCTAGTTACCCAGATTGCTGGATTATTACGTCATTTTTTGAAAATCAGATTAGCGAATTTTCTCTTCTTTCGTCTATGTTTTCTGGTTGTTTTCCTACCACCATTAAGTCGCTTTCTACGCTTTCTTCTCACACCGCCACCGGCTAATTTTCTTAAACCAGTCTCAACACCTAAACCAGTTGCAGCTATGGCACCGCCTTTTGAAGCTGCTTTTGCTCTTTTTAATGCGAATTTCTTTACGGCTTGTTTGCTAATATTTCTAGTCACTGCTCTTCCTCCTTGCTTAATTGCTTGTCTAACTGCTGCTCGCGCTAATGCGGACCCCATCTTTCTAGAATTTTCTAATGTTGACTTCCTTTTATAGCCACCTCTCATCAACTCAAATGCTTCCTGTCCGCCATCATTTTTTAACATATCATCAATAATCATTGAAGCAATAATAGTTCCTGCTAGTGATGCCATTATTTGAAATCGGATTTTTTAGCATATGCGAATTTATTCAGCGTTTTCTTTGGTACCCCAGCAGCTCTCCAGACTTCTCTAGGGATAAATTGTAAAGGTTTATCTTTTTTCCACCCCTTTTTCCTAATTATCGGGTTAAATTCGCGCTGTAAGCCTGGTAATGGTGTAATGCCAATCGCTGTTTTGACAATCCAATTTTGAAGGTTTTTAAAAAGACCTTTACCCCCAATTCTCTTTATGCGTCGTCGCTTTGTACGCAGTTTCTTTCTATCCTGCCTCTTATGCTTACCCATCTTTAATTACTAGGTGCATGCATTGTATTTATAAGAGATTTGAGATGACTTAGATATTCTTGTAAACTTTTATCAGATTTTCTTAAAGCCTTAATATACTTTTCTTGATCTTCCCATATTACACATTTATTAGACAGGAAACAATACAAGAGTTTCGCCAGTCTACCATTACCATCTGGAAAAGGATGTATTTGTAAAAACTTTCGCAGAAATTCGTGAGGTTGAATATTTCTATCATCTAAGAGTTTAGCAAGTTCTTTCTCAATATCTTCAGGTTTACAATATTCAAAGTATTCTTCATTGAAACATGTTATTCGCTGTTTTTGCGCAAATTCACCATAGTTTTCGTATATGATAAAGGAATGCGCATCTTTTATTATACTAATTGTTAATCTGTTGGTATATTCTCTTATAGTTTTTAAATAGATATAGATATCATGTAAATCACCAACTTCATTTTCCGTTTCATTCATTGAATTTAGCATTATTTCTATATAATTGAATGTAGTCATTTAAGACAACTTATCAATATAACATGAAACAATCAGAGTCAATTAGTAGTTTTTCACCCCAATCTCCTAATGCTTTATCGTTGATTTTCACAATTAACTCTTCAGCGAGAGACAACCCTGTTGCCTCGTTTTTCTCGGAAATCAGATTGCCAAATCATTAGAAACTTACCCAGACTTTCCCTTTGCATAAGATTCTAAACAGTGAAATTGTGGGAACTTCCCTTATAAAAACATCTCGTCTTTAAAGAGTTGATTATGGCTATGTATAGGAAACGCTGGACGTTGATGGATATTGAGTATATTCAAATATCTCCTGAATATGTCTACAAAGACTTGTTATTTTGTTGAACGATGGACTTGTTATTTTGTTGAACGGTGGAGAAACTTGTTTTCAACATGATTTCATGTGTTCAATACAAACTGCTAGTAGATAATTGAAAACACACATATTGCTGACGAAGGATACATTGCATGAGTTATCATTCAACTGTTGCTGCATCACCATGCCATGACTTGATGTTAATTTTTTAAAGATATTCTAGACTGGAATGATGTTGGAATGGTGTGGCAGAGATATCGAACATTTGCAGACGTATTGGTATGCCATCGTTTAATATAGAACAATTTAGAGTGCCGAAAGCAACATCACACAATCCATTAGATGAGTTGAAAAAACATTATAAATTTTTAGAAGAAAATTTGTTAATTGAATGTTAGTTGAAGTTTCACGAATGTAGAGAAATAACTGTTTTTCTTACAATAAATATATAAATAACTTATAAACAATCTGGGATGAAAACATTCTACTAATGGATAAGTGGAAAGAGAACAATTTATTCATTAAATATATAAACTAAAGCATATATAATCCATAATCTATAATTTATTGAATGAATAAATTGTCCTCCTTCCACTTATCCATTAGTCGGATGTCTTAATCCCAATCACCTGTCCTAAATTTTGTATAGAACCTGAAAAAAAAATATAAAACATATAAAACAATATAATACCTTATTCGATTGTTGTTCCTCCTTATCTGTCTTCTAAAAATTATTTTTAATGCTTCCTTACACGAATATATTTTGGTATATTCTACCATTAGTTTCTTTTCTATAATTAAAAATAAGAAATTAGTTGTTTGAAGGATTTGTTACTTTTTATTGAAAGTGTTCGACGAAAGTGTTTGAGCAGTTTAAATTATTTACTTTCCTAGTCCATTAAAAAGGTCAAATAATAAAACAGAAACGTAACATGGTCTTGATGGGCAGCATTATCTGCCCACCAAGGGTCTCCCAGTCTGAGAAGGGTGGTGTTAATCAGACGATAAAAATGACGAACATTGTTTAATCTTATTAGTTCTAAGAAAAAATGAATTTTTAAAAAATTTTTGAATTGACTGAGTGGTCCGAGCGGACTGAGTGGTCCAAGTGTTCGTGTGGTCTGGACTATGTTAATATAAAACTCAGACTGAGCAAGGTCTATGATAAAACACAGACTAGGTGAGTCTCATAATTGTAGGATTGTTTAGCCACCTTGAATGTGGTTTCACTTACCATCAGAAGTGAAGGAATTGATGGCTTATGCTTAGACCATAAGCGATGCTGTGCTTGAAATTTGAAGAAAGTTACTATTTAACATTTGTATGGAAATAGATGAAACAGTATAATGAAAATGGAGTCAACATTTAATTCAAACTTACTAGTTTCTTTGATTTCTTAAATCTAGAAAAATGAAGAAATATCAATTATTAATTTGAAAAGAATTGAAACGGGAGTGGGATAGGAGAATTGAAACGGGAGTGGGATAGGAGAATTGAACGGAGAGCGGGAAATTTAAATTGAATCGGGAAATTCAAATTAATTTATGAAACAATTATACATTTGATTGTGAAACAATTAATTAATTAAAGAATAGTAGTTACCGCTTTTATTCTCAGCTAACTAATTAAATTCTTTTGTTTTGAGGAGAATTTATCCCTGGCGTAAGGGGAATCTCTGGGAATCTTCTTCACGTGCGGTGTGGCTTCTGAGATCTGCTCTGCGAATCTGATGCTGAGGAGGAGTCTTTAGTAATTAAACTCTTGTAAATCTATAGTAATTAATTATCTCGCGTAGGGGAATCTTCGGGAATCCTCTTCACGTGCGGTGCGGCTTCTTAGGTCTGCGCTGCGAATCTGACGCTGAGGAGGAGTCTTTAATAATTAAACTCTTGTTAATCTTTAGTAATTTATTATCTCACGTAGCGGAATCTCCGGGAATCCTCTTCATGTTAAGTGTCGCCACCGAAGTCTGCGCTGCGAATCTAGCGTTAGGGAGGAGTCTTTGTAATTAAACTCTTGTAAATCTTGAGTAATTGAATTATAACAATTTCTATAGAACTTACAACAATTTTTACAACTTTAAAACAATTTATAGATATTCTAATGTTAGTATTTAAACGTACTAGAATGTTTTCGGGGAAATTAAAAACATGTCTTTTATTTACATAACTTTTTGTGCTTTTCCAGCCTTTCTTGAGTCGTACACCCCAAACAGCATAGAGGACAGTAAAAACGCTTTCGGTTATGTTTGTGACCATCAAAGACTGCTAAAAGACGGCTCAAGTCCTTTATCCAGCAATAGTGACTCTCACCATCGTCATTGAATATGAATAGCAAATGCACATGTTTTTCACGTTTAACTTCAGTTATTCTTACTGGTACAATTTCACCATCCTCATCCATATAGATGTTGATTGAAATGTTGTTGTTTATTTCGAATGTATCAATCATCTTTTTATCGGTTGCTTTTACTGGATATGTCAATCCTTCGCAGTTAAGTTCATTCAAGCATCGTCGATACGGTGGATGTAGATGGGATAGAATTGCCCACATGAAACATTTATCATCACTGTTCTGTACATTGAGACCAGCCTTCTTGTTTTTTATGTATGTTAGTAGTTGCAAATACTTTCCACAACGTATAATTTGAGAAGTTGATATAATTGATGGAGTTGAATGTATAGACATCATGTGGCATCTCATTTTGATTCTTGAGCTAAAGTGTTTCTGGCAAACATCACCAGAAAATCGAATTCTCTTCTTCGATGAAGTTTGTTGAAAACCTGCTTCTTGACTACTTCTCTTCATGATTAATTTCTAACTGAACAACTGATTTCGTTTTACGCTTCGATTTTTATAGATTGACCGAACGCTACATTCAAATTATTAACCAATCAGACTGCAGAATTTCTCGTTTCTAGAATCTTCTGGAACATTCGGGAAACTTCTAGAAAGTTCTAACCAATCAGATTGCAGGTTTTCTCGTTTCTAGGATCTTCTTGAACATTCTGGAAACTTGTAGAGTAAAACCGATTGCAAAGGTTGTTAAATCGGAAACAAGGCTAGCAGTTTCAGACTAGATCCAAAAAACCGTCACACTATAGCGCGAGCTGATGACGTCACTGGAGTCGGAGGATCATTGAGGTTTGAGAAACCATCGCGCTAGATTAAACCGTCGCACTATAGCACAACCTGATGATGTCACTGATGACGTAACTGCGCTGAGGCCACCATTGTCCTATAGCCACCGCTTTGCAACGTACTCAAATATACCTAAATACATTTCAATGCATAGATTAACATTACAAAACTAAAACAAATACTAAAGCAACAAAATACTTGGAGAAATACATTATACAAAAAGAAATATTACAAGACATAATGTATCTAGATATATTTGTCTAAGGAGGAGCTCTCTTATAGATAAACTTATAGAGAGAGAGAAATTATCCAGGTTAAATTGCTTGTTACGCTACCAATAAGTAATGCAAGAGTGTAAATAGGTTTCCTTCCTTCACTGATAAATTAAATCATGATTGCATTACAAATAAATGAGAGCCTCCTCGCTCTTTCCATGGTAATCGTTTTATTGCAGACTCTTGTGCAGCAAAGATGCTTAGCTGAACTAACAAAATTTTCTGTATTTATTGATTGCAATGATTTATTGATTGCTAAACAATGCAAACTATAAACTATGTCCATGAAAACACACTGCCAACAACTATACATTCGCTCATACTAGTCAGATCATTCAATTTGTCTTGACGACTGCTTTCATTTGATATATAATTCATCCTCTTTTGTGATCTCAGGAAAAAATAAGACGTCATACTGTTTGTATGAAAAAAATGGAAATTTTTCTTCTTGAATTTTTCTTTTGTATGAAAAAAATGAAAATTTTTCTTCTTGAATTTTTCGGCCTAATATTGTTGAAATATCTGCAAAATGTCTTTTGAATTGCTAAAGAACTCAAACATACCTTCAAAAACCTGTTTTACTTTTTTGTCAAAGTTTATGTTCATTATAAACTAAAAATATTCATATCTATTTCATATTTATCATTGATATTTCTTTCCCATAAAAGCAAATAATTGCATGGTTTTTCCCGTGAAATTTTGGCATTGAGGAAAAAATATGCAAATTTTCCCCAGGAAAGCGGATTTTCCTAGCTACACTTCCTAATTTGGTTGCTAGGCAACAGATCACCTGACCAATTAGCAATTAATTGTCATTTTGTTGCTATCGAAGGACCACTAATCATATATACCAAGTTGGTAACCTTTTGCACCAAAAGTGTAACAAAATTGGGAAACATGGAGTGAGTAGATGAACATATCGACGGACATTATGTTCAATTGTAGGAAAAGCAAGAAAAAATTCCATGCAAGAAGTGTGTGAAGCCGAAATTTACGATGAATTCAAGATAAATCAAAACAAAAAACGCTAAAAGGGTAAACAAGTCAAATTTTAAAGTAATTTATGTTCATTTAAACTATTTCTAGCCTTCATTGCCAAAGTGACGTGGCCACACCTAAAAACTTTCAGAAGGCCACCATCAAACTATCAAGTCCAGCCACTAATGTAACTAATGATAAGGGTGCAACGACAGTCCTCTGGCCAAAAACACTGTATCTTAATGAAGCTATGAAACAACTTTCTGATGAGAGATATTACACTCAACAAACAAGAGATCTAACAGCTGAAGTAGCTTTTCAGATCACAACATTAACAACACATCTTTGTCGTATATGGACTTGAGCAAATGGTTGTAATAAAGAAGCGAAATTTCCCTTCTTGTGTTATCAAGCGGATCATAATCAATCAAAATGTCCTTGAGAATGTATTTAAAAAAAAAAAGAAAAAAAAAAAAATTGACACAGTTGCTGCCAAGTGCATGCTGTTTTGTAAAAATGTTCAGTTTTTGTTCAGAGGAGTGGCCAAAGAACTGAACCTACCACTGAACAAATTCTGTTCACCAAACGTTTTTTACTCCGATAAAACATTCAATGTTATGATCGCAACTGGTGTTTGATCGTACTAGTGGTGTTGTGGAACAAAATCCTATCTTTGTTGAATTGGACCGACAGACTATTACTTATTCTCAGCATGGACGAATACATTGAAGAATGCACCATCAGAGACGCTATAGCAGATATAAGAGAGAAAAGACACCGACCTGACAAGGAAAGCATTGCACGTTTCATAATTTCGAAACATGGCCTAACCATGGAAGCCATTCTCAACACCGTAGACAGAATGCTCGAAAATGGTTCTATCACAAACAAAAAAACATCGAATGATGAAGATTCCTTTTATGTAGCAAATGAAATCGTCAAAGGAAGCAACAAAGAGAAACCGCCAAATCTGCAATCCAGAGTCCCGAAAAAAAGCGGTCTGCAATTCCAAGACTCCGAGTGTCAACAGCAAGCAGAAAGAAGCTTCTATCGACACGACCACACCCAAAACACCCAAAAAAACCAATCAATCAATTTTGATAGGGGAGAGCAGCACAGATTTGAGTAAATGGGCCAATGCCGTCACCTCGATGATGGGAAACATAAGTTTGTTAAATAATCTTCTACAAGAAGAATGAAGAAAATCATCAAATTTACTTGAAGAAAATTACTATCTCAAAATGAAAATTCAAGCTATGGAAACCAAACTCGATACCATTGTGCTAGAGAAAAATGAAAACAATATGAGACAAGAGAATGAGTGCTCGATAACAAAAGAAATTAGACACCAATTGATAAATGAAGCAGAACGACACACAGAAGCAACAAAAGATGATTCTTCTCGCACAAAGGCATCAAGCAAATCAAGTAAATCCCAAACAAGCAACAGAAACAAAAAGCAAATGAGTGAAAAAACAACACAGGGCAGAAAGCAATCAAACCAAAATACGGAGACAACACAGCGAGCTCAGGGCCAGGGGGAAAAATCGAAATGCCAAGAAAACGAAGAGAAAAAACTCAAAGTTTTAATTGCTGGAGATTCGCAACTCCGAAGAATAAATGCCTCAGTGCTATCCAACAGCTATCGAGATGTTGACATCAAATTTAAACCTGGCATGAAAATCGAACAAACCACCAAAGCAGTTGGCAAAACCGAACATGATATCATCATTATTCACGCGCCACCAACAACATCGCCTCAAAGACACCAGAGCAACTAAGCAAAGAGGTTGTAAACCAATTAAAACATGTGCAAGACAACAACCCCAAGGCACGGATCGTATTCTCCTCCGTCATAAGAAGAAAGGACGACTCATCACTGAACTCAAAGGTAACAAAGTTGAATAAATTACTTGAGGATGAAACTGCTCTGAATGGATTCGATATGATAGACAACAGCAACATTGTTTTTAGTAATCTATGGACAGACGGGCTGCATATAAACAATGGGGGGGTTCGTAAGTTATCGGGTAATTACAGTAAATTTATTAAATATTGTTAACAGCGAGTAGGCTCCGATAATAATAAAACAAGTAAGAATCTGCGCTCGGGTAAGAAAAATGGTCTAAAAATAGCGTTTTTAAATATAGTTTCACTAAGAAAACACAGACATGAGCTGGGTATAATTCTTAGAGATAACGATATTGATATAATTGGCTTAAGTGAGACACGCCTAGATGGATCAGTGAAAGACCCGCATATCAGCCTAAGCGGGTATAAAATTTACCGAAACGACCGGGATACTAACGGTGGGGGTGTGGCATTCTATGTAAAAGAGGGCTTGCCTGAACCTATTGTAAGGATAAAAAGTAATGAATTAGAACTTTTGGCACTTGAGTTTTCACCGGAATTTGGAAAACCTTTCTTTGTTGTGTGCTGGTACCGGCCCCCTACTTCGGGAGCAGATCAAGTCTCATTTGAAAACCTAAGAAAGACTCTGAAAGAACTGGACAAGGAAGAAAAGGAGACAATTCTAATTGGTGATACCAACTGCGATTTCAAAAACAATCAAAACACAAACACCAAAAAGCTCAAACAAATCTATGCCGAGTTTCAATTCTCCCAATTAATCAATAAATTTACTAGGGTTGCTATCACACGTAATGAACAAAACGAGCGACGAATGACGAAAACGCTGATAGATCATTTTTCTACAACGAGCCCCAGGAGCATTTTAAGAGCAGATATTCTGCGAATTGGGATGGTCGATCACTATTTGGTGTCAATGCTTGGAGACTCAATAGAAATAAAAAACCGAAAGTTGTTGAGACTCGAAGCCTTGCTAACTATGATAAAACATCATTAATAAACGACCTACTCCAAATAGATTGGTCGAGCATCCTATCTCCCCTCGCAGAAAATCCCAATTCAATGGCTACCACTTTTCAGGAGATTTTTGAGTCACTCATTGATATACATGCCCCATTGAAAAAAAGAAGGGTTCGCAATGAAACCGCTCCCTGGCTAAATCCATCAATACGAAAACTGATGAGGGAGAGGGACTCGGCCAAGAAAATGGCCTATAAAATTCCTGACAAGTGGCCAATATATAAGCAACTTAGAAATAAGGTAACAAAAGAGATAAAAGTTGCTATAGAGACACATTATTGTGGGTTGATTGACGAAAATAAGGGTAACCCCAAAATGATGTGGAAGACCATTAACAATGTGTTGGATAAATCTCAGAAGTCAACAACCCTCACGAGCTTAGACTTTGAGGGTAGTAGACTTGTCAAAGAAGGTGATATAGCAGAGGCACTAAATCATCATTTTGTCACAGTTGGTCCCAAACTAGCAGATGAAATCGAGCAACGGATTAATGATGATCCTCTAATTCACGTAGCTAAGGAATCTAACGTTATGAAATTAAACCCCGTAAGTGATACCTTCATAGCAAATTCCATCAGGCAGCAAACAAACACCCGGGCCTGACAAGATTCCAACCAAGCTAATAAAGGACGCTGGTGAGGTCATAAGTAAACCTTTAGCGATGATCTTTAATTCATCCTTTCGTCATGGAATCTTCCCTAACATCTGGAAGCTGGCGAGGGTCACTCCCATCTTCAAATCTGGAATGAGAAGTGATGCTAATAACTATAGACCCATCTCAGTGATTTCTGTTTTCTCTAGGATTTTGGAAAAAGTCGTACATGACCAGGTATATGCTTATTTTAAATCACATCGCATCTTGACAGTTAGCCAATCAGCTTTCCAAAAACTCTGCTCGACCATAACATCTCTAATTGACAGTACTGACTTTTGGTATGATAATATCGACAATAAGCAGGTTAATTTGACAATTTTCTTAGATCTCAAAAAAGCCTTTGACACCGTTGATCACAAGATCCTGCTCAGGAAACTAGAAGCATATGGAATCCAAGAACTAGCCGGAGACTGGTTCAAATCCTACCTTGAAAACAGACAACAGTACTGCAAGCTCAACAGCTACGAATCACGGGCAAAGACAATCACTTGTGGTATCCCCCAAGGTTCCTGTCTAGGCCCCCTTCTATTCATAGTCTACCTTAATGATTTTGAAAATGTTTAAACGCATCAAAGGCTGGCATGTATGCCGATGATACTCATGTAACATTAGCATCCAAAAGTGTTGATGAGTTGGTTTTGAAAGCGCACGAAGAACTGTACAATATTTCGGAATGGATGAGACTAAATAAATTGAGTGCTAATCCTAAAAAAACAGAGTATATGTTTATAGGTCATCCAAATCGAACCAACAGGATTGCCGAGCAAGAGCCGCTCAAATTAAACAATTCAGAAATAAAAAGAGTGAAAAAAACAAAATCGTTGGGAGTAATTATCGATCAAGGGCTCAATTGGGATGACCAATTTAAGGCCGTCAAGGCAAAAATAGTCGGAGGCCTTGCCTCTTTAAAAAGGCTAAAAAACATCATTCCACAATCCCAACTAACAAACGTTTATCATGCCCTTATTGAAAGTCATATGAGATATGCAGATGTCATCTGGGGAGGTCTGTCTAACTCCAAAATGGAGTCACTACAGCGCCTACAAGACAGGGCAATTACAATAATCGACACTGCCAGAATAAAGGATCACTGGTCGAAAAAACTTTTAACGACTCAACAACTAGTAACGTTTGATCGATCAGTTATGACATATAAAATCACAAATAGACTATGTCCAGAAAACCTTTGGAACAAATTCCAACGAAGATCGCATTACTCTAGTTACAATACCAGATTTTGCAATAATCTTCAAATTCCAAAGTATAATCTGGAGTACTCCAAAAAGAGATTCTCTTACACAGCTCTAAAGGCTTGGAATGAAATCCCTATGAACATTAGGGAGCTTCCTACCTTACACCAATTCAAAAAACATTTAAAGGATTATTTGACGAGCTGAAACGTAACACAAACACGACCCCTTGGAAGATCAGCTTAAACTTTTATCAATATAGGCCTGTATGTAAATTGTAAATTAGGAATCCTCGTGAATATTTTTTTTGTTTTGCTATTATTGTATTATATATATTTCAGCTGAAAGGTTTTTCGTGTCAAAATAATTAAATATGAATATGAAAATAAATATGAATATTTTGCCATCGTGGCTTTAATGCACACAATGATCACCCTAACAAATACTTGACACCAAACACAAATATCAGAACACCTATATTTTATTTACTTCCAAAAATCCATAAAGAGGGAATCCCGGGGAGACCAATCTTGTCTGGTTGTAATTCTCCGACGGAGAAACTCTCAGCATATCTTGATAATTACCTAAGGCCTATAGTTGAAAAAGTGACTCATACATCAAAGACACCACACACTTTCTCCAAATAATACTGAGTTTTGGGGACTATGTCCCTAACAACTCGTGGCTAGTTACATTAGACGTCAAATCTCTATATTCAAACATTCCACATCAGGAGGGCATAAACACATGCCTAAATGCACTCGTACAAAACTATGGGGCAGCCACGCCCCTCCCAATACAATATATGGAGATAATGATGAACTTTATCTTAAAGCACAACTACTTTACATTCAACGGTAAATTCTACCAACAGGTCAGGGGGCAGCAATGGGTAGCCCATTTGCCCCCAATTAAGCTAACATATTTATGACGTCTATAGAAAACAATATATTGAATGACGCCCCAAGGGCAAGAACCCCTATAATCTGGAAGAGATACATTGATGATATATTTCTCATATGGCCACACTCTTTTGAAGATCTCCAACTATTTCTCGAGTACATCAATACTGTACATCATTCTATAAAATTTGAATCATCCTTCTCAAAACACAAGATTAATTTCTTAGATACAACTATAAATTTAACAGAAGATGGAACTGTTACTAGTTCTTTATATCAGAAACCAACAGACTCCTGTGGCTTACTCCATAGGGATTCTGTTCACTCTTGGAGCAGTAAGGCAGGGGTAATTTACAGCCAAGCACTAAGATACAGAAAAGTAACAACTGATAATGGCGAGTTACTCACAAATCTTAAAAACCTGAAAGGCCACTTGGTTGGCAGAGGGTATGATCCAAAAGAGATCGATAAACAATTCAATAAAGTTTTGAAACTATCGCGAAATGATTTACTTTATAACCAAAAAAGCAATCCTTCTGATGATAATAACAGTGGTAGAAATCTACCTTTTATTATACCATATGACAACAAAACAATTAATATTCGCAACATTTTCAAACAACATTGGAATATAGTCACTGAGGATGATGAATTAAAACACATTTGGACACAACCCCCAATTCTGGCGATGAAAAGACACAAAAATATTGGAGATTTTCTAACTCACACAAAATTCACAATGAATGCTAATGACACAAATGAGATTCAATGAACATGATACACTCACACCTTATATGTTACCGATTCTGCTAGCATCATTCCTGGACGCAGGAGTGAGGGGGCACCCATATGGAACAGAGCATACCGATCATAGGCTCCGAAATGCTCTATATGGGAGGTTGCCTGAGGAGCTAGCTTTGAACAATCGTAACTTACATCGGATACACTCTAAAGCTAAAAAACATATAACTGGACCCAGTCCCTTATTACACATTGCTGAGGTTGGTACTACACCAATTTTATTTCTTATTTTACAGTTCACCTTGTGTGGCTAATTACTTTTGTAACTATTCCAATAAGCACCTATCTTTTGTAGCATAACTTTAAAAACATACACAATAACCTATTAAAGAGCTCATCCAGGGGGAAGACACCCAGACATCTGAAGGTCAATGGAGAAAGCATTTTATTCCATCATTGGGTATCTGCCTTCAAATCGAATCAGTCGACTCACACAATGAAGCTACATCCAAAGTTGACAAACAACAATTTCGAGCTTGATGCACGATCAAAATGCGCAACAGTCTTGCCGAAGATGTGCTAGATGGTAATATGCTGTATCTTATGGAGGTGAGTAAATTTGTAACCGATAACATGCTGAGAAAGAAATTTGCTTCTTCATTGTTAATTCCATTTCCTGAACCAAACGTTTGTACCAAAACTTCAGTGTTAAATTACACATTCCAACTTCACATCTGGTTTTGAAGGAAATTTTTCTACCCCAGCTCTTGATAGATATGACAGCTCCCTTACAGACAAACAAATTAGCTAAACTAATAAACTAACAGTGAATAACTTCTACCAGAAAGAGTCTTTTTTCTTCGACAGGAATACCAAAAACATCTCGCTTCTGTTAATGGGAATCCTGACCAGTTGAACAAAACAGTAAATTTGCTGAAGCACACAGCGCGCTTGATTTTTTTGTTCAATTGCACAAGACATATTCTTGGAGCTGATGATGAGAGGATCTGCAAAGCCAAAGAATTTTTGGATTATTTACGAGAATGGAAGAGCTCTTGTGAAGATGGGAAAAGCTTCTTCTTGCATCAACTGTGGCTTGATCTCAGATCAATGATATATGGACTTGAGCAAATGGTTGTAATAAAGAAGCGAAATTTCCCTTCTTGTGTTATCAAGCCGATCATAATCAATCAAAATGTCCTTGAGAATGTATTTTGCCATCGTGGCTTTAATGCACACAATGATCACCCTAACTATGGTCTTTACATGAGTACAATTAATACAGTTAATATAACCCAGTTCTCTGTAAGAAAAAAAAGGAAACACAGGAGGGTCATCAGAATGCCGAATGCTGAGCCAAACCTGCATCCATTCAAGAAGTTGAAAACAATCTGACTCTTTGAATACTGAATTATACCGGCTGCGCCAAAAAAGTTCACAAGAGCTAGATTACAGCTAGCTTCATGAAATCAAAGTTATCAAAATATGCTTTAATATAATATAATAAATTTATGATCGTACATTTCTCGTTCAAAATGAAATAATCACCATCTTTATCTAATCTGCGGTGGTTGTATAAAGATTTAAGGTATATAGACAGAGATAAGATAGAAGCGGCTTAAACTGACCGAGTAGCATCTTGATACAGACCGTACATGCCTTACCTAAGTACACACTCTTCTGATTCGAATGCATATTCGTCTGTTTTCATGCTGTTCGTTGTGATTTACGATTTGTAAATCATCAAGGTAATAAGAATACATAAATTCCTTTGTGCCTTTCAAAACAGGCAATAGTAGCTTCGCTATATCAATCTTCCTTTTCACATTGGTAGGTATGGGCGCATTAGATGCAGCACAGAGTCATCGTATTTCCGGTACCTTATGAACAGTCCAAAGAAAGGCATCACCAAACTTGAAGACCATTCCTTTTAACTTAGCATGTGAAACCTCCTTGTTTGGTGAAAGATCCTTCCCCATTTCCTCCATTTCAAGTTTTGCCTTTTTCCTTTCATTCTTTTCAGTCCGCAGGAGAACCATGTGTCGATGGGCCATTGTTTTCTTCAAGAGGTAGCAACGTTTGAACTCCTTTAGTACTTCTTTAGCGCAAACTCTGATGTACAGATCCAATCCGCTGTTGAATAGCTCTCCTATTGGTATCTATAAAAAAACGAGAAATCTAGCAAGAGCTATATCCAAGCCTGTCTAAGCTATCTAAATTTCCCGAAAGGAGTTTTGAAGAAAGACATGAGATTTCGCCTTGATGAATTTCCAATACAACTTTTGTCAATTTACTGAACCTTTCATCAAATAAAAATGAGTAAAAATATCATTTGATCTACAACCTTCTGTAGAGCAGCTAAAAGGTCTATCGTTGGGTTAAACGACCAAATAGGAAATAATATTTACCCTTTCCGCCTCTGCATCATGACTATCATTGTTTACCTGGAACAATTTAAAGAACTCTTCGCGTAGTTTGAATTCTTGATCTTCTTGATCTTCTTGATCTAAATGAAGTACAAGGGCAGTCAGTACGATATTTCCAACATTATTTGATTATTGTATTGTTTAGCCCTGAATTTGTTTGCCACCTCTCCCAAACTACCACACTGATTTACCTTTTATAGGATGTCTCTTTAAAACCCTTACCTTTCGACACAAGCGAAAATCGTATTTTGATGCTTTTCTTTTTTTTCCTATTGAAAGACATGGAATAACGTTAAGTATTTACACTCTTTTTTTATAAGAATACCATAAATTTTGCCAAGGCTTGAACTTTTCCATTGTTATTCTTAAATTTCCATTGTTCTTTGGCAATTTTGAGCCTGAATATTCTTATAGACTATATTCTTTTAAAAAAAGTGTAGTATCTAAGATTAAATTATTACCAATGAATATATAAGTCTATATAAATGATAAAGAAATCATCCTATTGCGATATTTAAATAAAATTTGCATGTATTGATGTATTACCCTTTCCTGCTTCTACATTTTGATGTCTTTCTGCCGCACCATTAGACGGCTCTGCAAGGAGAGGTGTTTTATGTTAGGAATTATTCATACAAATCAAAGACTATATCATTATTATGAATGAATATGTAAATGTATAGAAATCATCCTGTTGTGATATTTGAATAAAATGTGCATGTATTGATGTTTTACCCTTTGCTGCTTCTATATTTTGATGTCTTTCTGCTGCACCATTAGACAACTCTGCAATGAAAGGTGTTTAGTGTTAGGAATTATTCATACAAATCAATATATATATGTATTGAAATCATCCTGTTGCGATATGTAAATGAAATGTGCATGTATTGATGTATTACCCTTTGCTGCTTCTACAGTTTGATGTCTTTCTGCCACACCATTAGATGGCTCTGGAAGGAGAGGTATTTAATGTTAGGAATTATTCATAGAAATCAAAGACTATATCATTATTATGAATGAATATGTAAATGTATAGATATCACCCTGTTGCGATATTTAAATAAAATTTGCATGTGTTGATGTATTACCCTTGCTGCTTCTACATTTTGATGTCTTTCTGCCGCACCATTCGACGGCTCTGCAAACAGAGGTGTTTAATGTTAGGAATTGTTAATACAAATCAAAGACTGTATCATTATTATCAATGAATATGAATCAATTATTGAGCAGAGCCCCCCCCCCCCCCAAAAGAGGAAGCAATTGATGGTAGGCATTTTTATGTAAATGAAGGATTTTATATTAATGACCAGAGTTGCAATGACAAAGCTAAAATTACTTAAAGCAGAACTCAGCTCCATAAACTCCTTCTGGGAAAAGATTCCGTTTTGTTGCATTACAACATTTGGCAACCTTTTCCTGTTCCTCACTGACATTATCTTCTTCCATGCTTTCTACAGCATCATCACTCTCATAAGTTCCTCTTGCTTCTTCATTGGGCAAATGGTGTGTTGCATACTGGAGTCCCTATAAATTAGGATAAAAATTTCTTTTCCCTCATCTCACTATGTGAAAATTGAAGGAAATATAGAATTCCGCATTTATAACACTTTATAAGAAAGAACAAAACTATTAAAAAATTAAATTTAAAAAGTCGACACTAACAATATTATCAAATATACCTTTTTGAAGCAATTTCTTCTCCTTGGTGTCCAAGAGGAGTAAACCTCTTTGGTGTATGGCGATACAATACTCTTGTAAAGAAGAAATGGGAGTATCTCTTTGATTATAATAGTATTGGGTGCCAACTTTTATAAAAAGATATATGTAGAGTGTAGGTTGATACAGTTTCACAGATTGTTGAATAAGCTGAACTGAGATTTATTCTACTTTGTTCATTTACTGAACAAAGTAGAAAGAATGAAGAAGAATGGAATTTTGATTCTGTTACTCTTACCATTAGGTAAGCATCTCATCTTCATCATGAATTAAGTGGTTGAAAAGGTAAAAATGGCACCGACTTGGACGTGCAGAGTTTGTAAAGATAGTGTGGAAGAGGAATGCATCAGTTGCGATTCATGTCTAAATTGGTTTCACTTCCAATGTGCATCCTTGACTAAAACCCCAAAGTCTAAATTTTGGTTCTGCAGGAACTGCCATTCAAATCGCAGATTTGTCATGTAAACTTCAAGAAAACAACTTTTTTAATGTTGGCACTAATTTCTTTTTACATTACAGTATTTCCTATATGAAATTATTACCTGTTTTCCTTACTGTTTGAATATAAAATTTTCCTGAGTTGAATTCTTTTTCCGTTATTGTCTTCTTAATGACGTATTGAGACCCTTGGGACACAGTTTAGTAAGATGGATGGGAGCATGTCCTTTAGGGCCTTTGAGTGTGCTCTCTTTATTGCAGCAGCTTCTGAGAACATTTCATTTCGGTGCATACCCTTAAAGGAAAATTCATCCCTCCACACTTGGCCAAGTATAGGGAGCTTGGGCCCTCTAACAATTTTTTTGCTGAGAGCGACGTTTGCTTTGGCTTTGAATGAGACAAATGTTCTACTTACACAAATTTATTATAAAAGACAAAAAATGGTGGTTTCACTAATCTCAGTCAAAAGAGCTGGAAATGGAAGAAGTCTTTGTTAGTTTTCATACAGAGATTTTTTAACGTTTCAAGAAATAAAAACGTCTTGCATTGAACAACTTTTTCACTGCACTATAATGTTTATCCCAAACTTTAAAATTAGGTGTGCCTTGCTAAGTTTTCAGACAAACTAACATGAATATAAACAAAATGGAGTGATTGAGTCCAGTGCAAAGAATTTCAGAAAAAACGGAAATAGAAAAATTGTATTCACTTGTTGAACAATGGGAGTGGAGCCTAAACTGCTTTTTACACAATGTCTTCATGAGTTAAAATTTCTTCCTCTCCACAAAGTATCAAAATGATGTCGGAATAATATCCAACAAATGAGCAAGCTTCTGAAAAATCAAAAAAAGATCGGAAAAATAACTAGCAGTGGCAGAGGTCTGACAATATTGATGAAACAACGAATTCATAATAATGTTAGGTCAGAAAAACGACAGACATGTATGCATTAGAAGTCTGCGTATGTTTGTCGGATGAATAGCCGACTGACATTGGGATCCGATGTCGGATGAATATCCACGGTGATAATAAAAAGGCTGTGTGCAAATAGAGAACGTTTTTACATACCTTTGGTATGTTCAAGAGTAAAGCTCTCAGTTTTGCTTCAATGATGTTAGTAAGCAGAACTCCATCCTTGAAATACTCACGCCATTCAAGCAGTATCTCAATAGCAACAAGAAATGAGTTTCGAACATGAAGAGTCCTTTAAAAAAATGAAATCGGTTTTCACTACCATTTTAATGTAACAACTTTATAGATAAAAAGTTTTATCATTTGCATTCTGCAACCTGGGGACTGGAATATTATGAATCCTCCCAAGATGCAGCAAAATAACCAATGGATGTATCACTTTGAAAGCCTAAAGAAATTTGACATTGACAACTAGTACAAACATTGCACATCCATTAAACTCAGTAAACCTCTTTTTAGTTGTGCGCATTCATAATCAGTTCATGTGGTTCTTTCAAGCACAAATCTCTCCCAAAACGCAAGGACATTAATAAATTCAAATAATTTCTATTTCCATTAAGAGACAGCTGCACTAGTTGGTTTTTTGTATGATGTTATTTTTCTTTTGGTTTATGTATAACATTTTAATACTAAAGTGAAAAATGCCGGTGCAGAAAAGAAAATGAACAAAATTAAAATATGGGCTTACCCATGTCATATAGAAATGATGGATTGAAGATAACTTTTATTTGAACATTTCTTTATTTTTATATTGACCCTGACAAATGGGTTTCGATTTGTTTTAAGAAATCCGTTTCCATTTCCGCTGTTGCATCCTTGCCGAAAACTGCATCTTTAAGCTTGCCACGGCACAGACCACATTCAACTTCAGCTGGCTGAAAGGTTAAAATTTCTATGCTGGCAATGCAAATGTTGTCTGCTCTACAGATTATCTCGCATGGAATCGAGAATGGCATTTTTCTTTTCATCTGCAACTTCAAGGTGGATGCATAGTGCAAAGGAACTTTCTGCAGATCACCTTCCCAAGCATTTTCTTCTGTAGTTTCAGATTCGCTGTCACAAACATCAGAAACAACAATCTCTTGAACGCATCTGCCCTCTGCTGCTTGTTCTTCTGCTTTTTCGTTATGTTCTAATGGTGTATGATCTTTGTTTTCCTTTTAGCTTTCTTGCAGAGATGATGTAATGCAGGTGGACGCATAATTTACGACAAAAAACCTGCAAAGAATCGTTCTTACTGTTAGCAAGTGATTAAACGCATTTTTTTATAAGGAAGCTGTGCACTGAAAATTCCTTTACTTGTGACCAAAGTTGAATACATACTCAAAACTCCTTAGCAAATCCCCTACCTTTAACTTTTCGTTTCTCTAAGATATACTTGAATGCATGTTGTTACTGAAACTAGTGGATAGTTTTGACGTAGCCAGGTATAGAGTAATCTAGTACAGATTCCTTTCACTGAGAGAACCTTGATTTTTGTGATTGAAATATGGTGAATATATATTCGATAAAGTGTGCATTCAAAGATCTAACTGTTCATATTCCTTAGTAGTCTATGATCCAGTAAAATGAATTCATTAAGTTTTTGACTACCCGAGTACTGCCTTCCTTTAAAGCCTCTTCCTTATGAAAACAACACGTGTAGTTGAAGACTATCAGTACTGTTGACACACAGTCTCAGATAGTAAAACATATAAGAATAATTGTATCTAGATTTGATAATAGATGTGTTGACCTGCTTAGTTCTACCATATTTCTTCTTACATTCACTGTTCTTCTTTTCGTCCACTGTCACGTTTGCATAGCGCATGGTGTTCACAGTTAAAGCCCGTCCACACTCACAACAAGACCCATACCCTCTTCTGCTGCCTTTTGGCAAAACTTTTAAGCAACTCTCCATGGTCTACTTTTGTTTTCATAACCAATGACGAGATTACCAACAAAACTCTTTATCACTTTTTACTTGATTTTATATTTGATTTCTCGCTTCAAATAAATTAGGAAGTGATGAAAAACGAGGAGACATGCATGTTATGCCTGTTTCGCCCAAGTCAAGTTAATTCGATTCAATTTGAAGAGTTTAATTGATGATTTGTTATTAAAACGCACTGCAAAGCTCAAAATCATATTCAGTACAAAATAAGCTGTGTTTGTCCCACGGCAGAATTCCTTAAGCTGAAGGTTTATTCACCACTCTCATGAAATATACACTTACTGGACAAAAGTATTCGAACGGTCGTCAAAAATGGCGGCCAACAGCGGCCATAGGCCCAACCAAAACATTTCTTGATAACAATGGCATAAAGTCACGCGGCCATTTTCACAGGAAATTTCGGTGGAAAAATGTTTGTCATTTCACAGTCTTTCGATTAAAAGTAAAAGTAAAGAATTGTTCCTCAGATTGGTTAAAATAATCCAACAAAATTAAAGAGTGGTGCCTCCAAATATTTTGCAAGAAAATTTTTACAGTGTGTATCAAAAAAGCGATATTATGTACCAAATTTCGAAGAACGGCTCAATAAATTTCTGTCATTGAAATGTTAAATACATTCAGCTTTCTTGTTATTTGAAAGAGCTTCGGGTATTTTTGTATCGAAAGTTTTTTCAGGTGAGTGAACTTTTGCAACTGCTAATTTTGTACAAAAAGGAAAAGGTGCGATTTTAATCTTCAAATGCAAAGAAACAAAACTTTTTCATTTCTATCCGAAACTGCAAAGAAAGTCGAACATTTTTGTTTGTTTTTTAAGCAATCGCCTCACTGACATGAAAGAAAAACATAATTTTCTGAAATAGCTGTTCTTGGCCTGCTAAAAAGTTCAACTGTGGCTTGATTTCAAGTTCACTCACCTTGATTGAGTTCAAGTTCACTCACCTGAAAAAACTTTCGATACAAAAATACCCGAAGCTCTTTCAAAACGTAACTTTAAGCAATAATTCTATCATAACAAGAAAGCTGAATGTATTTAACATTTCAATGACAGAAATTTATTGAGTCGTTCTTCGAAATTTGGTACATAATATCGCTTTTTTGATACACACTGTAAAAATTTTCTTGCAAAATATTTGGAGGCACCACTCTTTAATTTTGTTGGATTATTTTAACCAATCTGAGGAACAATTCTTTACTTTTACTTTTAATCGAAAGACTGTGAAATGACAAACATTTTTCCACCGAAATTTCCTGTGAAAATGGCCGTGACTTTATGCCATTGTTATGAAGAAATGTTTTGGTTGGGCCTATATGCAGTTAGCCGCCATTTTTGACGACCGTTCGAATACTTTTGTCCAGTAAGTGTACCGTTTACGTGTGCCAAAAAATAATAACTTTTTTTGTATAGTGGTTTTCCACATTTGTTCTGTTGTAGTAAAATAAGAAAAATAAAATATCTATCTATCTATCAGTTATCTCAATTAACCAGTTTTTTACGACAATTTTTTATATCTTATTTGTATGACAACACTCACTTACTGTGTAGCAAGTCATTATTAGTAAATTGAATATTAGTAAATTGCAGTAAACAATGGGAACAAGTTTATCAAAAGCAAATACTGTAATTAACTTGAATCCCTATCAATAAACAGGCAACAACCACTGCCCTTTCCGCACAATTCAGTCTAAGGGATCAATGTATTTTTGGAGGAGTACTTGTCGAGTCAAGGATCAAATAGAATGTATGTTGATGTCTGAGAAAGTGATACAACCTAAAAAAACATGAAATCTTGTCCTTGTTGTTGTGGAAATTCTTTGTTTTATCCGAAAATCTTAACGCACCTGCCGCCTGAATGTCGGGTAGAGTAGATTTTTGATTCAAAGTGGAAATAGAAACACCATAGAACACTCAAGAACACTGAAGCCTAAAATTATTTACAAATAACAGCATCAAGAGTAAGAAAATTGTATATTATTTGGTTCTTTTAAAAGAATAGTGTTAATTGCATACAGTAGAAAATACTGTAGGGTTTTACATTGTACATTGTATTGTGGGTGGAGCTTGTGTAAAGATGTGTACCGTGGCAAGTCCTGCTCATCTTGGTAAGATATGCTGTGATGTACCCTACATAAAACCAATCTGTACCTAGTGCTAGGCCATTGTGTGCTGTTCATTATACTTCCGTTGCAAGTCCTGCTTTCTCAAACAGGGGTATCTGTTGCTCCTGTAATGAATAGAACAGGAACAGAAATCAAGCAAAAGGCATGTTATCTTTGGCAAGCTGAAGAGACTGGTTGAAGATGATGGCCTTGGACTTAGGCCCAATAAGCTACAGGTTCGAGTCTCTAATAGGTATGTACATTATATGTTTGTTACAGATTAATCTTAATTTCGCAAGATTAACCAGACTGCAAGACTAAGGTCAAGGCCTTGGGCCGTGCGGTCCTTTTATTTTATATCATCATCACATCAATTTTCGGCAGTTGATCTTTCTGAATAAATAACAAAAATTGAACAAGGCAAGAGCTATGTGTTTTATGGATCTTTTCCTCGGTCTATGACTACACAAACATATAAACTGTACTGTCCAGAGACTTGTAATATCTTGCTGCTATGGTTTCACAGAATTTGGCACCTTACTTGCATATTCATTCATGGCAATGAAAGTTTATTTTTGTTTGTTTCAAGTTTCAATGCTTTAACTTGCTGAATTGTTGAAATCATGGAGGACTCTAGTATTTAATCCATCTTGAAACTACAAAACCTTAAATCTTAACAATTGTTTGCAGCATGAGTGACAGTATAAGTAATTTTCATGTCAAGCTGCATGTCTATGTCAATGGTACTGGTGCAGCTATATGCACAAATATTTCTCAGGTGATACTTCAGTGCAGGAGAGCAGCTATATGCAAAAATTTTTTTAACCTTTTGTGTCCATTCAGGAATGATAATATGCGTTCCTGTGACATCCGTGTACTTATGGTCACATAATATATAGAAAGCACTGCCAGTGACTCAAGTTTTACTGTCCATTCTAATAAGTCTGCTATGTACATAGGAGCTTTGAATGCTGGTGGACCAATCTCTAAGAACCTAAGGATCGATTAATTGATAGACTTAAGACCATGTACTATTGAATAACAAAAAAATTGGTACAGCTTATATAATGCAATGTTTCTGTTAGGATTGCTTGTAACATGAGAAAACTGAATTGGAAGAGTTGATTCATAATCTTGTATCTTATTGTACATACCAAAGTTTTTGCAAACAAGATTCCCTGTTGAATTCTAAAATATCTTCTGGTTGGCAATGTGCTATGGACAGCTGCTGTAATTCATGCATGGAACCAATTATATTTCCTGCAAGCATCATGAAATCACCATACCCATGTAAACTTAAGGCTCTGAGCTTTGGGTGATGGCCCTGAATGCTCTTCAACACCTGGTTTGAATATAAAAGTAGAGAAATTTTTAACATGTTACGATTGTATAGTAAATCAAAAAACACAGAACACTTTATATTAAGAAAGAGGGTGGTTACTTTTCGTATCGTTTAAAGCATTCAATTTCATTAACTAAAATAAGTGTGTCAGAAAGTGAAAACCTCACGGAAACTGTTTAAGCGCAAACGAATTCAACATATCAAAAGCGTTAAACTTTCTTGAAATGGTTTCTTAAACTTGACGAGCCGAGGGGGGAAATGAGTTTAATCAGACGGGTGTGCACTTCAAGAATTTTTCACGCAGCTTTCCTCCCAAATGATACCTGGCCTGGTCTTAGAACAATCGGCGAAAAGTATACTCCAAAGTGTAAAAAATGCACTGCACAACATTAATGTAACAGTCCACTCTAACACATTATCATTTTGACACCTGGCTCTAGAGAAGTGCTTTCTTTCTATCATGGCGCACAAAAAAGAGGCGAATTTGTTTTAAGAAAAGGTATATACTTACTGGGAGCTGTATACTTTCACAAACAGGAAACACATTGTTGATTGAAATATATTTCAGACTTGAGAAAGATGCAAAAACGATTCTAAATCTTCTGGTAACAGCTCTTCACGGCAATGAAATGAAACGGCCTCTAGATTTGCGATTCCTCAAAAAAGGGGGAAGTGTTCGGCTTTCATGGACTGGGCACTGAAATCGCAACAACGTACAGAACTGAACAGAGAACTTAATGCAGCGAAAGGAAATGTATGGGGTCGATATATGAAGATCATTTTCTAACTTTCAGTGTTGTAAAATGGTGGAAACTCCATCCGCATCGCATTCGAAACCACGACATGCCACCTTGAAGCACATTACATCGTCAAGGTTAAGATATCCAAGAACCTTCTCTTGTGGTATTAAAGGTAAATTCATTATTGTGAAAGCCATTTTCCAATCCAAGTTGCAATACGATGCTCTAACCTTCAGTTATATATTTGAGATTAGGATAGTTGTGGTCTCCTTTTATATCTGACACGTGAAAATAGAGGTGTAAAACTATTCCATGCGACACAATGCAAGATTGATTATTATTTCTATATATATAATTATCTATTTCACAATTCTATTTGAAATTACACCATTTTTTTAATTCGAAACTGTTTGTGAAAAGTCACAATATCACTATTCAAGACAAGCCGCAACAGAGCCCATTCATTCTAACCAAAATGATGCTATACGCTATCGTTCCTCATGAACTGCGTTTGAATGGTTTTCTTCATATCATAAGATCCTTATTTCTTTTTTTATGAGAATCCATAATTTCCTGTTATCATTCATGAATAAAGATGATATACTTATAAGGTTATATGATGTGTGTGAAGAATAATAAATTTATCTTTTCTTTAACCTTTCGCTTGAACTGGTAGTAGATCTTTCCTCCAATTGACAAAAATTTAAAAATCGGCCTCAGATATACTATAAAGATTCAGAAGAAATAGGAAAATTGTTAGTTTTTATAAATGTTTTTATTTAAAATGAGATTCGCATAAGAGAAGCTTTTAAAGTAGTTTGTATTAGAACTTATACGGTATTATATATATGAGAGGCTGCTTTACAAAAGCATTTCAAGACTGAAAAACGTCAAGTGAAACTGATCAAAGTTCTGGCGGAACGTATTTTGGCAAGGAATTTTTGCTGAAGCTCTAAAAGCTCAATGATTTCTTTAGAAATTTTGCTACTCCGATCATTCCGCATACTGAAGCTCGAACTCACACCCTCCTTCAAAATCGTAAACATGCATACTCTTCTGGTATACCCCAGTACCCTAGACCTTATACGCCATATTTTCCGATTCAAAAAGTTTCAACCTTATTAACTGAGTTTGACTGTATGTTTGCTGTTGGCCCCATTTGGCTATTTTGGTATACTGGATGTGGGATACTAAAGAATTGAAGGACGTGATATGATTAAAACTAATAAATATAGTGATATAAGATAATGGTTGTGATTTCTGGAATAAATTAGGAATACTCACGCCATTCAAGCAGTATCTCAATAGCAACAAGAAATGAGTTTCGAACATGAAGAGTCCTTTAAAAAAATGAAATCGGTTTTCACTACCATTTTAATGTAACAACTTTATAGATAAAAAGTTTTATCATTTGCATTCTGCAACCTGGGGACTGGAATATTATGAATCCTCCCAAGATGCAGCAAAATAACCAATGGATGTATCACTTTGAAAGCCTAAAGAAATTTGACATTGACAACTAGTACAAACATTGCACATCCATTAAACTCAGTAAACCTCTTTTTAGTTGTGCGCATTCATAATCAGTTCATGTGGTTCTTTCAAGCACAAATCTCTCCCAAAACGCAAGGACATTAATAAATTCAAATAATTTCTATTTCCATTAAGAGACAGCTGCACTAGATGGTTTTTTGTATGATGTTATTTTTCTTTTGGTTTATGTATAACATTTTAATACGAAAGTGAAAAATGCCGGTGCAGAAAAGAAAATGAACAAAATTAAAATATGGGCTTACCCATGTCATATAGAAATGATGGATTGAAGATAACTTTTATTTGAACATTTCTTTATTTTTATATTGACCCTGACAAATGGGTTTCGATTTGTTTTAAGAAATCCGTTTCCATTTCCGCTGTTGCATCCTTGCCGAAAACTGCATCTTTAAGCTTGCCACCGCACAGACTACATTCAACTTCAGCTGGCTGAAAGGTTAAAATTTCTATGCTGGCAATGCAAATGTTGTCTGCTCTACAGATTATCTCGCATGGAATCGAGAATGGCATTTTTCTTTTCATCTGCAACTTCAAGGTGGATGCATAGTGCAAAGGAACTTTCTGCAGATCACCTTCCCAAGCATTTTCTTCTGTAGTTTCAGATTCGCTGTCACAAACATCAGAAACAACAATCTCTTGAACGCATCTGCCCTCTGCTGCTTGTTCTTCTGCTTTTTCGTTATGTTCTAATGGTGTATGATCTTTGTTTTCCTTTTAGCTTTCTTGCAGAGATGATGTAATGCAGGTGGACGCATAATTTACGACAAAAAACCTGCAAAGAATCGTTCTTACTGTTAGCAAGTGATTAAACGCATTTTTTATAAGGAAGCTGTGCACTGAAAATTCCTTTACTTGTGACCAAAGTTGAATACATACTCAAAACTCCTTAGCAAATCCCCTACCTTTAACTTTTCGTTTCTCTAAGATATACTTGAATGCATGTTGTTACTGAAACTAGTAGATAGTTTTGACGTAGCCAGGTATAGAGTAATCTAGTACAGATTCCTTTCACTGAGAGAACCTTGATTTTTGTGATTGAAATATGGTGAATATATATTCGATAAAGTGTGCATTCAAAGATCTAACTGTTCATATTCCTTAGAAGTCTATGATTCAGTAAAATGAATTCATTAAGTTTTTGACTACCCGAGTACTGCCTTCCTTTAAAGCCTCTTCCTTATGAAAACAACATGTGTAGTTGAAGACTATCAGTACTGTTGACACACAGTCTCAGATAGTAAAACATATAAGAATAATTGTATCTAGATTTGATAATAGATGTGTTGACCTGCTTAGTTCTACCATATTTCTTCTTACATTCACTGTTCTTCTTTTCGTCCACTGTCACGTTTGCATAGCGCATGGTGTTCACAGTTAAAGCCCGTCCACACTCACAACAAGACCCATACCCTCTTCTGCTGCCTTTTGGCAAAACTTTTAAGCAACTCTCCATGGTCTACTTTTGTTTTCATAACCAATGACGAGATTACCAACAAAACTCTTTATCACTTTTTACTTGATTTTATATTTGATTTCTCGCTTCAAATAAATTAGGAAGTGATGAAAAACGAGGAGACATATGCATATTGCATTTCCTTTCATGCTGTTATGCCTGTTTCGCCCAAGTCAAGTTAATTCGATTCTATTTGAAGAGTTTAATTGATGATTTGTTATTAAAACGCACTGCAAAGCTCAAAATCATATTCAGTACAAAATAAGCTGTGTTTGTCCCACGGCAGAATTCCTTAAGCTGAAGGTTTATTCACCACTCTCATGAAATATACACTTACTGGACAAAAGTATTCGAACGGTCGTCAAAAATGGCGGCCAACAGCGGCCATAGGCCCAACCAAAACATTTCTTCATAACAATGGCATAAAGTCACGCGGCCATTTTCACAGGAAATTTCGGTGGAAAAATGTTTGTCATTTCACAGTCTTTCGATTAAAAGTAAAAGTAAAGAATTGTTCCTCAGATTGGTTAAAATAATCCAACAAAATTAAAGAGTGGTGCCTCCAAATATTTTGCAAGAAAATTTTTACAGTGTGTATCAAAAAAGCGATATTATGTACCAAATTTCGAAGAACGACTCAATAAATTTCTGTCATTGAAATGTTAAATACATTCAGCTTTCTTGTTATGATAGAATTATTGCTTAAAGTTACGTTTTGAAAGAGCTTCGGGTATTTTTGTATCGAAAGTTTTTTCAGGTGAGTGAACTTTTGCAACTGCTAATTTTGTACAAAAAGGAAAAGGTGCGATTTTAATCTTCAAATGCAAAGAAACAAAACTTTTTCATTTCTATCCGAAACTGCAAAGAAAGTCGAACATTTTTGTTTGTTTTTTAAGCAATCGCCTCACTGACATGAAAGAAAAACATAATTTTCTGAAATAGCTGTTCTTGGCCTGCTAAAAAGTTCACTCACCTGAAAAAACTTTCGATACAAAAATACCCGAAGCTCTTTCAAAACGTAACTTTAAGCAATAATTCTATCATAACAAGAAAGCTGAATGTATTTAACATTTCAATGACAGAAATTTATTGAGTCGTTCTTCGAAATTTGGTACATAATATCGCTTTTTTGATACACACTGTAAAAATTTTCTTGCAAAATATTTGGAGGCACCACTCTTTAATTTTGTTGGATTATTTTAACCAATCTGAGGAACAATTCTTTACTTTTACTTTTAATCGAAAGACTGTGAAATGACAAACATTTTCCACCGAAATTTCCTGTGAAAATGGCCGTGACTTTATGCCATTGTTATGAAGAAATGTTTTGGTTGGGCCTATGGCGCAGTTGGCCGCCATTTTGACGACTGCTCAATACTTTTGTCCAGTAAGTGTACCGTTTACGTGTGCCAAAAAATAATAACTTTTTTTGTATAGTGGTTTTCCACATTTGTTCTGTTGTAGTAAAATAAGAAAAATAAAATATCTATCTATCTATCAGTTATCTCAATTAACCAGTTTTTTACGACAATTTTTTATATCTTATTTGTATGACAACACTCACTTACTGTGTAGCAAGTCATTATTAGTAAATTGAATATTAGTAAATTGCAGTAAACAATGGGAACAAGATTATCAAAAGCAAATACTGTAATTAACTTGAATCCCTATCAATAAACAGGCAACAACCACTGCCCTTTCCGCACAATTCAGTCTAAGGGATCAATGTATTTTGGAGGAGTACTTGTCGAGTCAAGGATCAAATAGAATGTATGTTGATGTCTGAGAAAGTGATACAACCTAAAAAAACATGAAATCTTGTCCTTGTTGTTGTGGAAATTCTTTGCTTTATCCGAAAATCTTAACGCACCTGCCGCCTGAATGTCGGGTAGAGTAGATTTTGATTCAAAGTGGAAATAGAAACACCATAGAACACTCAAGAACACTGAAGCCTAAAATTATTTACAAATAACAGCATCAAGAGTAAGAAAATTGTATATTATTTGGTTCTTTTAAAAGAATAGTGTTAATTGCATACAGTAGAAAATACTGTAGGGTTTTACATTGTACATTGTATTGTGGGTGGAGCTTGTGTAAAGATGTGTACCGTGGCAAGTCCTGCTCATCTTGGTAAGATATGCTGTGATGTACCCTACATAAAAACCAATCTGTACCTAGTGCTAGGCCATTGTGTGCTGTTCATTATACTTCCGTTGCAAGTCCTGCTTTCTCAAACAGGGGGTATCTGTTGCTCCTGTAATGAATAGAACAGGAACAGAAATCAAGCAAAAAGGCATGTTATCTTTGGCAAGCTGAAGAGACTGGTTGAAGATGATGGCCTTGGACTTAGGCCCAATAAGCTACAGGTTCGAGTCTCTAATAGGTATGTACATTATATGTTTGTTACAGATTAATCTTAATTTCGCAAGATTAACCAGACTGCAAGACTAAGGTCAAGGCCTTGGGCCGTGCGGTCCTTTTATTTTATATCATCATCACATCAATTTTCGGCAGTTAGGCCCAGCGCCCAGGGCCTAAATTGAGATGAGAACAGAAACAGCGGATTGATCTTGCTGAATAAATAACAAAAATTGAACAAGGCAAGAGCTATGTGTTTTATGGATCTTTTCCTCGGTCTATGACTACACAAACATATAAACTGTACTGTCCAGAGACTTGTAATATCTTGCTGCTATGGTTTCACAGAATTTGGCACCTTACTTGCATATTCATTCATGGCAATGAAAGTTTATTTTGTTTGTTTCAAATTTCAATGCTTTAACTTGCTGAATTGTTGAAATCATGGAGGACTCTAGTATTTAATCCATCTTGAAACTACAAAACCTTAAATCTTAACAATTGTTTGCAGCATGAGTGACAGTATAAGTAATTTTCATGTCAAGCTGCATGTCTATGTCAATGGTACTGGTGCAGCTATATGCACAAATATTTCTCAGGTGATACTTCAGTGCAGGAGAGCAGCTATATGCAAAAATTTTTTTAACCTTTTGTGTCCATTCAGGAATGATAATATGCGTTCCTGTGACATCCGTGTACTTATGGTCACATAATATATAGAAAGCACTGCCAGTGACTCAAGTTTTACTGTCCATTCTAATAAGTCTGCTATGTACATAGGAGCTTTGAATGCTGGTGGACCAATCTCTAAGAACCTAAGGATCGATTAATTGATAGACTTAAGACCATGTACTATTGAATAACAAAAAAATTGGTACAGCTTATATAATGCAATGTTTCTGTTAGGATTGCTTGTAACATGAGAAAACTGAATTGGAAGAGTTGATTCATAATCTTGTATCTTATTGTACATACCAAAGTTTTTGCAAACAAGATTCCCTGTTGAATTCTAAAATATCTTCTGGTTGGCAATGTGCTATGGACAGCTGCTGTAATTCATGCATTGAACCAATTATATTTCCTGCAAGCATCATGAAATCACCATACCCATGTAAACTTAAGGCTCTGAGCTTTGGGTGATGGCCCTGAATGCTCTTCAACACCTGGTTTGAATATAAAAGTAGAGAAATTTTTTAACATGTTACGATTGTATAGTAAATCAAAAAACACAGAACACTTTATATTAAGAAAGAGGGTGGTTACTTTTCGTATCGTTTAAAGCATTCAATTTCATTAACTAAAATAAGTGTGTCAGAAAGTGAAAACCTCACGGAAACTGTTTAAGCGCAAACGAATTCAACATATCAAAAGCGTTAAACTTTCTTGAAATGGTTTCTTAAACTTGACGCAGCCGAGGGGGGAAATGAGTTTAATCAGACGGGGGTGTGCACTTCAAGAATTTTTTCACGCAGCTTTCCCCTCCCAAATGATACCTGGCCTGGTCTTAGAACAATCGGCGAAAAGTATACTCCAAAGTGTAAAAAATGCACTGCACAACATTAATGTAACAGTCCACTCTAACACATTATCATTTTGACACCTGGCTCTAGAGAAGTGCTTTCTTTCTATCATAGCGCACAAAAAGAGGCGAATTTGTTTTAAGAAAAGGTATATACTTACTGGGAGCTGTATACTTTCACAAACAGGAAACACATTGTTGATTGAAATATATTTCAGACTTGAGAAAGATGCAAAAACGATTCTAAATCTTCTGGTAACAGCTCTTCACGGCAATGAAATGAAACGGCCTCAAGATTTGCGATTCCTCAAAAAAGGGGGAAGTGTTCGGCTTTCATGGACTGGGCACTGAAATCGCAACAACGTACAGAACTGAACAGAGAACTTAATGCAGCGAAAGGAAATGTATGGGGTCGATATATGAAGATCATTTTCTCTAACTTTCAGTGTTGTAAAATGGTGGAAACTCCATCCGCATCGCATTCGAAACCACGACATGCCACCTTGAAGCACATTACATCGTCAAGGTTAAGATATCCAAGAACCTTCTCTTGTGGTATTAAAGGTAAATTCATTATTGTGAAAGCCATTTTCCAATCCAAGTTGCAATACGATGCTCTAACCTTCAGTTATATATTTGAGATTAGGATAGTTGTGGTCTCCTTTTATATCTGACACGTGAAAATAGAGGTGTAAAAACTATTCCATGCGACACAATGCAAGATTGATTATTATTTCTATATATATAATTATCTATTTCACAATTCTATTTGAAATTACACCATTTTTTTAATTCGAAACTGTTTGTGAAAAGTCACAATATCACTATTCAAGACAAGCCGCAACAGAGCCCATTCATTCTAACCAAAATGATGCTATACGCTATCGTTCCTCATGAACTGCGTTTGAATGGTTTTCTTCATATCATAAGATCCTTATTTCTTTTTTTATGAGAATCCATAATTTCCCTGTTATCATTCATGAATAAAGATGATATACTTATAAGGTTATATGATGTGTGTGAAGAATAATAAATTTATCTTTTCTTTAACCTTTCGCTTGAACTGGTAGTAGATCTTTCCTCCAATTGACAAAAATTTAAAAATCGGCCTCAGATATACTATAAAGATTCAGAAGAAATAGGAAAATTGTTAGTTTTTTATAAATGTTTTTATTTAAAATGAGATTCGCATAAGAGAAGCTTTTAAAGTAGTTTGTATTAGAACTTATACGGTATTATATATATGAGAGGCTGCTTTACAAAAGCATTTCAAGACTGAAAAACGTCAAGTGAAACTGATCAAAGTTCTGGCGGAACGTATTTTGGCAAGGAATTTTTGCTGAAGCTCTAAAAGCTCAATGATTTCTTTAGAAATTTTGCTACTCCGATCATTCCGCATACTGAAGCTCGGAACTCACACCCTCCTTCAAAATCGTAAACATGCATACTCTTCTGGTATACCCCAGTACCCTAGACCTTATACGCCATATTTTCCGATTCAAAAAAGTTTCAACCTTATTAACTGAGTTTGACTGTATGTTTGCTGTTGGCCCCATTTGGCTATTTTGGTATACTGGATGTGGGATACTAAAGAATTGAAGGACGTGATATGATTAAAAACTAATAAATATAGTGATATAAGATAATGGTTGTGATTTCTGGAATAAATTAGGAATACTCACACCATTCAAGCAGTATCTCAATAGCAACAAGAAATGAGTTTCGAACATGAAGAGTCCTTTAAAAAAATGAAATCGGTTTTCACTACCATTTTAATGTAACAACTTTATAGATAAAAAGTTTTATCATTTGCATTCTGCAACCTGGGGACTGGAATATTATGAATCCTCCCAAGATGCAGCAAAATAACCAATGGATGTATCACTTTGAAAGCCTAAAGAAATTTGACATTGACAACTAGTACAAACATTGCACATCCATTAAACTCAGTAAACCTCTTTTAGTTGTGCGATTCATAATCAGTTCATGTGGTTCTTTCAAGCACAAATCTCTCCCAAAACGCAAGGACATTAATAAATTCAAATAATTTCTATTTCCATTAAGAGACAGCTGCACTAGATGGTTTTTTGTATGATGTTATTTTTCTTTTGGTTTATGTATAACATTTTAATACGAAAGTGAAAAATGCCGGTGCAGAAAAGAAAATGAACAAAATTAAAATATGGGCTTACCCATGTCATATAGAAATGATGGATTGAAGATAACTTTTATTTGAACATTTCTTTATTTTTATATTGACCCTGACAAATGGGTTTCGATTTGTTTTAAGAAATCCGTTTCCATTTCCGCTGTTGCATCCTTGCCGAAAACTGCATCTTTAAGCTTGCCACCGCACAGACTACATTCAACTTCAGCTGGCTGAAAGGTTAAAATTTCTATGCTGGCAATGCAAATGTTGTCTGCTCTACAGATTATCTCGCATGGAATCGAGAATGGCATTTTTCTTTTCATCTGCAACTTCAAGGTGGATGCATAGTGCAAAGGAACTTTCTGCAGATCACCTTCCCAAGCATTTTCTTCTGTAGTTTCAGATTCGCTGTCACAAACATCAGAAACAACAATCTCTTGAACGCATCTGCCCTCTGCTGCTTGTTCTTCTGCTTTTCGTTATGTTCTAATGGTGTATGATCTTTGTTTTCCTTTTAGCTTTCTTGCAGAGATGATGTAATGCAGGTGGACGCATAATTTACGACAAAAAAACCTGCAAAGAATCGTTCTTACTGTTAGCAAGTGATTAAACGCATTTTTTATAAGGAAGCTGTGCACTGAAAATTCCTTTACTTGTGACCAAAGTTGAATACATACTCAAAACTCCTTAGCAAATCCCCTACCTTTAACTTTTCGTTTCTCTAAGATATACTTGAATGCATGTTGTTACTGAAACTAGTAGATAGTTTTGACGTAGCCAGGTATAGAGTAATCTAGTACAGATTCCTTTCACTGAGAGAACCTTGATTTTTTGTGATTGAAATATGGTGAATATATATTCGATAAAGTGTGCATTCAAAGATCTAACTGTTCATATTCCTTAGAAGTCTATGATTCAGTAAAATGAATTCATTAAGTTTTTGACTACCCGAGTACTGCCTTCCTTTAAAGCCTCTTCCTTATGAAAACAACATGTGTAGTTGAAGACTATCAGTACTGTTGACACACAGTCTCAGATAGTAAAACATATAAGAATAATTGTATCTAGATTTGATAATAGATGTGTTGACCTGCTTAGTTCTACCATATTTCTTCTTACATTCACTGTTCTTCTTTTCGTCCACTGTCACGTTTGCATAGCGCATGGTGTTCACAGTTAAAGCCCGTCCACACTCACAACAAGACCCATACCCTCTTCTGCTGCCTTTTGGCAAAACTTTTAAGCAACTCTCCATGGTCTACTTTTGTTTTCATAACCAATGACGAGATTACCAACAAAACTCTTTATCACTTTTTACTTGATTTTATATTTGATTTCTCGCTTCAAATAAATTAGGAAGTGATGAAAAACGAGGAGACATGCATGTTATGCCTGTTTCGCCCAAGTCAAGTTAATTCGATTCAATTTGAAGAGTTTAATTGATGATTTGTTATTAAAACGCACTGCAAAGCTCAAAATCATATTCAGTACAAAATAAGCTGTGTTTGTCCCACGGCAGAATTCCTTAAGCTGAAGGTTTATTCACCACTCTCATGAAATATACACTTACTGGACAAAAGTATTCGAACGGTCGTCAAAAATGGCGGCCAACAGCGGCCATAGGCCCAACCAAAACATTTCTTGATAACAATGGCATAAAGTCACGCGGCCATTTTCACAGGAAATTTCGGTGGAAAAATGTTTGTCATTTCACAGTCTTTCGATTAAAAGTAAAAGTAAAGAATTGTTCCTCAGATTGGTTAAAATAATCCAACAAAATTAAAGAGTGGTGCCTCCAAATATTTTGCAAGAAAATTTTTACAGTGTGTATCAAAAAAGCGATATTATGTACCAAATTTCAAGAACGACTCAATAAATTTCTGTCATTGAAATGTTAAATACATTCAGCTTTCTTGTTATTTGAAAGAGCTTTTGAAAGAGCTTGGTATTTTTGTATCGAAAGTTTTTCAGGCGAGTTAACTTTTGCAACTGCCAATTTTGTACAAAAACGAAAAGGTGCGATTTTAATCTACAAATGCAAAGAAACAAAACTTTTCATTTCTATCCGAAACTGCAAAGAAAGTCGAACATTTTGTTTGTTTTTAAGCAATCGCCTCACTGACATGAAAGAAAAACATAATTTTCTGAAATAGCTGTTCTTGGCCTGCTAAAAAGTTCACTCACCTGAAAAAACTTTCGATACAAAAATACCCGAAGCTCTTTCAAAACGTAACTTTAAGCAATAATTCTATCATAACAAGAAAGCTGAATGTATTTAACATTTCAATGACAGAAATTTATTGAGTCGTTCTTCGAAATTTGGTACATAATATCGCTTTTTTGATACACACTGTAAAAATTTTCTTGCAAAATATTTGGAGGCACCACTCTTTAATTTTGTTGGATTATTTTAACCAATCTGAGGAACAATTCTTTACTTTTACTTTTAATCGAAAGACTGTGAAATGACAAACATTTTTCCACCGAAATTTCCTGTGAAAATGGCCGCGTGACTTTATGCCATTGTTATGAAGAAATGTTTTGGTTGGGCCTATGGCCGCAGTTGGCCGCCATTTTTGACGACCGTTCGAATACTTTTGTCCAGTAAGTGTACCGTTTACGTGTGCCAAAAAATAATAACTTTTTTTGTATAGTGGTTTTCCACATTTGTTCTGTTGTAGTAAAATAAGAAAAATAAAATATCTATCTATCTATCAGTTATCTCAATTAACCAGTTTTTTACGACAATTTTTTATATCTTATTTGTATGACAACACTCACTTACTGTGTAGCAAGTCATTATTAGTAAATTGAATATTAGTAAATTGCAGTAAACAATGGGAACAAGTTTATCAAAAGCAAATACTGTAATTAACTTGAATCCCTATCAATAAACAGGCAACAACCACTGCCCTTTCCGCACAATTCAGTCTAAGGGATCAATGTATTTTGGAGGAGTACTTGTCGAGTCAAGGATCAAATAGAATGTATGTTGATGTCTGAGAAAGTGATACAACCTAAAAAAACATGAAATCTTGTCCTTGTTGTTGTGGAAATTCTTTGTTTTATCCGAAAATCTTAACGCACCTGCCGCCTGAATGTCGGGTAGAGTAGATTTTGATTCAAAGTGGAAATAGAAACACCATAGAACACTCAAGAACACTGAAGCCTAAAATTATTTACAAATAACAGCATCAAGAGTAAGAAAATTGTATATTATTTGGTTCTTTTAAAAGAATAGTGTTAATTGCATACAGTAGAAAATACTGTAGGGTTTTACATTGTACATTGTATTGTGGGTGGAGCTTGTGTAAAGATGTGTACCGTGGCAAGTCCTGCTCATCTTGGTAAGATATGCTGTGATGTACCCTACATAAAAACCAATCTGTACCTAGTGCTAGGCCATTGTGTGCTGTTCATTATACTTCCGTTGCAAGTCCTGCTTTCTCAAACAGGGGGTATCTGTTGCTCCTGTAATGAATAGAACAGGAACAGAAATCAAGCAAAAAGGCATGTTATCTTTGGCAAGCTGAAGAGACTGGTTGAAGATGATGGCCTTGGACTTAGGCCCAATAAGCTACAGGTTCGAGTCTCTAATAGGTATGTACATTATATGTTTGTTACAGATTAATCTTAATTTCGCAAGATTAACCAGACTGCAAGACTAAGGTCAAGGCCTTGGGCCGTGCGGTCCTTTTATTTTATATCATCATCACATCAATTTTCGGCAGTTGATCTTTCTGAATAAATAACAAAAATTGAACAAGGCAAGAGCTATGTGTTTTATGGATCTTTTCCTCGGTCTATGACTACACAAACATATAAACTGTACTGTCCAGAGACTTGTAATATCTTGCTGCTATGGTTTCACAGAATTTGGCACCTTACTTGCATATTCATTCATGGCAATGAAAGTTTATTTTTGTTTGTTTCAAATTTCAATGCTTTAACTTGCTGAATTGTTGAAATCATGGAGGACTCTAGTATTTAATCCATCTTGAAACTACAAAACCTTAAATCTTAACAATTGTTTGCAGCATGAGTGACAGTATAAGTAATTTTCATGTCAAGCTGCATGTCTATGTCAATGGTACTGGTGCAGCTATATGCACAAATATTTCTCAGGTGATACTTCAGTGCAGGAGAGCAGCTATATGCAAAAATTTTTTTAACCTTTTGTGTCCATTCAGGAATGATAATATGCGTTCCTGTGACATCCGTGTACTTATGGTCACATAATATATAGAAAGCACTGCCAGTGACTCAAGTTTTACTGTCCATTCTAATAAGTCTGCTATGTACATAGGAGCTTTGAATGCTGGTGGACCAATCTCTAAGAACCTAAGGATCGATTAATTGATAGACTTAAGACCATGTACTATTGAATAACAAAAAAATTGGTACAGCTTATATAATGCAATGTTTCTGTTAGGATTGCTTGTAACATGAGAAAACTGAATTGGAAGAGTTGATTCATAATCTTGTATCTTATTGTACATACCAAAGTTTTTGCAAACAAGATTCCCTGTTGAATTCTAAAATATCTTCTGGTTGGCAATGTGCTATGGACAGCTGCTGTAATTCATGCATTGAACCAATTATATTTCCTGCAAGCATCATGAAATCACCATACCCATGTAAACTTAAGGCTCTGAGCTTTGGGTGATGGCCCTGAATGCTCTTCAACACCTGGTTTGAATATAAAAGTAGAGAAATTTTTAACATGTTACGATTGTATAGTAAATCAAAAAACACAGAACACTTTATATTAAGAAAGAGGGTGGTTACTTTTCGTATCGTTTAAAGCATTCAATTTCATTAACTAAAATAAGTGTGTCAGAAAGTGAAAACCTCACGGAAACTGTTTAAGCGCAAACGAATTCAACATATCAAAAGCGTTAAACTTTCTTGAAATGGTTTCTTAAACTTGACGCAGCCGAGGGGGGGGGGAAATGAGTTTAATCAGACGGGGGTGTGCACTTCAAGAATTTTTTCACGCAGCTTTCCCCTCCAAAATGATACCTGGCCTGGTCTTAGAACAATCGGCGAAAAGTATACTCCAAAGTGTAAAAAATGCACTGCACAACATTAATGTAACAGTCCACTCTAACACATTATCATTTTGACACCTGGCTCTAGAGAAGTGCTTTCTTTCTATACGCAGCGCACAAAAAAGAGGCGAATTTGTTTTAAGAAAAGGTATATACTTACTGGGAGCTGTATACTTTCACAAACAGGAAACACATTGTTGATTGAAATATATTTCAGACTTGAGAAAGATGCAAAAACGATTCTAAATCTTCTGGTAACAGCTCTTCACGGCAATGAAATGAAACGGCCTCTAGATTTGCGATTCCTCAAAAAAGGGGGAAGTGTTCGGCTTTCATGGACTGGGCACTGAAATCGCAACAACGTACAGAACTGAACAGAGAACTTAATGCAGCGAAAGGAAATGTATGGGGTCGATATATGAAGATCATTTTCTCTAACTTTCAGTGTTGTAAAATGGTGGAAACTCCATCCGCATCGCATTCAAACCACGACATGCCACCTTGAAGCACATTACATCGTCAAGGTTAAGATATCCAAGAACCTTCTCTTGTGGTATTAAAGGTAAATTCATTATTGTGAAAGCCATTTTCCAATCCAAGTTGCAATACGATGCTCTAACCTTCAGTTATATATTTGAGATTAGGATAGTTGTGGTCTCCTTTTATATCTGACACGTGAAAATAGAGGTGTAAAAACTATTCCATGCGACACAATGCAAGATTGATTATTATTTCTATATATATAATTATCTATTTCACAATTCTATTTGAAATTACACCATTTTTTTAATTCGAAACTGTTTGTGAAAAGTCACAATATCACTATTCAAGACAAGCCGCAACAGAGCCCATTCATTCTAACCAAAATGATGCTATACGCTATCGTTCCTCATGAACTGCGTTTGAATGGTTTTCTTCATATCATAAGATCCTTATTTCTTTTTTTATGAGAATCCATAATTTCCCTGTTATCATTCATGAATAAAGATGATATACTTATAAGGTTATATGATGTGTGTGTGAAGAATAATAAATTTATCTTTTCTTTAACCTTTCGCTTGAACTGGTAGTAGATCTTTCCTCCAATTGACAAAAATTTAAAAATCGGCCTCAGATATACTATAAAGATTCAGAAGAAATAGGAAAATTGTTAGTTTTTATAAATGTTTTTATTTAAAATGAGATTCGCATAAGAGAAGCTTTTAAAGTAGTTTGTATTAGAACTTATACGGTATTATATATATGAGAGGCTGCTTTACAAAAGCATTTCAAGACTGAAAAACGTCAAGTGAAACTGATCAAAGTTCTGGCGGAACGTATTTTGGCAAGGAATTTTTGCTGAAGCTCTAAAAGCTCAATGATTTCTTTAGAAATTTTGCTACTCCGATCATTCCGCATACTGAAGCTCGGAACTCACACCCTCCTTCAAAATCGTAAACATGCATACTCTTCTGGTATACCCCAGTACCCTAGACCTTATACGCCATATTTTCCGATTCAAAAAGTTTCAACCTTATTAACTGAGTTTGACTGTATGTTTGCTGTTGGCCCCATTTGGCTATTTTGGTATACTGGATGTGGGATACTAAAGAATTGAAGGACGTGATATGATTAAAAACTAATAAATATAGTGATATAAGATAATGGTTGTGATTTCTGGAATAAATTAGGAATACTCACGCCATTCAAGCAGTATCTCAATAGCAACAAGAAATGAGTTTCGAACATGAAGAGTCCTTTAAAAAAATGAAATCGGTTTTCACTACCATTTTAATGTAACAACTTTATAGATAAAAAGTTTTATCATTTGCATTCTGCAACCTGGGGACTGGAATATTATGAATCCTCCCAAGATGCAGCAAAATAACCAATGGATGTATCACTTTGAAAGCCTAAAGAAATTTGACATTGACAACTAGTACAAACATTGCACATCCATTAAACTCAGTAAACCTCTTTTTAGTTGTGCGCATTCATAATCAGTTCATGTGGTTCTTTCAAGCACAAATCTCTCCCAAAACGCAAGGACATTAATAAATTCAAATAATTTCTATTTCCATTAAGAGACAGCTGCACTAGATGGTTTTTTGTATGATGTTATTTTTCTTTTGGTTTATGTATAACATTTTAATACGAAAGTGAAAAATGCCGGTGCAGAAAAGAAAATGAACAAAATTAAAATATGGGCTTACCCATGTCATATAGAAATGATGGATTGAAGATAACTTTTATTTGAACATTTCTTTATTTTTATATTGACCCTGACAAATGGGTTTCGATTTGTTTTAAGAAATCCGTTTCCATTTCCGCTGTTGCATCCTTGCCGAAAACTGCATCTTTAAGCTTGCCACCGCACAGACTACATTCAACTTCAGCTGGCTGAAAGGTTAAAATTTCTATGCTGGCAATGCAAATGTTGTCTGCTCTACAGATTATCTCGCATGGAATCGAGAATGGCATTTTTCTTTTCATCTGCAACTTCAAGGTGGATGCATAGTGCAAAGGAACTTTCTGCAGATCACCTTCCCAAGCATTTTCTTCTGTAGTTTCAGATTCGCTGTCACAAACATCAGAAACAACAATCTCTTGAACGCATCTGCCCTCTGCTGCTTGTTCTTCTGCTTTTCGTTATGTTCTAATGGTGTATGATCTTTGTTTTCCTTTTAGCTTTCTTGCAGAGATGATGTAATGCAGGTGGACGATAATTTACGACAAAAACCTGCAAAGAATCGTTCTTACTGTTAGCAAGTGATTAAACGCATTTTTTATAAGGAAGCTGTGCACTGAAAATTCCTTTACTTGTGACCAAAGTTGAATACATACTCAAAACTCCTTAGCAAATCCCCTACCTTTAACTTTTCGTTTCTCTAAGATATACTTGAATGCATGTTGTTACTGAAACTAGTAGATAGTTTTGACGTAGCCAGGTATAGAGTAATCTAGTACAGATTCCTTTCACTGAGAGAACCTTGATTTTTGTGATTGAAATATGGTGAATATATATTCGATAAAGTGTGCATTCAAAGATCTAACTGTTCATATTCCTTAGAAGTCTATGATTCAGTAAAATGAATTCATTAAGTTTTTGACTACCCGAGTACTGCCTTCCTTTAAAGCCTCTTCCTTATGAAAACAACATGTGTAGTTGAAGACTATCAGTACTGTTGACACACAGTCTCAGATAGTAAAACATATAAGAATAATTGTATCTAGATTTGATAATAGATGTGTTGACCTGCTTAGTTCTACCATATTTCTTCTTACATTCACTGTTCTTCTTTTCGTCCACTGTCACGTTTGCATAGCGCATGGTGTTCACAGTTAAAGCCCGTCCACACTCACAACAAGACCCATACCCTCTTCTGCTGCCTTTTGGCAAAACTTTTAAGCAACTCTCCATGGTCTACTTTTGTTTTCATAACCAATGACGAGATTACCAACAAAACTCTTTATCACTTTTTACTTGATTTTATATTTGATTTCTCGCTTCAAATAAATTAGGAAGTGATGAAAAACGAGGAGACATATGCATATTGCATTTCCTTTCATGCTGTTATGCCTGTTTCGCCCAAGTCAAGTTAATTCGATTCTATTTGAAGAGTTTAATTGATGATTTGTTATTAAAACGCACTGCAAAGCTCAAAATCATATTCAGTACAAAATAAGCTGTGTTTGTCCCACGGCAGAATTCCTTAAGCTGAAGGTTTATTCACCACTCTCATGAAATATACACTTACTGGACAAAAGTATTGAACGGTCGTCAAAAATGGCGGCCAACAGCGGCCATAGGCCCAACCAAAACATTTCTTCATAACAATGGCATAAAGTCACGCGGCCATTTTCACAGGAAATTTCGGTGGAAAAATGTTTGTCATTTCACAGTCTTTCGATTAAAAGTAAAAGTAAAGAATTGTTCCTCAGATTGGTTAAAATAATCCAACAAAATTAAAGAGTGGTGCCTCCAAATATTTTGCAAGAAAATTTTTACAGTGTGTATCAAAAAAGCGATATTATGTACCAAATTTCGAAGAACGACTCAATAAATTTCTGTCATTGAAATGTTAAATACATTCAGCTTTCTTGTTATGATAGAATTATTGCTTAAAGTTACGTTTTGAAAGAGCTTCGGGTATTTTTGTATCGAAAGTTTTTCAGGTGAGTGAACTTTTGCAACTGCTAATTTTGTACAAAAAGGAAAAGGTGCGATTTTAATCTTCAAATGCAAAGAAACAAAACTTTTTCATTTCTATCCGAAACTGCAAAGAAAGTCGAACATTTTTGTTTGTTTTTTAAGCAATCGCCTCACTGACATGAAAGAAAAACATAATTTTCTGAAATAGCTGTTCTTGGCCTGCTAAAAAGTTCACTCACCTGAAAAAACTTTCGATACAAAAATACCCGAAGCTCTTTCAAAACGTAACTTTAAGCAATAATTCTATCATAACAAGAAAGCTGAATGCATTTAACATTTCAATGACAGAAATTTATTGAGTCGTTCTTCGAAATTTGGTACATAATATCGCTTTTTTGATACACACTGTAAAAATTTTCTTGCAAAATATTTGGAGGCACCACTCTTTAATTTTGTTGGATTATTTTAACCAATCTGAGGAACAATTCTTTACTTTTACTTTTAATCGAAAGACTGTGAAATGACAAACATTTTTCCACCGAAATTTCCTGTGAAAATGGCCGCGTGACTTTATGCCATTGTTATGAAGAAATGTTTTGGTTGGGCCTATGGCCGCAGTTGGCCGCCATTTTTGACGACCGTTCGAATACTTTTGTCCAGTAAGTGTACCGTTTACGTGTGCCAAAAAATAATAACTTTTTTTCCACATGGTTTTCCACATTTGTTCTGTTGTAGTAAAATAAGAAAAATAAAATATCTATCTATCTATCAGTTATCTCAATTAACCAGTTTTTTACGACAATTTTTTATATCTTATTTGTATGACAACACTCACTTACTGTGTAGCAAGTCATTATTAGTAAATTGAATATTAGTAAATTGCAGTAAACAATGGGAACAAGTTTATCAAAAGCAAATACTGTAATTAACTTGAATCCCTATCAATAAACAGGCAACAACCACTGCCCTTTCCGCACAATTCAGTCTAAGGGATCAATGTATTTTGGAGGAGTACTTGTCGAGTCAAGGATCAAATAGAATGTATGTTGATGTCTGAGAAAGTGATACAACCTAAAAAAACATGAAATCTTGTCCTTGTTGTTGTGGAAATTCTTTGCTTTATCCGAAAATCTTAACGCACCTGCCGCCTGAATGTCGGGTAGAGTAGATTTTTGATTCAAAGTGGAAATAGAAACACCATAGAACACTCAAGAACACTGAAGCCTAAAATTATTTACAAATAACAGCATCAAGAGTAAGAAAATTGTATATTATTTGGTTCTTTTAAAAGAATAGTGTTAATTGCATACAGTAGAAAATACTGTAGGGTTTTACATTGTACATTGTATTGTGGGTGGAGCTTGTGTAAAGATGTGTACCGTGGCAAGTCCTGCTCATCTTGGTAAGATATGCTGTGATGTACCCTACATAAAAACCAATCTGTACCTAGTGCTAGGCCATTGTGTGCTGTTCATTATACTTCCGTTGCAAGTCCTGCTTTCTCAAACAGGGGGTATCTGTTGCTCCTGTAATGAATAGAACAGGAACAGAAATCAAGCAAAAAGGCATGTTATCTTTGGCAAGCTGAAGAGACTGGTTGAAGATGATGGCCTTGGACTTAGGCCCAATAAGCTACAGGTTCGAGTCTCTAATAGGTATGTACATTATATGTTTGTTACAGATTAATCTTAATTTCGCAAGATTAACCAGACTGCAAGACTAAGGTCAAGGCCTTGGGCCGTGCGGTCCTTTTATTTTATATCATCATCACATCAATTTTCGGCAGTTAGGCCCAGCGCCCAGGGCCTAAATTGAGATGAGAACAGAAACAGCGGATTGATCTTGCTGAATAAATAACAAAAATTGAACAAGGCAAGAGCTATGTGTTTTATGGATCTTTTCCTCGGTCTATGACTACACAAACATATAAACTGTACTGTCCAGAGACTTGTAATATCTTGCTGCTATGGTTTCACAGAATTTGGCACCTTACTTGCATATTCATTCATGGCAATGAAAGTTTATTTTTGTTTGTTTCAAATTTCAATGCTTTAACTTGCTGAATTGTTGAAATCATGGAGGACTCTAGTATTTAATCCATCTTGAAACTACAAAACCTTAAATCTTAACAATTGTTTGCAGCATGAGTGACAGTATAAGTAATTTTCATGTCAAGCTGCATGTCTATGTCAATGGTACTGGTGCAGCTATATGCACAAATATTTCTCAGGTGATACTTCAGTGCAGGAGAGCAGCTATATGCAAAAATTTTTTTAACCTTTTGTGTCCATTCAGGAATGATAATATGCGTTCCTGTGACATCCGTGTACTTATGGTCACATTATATATAGAAAGCACTGCCAGTGACTCAAGTTTTACTGTCCATTCTAATAAGTCTGCTATGTACATAGGAGCTTTGAATGCTGGTGGACCAATCTCTAAGAACCTAAGGATCGATTAATTGATAGACTTAAGACCATTTACTATTGAATAACAAAAAAATTGGTACAGCTTATATAATGCAATGTTTCTGTTAGGATTGCTTGTAACATGAGAAAACTGAATTGGAAGAGTTGATTCATAATTTTGTATCTTATTGTACATACCAAAGTTTTTGCAAACAAGATTCCCTGTTGAATTCTAAAATATCTTCTGGTTGGCAATGTGCTATGGACAGCTGCTGTAATTCATGCATTGAACCAATTATATTTCCTGCAAGCATCATGAAATCACCATACCCTTGTAAACTTAAGGCTCTGAGCTTTGGGTGATGGCCCTGAATGCTCTTCAACACCTGGTTTGAATACAAAAGTAGAGACATTTTTTAACATGTTACGATTGTATAGTAAATCAAAAAACACAGAACACTTTATATTAAGAAAGAGGGTGGTTACTTTTCGTATCGTTTAAAGCATTCAATTTCATTAACTAAAATAAGTGTGTCAGAAAGTGAAAACCTCACGGAAACTGTTTAAGCGCAAACGAATTCAACATATCAAAAGCGTTAAACTTTCTTGAAATGGTTTCTTAAACTTGACGCAGCCGAGGGGGGGGGGAAATGAGTTTAATCAGACGGGGGTGTGCACTTCAAGAATTTTTTCACGCAGCTTTCCCCTCCCAAATGATACCTGGCCTGGCCTTAGAACAATCGGCGAAAAGTATACTCCAAAGTGTAAAAAATGCACTGCACAACATTAATGTAACAGTCCACTCTAACACATTATCATTTTGACACCTGGCGCTAGAGAAGTGCTTTCTTTCTATACGCAGCGCACAAAAAAGAGGCGAATTTGTTTTAAGAAAAGGTATATACTTACTGGGAGCTGTATACTTTCACAAACAGGAAACACATTGTTGATTGAAATATATTTCAGACTTGAGAAAGATGCAAAAACGATTCTAAATCTTCTGGTAACAGCTCTTCACGGCAATGAAATGAAACGGCCTCTAGATTTGCGATTCCTCAAAAAAGGGGGAAGTGTTCGGCTTTCATGGACTGGGCACTGAAATCGCAACGACGTACAGAACTGAACAGAGAACTTAATGCAGCGAAAGGAAATGTATGGGGTCGATATATGAAGATCATTTTCTCTAACTTTCAGTGTTGTAAAATGGTGGAAACTCCATCCGCATCGCATTCGAAACCACGACATGCCACCTTGAAGCACATTACATCGTCAAGGTTAAGATATCCAAGAACCTTCTCTTGTGGTATTAAAGGTAAATTCATTATTGTGAAAGCCATTTTCCAATCCAAGTTGCAATACGATGCTCTAACCTTCAGTTATATATTTGAGATTAGGATAGTTGTGGTCTCCTTTTATATCTGACACGTGAAAATAGAGGTGTAAAAAACTATTCCATGCGACACAATGCAAGATTGATTATTATTTCTATATATATAATTATCTATTTCACAATTCTATTTGAAATTACACCATTTTTTTTAATTCGAAACTGTTTGTGAAAAGTCACAATATCACTATTCAAGACACGCCGCAACAGAGCCCATTCATTCTAACCAAAATGATGCTATACGCTATCGTTCCTCATGAACTGCGTTTGAATGGTTTTCTTCATATCATAAGATCCTTATTTCTTTTTTTATGAGAATCCATAATTTCCCTGTTATCATTCATGAATAAAGATGATATACTTATAAGGTTATATGATGTGTGTGTGAAGAATAATAAATTTATCTTTTCTTTAACCTTTCGCTTGAACTGGTAGTAGATCTTTCCTCCAATTGACAAAAATTTAAAAATCGGCCTCAGATATACTATAAAGATTCAGAAGAAATAGGAAAATTGTTAGTTTTTATAAATGTTTTTATTTAAAATGAGATTCGCATAAGAGAAGCTTTTAAAGTAGTTTGTATTAGAACTTATACGGTATTATATATATGAGAGGCTGCTTTACAAAAGCATTTCAAAACTGAAAAACGTCAAGTGAAACTGATCAAAGTTCTGGCGGAACGTATTTTGGCAAGGAATTTTTGCTGAAGCTCTAAAAGCTCAATGATTTCTTTAGAAATTTTGCTACTCCGATCATTCCGCATACTGAAGCTCGGAACTCACACCCTCCTTCAAAATCGTAAACATGCATACTCTTCTGGTATACCCCAGTACCCTAGACCTTATACGCCATATTTTCCGATTCAAAAAGTTTCGACCTTATTAACTGAGTTTGACTGTATGTTTGCTGTTGGCCCCATTTGGCTATTTTGGTATACTGGATGTGGGATACTAAAGAATTGAAGGACGTGATATGATTAATAACTAATAAATATAGTGATATAAGATAATGGTTGTGATTTCTGGAATAAATTAGGAATTTTTTTATATAGAATACAGGGAATAAGTTACATTTGAGAGAAATTGTCGGCAATATGGGATATTCGTACCCTGGTAGGATATTTGACACCCCCCTCTAGTTCAATAGGCATTTTGGCAATTTGTGCAAAGCTAGGTTTCTGATGAAAACCTAATCAAGTTGTTGTAGTCTACTTTTTATTTCTATTTTCCAATTGCTGTATTGTTCAGCATCTCTCGCAGAAATTTCTATCCATCCTTGTCCAAGATCTGTCAAGGTGTCCCATAGTTGATTTTGTTCTTCTCTTAAATATTGTCTTAAAAATGGTGTTAGCTCTTCGTAACTCCTCCATAGCCCTACTTTCTTTTGGTATTCTCTGCCCCATTGAAAAACCTCTCGAAATCTTCATCCCTCAGAATTGCGAAATGGATTCCAGTACGTATTTTTACTTTAAGATATCTATTAGTTTCCATTATATATCGTTTGCCAATTGAATTCAGTCTTAGAAGTCTAGCGTTTTCTCCATGTAATATCACCAGGCTTTCAGCCTGAAAGAAAATGAAAAACTTAAGTAATGTTTAAGTTGTCAAAGTCAAAGCAAAGCTGCGAGTTTGAAGCAAGATGAAAGTGAGAGGATATCTAACATGAACAAGCAAGGAAAATAAAAGATAAATATTTAAAGTCAAACATTCAAGCAGTTTTTATTTCATTTATGAGAATCTTCGATGTACCCATTTCGTTGCTTCAGCGATCTATGGAATCCTCTTTTCAAATACACAAATTACAAAAAGGTAAAAGGCCCAAGTTTCAGCCTTAGGCCTAGGCCTATTTTTCATTTCCATATACTTGTGACAGTCTCCTGCAATACTTGCATTGTACCCAGGAGCAGCACTCCCCCAATGATGTTAACGGCTAGTAATATAATATAGATGATTATATCTTACATCTTCATTAATCTTTTCCTGACTTGCTTGGTGTAATGTATCTCTCAGAAAATCATCTTCGAGATCACCTGAAAGGAGATGATAATCCCATTAAGACAAAAAATGGTGTTTAAAGGTAAGATTGTTTGCAATATCACGTCTATTTAGTGTCAACATTGTGTTGTGGTATTTCCATCAAGTTTAAACAAATCAGAAAGAAGAGTGACATTGTGGAAAAGATGCAGGTTGTTAACTGTATGTTGCTCATGATGAAAATGCAAATCACTTTGCATGAATGAATATTAAAAATTCGTATTCTGCTAATCGTTCATTTTAACTAGCAATAATAACAGTTGAGTACGTACCATTCCAAAGCTCAGAACTGGCCAGTTCGTTGCAATTCTTATGAACGATGCTTGCAGGTATCTGTTCTCGGACGCAAAACATAATCGTAGATAGTGTAAGCTGGTGAAGAGCCAGATGCTTCAAAGATCATCGCACATATTGCGAAAACACCACATTCTTTCGTGCCGGCTCCCTGCGATGGATACTGTTGATATTCTGCTGTAAAGCTGTTTGCATTAGGTTAACCATTCAGAGATAGTGCTTTCAGCAATGTTGCTTTTAAAATCAAGAGAAGGTACATCTCTATTTCGGTATATACGAAATGGAATGTCATTTATTGTGGAGTGGTACGATTTATTTATTTGATTTGCTATTCCAGGGAGAAGAATCGGCCATTTTTCTCCTTCAGACTGAAATTTTGAAGAAGTCGGCTGAGATATGCCTTGACTGTTTTATTAAGGCTTTCAACCTGACCTTGATGCTGAGGGGTATATGGTTTACCTTGAATCATTTTGAACCCAAAGTGCTGACTCAGTTCTTTAATTAATTTATTAACAAATTCTTCGCCACTGTCGGACTGAAGTATTTCTGGGGGACCCTCAATATCAAACAGAAATTTGACAATCTTGTAGACCTCAGCAGCTGTCTTTCTCTTAAGAGGGAACAACCAACAAAATTTAATGAAGCAACACTTGGTTGTCAAGATATATCGAAATCCCACTGATTTTCCTTGATAAAAGATCTTTTTTTGAAGGAGCCATATCTATAATATCATACTGGATTCTCTCATGGGGCCGGTGTGTTCTGATAGGTTTTGGAGGTGCAGCTTGTGTCGTAGGTAAAGATGTATTTATGCAGCAAGATTTGCAATTTTTTAGGTATTTGCTTATTTGTTTGAAGATTCCTTTATAAAAGAATCTATCACCAAACGTTTTGTTCATTGCGTTTTCACCCATTGGAACACAGCATTGACTGCCATCTAGAGTCGATGTTTTATGTATTCCTCCAGAATTTTGGGAAGGATTTCGTCATAAACAACCTCCCTTGATTCTATCAGATTGCCTGATGATTTTTGATATTCATTATGCAATATTACTGGAAGATTGCTGTACTTATTGATGGCAAAGTCGCCAGAAGAATCAAATTTTAAACTATAATTAGGTTTTGATGCTCTTCTGTTGTTGAATAAATTCTGACGATTTTTCTTGAAAATTGCTTCTAATGCTACTTTTTGACGGTTATCCATAACCTTTTGAACTACTTCCATGGAGTATGGATAAAAATGCTTTAAAACCAAATATTTCAAAATTGTAACAAATAATGCCTTTTTCATAGAGCCTTGGAACGTAAATGTTGTGTCGTCCAAAGGAAGAGACAGGATATTCGAAATTATCTCAACATTTGGAGAATCTGGAGAAAGACTGATCGGAACCTTAGAAGCATTAGCCCTAAGACAAGCATCTAATGAAGAAGTTGGCGAAGGTCCAATAGGATTTAAAACTGGGCTACTAGCAACAGGATTTGAAATTTATGCGTTAGGAAGAGGACTTGAAACTTGCATATCACGAACAGGATTTGGCATTGGGGTACCAGGAAAAGGGTTTGACATCATTGAAGCAGGAACAGGGCTTGAAACTGTCGAATCATCGCTCGAAGGTTGTAGATCCTTTTCTACAAAATTTCAAAAGATATAAAAAAATCACTTACAATCCAATTCAAGTTACAAAATCCTGCATCTTACATGGCATCGAGGCTGTCACTTATAATCTTATACCTGAATCTAAGACCATAGGTGTTGCAATAGACAACATCTTTATGAAAAAGGGCCTAATTGTTTTATATGGCATCTGTGTCTAAGAATCGATGTTAAATTGGAACTGAATATGAAAACCTGAATCTTACATGACATTGAGGCTGTTACTTATAATCTTATACCTTAATCTAAGACCATGGGTATTGCAATAGACAATATCTTTATGAAAAAGGGCCTAATTGTTTAATGTGGGATCTATATCTGAGAATCGATGTTATATTGAAACTGAAAATAAAAACCTGAATCCTGCATGACATTGAGGCTATCACTTATAATCTTATACCTTAATCTAAGACCATGGGTATTGCAATAGACAACATCTTTATGAAAAAGGGCCTAATTGTTTTATATGGCATCTGTGTCTAAGAATCGATGTTAAATTGGAACTGAATATGAAAACCTGAATCTTACATGACATTGAGGCTGTTACTTATAATCTTATACCTTAATCTAAGACCATGGGTATTGCAATAGACAATATCTTTATGAAAAAGGGCCTAATTGTTTAATGTGGGATCTATATCTGAGAATCGATGTTAAATTGGAACTGAATATGAAAACCTGAATCTTACATGACATTGAGGCTGTTACTTATAATCTTATACCTTCATCTAAGACCATGGGTATTGCAATAGACAATATCTTTATGAAAAAGGGCCTAATTGTTTAATGTGGGATCTATATCTGAGAATCGATGTTATATTGAAACTGAAAATAAAAACCTGAATCCTGCATGACATTGAGGCTATCACTTATAATCTTATACCTTAATCTAAGACCATGGGTATTGCAATAGACAACATCTTTATGAAAAAGGGCCTAATTGTTTAATGTGGCATCTATGTCTGAGAATCGATGTTGAATTGGAAGTGAAAATAAAAACCTGCATCTTACACGACATTGAGGCTGTCACTTACAATCTTATACCTTAATCAAAGACCATGGGTATTGCAATAGACAAAATCTTTATGAAAAAGGGCCTAATTGTTTAATGTGGCATCTATGTCTGAAAATCGATGTTAAATTAGATATGAAAATAAAAACCTGAATCTTACATGACATCGAGGCTCCCAGTTACAAAATTACATTGAGTTGCACATCAGACACTTATAGTGCGGTGTGAGGTTGAGACGTCTTTATGTTAGCAGTCTATGATAGACTATTATTGTTTAATTAACTTGGTACCTTTATTATCACGTCCCATCGAGATGAGAGCTTCTAGAAACTCCTGGTCCTCAGCTGTCAGTTGATTTTCCATTTCTTCAGTGGAAACCAAGTAAGGTACAATAGTCTTGAATGAACAAAACATAGTTTTTTTCATTTGAATATTTTTCATTTGAATATATTTCAAGCAACTTTTAGTATAATGTCCAAAGATAATACTTAGTTTAAAGATAAGAACGCTAAAAGTTTAATTAATTGTTAAAATCAAGTATCTTTACTATAGTTGCTTAGGACACTCAAAAGGGTAATTCCATATAGAGGCTGACACCACTATATCTCAGATATTTACTATTGTCACAAAATATGACCACCCTTATAAGAAATAAAATGCCCAAAAATTTCAGCTTCATATCTCTTACGGTTTTCCCTTAATAACACTTTCAAATTTTGCTGACGTCAACAATTTTCACATTAAATGCCCCTTAGTTTTTCGCATTGCGCCTCAATAAAATTGTAGATATCTTGATAACCATTTCACATATGTTAATGAAAATAGTTGACAACCCATTTCTGTGCCTGCTGATTCCAAATTTGTTATCAGATCACTGATCACATGATGTGAAAATATCATTTTGGGCATATGAAATTGAAAATTTTCATTTGCGGAAGTACCCCTTTTCAACCAGAAAATCAGGGTTGTTGACCACTTGTGACATTAAATGTCAATGTTTGAAAAATTTGAAAGTGTGATTGAGAGAAAACCGTTAGAGATATGAAGCTGAAATTTTGGGGCTTTTTATTTCTTATAAGGGTGGTCATATTTTTTGAAAATGGTTAAAATCTGAGGTATAGTGGTGTCAAATTTGAAATTTGCTGGATGATTTCTTATGGAATGACCCAAAAAGAACTCTAAGCAGAGCTTTCAAGGTCAAGTGCCCTGAAGGGAGGGGGTACTTAGAATAATGTGGGTACGGATATGTGCCGGTGCCAACCCATATGGGTGGGTTTTTGGCCTTGAAATTCTCTTAAAATGTGTATAATTTTAACCCAAACCCATAAACGTTGGTGGCAAATTGAAGAATGGTCAAAATTTGAACTTTAGTTTGGTCACAAAAGTGGCAAAAACGCGTCAAGTGTTGGTAGTACAATATCAAGCAATGGTAAGGTGAAAATAGTCTTTTTATTCTCATATTCCGCTTGTTTCTACTTATAAAATAGGGTCTTTGTCTGCAAAGGTTTACATTCTAGGTGGATGGGTTTCCGAAATTTGGGTTTCCGACTACTTCATAAGTCATGTACCCCACACCCCTTGGAGGGGGATCGAGTGCCCTGGCTTAAAACACCTCTTCTAAAATGGAAATTAATTCTTAACAGTAACAGTCACAACAATAAGAATAAGGAATCAACAAGAGACTCAATAGTCTATAAGTTGCCTTGATGATAGGATTATCTACAATAAGTGTCAAAATGAAAAAATTATAACTTTTTATTGTCATTAGGATCGATTCTGAATTCTTCTAATTTCGTCTAATTAGACTTTATTTTGTCTGTTTTAGCGTCTTTTTCTCAAATGTGCAGATATTGCAAAATTATTTTAAACAATGGGAGTTTCCTCCCTTTTCCAAGCTTTCTAATTTGTCACGCTATCACTGTACAAATTGTAAACTATTAATTCTTTGGACTCTATTCAGATTGCAAAATTATGCCAAAAAATGGGAGTTTCCTCCGTTTCTTCAAGCTCTCTAGTTAATCACGCTATTACTCAGATTTGTAGTTTTCAAAGACATTTTTACTATTTCTTCCTACAATTAACTTTATAATCAATAAAATGGTACAGAAATTTCGAAGCTTCTTATGAAAATATATAACTTTGAATTCCTTTAATGTCCTCTAATTAGGCCTTATTTGTGACAATTTTTAGCGTCTCTTTGTGAAATGTGCACATATTGAAATTAATTTGAAACAATGGGCGTTTCCTCCCTTTCTTCAAGCTCTCTAGTTAGTCACGCTATTACTGTAAAAAGCGTAAACTATTAATTCTGTCGACTCTATTCAGATTTCTAGTTTTCAAAGATTTTTTCCTATTTCTACCTAGAACCAACCTTATAATCAATAATCATAAGGGAATCTCAAAGCTTCTTTTGAAAGTATATAACTTTGAATTCATTTACTGTCATCCAATTAGGCCTTATTTGTGACAATTTTAGCGTCTCTTGGTGAAAGGTGCACATATTGAAATTAATTTGAAACAATGGTCGTTTCCTCCCTTTTTTCAAGCTCTCTAGTTAGTCACGCTATTACTGTAAAAAGCGTAAGCTATTAATTCTGTCGACTCTATTCAGATTTCTAGTTTTCAAAGATATTTTCACTATTTCTACCTATAAACAACCTTATAATCAATAATGATAAGGAAATCTCGAAGCTTCTTATGAAAGTATATAACTTGAATTCCTTTACTGTCCTCTAATTAGGCCTTATTTGTGACAATTTTAGCGTCTCTTGGTGAAAGGTGCACATATTGAAATTAATTTGAAACAATGGGCGTTTCCTCCTTTTTTTCAAGCTCTCTAGTTAGTCACGCTATTACTGTACTGTATAAAATTCAAAGGCTAATAAACAATTTGGGTGACAGGATTTTTCCAGGTTTCCTGGAACTATGTAATGCAGGGAGGGGCAATGTGTTATGAAACTTCAGCATCATTATATCATGAGGCAATGTTACATAATGCAAGAGCAATAAAATCTACTAAAAGATTAAAACATGCCAGCCTGCCAGCAATGCCTTGGTATTTGAATGTTATCGATTCTACGGTTGGTAGCCAGAGATTGCCTCTTTTAAGAATGAAAAGAATATTCATTACAATACATTATCAAAAGAAGCAATGTAGCTTCCAACCGCAAAGAACAAAATTAGTTACAGTAGTTATAATTTCAGTATTTACTGCTGTAGTTTCTGTCATTTTATGAACTTATTCTGAGGTCTTTTTTTGGCCGGAGCATAGAGACTGCTTGCACTGTATATTTTGTTCCTTCCTGAACAAGGCCTAGCCATCGCTATTTAATATTAAGGCACTTGAATAGATCAACCAGGAAACTGAGGCACGAAGAATAAAAATTTCAACCACTTAACGTACTTAAATTTACTTCTCTGGCCATTTTGGTTACCCTCTACTAAATGATTTTTCTGTAAGTCTTTTATATACTTGCAAATAGCAAGTGGCCCTTTAGGTCTCTGATTTAAACGAAAGGGGAGGAGTTTCATTCCAAGCTGCTGGAAAACACGTTATTCTAGCTTTCCAGCTGGTATTCTAGTATTAAAATAAAGGTTAACCGTTGTTAAAATATCTAAGAATGCCAAAATGATTAGCCCACATACCGTTGTATCTTTTATGTTGATCTTGGTTGGTAGATCTTTGTGTATTCTCTTGAAAGTGCAAGAGGAGAGTCACAGTACGAAAACGTAAAGAACTCAAAAAAAAGAAAGCATTTTCTGGTTTATATACCAGAATTTTCTTCTTGTGGAAACCCCCGTGATTTTGTAGACCTATTTTTAGCGTGGCAAGTCCTGTGTGACGTAGGTTTCGAGAGCTGTGTTGTGATTGGTCGAAAACGCATTGCGACATTTGAACAGGACTTGCAATGCAAACAGGACTTGCCACGCTACAAACGTGAATAAAATGTTTCATGTCGTGCGGCATCTCTGCCATTCATCTTTTACACCAGGGTGTTGAAAGTGTCATGAACAAAAAAAGCAACATTAGCTAATAAGATTTCCGGAATCCGCATGCACCCAAAACAACTATTCTTTATACTATTTGCCTTGCCTACTTTTTGTAATTAACTCTTGTATGTCAAATGAAAATTTTATTTTTATTAGAAACGTTCTGAGAAAACCTTTAGTAACTCAGTCCTAGAGTTGCGAAGACCTCTCCAGCCACAATTTCCTATTTTTGATTACAAACAGGCCACACGTTTTGTTTATAAGGAACACCTTTATAACGAATGCAAGGCTGATAAACTAAGAGTATGTTTTCAGTTAGTCGGTTTTTACGTGTACCTTTTAGTAGTTGTTCATCACAAGTGGGCCACAACATTTGCTATAATTGCCTTCACTGGGATTCGAACCAGTGACCTTCTGGACAACAAGCCAGGTGACTACTACAATGCACTAAACAGTGCAATGAAGTAGCCAGCCTAACTCGAGGCCCTTCCACCCACAGTTCTCCTACACAGCCAAGGTGTTTCTTTGTGTTTCGGCTTAAAGCCCTCATCAGAGCATAGAACATATAGTGAACTGAACATATGCTTTTAGTAGTTGCATAGTTCTGTTCCGTTAGCATAAAACAAAAGTTCTAAAAACACATTTTCTAGCAGATTGGCAGTAATAGTAATTTCTGTTCATAGCACTGTTAATTATTGTGAATCCAAACAACTTTCAGGGAAAACTAACTGACAAAAAAGCTAAAGAAATTTCTATCAAAATAAAATGATTTCCATGAAAATGTGTACTGCATTTGAAAGACCTTGGAAATCTTTGATGAATTTATTTTGATATACTGCATGTGCTAAACGTCTCTGGCTTGCAAACAAACGGGAAAGAAGGCAAAAAGAGCATTACACGTTTTTTTTTTATAAGAAACCTGGCTCGGGGCCTAATTCTAAAAAATTTCTAAAAAAAATTGGCCCAATTTCAGTTCTAAAATTTCGTAACAGTTTCTTTATTAAATGAAAAAGAAAATGAAAAAAAACGACAAAAAACATTCTGTGGGTTACAGTATTGCTGAAAGGTGCGAGAAATTGCACGGAATTAGCCACACAGGTGGGAGAAATTGCAAGGGAATGCTTATAATAGAATAATTATTACATCCAAAAATGTGAAATAAGTATGTTGGAAAACTGACACATTTCGTTCCTCGTAGTTCTAATAATTTCTCAACTTCTTGGATGTCTAGTTCTAGGTTTCGTATAAACAATTTATTCAGATAACGACAAATCATAAGAATAGCCTCCCATAGACATTGGATGGTTCACTGAGCGATCTCTTATATAAAACTTAAGTTACCGAAAAAGGGGTTTTTAAGGCAAATTTAAGGGATTTTAACAAGTTTACTCAGATAAAGGCAAATCATAAGAATAGCCTCCCATAGACATTGGATGGTTCACTTAGCAACTTGTTATATAAAACTCAAGTTACCGAGAAAAGGGTTTTCAGGGCAAATTTAAGGGATTCCAAACAATTTATTCAAATAAAAGGAATTCACAAGAATAGTTTCGCATAGACATTGGATGGTTCGCTTAGTGACCTCTTATAGTTATAGAAAACTTAAGTTACCGAGAAAAGGGTTTTTAGGGAAAATTTAAGGGATTCTAAAAAATTAATTACAATTAATTCAGATAAAAGAAATTCATATTAATAGCCTCCCATAGGCATTGGATGGTTCGCTTAGCAACTTCTTTTATAAAACTTAAGTTACCAAGAAAAGGGTTTTAAGCCAAATTTAAGGGATTTTAAACAATTTATTCAGATAAAAGCACTTCATAAGAATAGCCTCGCATATACATTGGATGGTTCGCTTAGCGATCTCTTATATAAAACTTAAGTTACAGAGAAAAGGGTTTTCGGTGCAAATTTAAGGGATTTTAAACAATTTATTCAGATAAAGGCAAATCATCAGAATAGCCTCTTAGAGACATTGAATGGTTTGCTTAGCGACCTCTTATATAAAATGTAAGTTACCTAGAAAGGATTTTAAGGGCAAATTTATAGGATTCTAAACAATTTATTCAGATAAAAGCAGTTCATAAGAAAACTCTTTGCACTCTAAATTACACAAGATATTCTATATACAATATATTTACACAGCAGTTCTGAACTAAAGTAAATAAAAGAATTTAACTAGCCTGATAGTTCTGGCTTATTCAGCTTTAACATACATAACATGAATCAAGCCAAGAACCATAGAAACGCAGAATGGTCAAAGAGTATCTATATTGTTTCTCTTCTAAGAACATAGCTTTTTCCTTGCTTTAACTTCTGAGAGCAGTTGAAGCTCCCATAAATTTTTACAGAATTAATTAGTCAATTCTTCAAAATTGAACTACATTGTGTCAACTTGTGAATGCTGTCTTCTTATGACATGAAACGAGATGCATATTTCATCATACTGATAGATTCAGTGGCGTAGCTGAAGGTGATTACCTTTAGAGTGTACCACTAAAAGCCCCAGGCTCATTAGATGCTCAAAGGGGCCCCCAGCCTTACAATTATGTCATTATGAAATGATCTTTCTTGATGGAAAAGCGTGTTTTCTGATATGACAAGCTTGTATCTTCTGATTAGAACTTTGCCTGTTGTCTTTTGTATGTATAGGTATTTGTCTTTTGTGTTATTTTGTAGAATCTGAGAGATGAAAATTGACATGTTGGTACCAAATGCAAACACAATACAAATGTCCAAAATTAAAAATTTGAAACTCCACGCCAGAGATTTCCGGCGTAGGTGGCACATGAAATGCACACTGGCCATCACCATGTTAAGGTGGGCAAGTGCTTTCAAGACGTTTCGCCCAGCCACTGATCTGCCCAACTTTGTTTTTGCCCAACCTGCTAAAGCGTTTCCCCCAACCCATCATGGTCTTTTGGCCCAACCTGAAATAACTCAGGTAGCTTCTTTTCTTTAGTTTGTCAATTATTTGATCAATAACATTGGGGGCTCGCCTAGGTGACTGTTTTAGTTCTAAAACAAGTGATAAATTGCAAATAATTTAGTTGGGCGGAACAACCAAGAATGTTGGGCGAAAAGACCAGCTTGGGCAAAAAGGAAGTTGGGCGAAACGGAGGTTGGGTGAATCGACCTGATACCGGGCAAGTTAGTATTGGGGCGAGTTGACCTGATGATACCTTTCAAAATAGATTCCAATTCATCTGTCTTCACATCCTGTTCGCATCAAAATATCTGTAAAAAAGTTATCTTAAACAAGGTTTTACTGTTACATGCCCAGCACTAATGATTACTACTTGTTTTAGGCACATGTTGGCCGCCATTATGTTTTTATTTGGTCCTCGCTGTGACGTAATTGATTAGCATTTTCTTATTTTGTTGTTGTTGTAAATTGAATTTAGAAAAGTATCAGACACTTCTTCCTGTGTCTGAGGGACGTGCAGTTGTCTTTTGTCTGCTCTGCCTGATCGCTATGTTACATGGTAGCTACCAGAAGTGGGGTACAGAAAGAGACACAGAAAGATCCTATGGGGGCCCAAATGGTTCAAAAGTATCCCCTATTAATAAAAGTATATTTGTATTAAATATTGAAGCCTTAAATTAGAAAATGGCATTGCAGTATTAATTTTTGGCAATGCAATGAATTATATTTCCATGCTTGAAAATTATTAACATTATTAAAATATGCACTCTCAATGAATTAAATATGTACGAATACAATAAATTTAGTGTTTACTTTGATAATTATTTAAGTGTTTGCTTTGATAATTATTTAAATGTACACTTTTTGATATTTAATTAAATGTCTACTTTCCGAACTAATTAAATGTCTACTTTCAAATTAATTGTGTAGTATCCCAAGATGCAATGCAGTAAGAAATTGGCGCCGAATTTCACAAATCACAAAGACATCGCAACAGAAGCAGAACAGAAGAAGAAAAGGCCGGCAGCATGGCTGGCAATTAAGCCCATGTGTGTCAAATCGCCCAGCAAGTGATGCAAAACATCAGTCAGTTGCTGGAAAAAATTGGAAGTGACGGGACAAGTTCAAGTGGGAATTTCAGAAGTGGGAATTTCTCTGTGACAGGTGCCAACAACATCACAGTTTGTAGCAGGCCTAGGTCAAGACAAGGTCAGCAACACAAGGCCCCATCAGGTCGCCAAGTAGTATCAAGAGATAACAACAATTGTTATCATCCGTATGCTGAATATAATAGCCAGAAAAATAGTGTGAATAGCATGAATAACCATCAATCAATCAATGCTGTATCTGAGCTACGAAGACAATTTCCAACTGCTGCCGCTGCTTCAACAAGGCAGCCTATTTCTGCAAATTTCAGAAGAGGTTCATCAAGAGGTCAAACACCAGGTAGGTCATTTGCTTCCAGCACTGTAACTAGGAATGTTATGGTATTAAAAGCTGGAGAGGAAACTGTGCCTTCAAGTTCAGAAAAGTCAGAGCTGGAGTTAGATGGTCGTATTATTACTGGTTTTGATGTTAACAGGTCCTGGGAACAGGAGCAGCTGTTCAAGAACTTGAAGCCATTTTGCCAGATGAATATAAGGGCACAAAGTTTCAAATTATGAAGAACTGTCATGGAAACCTGGTTCCACAAAACGTACCACAAGGACGAAAGATTGATGCACAGCTACTGCTAAGATCATTAGCACCAAGCTCTTACATTTATATCGAACTTTTACACGAACCAATACCAGATGATATTCTTGACGTACCAGCATTTCAGCAGCTTGAAGAAATTGTAACTAGCCGTGATAGCTGAAGAAAAGCCAATGATGTTTCAAGTGAAGATCCTCCCAGTATATGCAGCCAGCCGGTGATGCGAGTGATGAGAAATCTTTCATTGCTGAGATTTTGCAGAGTATGCCAGAAAATATAAAGGATCCAGTTGAAATATTGAAATACTTGCAGCAGAAAATTGTCACTGGTCGTGCACTTGAAACTTCCTCTTTTGACACTAGGATTTCAGGAAAAACAAACTACATAACATTGGACAGAGAAAAGATTATGCAGACAACCTTTGATGAGCTTCAGTTTATTAGCAACCCAAGATTGGCATTCCAGGTAGATTTCATTGGTGAAGACTCTGCAGACTTTGGTGGTCCAAGGAAGGAATGGATCTGCTCGCTTAAAGGGGAAATTAAAGCAAAATATTTTGACCAGGATTTGCGACCTGTCTTCTCAAAAGATTATTTCTATGTGGGGCAAATTTTCGCAATTGCATTCAAAATGGTCTTCAGACTCTAGGAATGTATTCAGCCTTGAGGAAGTTTCCACAGTTGTTACACCTTACGAAATATTCTGGAAGCAGTGCCAATTTGACAGTGCAGAAACTACTACAGCTTCTAAAGCCAAAATATTCAGAAGATGGGTCCAATGCATTTCAGCAAGAAAAGGCTGTTTATCATTTGTTTGTTAGGTATCTAAAGGAAGTGGCAGCAAACAGGAGAGTTTGTGGTAATACCACCATTACCTTAGGCTATATCTTGCAGTTTGCTACAGGAGGCAGTGAAGAGCCTGTGCTCGATTTTGAGCTACATCCAAACTTGGAATTTGTTATTCCCCAAGAGCAGCTTGTAGAGGATTTCCAAGCCAAATCAAGTAATGGGAAAAAGGTGTACAAAACAATTGCAAATTTTCTACCATCTTCGCATATGTGCAGTAATGTACTAACTCTACCAATGCCTACAGTTGCACATCCACTTCCAGGACCGGATACCTTATTTGATTTGTATGACATTTGTTTCGGACAAGAATATTTTGGGATTCAATGAGATACACAATATTTGATACTGAAGATTTATACAGTGCCTAGGTATTCTGACTGCTTGAAAACTGTTATTGAATTAGTTTTTAATCAGGGAAAGCAGAAGAACACTATAACAACAAATTGCACTGAACCATTCCCACTGAGTTTAAGCTGTATAAAAGGGGTTGTTTGGCTTTATTTAATTTGGCTTACAAATTCAATCAAAGCAATGCATTAGCATTAGCATATTTTTGAATAGTTTTCATTTGGCTTATGTGGTGATAAAATGCCTCAAATAGCTTATTTTCACTTAAAATATACAGGCAGGCCTTGCACATGTGGCCATGTTTTCCTGCCTAAGAATTTCTCAACAATTTTTAAGAATTCCTTGACTGAAGAATTCTCATTGAACTGTGAAGAATCCTTGAAATCATAGAAATTCTATCAACATAAGCTTAAAATTTTGTGCCAGTGGGTTGAAGTTTAAGGAAAGGCAGACCAGACAGTTTATTTCAATGATCTTAATCCCCAAAAACTTTCAATCAATGTGCAACAACAGGGACACCATGGCCCTTCCCCCAAACATTCATTAGATATAAAAATTTTATGTCCATTAAAGAAAAATGAATTCACAATGATTTTGTGTTTAAAGAATGAGAAAAGTTTCAAGCATTAAATATATTTCTTAAGTTTTGTTCAAATAAGTGACAAGTTTTGTTGTTGTTCTTTTCAGTTGTATAAAAAGAAAGACTCCCATATCTTTGTTGAACTGCATTTCTCATCAATTTTCTATATCCACAGCATAACTGATAACTTAGTATTTAAACATTCTTCAAACATGATGGAATATGGTGGGAATTTCATGCACAAGAAGTTCTCTCTGGGAGACAGTTTCATTACTCAACCTTGTATAATCCTCAAACATTCATTATATAACGCTACTCCTTCACGACCATCATCCTGTAGTGGATCTGGCTAAAACTGCATTCCTTATTCTGTTATTTGGGGATTTGGAGGGTCTAAATTTACTTGTTAGTCTATATCCTCCAAGACTGGCGCTGCATCTGGATCAATCCCAAAGCTCTCGATATCTTCAATTACTGTATGATCAGAATTTATGTTCTCCAGCATGCCTTGCTCCCACATTTGCCTTGGGGACAGATTTCTCTCCGTTGATACTGAAGGATTATTCATCTGTGCAACAAATTCCTCCAGTGACTTGTTGATTTGGGGTTAAAAAACATGGTGCAGGCAACACAATTTTATGTCGTTCATTGGGTCAAGGATATTATCATTCTCCATTTTTTCAAACAATCTTGCATGAAATACAAGCACACCACAGTAAACATCACGATGTGTACATTCTACACGACTATTATGGACTGATGAACCAAAGATAATGCTTGCCCTGTCCGCACCCCTGTTCTCAATCATATACATTCCCACAAGATAGTTTTCCATACCATAATCACTCCTGACACGGGATGGCAAACACCATCGTGAAACTCCATCCTCGAACAATGGAAGAACCGTTTCTGCCTTGTTGTTATCTTCACATTTGCAGTAGATAATCACTCTAATATTTCTTACATGATTAATAGATGGAAGGCAAATTTTGCCATTATGTCCATTGATAATCCTCGTTGCTCGATTTTGAAGTTTTTCGAGCTTAGATTTGTGGGAGTCTGAAATTCCAATGCTTATGCTCCTGCAGTATAAGGATATAGGCAAAATCATCACTTTATATATGGTTTCAGCAGTTGTAGGGCTGATATTCATACGCACTCTTGCAAGCAACTTGATTCTTGAAGATACTTTTTTGTACATTTTTTCAAATTGACTCAACAGATTTAGGTTTTTATCAAGTGTTATCCCAAGGTATTCATATCTGTCTGATTCGACAATCTCTTGACTGATCATATTAATCTCGATTGTATCGGTTTTTGCTAGCTTCTGATGGCTTCAAAAGAGCACAAATTCTGCTTTCGATTTTTTAAAGTTTACCACTAAGTTATTTTCAATAAAGAAGCTTCCAAGATTTTGTAGATCATCATCCAACTTCTCGGCAACATCTATGCTGTTCTTGTCTGATGTGAATATTACAGTGTCATCTGCATAGAGGATTATATCGCTCTTTTTCAACTGTAAGTCAATGTCATTGATCAATTAGCTAAATAACAGTGGGCCTAAAATTGACCCCTGTGGCACGCCTCACATAACAGATTCCTCTTCAGACTTTACACCGTCAAATACCACAAAGTGTTTATGGTTAAATAGGAAGCTTTCCAACCAATGCAGTTCTCTTCTGGTTATTCCGTATGCCGGTAGCTTTGAAAGTAATTGGGCGTGATCCACCGTATCAAACGCCTTCCTCAAGTCTATGAACACGGCTCCAGTCAGAAGTCCTTTATCCATCCACATCCTAATTTGATCAGTAAAGTAAGTAACAGCGTGTTCAGTCGATGAACCTCGCCTAAATCCAAATTGATTATCTGACAAGAGATGGTTTTTGCAAAGATACTCATAGACCTGTCTGTATACAACGCGCTCCATAAGTTTAGAAAGCACGGGGAGAACTGAGATTGGTCTGTAATTGTCCATTGCAGACCTCTCTTCCGATTTATTGATGGGCGACATTTTTGCACACTTGGGAAGATGGAGTTACGTAGGGAACAGTTTATCAAGAGCAACAAAGGTTTACATAATACGCCAGCACCATCTATGATTAGAGAGGTGGGAATCTCGTCATAACCAGAGCTCTTTTTTCTCTTTAGTGACTTTAGATTTTCATACATATCTCTTGCAGACGTTTCCTTAAACTGAAATTGACAGTTTTTTGGGTTCACTTTTCCTTTCATGCTTGAATTTTTTTGGTTTTTCCAAACTTCATTTGAAATTGAAAGGAGAGCAGCTTGTATTCTTTTTCCAATTTCTGCAAAAAACTTGCAGAAGCCATTTGCTATGATTTTCTTGTCAGGTGTTAAACTACCATTGACGCTAAGTAGTTTGGCTGGATATTTTCTCTAAATATAGATCTTGTATACGCCGATTTGCTATAACGAATTTTTCTGGTTACGTCATTTCTTAGCCTTCTATAAAAAGACCAGTCAACCTCTCTTCCAGTTTTACGAGGCCTTTCTAAGATGATAGTCCCTTTCAATCATTGCTTTTTTAATCTCTGGGGTGAGCCATGCAGATTCCCTACCCCGAACGGTTTTCTCAATTAGTGGGGCATGCTTTTTTATTACAGATAGCAACATTTCTTTCAATCTATCCCAAGCTGTATTCATATCTCTCTCATTTTTGACGCAAACCCAAGGTAAATCTTCAAGGTCTCTCGTGTATGCTTTCTCATTGTACTTTGCAAAATTTTGCATGAAGATTTTCCTTGGTTTGTATTTTTGGCAGTTCTTTTTAATTGCAGCTCCTGTGAGGTCATGGTCACTGAGGAGTCAGGGCACGTGATGTACTTATTAGTGTTATGTTCATGAGACGTTGCTATGACATCAATAAGAGTAGATGTTTCTCTTGTTATTCTTAATGGCTTTTTAATTATTTGTTTTAACCCATGTCTTGTAAAGACACTTTTTATTCCTGGATGGCTGCTTCTTTTCAAGTAATCACAATTGATATCCCCGAGAACCATAGTTTCTTTATTTTCATTTACACTAGTAGAAAATCTTCGATCAGCAAAGTGAGGGTTGCAGAGGAATCCAGCAAATGCTGTTCCAACTGTAGCAAATCTTCTGTGTCGATTGAGGGAAAATCCTCGGAGATGAAAATACGCAACATCGATTGCAAGCTACGAAGAAAAACAGACAACCCTCTTGCGTTCTTTTCCCTCAGTACGCACGCATTGCGCCTTGTTTGGCGAGGCATCAGTTTCCAGTTAGCTTGATCATGATAACTGATAACTGATTAGGGAAAAATGCTAGGCCGTATCCGTGCTCAAATCTTGACTTGCATCTTGGGATACTACACAATTAATTCGAAAGTAGACATTTAATTAATTTGGCGAGTAGACATTTAATTAAATATCAAAAAGTGTACATTTAAATAATCATCAAAGCAAACACTTAAATAACTATCAAAGTAAACACTAAAATAATTGTTTTGGTACATATTTAACTAATTGAGAGTGTATATTTTAATAATCTTGCAAGATTATAATAATTCGCGAGCATAGAAATATAATTTATTGCATTGCAAAAAATTAATACTGCAATGCCATTTACTAATTCAAGGCTTCAATATTTAATACAAATATACTCTAATTAATAGGGGATAATTTTGAACCATTCGGGCCCCCATAAGATCCTGTTTTATCTCAGATAAAGACATTAATATTTGAAGGATGGCGAAGTCAGGGTACTAAGCTTAGCAGAGAGTTAAACAATGTTTCGCTAATAAAAACACTTAGCATCATAAAGTGAAAATAAAGTAACAATCAAAATTGCGATAAGTAGAGGAATCATTTTAGGGCATACTTAAAAGCTTTTTTCGTCTGACACTCCTCAGCGTCTCAACGTCAGAAACAGACCAAAACAATAGATTAAGGTGGAATTTATACCCAGGTGCAGCTTGAAATGCACCAGTCAAAAAAAACGAAAAGCTGAATTGGCATTGCGTTTTAAACACCAATCAGCTGGTCCGATACAGCGGAAAGACCATTAGAATTATTTGAAGAGTCCAAGTGAGAAAACGAACTGTTTCTGTCTACACAGAACCGGCCTTTTGGTTTTGATGTAGACAGATTCCAAAACCCCTAAGTGAAACAAAGATCTTGCTTTGCCAATAATTCTGAAGCAATGCTCGCTGTAATTTTCCGCACAAATAGGGTTATTAAGTACATGTTGTCCTGTGGCCGAATCATGTTTAAGACTAGGTTGTTGTTTAGACCCACGGGGTGGTTGCTCTCTTTGGAAAATTATGCAGACAAATATTAGTACGGACATGCTGTTTTATCCTATCACCTAATCTCTAGGAAGTATGACCTACTTACCTGGCATCACACCAGCACGAAAATTCATAAATGACCAAACTTGTTTGTGTGGTAGGTAATAATCCTTTTGAATGGATGGTAGAACTTTCTGAGTGCCGAACACTAACTGAGGGTTGGCAGCAACGAAGCACTTAGTATTGGCCTTTTTAATTTGACTTTCAAATCGCAATGTGAAATTTCCTATCCAAGGCATTTTTAGGTAAACAGGGCACTTTTGCGGACCATACTTTTTATCAGCCGAAAACTTGCGATCTTCTTGCGAAAAGAACTCGAAATGACGTCCTCAGGGTAACTGTTTTCAATGAGAATAGACTGTATTTTATCCAATTCCGAATGAAGCCGAGATTTAGAGCAAATCATAACGCCTCATTGCGATTCGAAAGTCTAATTAAAAAGGCCATCATTAAGTGCTTCGCTGCTGCCAACCCTCGATTAGTTTTTGGCACACAGAAAGTTCTACCATCCATTCAAAAGGATTGCATACCTACCACACAAAAACGTTTGGTCATTTATAAATTTTCGTGCCGGTGTGATGCCAGGTACGTAGGTTGTACTTCCCTGAGTTTAGATGATAGGATAAAGCAGCATGTCCTGACTAATATTCTTCTGCATAATTTTTGGCAAAGAAAGCAACCACCCCGTGGGTCTAAACAACAACCTAGTCTCAAACATGATTCGGCCATAGGACAACATCTACTCGATAACCCAATTTGTGCGGAAAATTACAGCGAGGATTGTTTCAGAATCATTGGCAAAGCAAGATCTTTGTTTCACTTAGGGGTTTTGGAATCTGTCTACATCAAAACCAAAAGGCCGGTTCTGTGTAGACAGAAAGAGTTTGTTTTCTCACTTGGACTCTTCAAATAATTCTATTGGTCTTTCCGCTGTATCCGACCAGCTGATTGGTGTTTAAAACACAATGCCAATTCAGCTTTTCGTTCTTTCTGATTGGTTCATTTCAAACCGCATCTGGGTATAAACTCCGCCTTAGTCTATTGTTTCTGACTTTCATACTCTGAAGAGTGTCAGATGAAAAAAGCTTTTAATTAAGTATGCCCAAGAATGTTTCCGCTATTTATCGCAATTTTGAAGTTTTGTACATTTCAAAGACTAAAGATACAATCATGTTTAATTTATACTAATCAATAACAATGGATTACTAAAGATTAAGTTAATTAAAGGCAAAGATAAACAATTTTACAGCATTGTCACAAAATTAAAACAAAAACAAAGGAATACTCGAGATTTGATTATTAAGGGACGGTTTATCACGAAAAATAAGAAGACTTTCAAAAATTAAGAGATCAAAATCATTGAGGGCTTTCTTTAAAATGGAAAAGTCATCAAAAGAAGCATTGTGTCCAGAAGAAAATTTATGTTCAAAAACAGCAGAGGAATCGACTTTAACAGGATTACCTCGAAAAGGGTAAAGAGTGGACTAAAGCTAGAGTGGAAGAGCCAGTGAATATTCACTCTTATAAAGTACAAACAGAGGAAGGAACAACTTATCGAAGGAACCGGAAAAGCCTGCAAAAAACAGTCGAACATTTAAATGAGAAAAACAATGATACTTTTGAGCCAATAGAGCTTAGTCATGATAGTAATGATACAAGTGTGACTAATGGCATGGGTCAAACCACAGTAGAAAGGCAAGATCCTAAAGAGACTACAAAGACCTTCAGAGAACCAAAGGACAGAGAACACAGCTGTTCAAAGGGTGTCTTCAAGAGGAAGAGCACTAAAGAGACCTTCTTATTTAAAAGATTATGTGTAGGAACACATTGCTTTAAAAAAGGGAGATGTGACGTAATTGACTAGCATTTCCTTATGTTTTTGTTGTTGTAAATTGAATTTAGAAAAGTATGAAACACTTTTTCCTGTGTCTGAGAGATGTGCGGTTGTCTTTTGTCTGCTCTGCCTGATCGCTACGTTACACTCGCCAACCTCGTTCCCAGTGCTATTTTGAAAGAAGACTCACCAACCTCGTTCCCAGGGCTATTTTGAAAGAAATACCCCTGGCACCTACCAAGCGTTTCTGGATTCTGATTGGTTGAGAGAGAACAATAGAAATCTGGCATGATTGCATACATTACGCTCCATTTCCCCGACGTCCGAGCTGCGGCTGTGGACCTTGCTTGCGAATTTCAAAATAAAGTTTGCAAAACAAGCTTCAAAAACCGGCTAAAGTGTTCTGAAACCTAACATTCCACTAAGACATTGCAAAAAATTGCTGTTAATATTCTAGCTTTAAGTCTCAGTTACAATACAAATAAAATATTAAATGATTTCACAGACAATTTTGTAAAGACAAAGCGCTGAAGAAAACGTCTGAAGGTGGCAAATGTGATAAATTTGCTAGAAAAGTATCCAAAAGACGTTTAAATTTTACAATTATAAAATGTACTTATAGAAAGAAACAATTTGCACACAAGTTGCTCATAGTTGCTTGCAGATAAGGCTTTGGCGAGGTTTTTAATCCACTTTAATTAACCATCACTGAGTTTTCATTTGATCTCTGATCAAATTGCTCCTCTTTAGTTCTTTATCCTTCAAGCAACTGCTATTAACTTGTAAGGGGTTTTATACTGTCATATTCTCTCGTTGTCCTTGATCACAGAAAAAATGTGAAGCAACTTTTACCTGAAGATGCTAGTGTAATCCGGCCTGAAAGGGCTAATGTTTAAAGGAGGCTGACGTCATTTTAAGGACGTGATTTTCGGTGAGCCACTGTTATATGAGTCACTGAGAGAGCCACAACCACTAATAACAATGTTTAAGTATATTTATCAATAGAGTAGAAATTGTTACACTATAGTAAACACAACACATCTGTATGTTTTGATTTGTTTACGGATCTCATCTGCAAACGAATGCTTGGCTACAGCTAATGCATGGGTAGGTAAATTTTAAATGATTTATTAATTGAATAGTAAATGTGAAGCTAGCAGGCCTACACAGCATATATAGATACGTTTTGTTTGAATAATAATAAAATACATGTGTAAGCATGCTTAACAGAAATACATAGTGGTCTAATACCAGCCCAAAGCAAAGAAAGCTATGAATGAAGCCCGTAAAACATAGCAAAAAGTTTTAGCAATGAAAAATGATGATAATGAACTAAAGGAACCTTTTAGGCAAGCTTTCTTTTCATAAAGAAGCAATTAATACAGCAAAATCTAAAATCAAAGAGTGTATATTATAATGATAAAAGAAAACAAGAATTAAGAAATCTGAATTCTTCCTCTCCTAAGGATTTATGGAAATTATTAGGTAAAGATAAAAAGGCAAGTTAGTTAGATAAGACGGAGCTCTTGGGTTATTTGAGCAATCTTCTGAATTCAAACAGCCCTTAAGAAGAAGCGAGGTCTAACATAGTAGAATCAGATCTTCCTGTGGATGACTTTGATAACCTTTACGATGATACTTTAAATTCAGAGATAACTTTAGATTCAAAGTCAAATTGATGATATCAAAAGTTAAAATAGGAAAAGTTGGGGTATTGGTCTTGCTTCTGAAATTGGGGGTTTCCATGAATTCACCAATCTTACGCGCCTTCATTTATTTGCTTGTAAATACATACTTTGTGTAAAGTCTACGACAAACTCGGACTGAATCTATTCAGAACTTGGCAGGATTAGACTTAATTACATAGACACATTAATATCTTAAAGATCCTCTTAGGTTAGAATCTCTCAGTAGCTTAGAACCAATTTGGAATAGATTAGATAGTATTTGAAGTAGATTTGTTTGTAAGTCTTTTCAATTTTTTTTGAACAAAGCTAATCTGGGTTGTGAAAATTGGGTATCTAAAGCGCATAGTTTAAGATGGCAGTGTTTCTCTAAATTTAGAATGAGTAGTCATGATTAAGAAATTGAAACTGGGAGGTTTGGTAAAAACGAAATTCCCAGAGCTGAAAGATATTGCAAATTTTGCATCACTCTTGGGAAAAAAGTCCTGCGTGATGAAATTCACTTTCTTTTGTTTTTTTCCCTTTTAGAAAAAGTTGATCTAATGAGAAACATTGAAGATATGTATTCCTCTATTAAACATCTAAGTATTCTGAATAAATTCATTTGGTTACTACGTCAAAAATTGCCTTCAGTTAGTATCTTCTTCTATAACCAAATGTCAAAAAATAAAAAAAGAATCTGTTTAGTTTCTTCTATTTTCTTATCTATATATTCGGTTGCCTTTTTTAATATCTTTTCATTCATTTTCATTCATTTGATTCTTGACCTTTGTATGTAATTTGTTTGTTAATTTGTTTTATTTGTTTATGTTATTTCTATATTGATATTATTGCAAAAGTAGGTTAGAGGCCTCTTGGCCTGAATACCTGATGAAGAAAAAAAATAAAATGTTTGCTATGTGAGTAGGTTGCAAGCGCCGTGCAGGAGCACAGTGAGGAGGGTCTCAGCGCAGTGACGTCATCAGTGACGTCATCAGATCGCGCTATAGTGCAATGGTTTAATCTAGCGCAATGGTTTCTCCAACCTCAAGAGTTCTTCCAATCCTTGCATGAAACCGCTAGCCTCGTTTCCGATTTAACAACCTTTGCAATCTAGAAGTTTCCAGAATGTTCCAGAACATCTCTAAGAATCCTACAATCTGATTGGTTAGAACTTTCCAGAACTTTCTAGAAGTTTCCAGAAGTTTCCAGAAATCCTATAATCTGATTGATTAATTATGATGGCGTAATAATAATTCGAACGCGACGTTCGAATCGTTTATGAAATAAAATAACATAATAATCCTACAATCTGTTCTGTTGGAACTTTCTAGAAGTTTCCAGAAGTTTCCACAAGATTCTAGAAACGAGAAATCCTGCAATCTGATTGGCTAGAACTTTCTAGAAGTTTGCAGAATGTTCTAGAAGATGCTAGAACCGAGAAATCTTACAATCTGATTGGTTTATACTCAAAACCGGTTTAAACCGGTTTGTTATGGATTTCATCATGATGGTGTAATAATTCGAACGTCACCTTCGAATCCATGGCTTATGATAGCCCTATATTGTTTATACGCAAAAGTATTATCTAAACATTACAATATATTACCTATATACTCTATAGATAATAGCAATTTATTTATAGCATCGTTTTCAAAGAATGTTCACACAGAAACAAGATTATATTTCTAACAGACAACTAATAAAGAATAATTTCTAAACATTTTTTAAGTATAGCTATTTCTAGTTATTTCCATTGTATGGGAATAATTGAGTACTACAATCCTCGCCGAAACTCTTGACACATGTTACAAAAAATTGGAATGCCAACGAACGACTGACAGTCTCAGCTCCCCCCCTCCCTCTAATCCAATGTTGGTACAGCTTGTAAAGTGCCAGGAATCATAGTTATCAATTCCCAACATTGAATTTGGGGGGGAAAGGAGGTGTAATGCTAGAAAAGCGACATTGAAAGGAAAGTGAACGGCTTTTTCTCCAAAAATCTTGAAATTTTCTGTTTGTGTCAACAGATTTCGGCGAGGATTGTCTGAGTTGTTTGTTTTCTAAAGTTGCTAGAAATGAGTTAATGTTGACTTGAATTGGGTAATTTGATAGCTCTGATTTCAAAAATATGACTAGTTTTTTTTATAACTCTAACAGTTTTTACAATTTGACGTCATAATTACTTTTAAGAGTGACACAGAAGCAAAATGTCCCGCATTGATGATGGTCGTGAACATAGTAAATAATAACTATATCTTTGCGAATTTCAAAAGTAGAACCACTTAGAGAATCGTGTTGTATATTTTCAGCACGAGTAGGTAGCCAGCTCATCACTGTAGTCATTGCAGCGCGTTACTGAGCGAAGGAAAATGCAAGACATTACACGGTGTCACAGTAAGAGATGAATTAGCATGTTGTCTTTCTGCTTATAGCTGCGACACAATTCTTTGAAGGCTATTCGTTGTGAAACAGCGACTGCAAAAACAGACATCACAACCTGCTTTTTTAACGGAAATCACATCCAAAAATGATTAAGAAACACAGTTTTTGATTGAATATATAAGGCTTTCAATTCCACACCACACACACACACTCGTTTCTCTTTGGAATTTTGCTAAAGAATATTTCTCAATCTCGTAGGCCATGCTTGCATGAGACATTGAGTGATTCTGATCATGTATTTTGATTTTCATTTTGATTTACACTCACGGGTCACACGGGTAACACTACGGGTCACACCACAGGTCACACTTCGTGACGTCATTTTCCTATAGAGATTCTTAACACTTTCAACGGGTCACACGGGTAACACCCTTTTATTTAAAATATACTCTATATTATTTTATAAATTGATCGTTACCCGTGTGACCCGTGATTTCTCTGTATAATTCCTATAGAAAATGATGTTTATTTGGTGTGACCCGTGGTGTGACCCGTGGTGTGACCCGTGTGACCCGTCATAAGAAATTACCTAGTAGTTTCGTTTCAATAATGCGTTGAGCATTTTCATTTCATATACATATTTTATCTTGTTCTGTTGTTGTTTTTAGATTTACAATTTAATACTTAAGACGTTCACCGTTGCCTTTAATTATCATTTTCATACTTTTTGAAAGAGAAGATATTGTTTAAGCTTGAATGCAAAAACCGTATCCCCAAAATATGCAAAACTGCATCTGCTTTACGTAGTTATTAACTGACGTAATAAAGGACTTAAAACAAACATTGCATCACATTTAAATACCGTCATATATTCCATGAATTGAAAAAGCAAAAAATTTTAGACCTCCACTACTTGTAGATTTATTTTCACATCAAATTTCACATAATACTTTTTTTGCAGTCAAAGACTGTCTGAGTTGTTTGTTTTCTAAAGTTGCTAGAAATGAGTTAATGTTGACTTGAATTGGGTAATTTCATAGCTCTGATTTCAAAAATATGACTAGTTTTTTTATAACTCTGACAGTTTTTACAATTTGACGTCATAATGACTTTTAAGAGTGGCACAGAAGCAAAATGTCCCGCATTGATGATGGTCGTGAACATAGTAAATAATAACTATATCTTTGCGAATTTCAAAAGTAGAACCACTTAGAGAATCGTGTTGTATATTTTCAGCACGAGTAGGTAGCCAGCTCATCACTGTAGTCATTGCAGCGCGTTACTGAGCGAAGGAAAATGCAAGACATTACACGGTGTCACAGTAAGAGATGAATTAGCATGTTGTCTTTCTGCTTATAGCTGCGACACAATTCTTTGAAGGCTATTCGTTGTGAAACAGCTACTGCAAAAACAGACATCACAACCTGCTTTTTTAACGGAAATCACATCCAAAAATGATTAAGAAACACAGTTTTTGATTGAATATATAAAGCTTTCAATTCCACAACACACACACACACTCGTTTCTCTTTGGAATTTTGCTAAAGAATATTTCTCAATCTCGTAGGCCATGCTTGCATGAGACATTGAGTGATTCTGATCAAGTATTTTGATTTTCATTTTGATTTACACTCACAGGTCACACCGGTAACACTACGGGTCACACCACAGGTCACACTTCGTGACGTCATTTTCCTATAGAGATTCTTAACACTTTCAACGGGTCACACGGGTAACACCCTTTTATTTAAAATATACTCTATATTATTTTATAAATTGATCGTTACCCGTGTGACCCGTGATTTCTCTGTATAATTCCTATAGAAAATGATGTTTATTTGGTGTGACCCGTGGTGTGACCCGTGTGACCCGTCATAAGAAATTACCTAGTAGTTTCGTTTCAAAAATGCGTTGAGCATTTTCATTTCATATACATATTTTATCTTGTTCTGTTGTTGTTTTTAGATTTACAATTTAATACTTAAGACGTTCACCGTTGCCTTTAATTATCATTTTCATACTTTTTGAAAGAGAAGATATTGTTTAAGCTTGAATGCAAAAACCGTATCCCCAAAATATGCAAAACTGCATCTGCTTTACGTAGTTATTAACTGACGTAATAAAGGACTTAAAACAAACATTGCATCACATTTAAATACCCTCATATATTCCATGAATTGAAAAAGCAAAAAATTTTAGACCTCCACTACTTGTAGATTTATTTTCACATCAAATTTCACATAATACTTTTTTTGCAGTCAAAGACTGTCTGAGTTGTTTGTTTTCTAAAGTTGCTAGAAATGAGTTAATGTTGACTTGAATTGGGTAATTTGATAGCTCTGATTTCAAAAATATGACTAGTCTTTTTTATAACTCTGACAGTTTTTACAATTTGACGTCATAATTACTTTTAAGAGTGACACAGAAGCAAAATGTCCCGCATTGATGATGGTCGTGAACATAGTAAATAATAACTATATCTTTGCGAATTTCAAAAGTAGAACCACTTAGAGAATCGTGTTGTATATTTTCAGCACGAGTAGGTAGCCAGCTCATCACTGTAGTCATTGCAGTGCGTTACTGAGCGAAGGAAAATGCAAGACATTACACGGTGTCACAGTAAGAGATGAATTAGCATGTTGTCTTTCTGCTTATAGCTGCGACACAATTCTTTGAAGGCTATTCGTTGTGAAACAGCTACTGCAAAAACAGACATCACAACCTGCTTTTTTAACGGAAATCACATCCAAAAATGATTAAGAAACACAGTTTTTGATTGAATATATAAAGCTTTCAATTCCACAACACACACACACTCGTTTCTCTTTGGAATTTTGCTAAAGAATATTTCTCAATCTCGTAGGCCATGCTTGCATGAGACATTGAGTGATTCTGATCAAGTATTTTGATTTTCATTTTGATTTACACTCACGGGTCACACGGGTAACACTACGGGTCACACCACAGGTCACACTTCGTGACGTCATTTTCCTATAGAGATTCTTAACACTTTCAAGGGTCACACGGGTAACACCCTTTTATTTAAAATATACTCTATATTATTTTATAAATTGATCGTTACCCGTGTGACCCGTGATTTCTCTGTATAATTCCTATAGAAAATGATGTTTATTTGGTGTGACCCGTGGTGTGACCCGTGGTGTGACCCGTGTGACCCGTCATAAGAAATTACCTAGTAGTTTCGTTTCAAAAATGCGTTGAGCATTTTCATTTCATATACATATTTTATCTTGTTCTGTTGTTGTTTTAGATTTACAATTTAATACTTAAGACGTTCACCGTTGCCTTTAATTATCATTTTCATACTTTTGAAAGAGAAGATATTGTTTAAGCTTGAATGCAAAAACCGTATCCCCAAAATATGCAAAACTGCATCTGCTTTACGTAGTTATTAACTGACGTAATAAAGGACTTAAAACAAACATTGCATCACATTTAAATACCCTCATATATTCCATGAATTGAAAAAGCAAAAAATTTTAGACCTCCACTACTTGTAGATTTATTTTCACATCAAATTTCACATAATACTTTTTTTGCAGTCAAAGACTGTCTGAGTTGTTTGTTTTCTAAAGTTGCTAGAAATGAGTTAATGTTGACTTGAATTGGGTAATTTGATAGCTCTGATTTCAAAAATATGACTAGTTTTTTTTATAACTCTGACAGTTTTTACAATTTGACGTCATAATTACTTTTAAGAGTGACACAGAAGCAAAATGTCCCGCATTGATGATGATCGTGAACATAGTAAATAATAACTATATCTTTGCGAATTTCAAAAGTAGAACCACTTAGAGAATCGTGTTGTATATTTTCAGCACGAGTAGGTAGCCAGCTCATCACTGTAGTCATTGCAGCGCGTTACTGAGCGAAGGAAAATGCAAGACATTACACAGTGTCACAGTAAGAGATGAATTAGCATGTTGTCTTTCTGCTTATAGCTGCGACACAATTCTTTGAAGGCTATTCGTTGTGAAACAGCTACTGCAAAAACAGACATCACAACCTGCTTTTTTAACGGAAATCACATCCAAAAATGATTAAGAAACACAGTTCTTGATTGAATATATAAAGCTTTCAATTCCACAACACACACACACACTCGTTTCTCTTTGGAATTTTGCTAAAGAATATTTCTCAATCTCGTAGGCCATGCTTGCATGAGACATTGAGTGATTCTGATCAAGTATTTTGATTTTCATTTTGATTTACACTCACGGGTCACACGGGTAACACTACGGGTCACACCACAGGTCACACTTCGTGACGTCATTTTCCTATAGAGATTCTTAACACTTTCAACGGGTCACACGGGTAACACCCTTTTATTTAAAATATACTCTATATTATTTTATAAATTGATCGTTACCCGTGTGACCCGTGATTTCTCTGTATAATTCCTATAGAAAATGATGTTTATTTGGTGTGACCCGTGGTGTGACCCGTGGTGTGACCCGTGTGACCCGTCATAAGAAATTACCTAGTAGTTTCGTTTCAAAAATGCGTTGAGCATTTTCATTTCATATACATATTTTATCTTGTTCTGTTGTTGTTTTTAGATTTACAATTTAATACTTAAGACGTTCACAGTTGCCTTTAATTATCATTTTCATACTTTTTGAAAGAGAAGATATTGTTTAAGCTTGAATGCAAAAACCGTATCCCCAAAATATGCAAAACTCCATCTGCTTTACGTAGTTATTAACTGATGTAATAAAGGACTTAAAACAAACATTGCATCACATTTAAATACCCTCATATATTCCATGAATTGAAAAAGCAAAAAATTTTAGACCTCCACTACTTGTAGATTTATTTTCACATCAAATTTCACATAATACTTTTTTTGCAGTCAAAGACTGTCTGAGTTGTTTGTTTTCTAAAGTTGCTAGAAATGAGTTAATGTTGACTTGAATTGGGTAATTTGATAGCTCTGATTTCAAAAATATGACTAGTTTTTTATAACTCTGACAGTTTTACAATTTGACGTCATAATTACTTTTAAGAGTGACACAGAAGCAAAATGTCCCGCATTGATGATGATCGTGAACATAGTAAATAATAACTATATCTTTGCGAATTTCAAAAGTAGAACCACTTAGAGAATCGTGTTGTATATTTTCAGCACGAGTAGGTAGCCAGCTCATCACTGTAGTCATTGCAGCGCGTTACTGAGCGAAGGAAAATGCAAGACATTACACGGTGTCACAGTAAGAGATGAATTAGCATGTTGTCTTTCTGCTTATAGCTGCGACACAATTCTTTGAAGGCTATTCGTTGTGAAACAGCTACTGCAAAAACAGACATCACAACCTGCTTTTTTAACGGAAATCACATCCAAAAATGATTAAGAAACACAGTTCTTGATTGAATATATAAAGCTTTCAATTCCACAACACACACACACACTCGTTTCTCTTTGGAATTTTGCTAAAGAATATTTCTCAATCTCGTAGGCCATGCTTGCATGAGACATTGAGTGATTCTGATCAAGTATTTTGATTTTCATTTTGATTTACACTCACGGGTCACACGGGTAACACTACGGGTCACACCACAGGTCACACTTCGTGACGTCATTTTCCTATAGAGATTCTTAACACTTTCAACGGGTCACACGGGTAACACCCTTTTATTTAAAATATACTCTATATTATTTTATAAATTGATCGTTACCCGTGTGACCCGTGATTTCTCTGTATAATTCCTATAGAAAATGATGTTTATTTGGTGTGACCCGTGGTGTGACCCGTGGTGTGACCCGTGTGACCCGTCATAAGAAATTACCTAGTAGTTTCGTTTCAAAATGCGTTGAGCATTTTCATTTCATATACATATTTTATCTTGTTCTGTTGTTGTTTTAGATTTACAATTTAATACTTAAGACGTTCACCGTTGCCTTTAATTATCATTTTCATACTTTTTGAAAGAGAAGATATTGTTTAAGCTTGAATGCAAAAACCGTATCCCCAAAATATGCAAAACTCCATCTGCTTTACGTAGTTATTAACTGATGTAATAAAGGACTTAAAACAAACATTGCATCACATTTAAATACCCTCATATATTCCATGAATTGAAAAAGCAAAAAATTTTAGACCTCCACTACTTGTAGATTTATTTTCACATCAAATTTCACATAATACTTTTTTTGCAGTCAAAGACTGTCTGAGTTGTTTGTTTTCTAAAGTTGCTAGAAATGAGTTAATGTTGACTTGAATTGGGTAATTTCATAGCTCTGATTTAAAAAATATGACTAGTTTTTTTATAACTCTGACAGTTTTTACAATTTGACGTCATAATTACTTTTAAGAGTGGCACAGAAGCAAAATGTCCCGCATTGATGATGGTCGTGAACATAGTAAATAATAACTATATCTTTGCGAATTTCAAAAGTAGAACCACTTAGAGAATCGTGTTGTATATTTTCAGCACGAGTAGGTAGCCAGCTCATCACTGTAGTCATTGCAGCGCGTTACTGAGCGAAGGAAAATGCAAGACATTACACGGTGTCACAGTAAGAGATGAATTAGCATGTTGTCTTTCTGCTTATAGCTGCGACACAATTCTTTGAAGGCTATTCGTTGTGAAACAGCGACTGCAAAAACAGACATCACAACCTGCTTTTTTAACGGAAATCACATCCAAAAATGATTAAGAAACACAGTTTTTGATTGAATATATAAAGCTTTCAATTCCACACCACACACACACACTCGTTTCTCTTTGGAAATTGGCTAAAGAATATTTCTCAATCTCGTAGGCCATGCTTGCATGAGACATTGAGTGATTCTGATCATGTATTTTGATTTTCATTTTGATTTACACTCACGGGTCACACGGGTAACACTACGGGTCACACCACGGGTCACACTTCGTGACGTCATTTTCCTATAGAGATTCTTAACACTTTCAACGGGTCACACGGGTAACACCCTTTTATTTAAAATATACTCTATATTATTTTATAAATTGATCGTTACCCGTGTGACCCGTGATTTCTCTGTATAATTCCTATAGAAAATGATGTTTATTTGGTGTGACCCGTGGTGTGACCCGTGGTGTGACCCGTGTGACCCGTCATAAGAAATTACCTAGTAGTTTCGTTTCAAAAATGCGTTGAGCATTTTCATTTCATATACATATTTTATCTTGTTCTGTTGTTGTTTTTAGATTTACAATTTAATACTTAAGACGTTCACCGTTGCCTTTAATTATCATTTTCATACTTTTTGAAAGAGAAGATATTGTTTAAGCTTGAATGCAAAAACCGTATCCCCAAAATATGCAAAACTCCATCTGCTTTACGTAGTTATTAACTGACGTAATAAAGGACTTAAAACAAACATTGCATCACATTTAAATACCCTCATATATTCCATGAATTGAAAAAGCAAAAAATTTTAGACCTCCACTACTTGTAGATTTATTTTCACATCAAATTTCACATAATACTTTTTTTGCAGTCAAAGACAATCCTCACCGAAACTCTTGACACATGTTACAAAAATTGGAATGCCAACGAACGACTGACAGTCCCAACTCCCCCCTCCCTCTAATCCAATGTTGGTACAGCTTGTAAAGTGCCAGGAATCATAGTTATCAATTCCCAACATTGAATTTGGGGGGAAGGGGGGTGTAATGCTAGAAAAGTGACATTGAAAGGAAAGTGAACGGCTTTTTCTCCAAAAATCTTGAAATTTTCTGTTTGTGTCAACAGATTTCGGCGAGGATTGTAGCATATTCAACTTATTTCACACCAGCATCCTCAGAATTACTAGCTTCCTCTTCTTCATCATTCTTTGCTTGACGTATGATGAGATATTTTCTTTTTTCAATGGCATAATCTGAGGCCTCTTGCATATCCATACCATCTTCCTTTTGTGCTTTTCGCATCGTTGCTATGACTGCAGTCACAACAGCATCATTTTCAAAACTTCTATTATATAAAAATTTACGCCTGAAGACTTGCAGTATGTTTTCATCTTTATCAACTTCCCTACGCATTGAAGGCCATACATTCCCTAAAGGAAGATCCTCCTCAGTGTTGACAGTTTCATCATCATCATGGTCACTTTCAGCTTCTATCTCATCATCATCTGAGTCAGACTCTTCACTACTCTCCTCATGCATCTCTTCTTCATGTCAATTAACATTACTTTTAAACTTGGAAGAGAATTCACAATGACCACATTTATACTGATTCATGATTAGCTGTTTGCTTATAATTGTCGACTACCACTTAAACACCTGAGTCCTAGAGCAAAAACTCGCTTGAATTTATAGACTGATTCCTCCATTCAATATGATGTGGGAAAAGGAATTCCGCACTAGCGCAGGAAGGTTGTTTCCAAATCAAACCATACCTTATCCTTAACTAATCATACCTAATCCATAGTTAATCATTACTGATCCTTAACTAATCATTATTTCATCCTTGCTGATCCTAACCTAATCCTTACTGATCCTTAACCAATCATTACCTGATCCTCACTAATCATTACTGATCCTTAACTAATGATTACCTGATCCTCACTAATCATTACTGATCCTCACTCATCCTTAGCTGATCCTTACTAATCCTAACCTAATCCTTACTGATCCTCACTAATCATTACCTGATCCTCACTCATCCTTAGCTGATCCTTACTGATCCTAACCTAATCATTACCTGATCCTCACTCATCCTTAGCTGATCCTTACTGATCCTAACCTAATCCTTACTGATCCTCACTAATCATTACCTGATCCTCACTAATCATTGCAGATCCTCACTCATCCTTAGCTGATCCTTACTGATCCTAACCTAATCCTTACTGATCCTCACTAATCATTACCTGATCCTCACTCATCCTTAGCTGATCCTTACTGATCCTACCCTAATCATTACCTGATCCTCACTCATCCTTAGCTGATCCTTACTGATCCTAACCTAATCCTTACTGATCCTCACTAATCATTATCTGATCCTCACTAATCCTTAGCTTATCCTTACTGATCCTTAAAAAATCATTACTGATCCTTAGCTGATCCTCACTGATCCTTACTGATCCTTACCGATCCTTAACTAATCATTACTGATCCTCGCCCTGATCCTCACTAATCATTACTGATCCTCACTAATCATTACTGATCCTTAGCTGATCCTTACTGATCCTTACTGATCCTTACTGATCCTCACTTATCCTTACTGATCATTACTGATCCTTAACAAATCATTACTGATCCTTAGCTGATCCTCACTGATCCGTACCGATCCTTACCGATCCTCACTAATCATTACTGATCCTTAACTAATGATTACCTGATCCTCACTAATCATTACTGATCCTCACTCATCCTTAGCTGATCCTTACTGATCCTAACCTAATCCTTACTGATCCTCACTAATCATTACCTGATCCTCACTAATCCTTAGCTGATCATTACTGATCCTTAACTAATCATTACTGATCCTGGGCTTATCCTTTCTGATCCTTAACTAATGATTACCTGATCCTCACTAATCATTACTGATCCTCACTCATCCTTAGCTAATCCTTACTGATCCTAACCTAATCCTTACTGATCCTTACTGATCATTACCTGATCCTTAGCTAATCATTACTGATCCTGAGCTAATCTTTACTGATCATTGCTGATCCTCACTAATCATTACTGATCCTCACTCATCCTTAGCTGATCCTTACTGATCCTAACCTAAACCTTACTGATCCTCACTAATCATTACCTGATCCTCACTAATCCTTAGCTGATCATTACTGATCCTTAACTAATCATTACTGATCCTGGGCTGATCCTTACTGATCCTTAACTAATGATTACCTGATCCTCACTAATCATTACTGATCCTCACACATCCTTAGCTGATCCTTACTGATCCTAACCTAATCCTTACTGATCCTCACTAATCATTACCTGATCCTAACTAATCCTTAGCTGATCCTTACTGATCCTTAACAAATCATTACTGATCCTTACTGATCATTACCTGATCCTTAGCTAATCATTACTGATCCTGAGCTAATCTTTACTGATCATTGCTGATCCTTGCTGATCCTGAGCTGATCCTTAATGATCCTTAGCTAATCCTTACTGATCCTTAGCTAATCCTTACTGATCCTAACCTAATCATTGCTTAATCATTACTGATCCTTAACTAATCATTACCTGGTCATTACTGATCATTACCTGATCCTCGCCCTGATCCTCACTAATCCTTACTGATCCTCACTAATCATTACCTGATCCTCACTAATCCTTAGCTGATCCTTACTGATCCTTAACAAATCATTACTGATCCTTAACTGATCCTTACTGATCCTTAACTGATCCTTACTGATCCTTTCCGATCCTTAACTAATCATTACTGATCCTCGCTGATCCTTAGCTAACCCTTACTGATCCTAACCTAATCCTTACCTAATCCTCACTAATAATTACTAATCCTTAACTAATCATTACCTGATCATTACTGATCATTACCTGATCCTTAACTAATCATTACTGATCCTCGCTGATCCTTAGCTAATCCTCATTGATCCTCACTAATCATTACTGATCCTCCCCCTGATCCTCACTAATCATTACTGATCCTCACTAATCATTACTGATCCTTAACTAATCATTACCTGATCCTAACCTAATCCTTACTGATCTTCACTAATCATTACCTGATCCTCACTAATGCTTTGCTGATCCTTACTGATCCTTAACTAATCATTACTGATCCTTAACTAATCCTCCTAAAACTTTACTAGCTATTTGAGCCAATGAAGTTGCAATGTTCTAGAATCTCTGATTCAAGACATTGCTCATTGGGTGAAATAGCTAGTTAAGTTTTAGGAGGGTTAGTTAAGGATCAGTAATGATCAGCTAAGGATCAGTAAGGATCAGTAAGGATCAGCCAAGGATTAGTGAGGATCAGGTAATGATTAGTGAGGATCAGTAAGGATTAGGTTAGGATCTGGTAATGATTAGTTAAGGATCAGTAATGATTAGTGAGGATCAGTAATGATTAGTGAGGATCAGGGCGAGGATCAGTAATGATTAGTGAGGATCAGTGAGGATTAGCTAAGGATCAGCGAGGATCAGTAATGATTAGTTAAGGATCAGGTAATGATCAGTAATGATCAGGTAATGATTAGTTAAGGATTAGTAATTATTAGTGAGGATTAGGTAAGGATTAGGTTAGGATCAGTAAGGATTAGCTAAGGATCAGCGAGGATCAGTAATGATTAGTTAAGGATCGGTAAGGATCAGTAAGGATCAGCTAAGGATCAGTAAGGATGTGTTAAGGGTCAGTAAATATCAGCTAAGGATTAGTGAGGATCAGTAAGGATTAGTGAGGATCAGGGCGAGGATCAGGAATGATTAGTTAAGGATCGGTAAGGATCAGTAAGGATCAGTGAGGATAAGGTAGGATCAGGTAATGATTAGTGAGGATCAGTAAGGATTAGGTTAGGATCAGGTAATGATTAGTTAAGGATCAGTAAGGATTAGTTAAGGATCAGTAATGATTAGCTTAGGATCAGGTAATGATCAGTAAGGATTAGCTCAGGATCAGTAATGATTAGCTTAGGATCAGGTAATGATTAGTTAAGGATCAGTAAGGATTAGTTAAGGATCAGTAAGGATCAGTAAGGATCAGGTAATGATTAGTTAAGGATCAGTAAGGATTAGTTAAGGATCAGTAAGGATCAGCCGAGGATCAGTAAGGATCAGTAAGGATTAGTTAAGGATCAGTAAGGATCAGCCGAGGATCAGTAAGGATCAGTAAGGATCAGTAAGGATTAGTTAAGGATCAGTAAGGATCAGCTGAGGATCAGTAAGGATCAGTAAGGATCAGTAAGGATTAGTTAAGGATCAGTAATGATTAGCTTAGGATCAGGTAATGATCCGTAATGATCAGGTAATGATTAGTTAAGGATCAGTAATGATTAAGCAATGATTAGGTTAGGATCAGTAGTGATTAGTGAAAGATCAGTAAGGATTAGCTAAGGATCATTAAGGATCAGCTCAGGATCAGCAAGGATCAGCAATGATCAGTAAAGATTAGCTAAGGATCAGCAAGGATCAGTAATGATCAGTAAGGATTAGCTCAGGATCAGTAAGGATTAGCTAAGGATCAGCAAGGATCAGTAATGATCAGTAAGGATTAGTTCAGGATCAGTAATGATTAGCTAAGGATCAGGTAATGATCAGTAATGATCAGGTAATGATTAGTTAAGGAATAGTAATTATTAGTGAGGATCAGGTAAGGATTAGGTTAGGATCAGTAAGGATTAGCTAAGGATCAGCGAGGATCAGTAATGATTAGTTAAGGATCGGTAAGGATCAGTAAGGATCAGCTAAGGATTAGCTCAGGATCAGTAAGGATTAGCTAAGGATCAGGTAATGATCAGTAATGATCAGGTAATGATTTGTTAAGGATTAGTAATTATTAGTGAGGATCAGTAAGGATCAGTAAGGATCAGGTAATGATTAGCTAAGGATTAGGTTAGGATCAGTAATGATCAGGTAATGATTAGTTAAGGATTAGTAATTATTAGTGAGGATCAGGTAAGGATTAGGTTAGGATCAGTAAGGATTAGCTAAGGATCAGCGAGGATCAGTAATGATTAGTTAAGGATCGGTAAGGATCAGTAAGGATCAGTAAGGATCAGCTAAGGATCAATAATGATTTGTTAAGGATCAGTAAGGATCAGCTAAGGATTAGTGAGGATCAGGTAATGATTAGTGAGGATCAGTAAGGATTAGTGAGAATCAGGTAATCATTAGTTAAGGATCAGTAAGGATCAGCTAAGGATCAGTAATGATTTGTTAAGGATCAGTAAGGATCAGTGAGGATTAGTGAGGATCAGGTAATGATTAGTGAGGATCAGTAAGGATTAGGTTAGGATCAGGTAATGATTAGCTAAGGATCAGTAATGATTAGTGAGGATCAGTAATGATCAGCTCAGGATCTGTAAGGATAAGCTAAGTATCAGCAAGGATGAAATAATGATTTGTTAAGGATCATTAATGATTAACTATGGATTAGGTGTGATTAGTGAGGATCAGTAAGGATTAACAATGGATTAGGTATGGTCTGATTGGAAACATCCTTCCTGCGCAAGTGTGGAATTCCTTTCCCACATCATATTGAATGGAGGAACCAGTCTATAAATTCAAGCGAGTTTATGTTCTAGGACTCAGGTATTTAAGAGGTAGTCGACAATTATTAGTAAACAGCTAATCATGAATCAGTATTAAGTGATCATTGTGAATTCTCTTCCAAGTTTAAAAGTAATGTTAAGCGACATGAAGAAGAGATGCATGAGGAGAGTAGTGAAGAGTCTGACTCAGATGATGAGATAGAAGCTGAAAGTGATCATGATGACGATGAAACTGTCAACACTGAGGAGGATCTTCCTTTAGGGAATGTATGGCCTTCAATGCGTAGGGAAGTTGATAAAGATGAAAACATACTGCAAGTTTTCAGACGTAAATTTTTATATAATAGAAGTTTTGAAAATGATGCTGTTGTGACTGCAGTCATAGCAACCATGCAAAAAGCACAGAAGGAAGATGGTATGGATATGCAAGAGGCTTTAGATTATGCAATTGAGAAAAGAAAATATCTCATCATACGTCAAGCAAAGAATGATGAAGAAGAGGAAGCTAGTAATTCTGAGGATGCTGGTGTGAAAGAAGTTGAATATGTTCATACTCAATCATTCCCATACTTTGGAAATAATTAGAAATAGCTATACCTAAAAATGTTTAGAAATTATTCTTCATTAGTTGTCTGTTAGAAATATAACCTTGTTTCTGTGTGAACATTCTTTGAAAACGATGCTATAAATAAATTGCTATTATCTATAGAGTATATAGGTAATATATTGTAATGTTTAGATAATACTTTTGCATACAAACAATATAAGGCTATCATAAACCATGGATTAAACCATAAGCTATAAGAGATATTGCTATTGCGCATGCGCTCTTTGATGAATATTCATATGACATACATCATTCAAATCTCTTTTATTTCTTTGTTCTACATACTAGGTCCCAGGCCTTTAGCTCTTACCGTTATTGATATAACTACTGCGCATGCGCAGTTGATGGTTGTTTATATTGTAGATATATATTTCGAATCTCCATTATGGACTTGTTCTATGTACCAATTCTCAAGTCTTCAGCTAATAGTTTTATAAAAGTATGCTAATATAAGCTTCAACCAATGAGATAGTAGGCTATTCCTTTTAAATTGTGGAAGACGATTGGGATCGTGTGGCTGTTTGTTACTATATCTAGATGCTTGAAGTTGCAATATTTACAAGCCGGTCCTCTGCATTTCTCATCAAGCCTATTACAGAGATCCCGAATTATTACGCCATCATAATTAACCAATCAGATTGTAGGATTTCTCGTTTCTAGAATCTTGTGGAAACTTCTGGAAACTTCTAGTTATCCAGATTGTAGGATTATTATGTTATTTTATTTAATAAACGATTCGAACGTCGCGTTCGAATTATTATTACGCCATCATAATTAATCAATCAGATTGTAGGATTTCTGGAAACTTCTGGAAAGTTCTGGAAAGTTCTAACCAATCAGATAAGAGGATTCTTAGGGACGTTCTGGAACATTCTGGAAACTTCTAGATTGCAAAGGTTGTTAAATCGGAAACGAGGCTAGCGGTTTCATGCAAGGATTGGAAGAACTCTTGAGGTTGGAGAAACCATCGCGCTAGATTAAACCGTTGCACTATAGCGCGATCTGATGACGTCACTGATGACGTCACTGCGCTGAGACCCTCCTCACCTACTTATGTGAGCTGCAACAATCTGTGACATTGTCTTTGTTAAGCTTGGTCTAAGTTCAGTATAAGTATATTAATTGTAAATAAGCCTTTTGTATTGGCCTTTGGGAGCTGCTGCCCCAAAAGATAGAATTTATCGCAAATCTCGGTGCAAGCATTGTATGAAGAAGGATTAATTTTAGTTCAAGAGAATATTTCTTACCAGAGACCAGTTGCCATGTTCCTTTTTCGTTCTTTCTACTTGTTGGGTGCCCTAACGACTTTCTAAACAAAAGGATGAGGTCAAGATGCCCAGTCAGTCATCCAATCGTATGACTGGGACCTTTGAGATCTGGGGAATCATCTCTGAGATAAACTAGCCAATCAGAACACAGGTTCTTAAAACTTGATCAATACTTGCTGCAGCGGCTGCAAGAAGTCTCTTCATATTGACAATCATGCTCATTTGCCTTGTTCAGATGCCATTTTGAAAATCTTTCGCCTCTCATCTTGTGACCTTGTGATTTCTGAAACTTCCAGTGATCCGATTGGTTAGTAGAATTGATCGATCGCAAACAGTAGGACTTTTTCTGAAATCACGAGCTCTTGTCGAGCTATAAGTTCACTAAAATTATACATGCCCAGGTCAGAAGTCTATCGCAAAAAAATCCCATTAGAAGAAAAAGCACAATGGAAAGCCACTTTTAGAATGGTTTTTTGAATGCAAACAACCAATGATAATATTCTATCTTACATCTGGCACAATACTGTCCCTAAAATTGTGATACAAGCACTTTGGAACACCAACTGAATCGAATGTTGTATAGTGGACAGCCAAACCATCAAAGAGCAATTATTCTAGAAGCCTCAAGAAAATGTTTTCAAATGACCTTTTCACCAAAATAAAATGTAGTATACTTAATCCTTCTATTCAAAAAGAAGATCATTTCATCAAGACCCCACAAGATAGGGGACCATCACTGGTTGTGCAAAACCAGGTTTTCAACAATGAGTACTAGGGCAATTACCCCACCACTGAGTATGTTAAAAATGCCGTGTTGCAGATAAATCTGGAAAGCAGATAACTACACAATTCTATGAGAGAGGTACTAAAAGGTATCCAAATGCTTTGACAAGTGCATTCCAACTTAGTCTTTGAGTTGGGGTGAGATACAAGAACTGCAAATAGACAAAAGCATTTAAAGCCACAACAAAAACATCCAAATTTTTTATCATATGCATGGGTGGTTAAATATTACTTGCCAACAGCTTTGGAATGCATCAAACAAACAGGCAAAACTGTTGATGATCACAACAGAAAGGTAGTACAAATGCACCTTCTTGCCCGTTATTTTGCATTACAGCTTGGGGAAGAATCAAAGATAAAGAATGTTGAGGACTTGTATGGTCCAACTTTAAAATATAAGATGATCTTTCATGGTGAAAATGGACAGGATTTTGTATCAATAGAGGAGTGGATTCCTGGTGACTTTGTTAAGTACATCAAAAACACTTGTGCAGGTTGCTAAACCCCACCTGGTGACATTGGTGAAAAGGCAGAGAGTGCTTCTCACTATTCCTATGCAAAATCAAACAAAAAGATAATGTTGCTAGATGTTAAAGGAAATAGGTGTAACATGTTTGATCCGGAAATTGCTTCCTCAGAGTTACTTGATGAGGATAATAAATTCTTGTACTGCACTGGTATAACCAACTATAACCAACTTTGTTAATGGTCACAAATGCAGTGTATTTTGCAGACTCTTAGATCTGGAACTACTGGTCTGACAGACATGAAAAAAAAAAACAAATAAAAGACTTGCTGTTGCAGCACGTAACATTTACAGTTCTTCTTTCAAGGAAACTAAAGTATGTTCAATTTACAGGTTCAGTTACATTAGCTGATTGAAAATGTTCTTTTAAGTAGTTAAATGCAGTTTAACAATCGTTTGGTTCTATGAAATTGCAGTCAATTATTCTTTCACATTCTTCTCTAAATTCAGGTGTGAGATAATCGTCACCAACAGAAAGGACTTCTGAATGGATTGTAACTTCTCTCAGTTGCTCGTCTGTTACCTTATATCCTGTAAAACAGAACACAATATTAGCCATGAAACAATGGCGGAACAGTGGAATTAGGGTAGAACTTGAGATTGTGTGTTTTATGAAGATACTGCCTGTACAAAGTCAATTATATCAATATCAACTCATTAGTTGGACCTCAAGTCTTAAGTGTAAACAGTAACTTTTACATTTGCTCATAACAACAAAATATGTCCATATTTCACACGAACCGTGTCGATGGCAGCAATTCCTCCTCTGCAAATAAGCAAAAAGTCATACAAAATACAGTGAATGTATTGAAGAATACAGCTAGCAAAATCCACTTTTCACCTCTGAGGTACATAAGTACTGCTTTCTTGCCATTAAGGCAAGTGACTGACAAGTCTAAAGGCAAGTGACTGACTAACCAACTTGAAATAAACAGAGTTGTCAAAAAAGAATGTGTATTCTTTTACATTATTTAAGACAAAATGGGGCCAGGTCCAAAACGCGGACCACGCGGACTTCGCGGACTTCGCGGACTTAGCATTTCAAGTCCGCTTGTCCGCGTTTTAGTAATGAGGCCTATGAAATTACTAAAACGCGGACCTGGATTTCGCGGACCTACGAAATTTCCTCACAAAATTGTAATCAACAAAAGTAAATTGGTTCTGCAGTGCTTTGCGCTTCTTAGATCGATTTATCGAACATTGAAAGACTCGAGAAAACACGTCAAGAAAAGCTTAGGCCAGTTTAGTCCCGGGTTTAGGCCTAAATTCTAAGACTGTGATATCTTTGTTTGTTTTTCGAAATTTTAGAATAAAATGTCGTTATGATGTCTAAACACGCACCTGGTTTCATGAAAAGTGCACCTATGCCCTTATTTCAATATTTCGATTGGAAGTCCGCGTGTCCGCGTTTAAGTAATTAGGCCTATGAAATTACTAAAACGCGGACATGGATTTCGCGGACCTACGAAATTTCCTCACAAAATTGTAATCAAAGAAAAGGAAACAAGAAAGGCCAAGAAAGCTCTGTTAACTGTTAATGTGTAGTCTGTGTTATAATTACAACTTACGTTAAATTAAAACTAAAGACTTTTTAATCTAATATAAATAATTAAACGTAAAAATTACAAAGAAGAACCTGGAAGAAAATGTGCATTGCGAAGTCTACTTCTAGAAAGCGTCTGGAGTAATTTTTTACGTAATGCTATATTCTCGTGAAAGCATCATTTTGACTTGTGGTAAGCTTACTTTATGCAAGTAGTGGAAAGGGATATATTTGATAGCGGGAACATTGTATGCTTTTCAAGAATTCATGATGTAAAAGTCATGGCATAATTGCAACCTTGCATCCCTTTTTAAAGTCATTTGCATCAATATTTTATTATGTTAAATATAAACTGATTAACTGATAGAGGGCTCATAAAAACAGAATTCGTTCTAAGGAAGGGAAGCTTGTAAAAGTTTTGCACGTGATTGTCTTCTATTTGAGAAATCAGTCAGCTCAATGTAGGTTAGATTATAACTGTTGCCATGTCGAAAGTCGCACTTAATGCATACACACTATCGTGTTTAAATCGAAATCAACAAAAAAAACAAGGTTAGACCATGGTTTCTAATTGTTCTCTAATAAGTCTTTTATGACTGTCCTTCAGGTTGATATCTGATGGAATTTCAATTAATTCTTTGCAGAAATACGGAAAACGATTCATTATACACTCCTTCTTTATACAGTAGTATCTTGTTGTCTTTTGCCCTCTCGGTGAAGGTAGAAATTCTTGCTCTTTGTCATCTTTTCTGTTTCTGTTTGGGTATTCCCATCTCTCTTTATGACTGATTGCTATGTCAAATGGGATGATTGCTAAACAACCACGAGGAAATTCTTTCCCACAGTAGCTACACTTACATTTTGCCACTGGTATCTCCTCGATCCTTACAATAACCAAAGGATCATTATTATGCCAAATTTTCGAAAATGGGGCCACATCAGCTCTCTTTTTGGGACCCGCCTGGCTTGCAATATAAATCCGTGATTTTCTTTTCCGGCCACCTTTTCTTCCAGCCCCTCCTTTCTCTTCCGGGTATGTTATTGCAGAGCGGAATGACACCTTTACCTTGCTGACTAGCTGTTCTAACGATCCTTCTTTTTCTGCAACAGCTACTGAATGACTGCAAATATTTAACAATCTGCAACAGAAAAACATTCAAGATTAGTTCTGCTGTTCAAGAGACGAATTGTGAAGAGCCATATTTGCAACAATAGTGAAATTGTTATCTTCACAAAAGGAGATAGCAGTGCCAAGTCAGACCCAAGCAGTGCCAATCAAACTTGTATAAAAAATAACAAGCGTTACACTGATTGATTATTTTGAATATCATCATTATTATCGTTACCGCTTATTGTTCGTACATCGAATCATGATTTGCATTCTTCCATATGGTTAGCAACCAACTCGAACAAAGTGAACCAGACAAAAAACTGTAGCTCTCCATCACTGCAAAATTTTATGCACTGCATCCCGTGGGGGGGGGACTTGATATATTTTGGGTACTGGGGACGTGCAGACCAACTGACATATTATAGTACATTTCAGCAAATGTATAGTAGTTTACGAGTTAATATTTTGGTATAATAATGGGCATACATTTTCAGGGACCCCCAACCGGAACTGCATCACCGCAAATTATAGTTACAAAGTAGATAATATAGCGTATTGTGTTTTATTATTTTATCATGTTTGCTGATTGTTTGGTCATTCATTTGATGAGTTATGGCTTACCTGAATCCTTTACATTCACAGTGCATATTGGAGTTCGCCTTAATCGTTACAGTGTAGAATTTTCCATCAATTCTGGCTACCATGAATTTTTTGACTCGTTCATCATCTTGAAGTTGTGGATGAGGTACAATTGAGCGAGGAGCATTGAACAAATGCAAGGCTTTCGTCTCCAGTAGTTCGACATGCATCATAGCTGGAAGCTTATCTGCCAACTTCACTGATAGAACATCTGTAGAGGGTGGCTGTAGGTGCAAACTATCAATATCTTCATCATCAGGTATTTCGATCACTTTTCTGCTTCTCACATCGTCTATAGAAAGTCTGTTGAAATCATCGGTGTACCTAAGGCCAAGAAAACGAATATTGTAAGCCATAATATTATATCCTTTGCATTGAGCTTTAAGCCAGCTGAATTAGCCGTATTGATCTAATTGTGGAGCACAAAAGGCAAGTCAAGTAATTCATATGCAGTTTGGACCTCGTATGTTCTGTCTTTTTGCCTCAAATGATTAATTTCGTGTGGGAAGTCATTTATGATATCAGTAACCTTTTCCTTCAAGTTGTCCCAGTTTAAACAGTTTTCATTTCTTTCCAGAATTATCTCGCATATTCTAAGACAAAGGAAGGTACATGCATTTGTACCAACATTATCTGGCTCTTTAAACTGACCATTTCTTCCATTCCTAATATCAGTCAAATGCCTTTCTTGAGCGAATTCCAGTGAACTGCCCTGATGTACATCAAGTGGAAAGTTACTCGATGTTTTGATCTCTTTCAGGCTTTCGAATATTTCTTCCATGGATGGTCTGTCCTTCGGATTGCGTTCTAGACATTGTTGGAAAACGTTTTCCACTTTCGACCATACAGATGCTTGTAGATCGTCGTACACTGCCTCTTGATATGGCCGGAATCCGTTAGATATTTTGCTTTTGATAAAAGCTTGCCATCCTTGCCTACTCTTTCCCGCGTTCTTAGCTTCCTGAAGATATGGTACACTGCAATCCGGATTTACCAAACAAAAGAAAACCATTCCCAAGCTCAATATGTCAGCTAGTTTGCACTGCAGAACCAATTTACTTTTGTTGATTACAATTTTGTGAGGAAATTTCGTAGGTCTGCGAAATCCATGTCCGCGTTTTAGTAATTTCATAGGCCTAATTACTAAAATGCAGACACGCGGACTTCCAATCGAAATATTGAAATAAGGGCATAGGTGCACTTTTCATGAAACCAGGTGCGTGTTTAGGCATCATAACGAAATTTTATTCTAAAATTTCGAAAAATAAACAAAGATATCACAGTCCTAGAATTTAGGCCTAAACCGGGCCTAAACTGGCCTAAGCTTTTCTTGACGTGTTTTCTCGAGTCTTTCTATGTTCGATAAGTAGATCTAAGAAGCGCAAAGCACTGTAGAACCAATTTACTTTTGTTGATTACAATTTTGTGAAGAAATTTCGTAGGTCCGCGAAATCCATGTCCGCGTTTTAGTAATTTCATAGGCCTAATTACTAAAACGCAGACACGCGGACTTAAAATGCTAAGTCCGTGAAGTCCGCGAAGTCTGTGTGGTCCGCGTTTTGGACCTGGCTGACAAAATGGCCTCAAATAGTCGACTCTTACCACATTCCTGCAGTCCATATCTCTTTGGAAAATTAAAAATATCTTCTGGGATGCCATCTGGTAACATTGTATCTTTCTAAGCCCTGATCCTATGAACATTCCATATTGTATCTTTGAATTAAAAACTCTTTTTGAATTAAAGGCACCATGACAAACGCCAGTTGTTTCCTAAAAAAAATTATCAAAGATTTACTATTAGTAATCTGTAAAGCTTCCATTCAACAAAAATCAACTGGAAACTTATAGCTACAATACCAATTTTATCTCAAAAGGGCGTTTTTTAGCCAAATCTTGTGGAGGCCACTGAAAATTGGGATTTTGTAAATTCCAGTAAGTTTGAGAAAGACCTCATTTTCAAAGTCCCTCTCAATAGATGACTGATTATATGATACTGTATTTACTCTAATATTCCCGCTGCAGGATTAGCATTTCAACCTAATAAAGAAGGCAGGATTATTAGAGAGGCATGTATATTGGATAGGCGGGATTATTTTTTCAATACCTTGAGGTCCAGTTTGAGAATAGCGTTTCAACTTTGAAAAGATGATTGTGGCAAATCAGAGAGCCCACAAAAATTGCGTAAAGAATAGCAAATTCCAATAACTTTTTGAATTTGATTTTTTTACATCCGGCAAATGCCTACCTAATTACAATTTGTATTGAATTTTTACAGCTAATGACAATGACAGAACTACATAACTAATTAAAGTGACATCAATAATAATACAAAACCATTAGATATTCCAATCCAGCATGCAGGATTACTGGGGAGGTGGGGTTATTCTTTCATTCTAAAATACAAGCGGGATTACTAGGGAAGCGGGAATCTTAGAGTAAATATGGTATAAAAAATTATCTGCCTATTTTACTGTTAATTTCATCAAAATCAACCCTTGATCCCCTTATGAAAATATTTGCTGGAAAATGTCCTGTGTGTAGAGAATCTTGGGCCCAAATCCTACCCATTCCCCCAAGTTGTTCAGAGAAGCTACATGATACCGTGCATGATACAACGCAAAATGCTTGTACTTTGGAAAATTAAAATCTTCTATCAATGAAATTTGATGAGTTTTTCTAATGGACAGTTTTAATACAGTGACAGTACCTGTCAGTATCATTATGTGGATTATAGTGCCCATGGTCTTTCAGCTCCAACAGCTGACGTTTGTAGAATTTTTCCAGGCGCTCATGTAGCTATCGCCACCATCGCTCTATCTAGAAAAGAAAAGAAATATATATAGAATTGTTAATGTTGAGAAGAGCTTTATCAATAGATAGCTATTTTGTCTCATTACATACAGTAAAGGTGAGTGGTTTTAGAGTTTTGTCCTGAATGATAAAGCAAGGCATTTCCAGCAGATGAAAATGAATGAATGAAAGAAGTTTACAATTTTTCTGGATTATATTCTTGTAAATTTATTCACTATTTATTGTTATTACTAAGTATTTAACAAACACCAATGAAAAGTCAAAGGCTTGTCATGATAAGTGGTGGCTATCATCTCTAATGCAGTGTCAGAAACAGCCTTGATAGGTCCGAATATATTTACCAATGAAAAAAATGGACACACATTTTTATAAGCAATTTCAGCTCAAGCTCAGTACTAAAAATTGCTTACCTGGAAGGCAAATTTGAGTACTCAATAGAAATTTAGCTTTTTTAAATAAAAATGTTTTTTTTAGAATACTCTATCTCACAAGTTGTTGTACAACAAATTTCAATCGTATCTTGCAATCAAAAGTGTTCTAATATCCACTGTAAACCTACTTCTCTATAGCTGTTAAACAGGATTTTCATTGGTAACTGGATAAACACTAAGATTTTCAAATTGCTTAGCATTCCTCTATCCAGTACTAGAATTGCTTAAGTTTTTGTCTTGCGGAGTCTGCCTGCTTAAAGCAGTTGGTTATAAAAGAATATGTGTATAAGCAAACCTGGTTGGCAGTTGAAGGTCCATAAATAACTGTATCCGTTGGATCTTCAATATCTGTGCGAGCCTGATGTAAAAATGCATGTATGGTGCCCATTGTTCCAGTCTCTGTCCTTTTATCGATCCTGATCATTGATGACATGACCAAGGACTCCATCAAGTATTCTAAATACCATCTGCCAATCAACTGGGGATTATGATTACTCATCCAGGCACAGAGCCAAAGTAGTTTCCTGCTCGCAGTATCCATACAGCCATAGATGGCAAGAGGGAAGGTTGAATTTTGGAAACCCATCAGCTTATCATGCCCATCCAGTGAATTAACCCAGTTTATGCCGAGTGATGTTAAGTTTCCTTTCTTTTTCGCAGATTTCTTTCTGCCAACTCCACCACGAGCAACTAGGCCACTTGGGTCTATGTTGTACATCATGTTGTAGTCCCCGTCTCTTGTCACAAGAATATCATACTATTGCCTTATCTTTTTATGCAAAGCCCTATACCTCAATAATTTTCCTGGACCAGCAAGTTCCTCCTTGACAGCTTTCTCGACTTCTTCATAATCTGCGCTACTGTCATTATAATGAATCTCAAAGTGTCTGATGCGTCAATCTAATGATCTCATGCTCCAAGGATTTTTTTTATTTTTTTCGAATTTTTTTATTTGTATTTGAAAACGAAATAAAAAATAAACAACATTGAGCAAAAAATAATGCAAAGTTTTATTGGCAGTGGTCGGCCACCATAGTTCTTCCCTTCGAGAAGCTGAATTGTAAAAAGGGATTTTTTGTTTCATAAGAGAAAAATTGTATAAAAGTGCTTAACAATGTGATGTCGCATCCTCTCCAACATACACAGCAGCATATCCATTATCTTTTCCTAGCCTGCATGTGATCAGCATTCACATTGGAAAAGTGTCTTTATCAGCTGTGACTGGATGATTTCACTTTTGTCGTAAAACAACCCCAGTCATCTGAAGTGTTGTGCATGTCAGTTAAGTGTCAAGCTCATTCAGAAGCATGGACTGCAGAACTAGGTCTGAGTTTTTGGCTGTGATGATCAGCAATTCTTTCAGCTAATGATGGCCTTATGTCCATCATGGATTTGCATACCACGGTGTGTTCTATCTGTGGTTCTGCTGGAATTGTAAGGTGATATGCTTGACCAAGAAGGGTAAAAACCCGGGTCCTCTTTCAGCATGTGGATGAAAATTAGCACTCCAGGGTGCCATGGCTAGTGCAGACATGCAAGTACGGTCATCAAACAAATCCTGTTACTCAATTGCTATCCTGTTAATCCATTAGATAGCATAATCTGCAAGCTCCTTAACTACCAATTTCAAAACCCATGATGGCAAAACCAAGCTTACATTCAGTCTTCCCTTTCTTCGTTCTTACAGTCCGCCTTCTCAAACAATGCTACCCAATAATCAAGCTCAACATTATCTTCACCCCCAAATGAGCTTAACCATTGTTTATAAGTTTAATTGTCTTGGCTACAATGCCTCGTAGTGCGGGAAAACTTCCCATAACCTTGTCATATGATGGAGATAATACATTTTGGTGATAATAAGTATTGTGTAAAGATAAAAGTTAATCCCTCGACTATCCTTGACCATACCAACCAAACAGGTCATTCTGCGTCTCCTGCTGATCTTCTATTCTCAATAAAGCTGGTAACTCTTTTGATCTCCTTACCCACGAAGGTCTCCTCATTCTGCACAATTGTCCAACTCCTAATTCCCAACAGTCTTCAATCCCCTTAGAACAATTTTAATTTTCATCTTTTCTCTTCTCTTCATTTGGCCGGATGCTTTCCAACATTGCTTTTTCGTCCTTTGTGCTATGGCATTCCTCCCAATGAGTGTTTTGGCTTCCACTCGATTTTTACATTGTTATTTCCCAAGACAATGTTTTTAACAAGTACAAATTTGCTTAACCTTTTATCTTACTTATGCTGATGGTGAACCTGTGACAGGTTTGAAACGTTCTGTTTCTGTAATATTGACTAGTTTTTATAATGTACTTTACTGTGTACGTTGATAATGATTATGTCGCTGAAATTAACATTTATGTTTATGTCAACTGAAAATTGATTAAACTAATTGTAACATCAATTTGAATTTCTTCATTGTCTGTCGCTTAATTATTAAATTCATCAAATGCGTGTGTTTTCCTTCAAATGTGCCAATATTGAGAAATGCCTAAAGGAGATGGAAACCATAGTAGATCTTGCTTGTATAAATCCACTGACAAGGAAAGCAGAAGAAGGTTCAAGATAATTTAAAATCTTTCATGGTGGCTTGCTCTGGGGAGAACAAGGTCTACTCTTCAGCATTTTAGAGATGGGTTGAGAACAATGGGGGTTGTTGATGCTATTAAGCAATAACCAATAGCTTTTGAGCTAGTTCTTTGCTATAATGAGAAAAAGAATGATGGTACAATGTTAAGGGAAATATTTGAGGTTAAACGTAGTGAACAAGGGAACCAAAAATTTGTGATAGAGAGCAGGGTACTTATGCTTTGGAGAGATTTGCTGCAAAACATTAAGGAAGGTGATTCATAGCTTTTTTCAAAGAGATCTTTGCTTTTACCACAAGTAGCCCCAGTGTCCAAGCTGGGCTAGTACTTCGTATAAGACAACACATAATGTCCTGAGCAGATATAAACGTAAGTATATACATCTGCAATGGTCAGGACATTACGTGTGATGCATATAACTAGCTATACATAGTAACATACCCGATATGTTAAGCTGTATATAGCTGTATATAGCGTATGTACAGTGCATGCTTGCATATGGATGTATATGGTGAGTAAGGTGTATATAGGTATATATCTGTATATAGCTGTATATAGAGTATATAGCTGTATATAGCTTATGTACGATGCATGCTTGCATATGGATGTATATGATGAGTAAGGTGTATATAGGTATATATCTGTATATAGCTGTATATAGAGTATATAGCTGTATATAGCGTATGCACAGTGCATGCTTGCATATGGATGTATATGATGAGTAAGGTGTATATAGGTATTTATCTGTATATAGCTGTATATGGAGTATATAGCTGTATATAGCTTATGTACGATGCATGCTTGCATATCTATGTATATGATGAGTAAGGTGTATATAGGTATATATCTGTATATAGCTGTATATAGAGTATATAGCTTTATATAGCGTATGCACCATGCATGCTTGCATATGGATGTATATGATGAGTAAGGTGTATATAGGTATATATCAGTATATAGCTGTATATAGAGTATATAGCTGTATATAGCTTATGTACGATGCATGCTTGCATATGGATGCATATGATGAGTAAGGTGTATATAGGTATATATCTGTATATAGCTGTATATAGAGAATATAGCTGTATATAGCGTATGTACGGTGCATGCTTGTATATGGGTGTATATGTTGAGTAAGGTGTATATAGGTATATATCTGTATAGAGCTGTATAAAGAGTATATAGCTGTATCTAGCTTATGTACGATGCATGCTTGCATATCGATGTATATGATGAGTAAGGTGTATATAGGTATTTATCTGTATATAGCTGTATATGGAGTATATAGCTGTATATAGCTTATGTACGATGCATGCTTGCATATAGATGCATATGATGAGTAAGCTGTATATAGGTATATATCTGTATATAGCTGTATATAGAGTATATAGCTGTATATAGCGTATGCACAGTGCATGCTTGCATATGGATGTATATGATGAGTAAGGTGTATATAGGTATATATCTGTATATAGCTGTATATAGAGTATATAGCTGTATATAGCGTATGCACAGTGCATGCTTGCATATGGATGTATATGATGAGTAAGGTGTATATAGGTATATATCTGTATATAGCTGTATACAGAGTATATAGCTGTATATAGCTTATGTACGATGCATGCTTGCATATCGATGTATATGATGAGTAAGGTGTATATAGGTATATATCTGTATATAGCTGTATATAGAGTATATAGCTGTATATAGCGTATCTACGGTGCATGCTTGCATATGGATGTATATGATGAGTAAGGTGTATATAGGTATATATCTGTATATAGCTGTATACAGAGTATATAGCTGTATATAGCTGTATATAGAGTATATAGCTGTATATAGCGTATTTTGTTGAAGAATACGTTGTGCCTATCATAATGATGATTGACGGTTCTTTATAATGATTGAGGGTTGTTTATAAGTAACATAATATTTATCTATATAAGTGTTGCACGTTGTCTTATTTCTCCCCAATCTCATTCTTACGCGAAGCGTCTACGTTGGACCCATTCTTTCCGACCTGTCACTGTTATGGCCGTTGCTGCCAGTAGCCAAGAAAACGATAATCTTGCAAAGAGTGCTTTGATAATCCACAATGATTGCCTCTGCTTGAAGAAACGGAATGACCTGTACATTCCGATGACCAATTTTATCCCAAAATGTGTCGGATATGTGCGCTCTTCGGCAGGTAGCAATACTATCGGTTTTTTGATTAAGATATTGCATTCCGATCAAAATCAAAGTGGAGAAGGTGGACAAGAAGCTGTCGAAGGTGAAGGTGCTGGACTTCAGATGTAAGTGCAAGTTTTTTAAATAAGAAAATTGAAGAAGACCTCAGTACTTAACTTGTTAGGAAATCTGAGAAGTATAGGTATTCTGTTAGCCCTTCTGAGCTTTGAAAAAGTTAGGTATTCTGTTTGTCTTTTTAGGTACTTGAACTCTTAGATAAAATATCCTTTCAGGTAGGCAATGTGTGAATTTGTTTCGTAAAAGCAGCATCATTTCAGTACACGTTTTCTAATTTGCTAATTTTGATCCACACCTGCATTTCTAATTACACCATTATTCATGTTTTGAACGCTCAATCAGTTTTTTCACGTTTTACTGTATTCCCTGAGAAGCTTTTTAAATACGATGCCGATTATTCCATTGCACAAATCATAACGTTTATTCGGTTGCAATGTAGCTATCTCGCATCGAAAAATTTCTACCAATGTCGGCTGCAATCCATTTGAGCAATCTATGGGCGGTAACAATAAACTTGAAAGGAAGGTTATCAAGTGAAATCGTCGTTGATTATCCGAATTGTTGGCTTACCCGAACGACCCTCCGTAAAATTGAGTTCAACCTGTTCGGATAATTGAGGATATACTGTAAATAAATTTGTCCGACATCATTATCAGTTAAATGAATCTTTTTAAAAGGAACGAAAGTTACAGCGAAGAAACATTTTTCCTGACATGGAGAGCTTTGTCCACGCAACAATCCATAATGGATAGGATTAATCAAAACAGTCTCTAGACAGCTCCCTGGAAAGAACAGCTTCTGCCCGCATATATGAAAAACACCTGCGACGAGTATCGGAGTCTTCCTGATGCCCGTCTATGTTTACCTGTTTCGGTAAAGCATTTCTCTTTTAAATCATTCATTTTTTTCATTCATTTTCTTACTTTACAGGTTATTTGTTTTACATATAGGCTTTCTGCATCATATTTGATTTGGGGAAAATGAGACTGCATTCTTTTGGTAAATTTCCGGAAAGCCATGAGGCTAGTTTGGATTTTTTTTAGACAGCATTAGGTGAAAAATGTGCAGATGCTTTCAAATTGACGCAACTTTATAGCTACGGATAAGGACTCAAACCCTTGTAACTTAGTACGCACTGTCTCCAAAGAGTCGCTGTATTTGAATTCCACCCAATGAATGTTAGACAAATCACTGTTAAAGCGACTGTAGAAAAGAGCAAAGTGTTCTGTTATACAGATTACAGGAAACAAAAGTAACACAACACCCACCTAGAATGCCTCTTTAATAACCTTAATGTTGTTGCAATAATTTTTTCCACAGCACCATGGTCTCCAGGAGAGCTCGCAACCGCCAAATTGGGTTTTTGTTACGCACGCAGAAACACACAAAACAAAGACCCAGATTTTCCAATTCATCGAAGCCAACAACCAGGTTCTCAGTGTGGATGATGATGATGCCCTGTATGTTGTGATAGATTCTGAGCTTAAAGTTCCATCCATTCGTGGTTAGCTGAAATCCTACTTGATGTCATGATACTACACACGAATAAAAAACCCAAAATTTATAAGAAACTTTCTAGAAATTTACCTGAGTTTATTGAGTTTTATAAGAACTGAGTATTCATAGTTTCGTAAAAGTTTCTTAAACATGGTGTGGTAGAAATTCCATTCATATGTTGTCCTTCTTGAATACGTAGGGGGTCACCTAGTAAAACGACGGTGTCGTCGCTTCAACAATACTACATGGTTGTTAGTTCCTACTGCGGCCCTTATTAGCTGAACGAAGTGACCATCATCCAGATTGCCCCCGTAGACTCATTAAATAAGTCCTACTCTTCGCAATCAGCAACAGCAGCATTTAGCAACAGCAACAACTATTTACTTAATAAACTGAATTCTTCAGATAGTTTCGGACGTTTGTTTTGCAAGGAGATGTTTATTTTCAATAATGATGTCAAGCAGTGATTGGTTTTTCCTTCTTCATTTAGTAGTGTTAGTTTTACAATAGCTACACTTAACTCTTTAAGCTACACTACACTGTTTTTTCTCAGTTTCAGAGAATGGTTACAAAGAAAAATTGTAAACGTACTTTGCAGAAATCCATTTTCAAGAAAACTATGGTGGCTTTCTTCTCGGGCTAGGAGGACTTGCGATGGCCTTCCATTATGATACCCTGTCAAGAGTGGCTGACATAAATGTACCGAGCATTCTCGTCACTGGCTCCCCTGTATCAAGTAAATCAAAAGCCGTAGAATTGCTGCTTTCAATTATTGGAATGTGCGACGATTCGAGTGTTGGGGGTATGTATGCTACAAGTACTCAGTTTCAGTTTCATGTTTTAATCAATTTACTATTGAACCTGCGTCAACTTTTCTTTACCATAATCATCTCCCATCTGAGTTGACGTCATCTTTCGGAAAGATAACCCCTTAGTAGAGACATTCATACATATTTGAACTCAAGAGAAATTTATTACAACAAGAACAATAGCAACAAAATGTCTTACAACCCAATAGCTCCAAAATCTCCACTATCATCATAACAAAACTCTACTTCTAAGTCTTCGTCACTGCTCTCATCTTCATCATCACCATCAACATCATACAGGGCTCCACCACAGACCCGTTTGCATTGGGCATTCGTTGATTTAATGGTGCTGTGTTTGAAAATTGTTTATGAAGGTTGACGTCAACAGTAGTGACACCTCCGACAGCTCCCCTCTCCCCGTCAACCAGTGTCAACAGAACTTTGCATAACCCTCCTCCCCTAGCCATTGACGTCATTTGTGAACAATCCCTTTTGCAATTTAGTCCCAACTTAGTCCTAACTTAGTCTCTACCTGCTTAGTCTATGCCTAATCCTCAATTATATCGAAGTAACACTCTGTTCACTTCTATTTACACGCAAGTGGATCTATACACACTACTGTGGCTATTATGGTTAATGTGATGGTGCTTTTGCGTCCTGTCGTGGATAAGCACTACTGTGGTGGGTTGTTATGCTTGGTGTGGTGGCTAATCATAAAGCATAATAACCCGCCACATCAAGAATAATAACCCATCATAGTAATGATTTTCCACCAAATTATGCAAAAACACCACTACAGCACACAACATATACCACCACAGTAGTGCCTAAAAACCAAAGTAGTGCGTATAGATTCGCTAGCGTGACTTAGTTCATAGCGGCGTTTGAATATATTTAATAGAATTGAGAATATGACTATATAGTCCTTACATTGTCAGTCTTTAGTCCTAGTCTTATTTCAACCTTCACTTTGTCCTTACCTGAGTGGTCCTATGTTCTTATCGTCACGATTTAAATGGTTCAAAACATGCTTTGGAAGAAAAAGCGTTTTTTTTTCATTGCATATGTTTCTCAGAACCTGTTCCTCAACTCAACAAGTCTTGTTATGTTATCATTCTAGATCTTGGAAGATATTGAAATGGTAGGGCATTTTCATATTGCTCTTGACTTTGTTGTCAGCAAATCATTACCTGAAGTAAAAAAGTTAATAGGCGAAGCCGAGAACAACGGAATTGGCATCGAACGCGAGGAAGAGCCCCTGTATGTCGCAATGATTTGCTTTGCACTTACCATTCCTCATCAGGTTAGTAGGTCACAGAGATGATAATTTAGCAGATGATTCTATACGGTTTCTTCTTTAGACGAATTTTTCATGAAGAAAGGGAATTTCGATATTTTGTCAATTTCATATACAAGAAATGCTCGACGAAAATCGGCAAAGAAACGAAACAACCGGCATCTGTTCAGATGAGGATATGACGAAAATCGGCATTTTAAGAATGTCAGCGCAAACTTTCATAACCAGATTTCGAAGATTTGAAGCCCATTTCCCAGCTTTCCTAAAAGATTGAAAGTTCTCCAAATCCCTATCCGAATCAACCAAAAATTGATGGTAGAATGGCTGAGAAGCAACAGTGTCTACAAATTTTTGACGGATTGTAAAAATATCTTCATCTTCAGAATTCAAAACAAGACCTAAACTGTGTATGTGATTTGTAACGTTTACTGGGGGGGAATCGGACATTATTTTATAAAGCTGTCGTACAATAGCCCGAAAGGCACAGTCTCCATCAGGAGCGATTTTTTCAACTGCTAGTCCGAACGACACAAGGTTCCTTTGATGAATTTCCTCTTCATAACTCGAATGACCCGAATACAATTTATGCAGCATATTGATGTTGCCTATGCAAATTATGGGCGAATCAAAAACATTGAAGTCACGACGACTACATCGCTTATGAAAACCCTGAAGAACCTCGTATGATTTGAAACTTTGCATTGCGATTTCTTGTAAAAAAGATGAATGCAATAAGTCATTTATGCTCTGAACAAATATTTCATTGCTGCAATTTTCTTTTCCTTTTGACGTGGAATCCGTTGGGGCTGTGCACAGATGGGCATCTCTTTGAGTATTAAACACCGGAGCAATATTGTTTGATATTAATATGTCACTATTATTTTCAGCAAGAAAAAATCCATCATGGAAGCCTCGATAGGCCGGCAAATTTTCGTCCTTTTGCTACATTTATGTTTTTCAGAACTCCTTTTTATATTATAAGTGTAGAAGATGATAGTTAGGATGGCTTGTAACAATTCAGGGCCTATGTTTGAAGAGCCCGAAACAAGAGATCTATAAGAAGACGATGTAATCTTTCATTGGCTTCAGTGCCACTTCCTGGACTTATCCCCGATAAACAGCCATTCGTTATGTGTTTTTTCAATTTTTCTATCTCTACTGACAGCAGATGTCGTTCTTCAATTTTTGAAAGTGCTTCTTTCCAGCAAGACAGAAACAACTTAAGGTTGTCCATAATTTTTTCAGGTGAAGGGGTGTTCTGCAGACGTCGAGATCCCATAGACAGGGAATTCATTGTAACAATCGTTACTCTTCATTTCGAACATTTATGTGGAAAGGGTCATTTTAAGCCCAGGACACATTTCGGCAAAACAATAGAAGTCACGTGATTGATGACATCACGACATTGCGGTCACTGAAAATTTTTTTTCTTGCTTTCTCAATTTCAAGTACATCAAATTGAAGAGCATCAAAAATGGAACCATTTGATATAAAACACCATCACCGTTTAACTTACTGTTAACGATTTAATGCCAGTTAAAAATTTTGATGACGTCATCATTGTGAAGACTTTACTCTTTAAATTTAGAGCAAAGGTAATTTCTAAAGTGTTAATCAAATTTCAATCTGAGTAAATCTATGAATTAGTATTATGCATCAGAACAAAACAGATGTAACTAATATTCAAGGTGTAAATATCATAACTTCAAGGAAGCCATTCATCCATGGAATCTTCGCTTGAAGTAAAGTCTTACAGTTCCCATTCACTTTCAGAGTCGGGAAGTGCATATCCTGTCGAAGAATCATCATCTAATACGCTTGATGACGCTTCAGATCTCTCAAAGTCACCGTCGTACACCATGTCCAGGTCGTCTTTTCCTCCATCGTCTTTCTTGATGTAAGCTGCTTGATCGGACAAAGTTGATTTCGCTTGCCGCTTCCTTCGCTTGCTCTTTGGTTGTTGCATTACGCCATCACTACCTTTTCTATCTGCATCGGCCTCTGTATGCGATTTTGAGACTTTAGCTTCAGCTTTTCTCCTCGAACATAAAGAAGGTGGAAGTTGATACCCTTGAAACCATACCGGTTCTGCTGAAGACTCATTTTTATTCATTGGGGATTACTTGCCATCCATTCTTTTTTAAGCTAATATCATCAACGTTTTGAAAACAGCATCTTCTCCAAATAAAACATTGATAATTTGCTCTTTTTATGGCTTCCGTGGCTGAAGCTGGATCAGGTGGTATAGACAAGGATGTCTTTGAATTTAAATCTTGGTACATCCGAATTCTTGTTTCCACATAGGTTTCATCATCTCTTCCGTTGTAAATTACCTTTCTTATAAATTCCCTCACATCTGCAATTTGGTTATTTGGAATAGCTTTGCTACTTCCCAGCTCTTCAAGTAGCTAAACTACATTTGCTGGGGTCAGCTATAAGCTTTTTCATGATGCGCACTTTACCCGCCCTGTAGAAGTACGACGTTGTGTCGCAACCAGAAATGGCATGGACGGCGGGTAAGGCAAGACACAATGTAGAGCCAAGAGATTGACAGATGCTTCCAATATCAACAACCCTCTTATCATCATACTTGAAGATCCATTTGTACTTGATCTTTAATGCCTCATAAGCCCAAATCAGTAAGACAAGAATATCGGTGTCCTTGCCGACCACAATAACATCAGATTGTTGAATACAAGCATGCAGTATCAAACGTGTGTCTGCTTTCTCGTGATTGCAGGTCTCAAGAACTGTATTTCCATTTTGCTCAATAAGATAAGCATTAGCTGCATCTGTGATAATGAAAGAGTGCTTGAGATGATTTTTACCTTCATCACTGCGAGCATACATCGTAATAAGCCCAACTAGCTCATTTTTGTTATAACCATTGTGGAGGAATTCAGTCCACTTGGTTCCTTGAGGCATATGTTGATCAAAACCTTGAACATTTACTTTCAGGTTGGTTTCCCCACGGCTTTTCCTTACCATGCCTTTGACGCTGTGTTTTTTGTAAGTATCATTTATCATTCCCACCAAGGATGGCTTTGAATCTTCTGATGGCTGCAAGAATCGTAACAGACCCTTCATCCATTCCCGGTAAGTCTTCTTGGGCTTAAATGATCTAACTGCCGCCAGACCGTCTATAAACCATGCTGCATTGATTGGTATTTCTGCAATGCTTTCACCTTTTGAAATAAGAAAATTTCTCAGAGATGACTAGTCAGACTGGCGCAACGTTCTCTCAGGAGTAGCAATGGCAAGCGGCACAGTCGTTATAGGGTAGGCAAATGCCTTTTCAAGTGAAACTGCCTTGGCGATAAGCAATCCAAATGCTTGACAGTCTTCTTTCTAAACAGCGACGGCTTAAATTTTTTTCTTCATTGGGACGATCCCTGTTTTTAGCCTCTGCTTTTTGATGGGGTCAAAAAAGCTCTTTGTTCCAATAACAAGTCTTTCTTCATAAAACGTTTCCAAGCATTTCGATCCAATTGAAGAGGCCTGAAGCATGTTGTGTGCAACTGAATGATCCACAACAACCCCTGTAGGAATACACTTGGGTGCATCGGAAAAAAGGGGTTGGCACCGTATCCTCTTAATTTTGATTTTAGGCTTTCCACGTGACTTCTATGCATATTTTTCCCACTTCTTGTCGACTCCTTATGCTTGGATGAAGTCTTGATCTTCAGTTGCTTTCTAAATGCTACTAGAAGCATCCCATGAATGTGGATGGTTCTTACCCAAGTGTTAACTGTATCGACATTGGTGCTGAATCCAGCGCGAAATGGACCTGATGTCCCCTTCGTTTCTTTGTTGAACAGTTCTTTAACGAGGTAGGTCACCATGGATTGAAGAGAACGGCTCACCGGAAATGCTGGCACCCATTCCTTTAGATTTCAAATCTTGAAAAGCCACACTGTTATTTCGTTTCAAGTCATGCAAAAAGACATGCTGGTAACTTCCGTATCTAGCGTAATTTTGATGATCAAAGGCGAAAGACAGTGAAATTAGCTCTCTCTCTGCTTGCAAATGCTTTTTTATGTTGCATTCTCTGACTGCAGCTTCTAATGACAACATAGTCTATACATCTTTTAAATAAAATACAGTCAGCTCTGCATTTGTGCCAGCTATTCACCAATCACATTTATATCCCAAGAACGGATGCTTTGAAAGAGCTTTTTGATTGCCTTTGATAGAAGACGATAGAAACGTGTCATGATTCTCTATCGCTCTAATGGCGCTATTTCCTGTTATTGTAAAGACAAAGACTGGTAGATGGATTCTTTTATCATTATATGGAATATCTTTTCAAGATTTTTTATCAGTTCAGGTAATTTTGAACATTCAAAGTGACACAGGCTTCAAATTCTTACAATAGTTAAAAAAAAGATGTCGCTACTTCTTTTTATGTCCGCCATGTTGATGACGTCATCAAACTTTTTAACTGGCATTAAATCGTTAACGGTAAGTTTTATGATCATAGTATTTTATATCAAATGATTCCATTTTTGATGTTCTTCAATTTGATGTACTTGAAATTGAGAAAACAAGAAAACAATTTTTCAGTGAACGTAATGTCGTGATGTCATCAATCACGTGACTTCTATTGTTTTGCCAAAATGTGTCCTGGGCTTAAAATGACCCTTTCCGCATAAATGTTCGAAATCAAGAGTAAAAACAAAGATTAGGTAGGTTGCTCGATTGTTACAATGAATTCCCTGTCTACTAAATCATCATCTTCACGGAATATCAAGCCAAACTCAAGAGAGAATTTTCGGCAATGTTGATCAGACTTATGTTTTAATACTTTTACGACCCGTTGTACAGCATGAAAAAAATCTAGTTTTACATCGATATTATCACCAAAAACCTCTTTGTAAAACTTGCCATCTCCCCCCGATCCGCAACATTTATCAAGGCATATGTACCTTAGATTATCGCATCGTGTTTTAATATTCTCCAGAATCTCCCGAATCTCTTCCTGGCCAGCTGATTTTGTCAGCTTCCAACCAATAACCTCTTTATCTTCCTTCAATACTATATACAGATTATCAAACTGCTTCACAAACTTTTGGTCAATTTCACGATAAGTCCCAACACTTTTGCTTATCTTAAAAGTGTGGTCCGTAGAAAAATATTGCCCTGTAAATTTATCCTTTATATGATTGTCATAGTAAGTTTTCTTTCGGTAAAAATCGACTAAAAACAAATTTTCTATTTGATCGTTGCTTGGGAACGAAAACATAGTATCATCGCGAAAATTATCGAAGTCTGCCAGAGAAGAATGATTTCCAAGCAAGGCCGGACGCTCGTAGAAAAACTTATGGAGCTTTTGTAAATACCTCTTATAGTTCCAGCTTGCCATAAAGTCGCTGATTTGGAGAAAGTTTACACCATGAGAAACTAATTCATTTATCAGATCGATAAGGTCAATAGTATATATTGTTTTATGATAAAATCGTAGCGGAAATAAAGGATGAGTAAAAATTTCTCCATCAGCTCGGGGTTGCCAGATAAAATATCTATGGCCCTTTTGCACTGATAATACCTTTGTACAAAAACTGCATTTTCACCAACATCAAAAATCAACCTTGGGTTTCGTGGACTTTTCTTACTTAGAATATCTGTCCAAAAACTTACTGTAAGAACTTCATCATGCACTGGACACTTAATCATACAATTCCTTTGGCTTATCGGACACCAGATAAAAATTTTCAGAAGCAATTTTATTGAATGAATTTCAGCAACTTCTTGGTGATCGGTGAAAGGTGGTAGAATGATGCTGGTGTAGCGATAGCTAGTAGGAGCTGCCTCAAACTCTTTAATGACTTCTTTCACATATGATTCTGAATCTTGCGTAATTACAACGGAATACACAGTATGAATTGAAATCATAAAAACAAAGATTTCAAAAGACATTTCTAATGCGCGGTAAGAAACTGTAGCGAGAAGGAGCTCCACAAAGTTCACCACACTCTTAACACGATGGTTTAACATGAAACCTATACATAAGCTACATGCATTGAATGACAACAGTCAATGTCTGGGTATATTTAGTGTGGGCAGATTATCACAAACTAAAGTCATACTAAAGGTAACTTAATATTTTCATTGGAACACAGCACTCACAAAATGACCACAAATTTCAATCCAATAATGATTTTTGGAGACATAACTTGTCAGAAAGTCCTTTGAGTCAATAATATGAAATCACTTTTTAAAATTTAAGACTGAAACTAATATAAAGATATAGGGTTTCATAAGGGTTTTGTAAGAAAATCAAAACACAAAAATATAATGCTGTATTACAAACATAGAGATTTCGCAAGAAAAAAAAACAAACAAAATATACCAACATACACCTCGAACCTTATCCGTACATCCCACATCCATAGGCCAGAACACACAGTCAATACGCTATATACAGCTATATACTCTATATACAGCTATATACAGATCTATACCTATATACACCTTACTCATCATATACATCCATATGCAAGCATGCACGGTGCATACGCTATATACAGCTATATACTCTATATACAGCTATATACAGATATATACCTATATACACCTTACTCATCATATACATCGATATGCAAGCATGCATCGTACATAAGCTATATACATCTATATACTCTGTATACAGCTATATACAGATATATACCGTTATAAATAATGTTCACAAAAAGCACTTAGTAAAAATGTGAAACTATTTAGAAGGTGAAACGTATAAAAAGACTGTTATTTGGAACGCGTTTCATCCGTTCATGCGGAATCTTCAGCCTATGTAAATACATTTTATATCGCTAACAAATACATCGAAATTTTATTACAATTTGACGTCCCATAAGTTACAAGGTATTGTTATTGATGAAGAAAGTATTGTAGCTATGTTACGCAAGAGAAGCCTCCTTTGAGGATTCAGATGTCTCGGTTTAATTCTGGGTGAAATTTTCTAATAAAATGTTGTTCGGTTTCTTCGCGAAAGGTCCTATCGTCACGTTTTAGAGAAAAGAATGGTATGATTTTAAAAGGCGTGTCCTTTCCTACAGCACAATGTGCTATGTGGCGGCTGACATATAGGTGTCGTAAGCGTGGGTCGAATATTTGCTGTTTATGAACCCGTACTCTGGCACGTAAATTAGATGTTTCTCCTATGTATTCCTTATCGCATCCACTACATTTCATCAAGTAGATGGTATCATTGACTGAGCAATTCATTTGAGTTTTTACTTTAAAGATTTCGGTTGAATTTTTAAATTTTATTTCGCTAGATTCAATAATAAAGGGACAAGTGCCACATCGTTTGTTGTTGCATTTTGTGACCATGGGTTTGCTGGTGTTATTTATTGTTGCGATGTTTGGTTCTGAAACGAATCGGGCTCGAATAAGGATTTGTTTTAGATTTTGGGGTTGTCGTTTGCTGTTAATTAGTTCATGTTGTGCAAGAGCTTTTTTCATTTTTGGACTTGCTTCAAGCATATGGATAGTTTCTTTTATTGTTTTAAACATATCAGGATTGCGAGGGTTGTGAGTGCTTACAAAGGCTAGAGGACGTTTTCTGTTTTGTGTCTGTTTGGGGAGGCGAAGTTCTTCTGTTGGTATGCTTTTTGTTTTTTCAATGCCGTGTTCAATTAGTCCTTTTGGATAACCTTGTTTGATTAAAGTAGATTTCAATTTATTCAATCTGTCATTTTTCATATTTCCATTTTCCACTATCGTGCATGTTCGCTTTGCCAGGTTAAAAGGTATGTTGCGTTTTGTATGAGAGGGATGACAAGACTTAAAATGAACATATTGCTGACTATCTGTAGGCTTTTGGTACAAGTCTGTTATAATTTTGTTTCCCTCTACTTTAACTTTTATATCCAGAAAATTTATCTCAGGATTATTTTCCTCCATTGTGAATTTAATGCTTTCATGAAGGTTGTTTAAAATTTGTAATAGCTTGTTCGGTGTATCTATGTTTTTTATCCGAAATGATAAAGTAATCATCTAGGTATCTTTGCCAATTATTTATAAACAATTCTTTTGTTCTCAGCCCATACAATTGATAAACTTGGTTGTAAAGCTTGATTTCTAAATAACCCATAACTAATGTTGTGTACGTAAGGGCTACTTTAGTGCCCATAGCGGTTCCTCTAAGTTGTAAGTAGTTCTTGTCATCAAACATGAACGTATTATGCTCTAACACAATGGAAGGAGCATCGATAACGAATTGTTTTGGGATACTTCTAAGTACTTCATTGGGGTAGTTATCAACCCAATAAGCTATAGCTTCTTTTCCTAAGTTGTTGTCTATGTTAGTGTACATACTTACTACATCGAATGTTATTAATGTTTCAGACCGTGTGACTGTTCTTTGGATTTTATCCAAGAAATCTATGTCATCCCTTACATAACTCTTTAAAAGCATTATATAAGGCTTTAGGACTATATCTAAGAAATTGCTTAATTTGCTTGTTGCGCAATTGGGACCAGCTATAATTGGTCTGAAGCTCAGATCATGAGGTTGCCTAATTTGAAGGAACTCAGATTTTTCTTTTTGTATTGCTTCATTTATTAAATTGCTTTTGTGTATCTTAGGAAGACCATAAAGTTGGCTGGTTTTAAACGTCGTGTTTTTTAAATACTTAATTTCTTGCTCAGTCAATTGATCAGAGTGTTGGGTAACTAATTGTTCTATTCTTTTTTGTACTTGCTTGTTCATATTTTTATCAAGCAGTTTATAAGTGTTTTGGTCATCGAGCATTTCGATAATTTTCGATTTATAGAACTCACTATCCATTATTATACAGGCACCACCTTTGTCACTTTCTTTAATTACTATGTTTCTATTATTGTTCAGTTGTTTTATACCATCCTATTCTTTTTTAGTTAGATTGTTTTGTTTCTTTTCTATTAGAGTAGTTTTTTCCTCCAATGGGTATTTTGTTAAGAAGTCTATATATGTGTCTAAAATTAAGTCGCGATTTCTATTTGGCGAAAACGTGCTTTCAGGCCTTGCTATACTATTATCCTCTTGGATTTCCTTATCTGCAAAATATTCGATCAGGCGTAACTTTCTACAAAATTTTCTTATGTCTGTGCGTAATTCTATTAAGTTATTTTGAGGCATTGGTGTAAATCCCAAGTAGCCTTTATGCAAGAACTCGGAAATTTAAACGACAACAATGTATGCACTAAACGATTCCCAAACTGGCAAAACTTCCTAAACGCACGTAAAACAGAATTCTGGAAATATTACAGAAATAAGAAAATGAGTGAAATATACATAACATGGAAAGACAACACTCCATTAACAATCCCTCGCAAACACAGACCAAAAGAAATTCGAGGGTACCCTGGGTACCAGACTTTCATGTCAAGAAAAATGAAAGTCAGGTCTCAAGAGAACCTAGCCTCATTTCCATGTTAAATCAGTCATCCGTGAAACACTCTGGCAAAGGAAATTTTGCAGACTGGATTCCTGAAATGTTGCTGTTGTCAGACTATCCGAAGAAGAAAATGGAGGAAGACAATTTTCGAAATCTGAGCCAGGAAAAGTTTTATCCAGCCAGTGTGTGTCAGAATAACACAAACCTAACTTTAGAAAGAATGCCAAACATTCAAATGTTTAAAGGATGGCAGAGCTTTTACTACTTTCAGTAGTATCTACCAGAGTTGTGGGGAGACAGTAGTCAGCTGCACCAAACCAATGACAGGCCTTTAAAGGCCTAGCCCATTCCTATGCCAAATCTTAGCCAATTGAATTTGAGGTTACTCTGATTTATGAAGAAAATCATTACCTTGAGTTGAACAAGTTGATTACGACCCAAATATACGATTTGCTGCATTTGAGATGTGGTGATGCACAAACAACTTGTTAACAAGTGTGGGCAGATGTTACTGTTGCCCCTATATCCACGTTATCACTAATAAGTAAAGCCAATTATGGGCATCACAATGCTGAATACCTAATACCTAAGGCCACACCTAAAACTTTAGAAAATTGTATTTTTTCAGCCTGCAGAGTATGGCCAATGTGCCCTTAAGGTGCTTTTGGACAACTTCAGAAGGATCCTCTCTAGACAACAAAGATGTCATTGTGATATGTGTACCTTTTTTGATAATGGTTCATCTCAGACTTGTGTATTATGTTTTTGATGGTCACTTGCAACAACCAGTTTTAGGGTTTAATGGGCACTTTTCTAAATTTTATGTTACTTTTTGTAAAAGCATTTGCAAAAACCTTTTTCTCTTCCACATTAAGAAGATTTGAATGGACAGCATAGAATAGAGAACCTATAAATTGAACTATTCCATATTTCAATTTTAACAAATACTTCATTGGTTTGATACACCTTATTCATATTTTCATTACTTCTGAAGACACCTAAAATAATACATCATCATCATGCATGCAGGTTGCAAATAGGCAACTATGGGTATGGAATCAAATTACCCCTTTCAAACCAGCAATGATGACTCATATTTGGAGACTTGCTAATAAATTAAAGATTTTAGAGTAAATCCAAGGAAAATGGCAAGTTACTAGTTATTAATGTTGTCATACTGATATTATCTAAGATATTATCACATGTATTATGTAGTACCGCAGTTAATTTTTCTCAATTCAATTGTCTTGATGTGACATATACAAGTCAAAAATGATTCCGTTGTTGTCGTCCTTGCACTGCAAATCCATTATCGCCAACAGGGGTGAAATAACAATAATTACGGAATTGGACTTGGAGTGGCCTAAAAACATCGACTTCTTCGCAATGAATGAGGCAGCAGAGCTGAAAAATCAATGATTTGCAATGTCCAGCCAGTAGGCAGAGTGGCAAATGTGTCACTTTTCCGATCAAATAAAGAGCATAGGGCTTCAAACTGCATGCTGGATACATCATCCACATTTGGAAAACGAGATTTTACAGTTTCTCTTTAAGGCAACGTTCAATTTGCCTTCGTCAGCCGTCGTCATCTTGTTCTCAGAATTTGGTTCTGGTCCTGGTCTGCATTTTTATCCCACAGTTAATTTTTATCAATTCTATTGTCTTGACGTGACCTTTGAACGTGCACAAAATGTGAACGCTCGCTACTGATTGGTCAGTTACACAGCATGGAAATGAGGCTAGGTTCTCTTGAGACCAGACTTTCATTTTTCTTGACATGAAAGTCTGGTACCCAGGGTAATTCGAGGGGAAAGTGAAGCATCAAGGCAAGTCCGCCTAGATATGGCAAAAAATAAAATGGTAAGCGAAGCCCAAATTTTTTAAATAAAATCTGACGATGGAAAACTTCAATACGAAGCGATTGATCAACAAGTAAACCAAATGATTGATGAAAAATTTCCAAATAACCAGGAAGTACAAAACAGGTACAGAAAAAAATGGGCAGAGCAATGTCTTGAGCAAGAAGAGAAATCAAAAGATATTTTCCAGAAGAAACAATCATGGTATGAGAATCCAGAACTAGAGGGAGTCCCAGTAGATAATGAACAGTGCAATGGGGGAAATACATTTATGGAACATCCAAATTACCAAACAAACTTCCGAAAACCAAGACCCCAGCAAGAAATAACAGAAACGAAAGAAATGGTAACAACTATGGCTACAGAGGAAACAAATCAAACAACAACGCCCGGAATGACAACAACTGGCATATGAACCCCAGAACAAGAAATACAAATAAGGAATTTGAACCAAGAGCACAACGACCAACAGCTGGACAACAAACATCTAACGGACAATTTCAACGGCAAAACTCGATAACAGAAGAATTGGTAAACAACGCTCCAAACACTATCCCAAGAACATTCAGCGACTCTTTTTTGCCCCGAGGCCGTCCTCAGAACCAAGCTCAATAACAGACGAAACAGGAACCTCTGGCAGCTGCAATCAAGACATGGCCAAACCAAAGGTTATAAACACTAGTAGTTTTGTAATGAACAACAAAGGTAAATTTGCTTTAATTTCTTATGGATTAAAAATTACACCAATGCCTCAAAATAACTTAATATAATTACGCACAGACATAAGAAAATTTTGTAGAAAGTTACGCCTAATCGAATATTTTGCAGATAAGGAAATCCAAGAGGATAATAGTATAGCAAGGCCTGAAAGCACGTTTTCGCCAAATAGAAATTGTGACTTAATTTTAGACACATATATAGATTTCTTAACAAAATACCCATTAGAGGAAAAAACTACTCTAATAGAAAAGAAACAAAACAATCTAACTAAAAAAGAATGGGATGGTATAAAACAACAGAAAAATAATAGAAACATAGTAATTAAAGAAAGTGACAAAGGTGGTGCCTGTATAATAATGGATAGTGAGTTCTATAAATCGAAAATTATCGAAATGCTCGATGACCAAAACACTTATAAACTGCTTGATAAAAATATGGACAAGCAAATACAAAAAAGAATAGAACAATTAGTTACCCAACACTCTGATCAATTGACTGAGCAAGAAATTAAGTATTTAAAAAACACGACGTTTAAAACCAGCCAACTTTATGGTCTTCCTAAGATACACAAAAGCAAATTAATAAATGAAGCAATACAAAAAGAAAAATCTGAGTTCCTTCAAATTAGGCAACCTCATGATCTGAGCTTCAGACCAATTATAGCTGGTCCCAATTGCGTAACAAGCAAATTAAGCAAAATCTTAGATATAGTCCTAAAGCCTTATATAATGCATTTAAAGAGTTACGTAAGGGATGACATAGATTTCTTGGATAAAATCCAAAGAACAGTCACACGGTCTGAAACATTAATAACATTCAATGTAGTAAGTATGTACACTAACATAGACAACAACTTAGGAAAAGAAGCTTTAGCTTATTGGGTTGATAACTACCCCAATGAAGCACTTAGAAGTATCCCAAAACAATTCGTTATCGATGCTCTTTCCATTGTGTTAGAGCATAATATGTTCATGTTTGATGACAAGAACTACTTACAACTTAGAGGAACCGCTATGGGCACTAAAGTAGCCCTTACGTACACAACATTAGTTATGGGTTATTTAGAAATCAAGCTTTACAGCCAAGTTTATCAATTGTATGGGCTGAGAACAAAAGAATTGTTTATAAATAATTGGCGAAGATACCTAGATGATTGCTTTATCATTTGGGATAAAAACATAGATACACCAAACAAGCTATTACAAATTTTAAACAACCTTCATGAAAGCATTAAATTCACAATGGAGGAAAATAATCGTGAGATAAATTTTCTGGATATAAATGTTAAAGTAGAGGGAAACAAAATTATAACAGACTTGTACCAAAAGCCTACAGATAGTCAGCAATATGTCATTTTAAGTCTTGTCATCCCTCTCATACAAAACGCAACATACCTTTTAACCTGGCAAAGCGAACATGCATGATAGTGGAAAATGGAAATATGAAAAATGACAGATTGAATAAATTGAAATCTACTTTAATCAAACAAGGTTATCCAAAAGGACTAATTGAACACAGCATTTAAAAAACAAAAAGCATACCAACAGAAGAACTTCGCCTCCCCAAACAGACACAAAACAGAAAACGTCCTCTAGACTTTGTAAGCACTCACAACCCTCGCAATCCTGATATGTTTAAAACAATAAAAGAAACTATCCATATGCTTGAAACAAGTCCAAAAATGAAAAAAGCTCTTGCACAACATGAACTAATTAACAGCAAACGACAACCCCAAAATCTAAAACAAATCCTTACTAGAGCCCGATTCGTTTCAGAACCAAACATCGCAACAATAAATAACACCAGCAAACCCATGGTCACAAAATGCAACAACAAACGATGTGGCACTTGTCCCCTTATTATTGAATCTAGCGAAATAAAATTTAAAATTCAACCGAAATCTTTAAAGTAAAAACTCAAATGAATTGCTCAGTCAATGATACCATCTACTTGATGAAATGTAGTGGATGCGATAAGGAATACATAGGAGAAACATCTAATTTACGTGCCAGAGTACGGGTTCATAAACAGCAAATATTCGACCCACGCTTACGACACCTATATGTCAGCCGCCACATAGCACATTGTGCTGTAGGAAAGGACACGCCTTTTAAAATCATACCATTCTTTTCTCTAAAACGTGACGATAGGACCTTTCGCGAAGAAACCGAACAACATTTTATTAGAAAATTTCACCCAGAATTAAACCGAGACATCTGAATCCTCAAAAGGAGGCTTCTCTTGCGTAACATAGCTACAATACTTTCTTCATCAATAACAATACCTTGTAACTTATGTGACGTCAAATTGTAATAAAATTTCGATGTATTTGTTAGCGATATAAAATGTATTTACTTAGGCTGAAGATTCCGCATGAACGGATGAAACGCTGCTCCAAATAACAGTCTTTTATATGTTTCACCTTCTAAATTGTTTCAGATATATACCTATATACACCTTACTCATCATATACATCCATATGCAAGCATGCATCGTACATAAGCTATATACAGCTATATACAGATATATACCTATATACACCTTATCCACAATATATATCCATCTGCTAGCATGCACCATAGATACGCTATATACAGCTATATACTCTATATACAGCTATATACAGATATATACCTATATACACCTTATCCACAATATATATCCATCTGCAAGCATGCACCATAGATACGCTATATACAGCTATATACTCTATATACAGCTATATACAAATATATACCTATATACACCTTATCCACAATATATATCCATCTGCAAGCATGCACCATAGATACGCTATATACAGCTATATACTCTATATACAGCTATATACAGATATATACCTATATACACCTTACTCATCATATACATCCATATGCAAGCATGCATCGTACATAAGCTATATACAGCTATATACTCTATATACAGCTATATACAGATATATACCTTTATACACCTTACTCATCATATACATCCATATACAAGCATGCACTGTGCATACGCTATATACAGCTATATACTCTATATACAGCTATATACAGATATATACCTATATACACCTTACTCATCATATACATCCATATGCAAGCATGCATCGTACATAAGCTATATACAGCTATATACTCTATATACAGCTATATACAGATATATACCTATATACACCTTACTCATCATATACATCCATATGCAAGCATGCATCGTACATAAGCTATATACAGCTATATACTCTATATACAGCTATATACAGATATATTCCTATATACACCTTATCCACCATATGTATCCATCTGCAAGCATGCACCATAGATACGCTATATACAGCTATATACTCTATATACAGCTATATACAGATATATACCTATATACACTTTATCCACAATATATATCCATCTGCAAGCATGCACCATAGATACGCTATATACAGCTATATACTCTATATACAGCTATATACAGATATATCCCTATATACAACTTACTCATCATATACATCCATATGCAAGCATGCACTGTGCATACGCTATATACAGCTATATACAGCTTAACATATCGGGTATGTTACTATGTATAGCTAGTTATATGCATCACACGTAATGTCCTGACCGTTGCAGATGTATATATTTACGTTTATATCTGCTCAGGACATTATGTGTTGTCTTAAATGAAGTACTCGTCCCAAGCTGTGGATTTCGTGACCAAGACTGCTAGCAGTTTTCTACATTCAACATTGACGAAGACAAATTCCCAACTGCCACACTTGTGCTTGCACATTAAATCTGCCTACCTTGCATCAAGACTATGAAATTTGCCAGGAAACTATTGAGTTTGAAATAAAAACCTCAAAAGTCCTTGGGTTACCATGAGCTAGTGCCTTTTCATGCTTATTCTAGCATCAACAAATCCAATGTCACATCGACAAGTTAATATACCTTAACCTGGTTCTGTAGGATGATAATATCTTTACTCGGTGACTTGAATGGAAAGGGTTTATTGTCTGTTGAAAATTCATACAGCAAATCAACTAAGGCTGGTATAATTTGCCGACAACGACTTGGAAAACAATTAGCGATAAGTGCTGCTACTGTAGCTGATTTATTGTCTGAAAATTCAAGCTTATGGTTAACTAATGTTTCAATAGCATTACAACCAATTATGGGCATATCAATATTATCTTTTGCTACAAGAAATGGCGCTATTATGTGTCTTTGCTGGTTGTTGAAGTCTTCCATGTCAAACAGGCACTCTAAAAAACCAAGGTAAGGGATCTTCATACCATTTGCAGCAACTAGTTCTATTTGACTTCCCTCATTGAAAAGTTCTTCAATACCACATATCTTCTTGTCTTTGAGGTACTTCTGAGCAAATTCAGGGGGTATAATTGATACTTGAGCCCCTGTGTCCCACCATCCTTGGGTAGGGATTCCATTTATCTTGCAGTTTACTACACATTTCTTTCCAACAAGTCTTGCAACTTTAGCTTGATCTTTTGGCAAGAGTGGGTCCATAAATTGTCTTTGAGTTTCCCTATTGACTTTTGACTTCTCATGCTTGGATAATGTTGCTATGGCAGCACAAATTACTTTATGTTCAGCCCAAGCTTCTTTCTGGCACTGTTTTCCACAATATTCAACAGTCTTACAATGGGACTTTTCTGGATGTTGGGTTACTCCTTGTGCCCTAAGGGCAACCCTCTGCTGTTTCCCCACTGCTTATTTTGAGCCACAAACTTGGAGTGTCTACAAGTTTCTGAGTTTCTTTGATCTTTGCATTCTTGACAGGCTGGTCTTGGTCTGGAGAATTTCTGATTATTACCATAATTATTATTTCTAGCTGGATTTTACTGTCTATTAGCATTTGTTTTCTCAACCTTCTCAACTTTTGCTGTCAATGCTGCATGTTTTGATAAGAGCTTCAATTGTTGAAACTAATGCTGTACCTTATCGGCCCTTTTTACGCCGGCCCTAATTTAACGCCGGCCGTTTTTACGCCGGCCCTAATTCCGCCGGCCTTACAATTTGCTTCAACGCCATTTAGGGCCGTGTTTTACGCCACTCGAAGAACAACGAAAAAACAACAATATATTTTTACGCACTGTTGCGTCTTTTATTACTTTTTATTGCCGTGAATATAATTCATGGTAATAAATTACAATTGTCTCACTGCTATCTACGTTTTCTTCATCATCAAACTTCACTTCTATTGCATCGTCGTCTATTTCATCTTCATATTCTACACTAGTTTCCCCTCCTATCAATCGCTGCTGTTCAAAATCAAATTTCTCTGTCATCTTTTGAACTTGCTTATTGATGAAAGTTTCCATTTTTGCTAAGATGGCTTTGTTTTCATGCTGTTTATGAAAATCCTTAAAATATAGTGCGTGGTAGCAAAAATAGGTGCTTGGAAATTAACGCCGCTTTTTGAGAAAAATTCCAAATTTTTGGCCCTATTAACGCCGGCCCTTTTAACGCCGGCCCTTATAACGCCTCTAGGCTAAAATTAACGCCATTTAGGGCCGGCGTAAAAGGGCCGATAAGGTATCACTTTCAACACTTTTAACAGCTTTCTGATAAGATATCTCATTCACATTAGCAGTTCTTCTGTTGACTAGGCCTAATTTGTTCTTTCTTTCATTCTCTCTGGTAGAGATTTCACGTGGATTTCATCATTAACTCCTAACTTGAGTGTAGGTTCAAGCTTTGCCAATATTTGGTCATCACGTAAAACAAGTTTTCAAGCACTTCAAAAACATGCCCTGAATAAGATCACCAGTGTACTTCAGTCCCTTGTCTGTTGCTTCACTTGCAACCATCAATCTCTGTCGTATATCCAAAGCACGCATCAGAAAGGCTTGTGGAGTGTCTTTGGGACCCTGTATGGCTGGGCTGAATGAGTGGTACAGATCAGTAGAATCTCGCTGTCCATAATGAGTCAATAAAATATCTTTTAATTCACTCCAAGACATTGCTGTTCTGCTCTCTAAATAACTTCTCAATTTAAGACCAGGGGCCATAGCCCTAATTACAGCGTCAAACATTCCTTCTTCCCCATAACTTTTACTTAGGCCTAGCTCAACCTGTCTGTGCAGTGAATCAAAATCTAAACCCTGTGCATGTCCAGGCTCCATATTTGACCATGAATTCTAAATTCTCTTCTCCACATTGAAATTTTCTCTTTTGTTGTAAATTCTGCAGGAATGATTTTCTCAAACTGGTTTTGAGGCCTGCCTTTTACTGCTAGAGATTTCATCTCTCACTTCATGGTTTCAAGTTCTTGTTTCTGTTTGATTAGCAACGCCTCATATTTTTCCTCTAGCTTTCTTATTTCCAATTGATCAGTATCATTGTTTCCAGTGACACTCTCTTCTACAAAGCTGGGTTGCTCATCATGATCATCACCCTCCAATGGTGGGCGTTTTTCCTTCATAAATTCAAGAATTGATTGTAGATATTCAGTGTCTAAGTCTTCTTCAATTAAACCCAAATCAATCTTACTATTGATTAGTCTAAGCAGTTTCAATTTGGATTGTCCATCAGTGTCCTTTATAGACAAAAAAGTACAAACAGACCTCAACCTCTCAGGATCGCACTTGGTAAATTCTTGCTCTATCTCCAGTATTCAATACCCAGTAAGTGGCATTAAGACAACAAACGGCAAAATTTACTTCAAACTTTATATACAACTATTTACAAATTCAATATTCAAACTCATAATCCTCAGACATCAGGATGGCCTAACTCTACATGCCCTAATTCAAAGTAACAACAAAGTTCTTCGATTTCAATTTTCAAAATAAGCACTCACGAGCTCTTCAGCTGAGTGAACCAATCCTTCTAAGAGTCCCTCATTGGGCGCCAATTTTGTAGTCCCCCTGCCTTCGTCGGACTAAGCATTTAGAAAACTCAGAGAAACAAACTAGAATAAAGATCTCACACATACATAATCAACAAAAAACTCAACCACGCTACTTTTTATTTACATAACGTTATGCATGATATCAACTGTTGTCCAGTCTCTTCTCCAGTGGCTGGGGGGTTAACCGATTTTCTTCATTGGGGCCCCACTCAGTTCAGTCCGTTAGATGATCAGAATGAGTCAAGCGCTTGCTGCTTCCCACTTCCACACCAGAGGTTTTTGTCACTTCTAATAACACTCCTATTAGACACTTTCACAGAAACAATGGCCTTGCAACAACTCTGCAAGTGTCTGCCAGAAGTGTTAGTGCTGTTGGTCCATTTTATTGATTTAGTAGTTGTCATTCATTATTTAAGTATTATACTCTGGGACTAGCTATCTGAAATTCATTAATCTAGAAAGTCTTTCAGCTGAAAGAGGGTGTTGATGCCAAAATTGCCATCATCATGCATTGGATCAATAAGTCCACACAAAGCTTCATAGTTTCTTTCTTCTAATCCAAATGCTAGTTCTTGTCTATTATACCTAACACTCTCTGCAGTTTTATCTTGCTTTTGTCCAATCTGTAGATGGATATTTAAGGAACAACGAACCCTTCCACCAAACAAGATTCTGAGATAAATCGTGTTCGTCTATCCCATGCCAAGGTAAATCTGTGGGATTTACTCTTCCTTGACAAAAGACCCATTCTTTGGGACGAGAAAAAAGTAAAAAATCTGATACTCTGTTGCGTACAAACTGTTTCTGTACCTTATTGTTCAAAATCCAGCAGAGTGCAGCGAAGGAATCTACCCAGTAAAATTTTGATATAGGCTTGTCTCCTATTTCATCTGATAACGTTGTTTTCATGGTATTAACAAGTTTAGCAAGCAGCTGTGATGCCATTAGCTCAAGATGAGGTATACTTTGCTTTTTTATTGGGCTTACTTTTGACTTTGAAGCAATAAGTCTTGTACTCAACTCCCCTGTTTCATATATTGCACGTAAGTAAACAACCCCAGCATATGCATAAGCACTAGCATCAGAAAATCCTTGTACTTCAATTTTAGCTATATTCTCACTCCTTTGAAAAAGACATCTGGGTATGTGAATTCGGTCAAAACTACTTATTTCATAAATAAATCGATCATACTGTGCTGTTTCGTTTCCTTCCAACTTGTCATCCCAACCTATCTTACTAACACAAAGCTCCTGAGAAAGGACCTTCAACTTAATTGTATAAGCACTTAAACAACTGAGAGGATAAAAAATTATAGCAACAATTGTGAAGAGAGAACGTTTAGTTGGCCTCAATATTTCCCATTTCTACAACATGGCTTACATCAAAATAAATCATCAGGTTTACTATTTCAGTTAATGCCTAAAACCTTGCTACTTAACATAATTTGGTTTGTCCTTTGCCTTAGTATTATTTGGATTCCGTGAAAGATTTGCATTGGAATTTTCAAATTGTTCAATTACCTTCAGCAAAGCTTGATCATCTGTTTTCCATTTTCGTAGGTTGAAGCATCCTTTAGATAATATTCTCTGTGATTTATGAAATAATTCTAAGGCATCATCCAAATTATCAGTGCTGCAAGATAAATCATCAGCATAAGGTGATTCAGAACCTTAACAATATGAGGATTTTCTTCCTTAAAATGCGATAAATGCTCTCTCAGCTTGGCACCTAATATAGAAAGGCTTAGTTTCAAGACAAAAAACTAATCGTGTATACCTATATTGAACAATTTTGTCATTACACTTTAAAGCATCTTGAAACCATAAAAATCTTAAAACATCCCTTTCACCTTCTTTTATTTCAATCTGCAAAAACGCTTGCTCAATATCAGCAGTGATGGCAATGCAATGCAAACAGAAGCGTAATTTAGAGTCAAATAATACACAGAGCTTTGTTGTGTACCAATCAAGTCGAATCACACAATGATGACTGAAAAAATGAAGATTAGTACCTCTCCATTCCTCTCCCTCGTTTGCCTTTTCAATTATACTCTTTTCTAATTGCTCTTTAAAAACAGCATCATATTCTTGCAGTGATTCAGTTTTATATTTCAGTCTAGAGAACAACGAATTTAAACCACCCACAGCTAAACTTTTCAGTTGCATCAGCATAATTATTATAATTCTGCTTGTCATTAGTCAGGCCACTAGCCTAATGTTTCCAAAACGTTTTCAGTGTTTCATTAATTTCCTCATTCTCATCATATATTCCTGTAGGTTTCAAAAACGTTGAATCTAAGAGAAGATTAGAAATTACAGTAGAACATGTTAATGAATCTGAATAAGACTGACTGGTTCCTGAAAGTAACCAACCGAGTTTACTTTTAATCGCTAAAGGGCCAGTTTGTTATAACACTTGAGATCTTAAAGTTGTATTTGCAGTTCCTACTTCTTGTACTGATTCTTCTTCTTCACTTCTATCAGTGACTTCTGCACTTTCAGTTTTTTTATCCCCTTCAAGGATTTAGCTTGTTGATAATATTTCGACCACATTTTCTGCAATTTTGAGTAGATGTGCACAATTCTGTCATGTATCCGGTTTTCAAACAATGAAAGCAACATTTCGATGTAATCAACAATTACTCTATCAGTGCAAATTATTCAAACATTTCTGGATTGCAAATTCTGCAGTGCTTTCCTTCTAAGATCTGCGCCTGTTCTCAAAAACTTTCTATCATTGCGATTATCTTTGCATTTCTAACAAATTCTAGATACTCTCTTAAGCAAAGTCTTTGGTGCTTGGTTTCGTAACTCTTTTCATGAGCAGTGGCATTTAGGCTCGTTTTTTCATGAGCAGTGGCATTTTCTCTGAAGGATTGCGCACACAATCCGATTGTCCTAGCTCTATATTGACCGCTGGGTGAAGGTTCTCACCTTCTTCTTCTGTAAGAAGCTCAAGTGTGTTAAATCTGTCAGCAAAACGTGGGGTGCTGAAAACACACTCATGAATATTTCTTATATTAGAGTTTTTAAATAAACAAGGAAAGAGTTCTCCAAATCTGTAGCAATGTTGCTTCAAAAGAGTGATTTCAATTTCAGCTAAGAATCTGCTTTTCAAAAACATAAGGGACTGAATATTCTGGAACACTTTTAATATTTGCAAAAACTTTTTATGATCTTCATGCTGGTCAGCAATTACATTACATAGTTTATGAGGACCAACTTACAATGGTTTCCAACAAATACGTTACCATGACAGGCTTGTCTTGCTACCTTTATCTCACTTAAACATTGGTTCAATGCCAGTTCTCTAGGTCCCATCTCATGTTCTTTTCTTGCCTTTAATCCATCACATTCAGTTGTTAAATTGATAATTTCTATTTTGAGTTTCTCCTCTTGATCCAGAGTCTCTCTGATCCTATTATTTAGGATTTCAATGGTATTTTGTTTAATTCTTCCATGACATCTGAGGCAGGTATATCCTTCTTGAGCACCAAGAGACACTTCCTCGCTTGGCGTCGAGAATTCGCAAAGTGCATGTAGCCAGTTGTCACACAAGTCAGGCTGCACCTACTGAACATTATAGTCATACTGGTTAATACAACAAACAAGAGATTCGCATTTTTCTTGGCTCTGCCGTTTTCTTGGCCCTGTTTTGGATTCTTGTGCTATACGGACATTTTCATCTGTATCACCAGCAATCACTGCTATAAACTGCTCAACCCTGTTTTCCATCTCTGTTACTGTTTCACCCAAACTTTCCATGTCTTGATTCTTCTGCAAAAGTTTGAGGCTCTTCTGTTCCCATTCTATCTCGAAATTTGCTTTCTCTTCTTCTTCTCCACTATAGAATTCTTCATTATCTATGCCTTTGCACTTCTCCTACAATAAATTGTAGAGCAGCAAAGTGATCCAAAGTAATATATGAAGTGTTCTTGGGACAACGTGATGCTGCTCTTTGATTGGGAAGAGCATCTTCTCGAAAACGTTGCAATGTTGTTTTCCATTTTTACGCAAATTTCCGTTATGTCTGTTATAGCAATGATTCTCGTTGAATGATCTTAAGTAATGTTCAACTGGCGCTCTTCAATAATACAATGTTCAGGAATGTGTGGCTTACCACCCTGATTTACGAGGTGTTCCAGAATAACGAGATCACAAGAGCTTGGGAAGGATGCTGCTGATCCTTGATGACCCAGCATATCATCATTAAATCACCACCAAGAAATACTCTCGTTTTTTGACCATCAATCTTCATCTCCTGAACCTCTTGAATTGCCGAGATGTAATAACAATGTACCTTCCACATATTCTCTATAATATCAGATCCCTTATACATACAATAAATATGGACATTGTCAACTGACCCCGATATTGTAATGCTTATTATTTCAACATGGAATTTCATATGACTTCCCCCCTTATCACCCCCAAACAACAACCAGATTTCGTTATTGAACATCTTGGGGTCTTTCTCACCAGGAATTTCTTCAAATATAGATTCAATGAATCCTGGCAAATTTGTAACCTGAACAAAAGAGTGCAGGGATGTATTTTCACACGTTGTTGTTCTTTTCAAATTCATCACGCCTCCTTCCACCGACAACTAGTCATCATGTGGTGTCTGAGAAACTTCTTTGTCCCTCATTTCCCTTTCTGATGGCCAAAAATTTATGTCAAACAGCATCTCAAGTCTCGCACTTTATACTCAAGCCAAGGCTTTCAAATTAATGGTATCTTCTAATGTGATCTTGGTTGGGCTACTTTCTGGAAGTAAGTCTGGTCTTTGGCATGCAACTTCATTAAACAGCAATTTCATCTCCTCTTCATTATTACTCCCAGACAGAGCTTGTAAAATTGATAAAGCTTGTTTTCCTCTTTCCCTTAACATCTCATGACTTACTTCAGAGTTTGGCTGTGCAGATGTGATCTTGGCGTAAGAGCCTGCTTTTCCACTTTTTATTTGCTGGTTTGCCTTTGATTTAACACCATATCCAACTCCATTTAGTGCCCCATCACTCTCTGATACCAAGCTCTGTCAAAGTGCCTTTTGAAAATTTCTTACTGAAAGCAGAAGCAGAAGTTTCTGAAATTTCTTTTTTCTTTCTTCAATTGACCCTCGTATTTGGCTAGTAAACGTTTCATTTCTTCAATCTTTGCTTGCAAACTTACATTTTTTGTTTCACATTCGAATATTGCATTGTGAAGCTCGTCTGAGATTGCTTGAAAATTTGTATTTAATAAATTTACTTCTTGTCTATTTTCTTCTACGATTTCTCCTTTGCTAATCTCAAAATCTCTGAGAATACAATCTTTTGCTTCACTTAGCTTTTCATTCTCCGTTTTCAGCTTCTTAACCAATTCTTCGGACTTTTTTGTTCATCTGTCAAAAATTTGTTTTCCAGTCTTAACCTCTGCTTCCTTGGTGTTTCAGGGGTCTTTGGTGTTGAAGGCATGGTAATAGAGAGATCAAAAGACTCTTCTAGATTTAAACTTAACTGATCTTTCTTCCTTCGGATTTTAGTGACTTCTTTTTGTAGATTTTTCGTTCTTTTCCTTATCACATCAAAGGATGGCAGCTCATAGTTCTCCGGAATCTAATTCGATAAAAATTTGTATTTTTTTACTGTAAATTCTTTGGAAAGTTCAACTATAACCCCATTTTTAATTTTTTTTTTACATCTTCAACCCTAACCTAAAAAGATTCTGTTATATTTTCTTCATTTAGTCGGATCTCTTGCATATACATGGCCATAAAACATTTAATTTAGGCTGTTCTGTCAAATCATAACAACGCAGACTGATGTTGTGAAAAATCAGCTCATAAATTTGAAATCGGGTGTGGTAAACAAGATACTTGAATATTTCAAATGGCAAAGTTTTAGAGCACATAAAATGTCTAATTATAAGTAATACACACTTTTTATTGTTACAGAAACAAAATAACACCTGGCCAAAGCTTGAAGAACAAAAAAAAAACAACTGGAAAATCAGTCCAAAGGTTAAATTTTCTTTTTTCGTTCACTTGTCAACGCATGACTGTCTTTGGCCAGGCCTCATTTGATAGCCTTGTTTTACTTTTTTCATTTAATATCAAAACGAGGCCATAATTCCATAATGGCTGCTTGCCAAAGGCACTTGAACGATAGAAACTGACGTGAAATTTGGATGAAGTTGAACCAAAATTCTAAAGTTATGCTCAAATTTATTAACCCTATCTGGACCGAGGGGGGGCTAGAATAGCCCCCCTCCTACAGTTCTTTACAGAACTCAAAATGCACGAAACAAAGGTGGATGAATGTTTTTAACTTATCCTAAAAATTATCTGTGGACGTTGTGATGTGGTAGTTTCCATGGTTACTAATGAACTGTCACCATAGCAACCATGTTGAAAATTGTCACTATAGGACCAACGGAATTCTGTCTAATTTCTTTGATAAAATTTATATCTTCATGAAACTCGAGCAATAGCAAACCAATATCAGATGACACCAGATAATAAACCCTGTTTTGTGAAATGCATTTGGATTCTATTTTTAGAATATTGCTGACATCAGCATTATTTATCATTTCTGACGCTCTAATGATGTTAATTAAATTCATAGCCGCAAATATCAGTGTATTGGTGACTAAGTTATACTTTTCCATTAGAAGTTACTTCAAGAAACCAATATGAACAAAAATAATGACAGTTATCTACTGCTCATGCGCGGTATTTCTACAGAAAAATAGGAAAATTTTCAAAAATGTAGCCAAATCTGTTTTAGTGTGATTAGAACAGTCAAAATGGGTTTTCCAATAGTTTAGTAGTGATTATCAGTCAAATAATTCAAGGTAAAGGTAGAAATGGCAAAAAGTGAAAAAGTGATTATTACATCATTATGATGTCATAATGCATTGGATATCAACAAAACCTTGCAGTTCTAAATAATATGAGAACAATGATATTTTGGCCAAATTTCATCTTTCTCGCTCTTACCAGATGCGAGAAATAAGGGGGGGGGGGGCTAATTTAGCTCCCCTCCGGTCTGAGGATGCTCAAAAAAGCCCGGTCCAGATAGGGTTAAGAAATTTTAGATCGTAAGAAAAGCTGAACAATAAAACATAGATATAGAAGCGTTATTTAATGAAAGAGATACATCTTCACGTTTTTTTTACAAGAATATGTGCAGGGACAGGTATGTCGGAATAACTTCAAATTGGACTAACATTATAATTTTTTTATTCTAGGCGGGTTCGTGCGGAAATTTCCTCTGACTTCATTCTTTGATTTCATGGTGACGAAACAGCTGTGAATGCAATGGTCATTTTATATGTACTATCGATTATGCTGGGATGATGCATGTAAAGTTTAACTATTTTTTAAATTTCCTGGTTAAGTAGCTTTTCGTCTGTGTCTGTTCTCTCTTTGCTTGCTTAGATCTTCTTCTATACAATTGAGGGCATCTCTATTTGCAAATCTCAGTGGAATGCATTTTGCAATTTTTGTTACTTCAGATTTGATTTCCTGAAAAAGAAGCCATAACTTAGCATTCATTTCTAGGTAAGACAAAGATTAAATGCAAAATTCACTACCTTGTCCAGCCTGAGAAAAGAGGAAGTGTAAAAGAGGTTTGTCCAATATATATCACAGTAAGGATGGAATGGTAGTATTTTTCATGCCTAACCTAGGGCTGGCGGCTTGTAGTGTTAAACAAACATCCACGTCATCATCATCACCATCACCACCATCATCATCATCATCATCACCATCATCATAATAATCATAAACATCATTATAGAGTAACCACCCTATTGTCCTTTTCCATATGCATGCACAGGTGCCTTTTCAACAGTTGATAAGTAGAATGGAAATTCAAAAATTGATTATGCGTAGAATAGTACACATGTCTGTGAATTCTGCCTTTATCACTTTTGAATTTACTGCTAGACATTTTTCTCCTTTCTTGTTGTCCCTTTACTTTAAATTAAAATAGGTAATCATCCAGAATAATCCCTGCATTGGAGTAATGTTTATGTAAATATTGCAAAAAGGCATTGACAAATAATCATCTGCTTCTCCTCTGTCCTTACTGATTTGTACTTTTTGTTCTTTAATTTCATATGACATATTGAGGCTCGACTGCAGACAACCCATTCTCACGCCAGTTACATGCATATTGCAAGTAAGCATTTTTCAATCAGTTTCACGTTGAGTGCATATATCTGGTGTTCACTGATTTTACCAAGAATTTACATGGAGTATTTCGGCATCGCCTCTTTCATTCCGTCTGTATCAGTGTAATGGCGTCCTTGAGATTCGTTGCTGCGGGAACATTGTGCTAGTTTTTCATCTCTAGTACAAAAACAGGATGGACGCCAGGGAAAAAAAGAAGAAGAAACCTGATAAAAAGACATTTGAAGATGCGATGCAAGATATTGATTCCTGGACAAAGTCACTGGAAACAACAAAGAAATCAAATTCTCGTACTGGCAGTAGTGACGAGCCTAGAAGTAAGAAACCTATTTTGGTGGAATTTAAAAAGGATATTCAAACTGGAAATTACAAATGGAAGAATCCAGGAAAAGTTTATAAACGACGTAAGATCCAAGTAAATGAGGCAGCTTCTGCAGGTAAATGCAAAATTTATGTAGCTATAGTAGGTACCATGAATCGATCATTCTCTCTCCTTCAACTGCACCACAATAGGATTGAATAGAATAGCACAGAATAGCATAGAATAGGATAGAAGAGAATAAAGTAAAGTACGATAGAATAGAATAAGGAAATCGTGTTAAGGATCTTTGAAAGTCTGTGCCTAAAGGTTTGTTTTTTTTAGGATTTCAGATTAGAATTGTTTAGGAGTTGTTTGGAAGCTGCTTTTGCTAGCAAAAATCCTCATCTGCCAGATAGTAGCCCCAGTTGCTTGTTTGATCTTAATTAATTTTAAGATTAGCAAGCTATTTCATGTTGTGGAATAGGTCAGCAAGAGAAAGGTCTTACACTTGCAGGTGTGTACCAGCAATTTACTTATACATCAACTTACTTATATATGTATATTTCTTGCTTTATAGATGTAAAAGATGTGCAAAATAACAATTCGAACTCACAAACTCCCTCATATGAACCAGAGCAAGATGTTTTTATTGAAAATGAAGCTGATGTAAGCTTTTCTCATCTATTCTTTTTCTTCAAATCATAGGATCTCTAAACATTATTGCAGCAGAAGGGTTGCAGATGAATTTTATAGCGTTGTTTTACCCTTACTATAGCTGAAACATGGTCGAAAAGGCTCCAGGAAGTTATTGAGGAACTGTGTCAACTGGAAACAGAATTCCCTGCAGTGAAAAAGGATAGTAATTGGGAGGCAAGAAAGCGAGCTCTGGATGAGAACTGGGCTTCAATAAGGAAGAGCCTTTTTCATGATTGTCTTGTGAGAAATTGTATCCCAGAAAGCGCAGCTGTTTGTGGAATTTGCCAAACAGAGAAAGCTAGCATCAGGTGCATTTCATGCCTAAAACTTCTGTGCAGCAAATGTGACACCGAGATCCATAAAAAACTGGCATTTCATGACAGAGAATGTTGGGTTGATGGACTTTATACTTCGTTAGGAAATAGATGTAGCATTGAAGAAAACAAAAGATGTGAAGTTGGTGAGATTTTCATTACCTTTTTCTTGCAAATTGTCCATTTCAATTTTTTTTTCAAGTGAGGATATTAAATTTCTGTTTTATCATGATCTTATTTTTCTATCATTGTAAGTTAATCTTCTTAAATCTGCTTTCTTAATCTTTTCTAGTTCGACCACTACCAGTTTTCCCTCCTTCTCCTTGTCCTGAATGTCATCAAGGTCTTCAATTTTCAGCTCAATGCACAAGCAAAATAGTTACTATCATAACAACAAAAGGTTTGCTATACTAAGTGCATTTCACTATGATTGGTTTACTTAGATGTGTTGTATTGTAGCAATTAAGCACTGTTGGGTGATTGTGCAGGGTAAGGCAAAGGTTTAGAGGATGTTATGGCGATATATTGAATTTTGGGTTTTTAATTTAAAGATAAGTTTGTTGCACAATTAGCTGTAATGAGGAGATGAGATGTTGTGTATTGTCAATGCTACTTCATTCTATTTAGTACTTCTGCAGATTTCCAATTTTTTAAATATCATGGTATGGAGCTGACTTCTTGGTGTTTTGCTTATTCTGTGAGGCTGAAGAAGACAGGCAATAGCATTTCTTAAAGCATTATGAAATGTCATATCACTTGGCCTACAAAATAAGCTTGAACAATCGATGATAGTCTAGCTTCACTGAAGATCCCTGACATTGGGTGAAACCATGGTTTAGTTGATGTTAAATGTATAGAAAAATCATGTTTTATTCAACCATAGTCTTTTTGTTGTATTTTTAACAGGGCGCTTTGAGTTTAACAAAACATATTTGCAATGCAATAATTGCTCTGGAAATATTTCTGGCAGTTCACACTTTCTTATGATGATGTCAGGATACTGGCCAGGAAGCCCTCAAAACACAGAGACGTTTTATTCAACTGAACTATTACAATTTTGGGATACACTCAATAATAACTCCCCTGGAACATCGTTGTCTTCATTTGTAAAAACTATTCAATCAACTTCTAAAGCTTCTGGTCGGGTATGGTTTTGCTTTACATAAAAACTGCATTTCATGCTCTATTTAGTATCAAATTCATTTGCACTATTTAGTGTTTTGCTACCTATCTAGTTTTGCTTCTAGGTTGGAGCCATCAACGCTACTTCTTTTGGAAGAGCTTATAGAGAGTGGGCTTTCTGTCAAACAGCACTACGTGAAGAAAAAGGGAAAGACCGATTTTCGTTCCCTGTTTGTTCTAACTGTTGCCATTCTATTCATATTGATGGACATAGAAAAACATATCGATTCAAAAAAGTTCCACGGTACCATGTGGTTTAGCTGTTTCTTTTTTCACTTTTGAAAGCCCTGTTAATTTATTTTAATTGCTGTGGAAATCCTTTTAATCGCTGTGTTTCTTGCAAAAATGCTGTTATATCATTCTTTTCAGTGGAACAGACGAACCATTTTACCAAAATACATTTATCGTGAATGATGACGATGTACATATGCACATGAAAAAGATATATGAAAAAACGGGTAGCCAGGTAAATCAAGAATGCAAGACATTTACTAGATTAACTGCAATTTTGAACAAGAAATACCGTTTTGTCTGACAATCTTCAGAGTACGAGTGTCAGAAACTAACCGAAACGATTACAACCGAAAGCCAAAAGTACAAAGATGTTGATAGAAATATGAAATTCCACAAGTAACTTTTTAGGCTGTTGCATTTTGATCCACATCTGAGTATATACTCCTTTTCTTCAATTCTTTATGATGCCTCTTATGCTTGTCAGACGAAACAGTTTTGATTCTTTGTGAAGCTGAATTTGTCGATTTTGAAAACGCCAATACATATACGACTTAGAGACAATACAACATTTATCGATCTTTTGTACTTTCAAGGACTACGCGGATGACAAATTATGTGGAGGATCTTATTGGCAGGCAGCGAGATCTCACTCAAAAAAGTTTCTCCTCACTGGATGAAACAGGATTAGTAGTAGCAGGCTGTCGTCACGTTATTGCATTGAATGCAGTGAACATGTTTGCAGGAGAACAATATGGTTATACGTTGTACTTGCATAATTTGCTCTTTAATACCAACCGCATGAAATTCTTATGGCTTGATATCATGTGCAAATACTGGCCATGGTTACAACGAGTAGCTGAAAAACTTCCCGAGGTTTCTCCTCTCCTTGGAACAAAAAAGGCCTTGTCTGTCTTACATTCAAAAGTTCATTCTCTTGATTACCAGGTAGTTTTCTCTGCACAGTTGCTTCTTTCTGGATGAGAATGATTCCATTTCTAGTGCTAAACCTTTAGCTGCCTTATTTCATACCGCAAGCGAAGAATACTAGCTCTTACGATATTACCTTATTTTAATGTCTTGCTGCTATCATTTTATAGTTGCTTTTGCTGTATTCTTGTTGGCTAAATTCGATTACTTTTCTTCTAAGTTTGCTCAGTTATATTGTTTTCACTATGTTTTATTAGCAATTGAATTGTTGTTATTCTTATTATTTCAACAATAATCTGTTCTTTTTTGAATAAGCCTCGTCTTTGAGATCTTAAATATTTTAGTTTCTTTACTCTTTGTAGATGGTGTGGGGAGGTACGTATCAAGATGCTGCTGCTTTGTCGACAGGGGAGAGCATGGAGCAATTCTTCTCCTACTTAGCTAAATGTGGCATAACAACGAAAAATATGAATGCTGCAGGTTGACTAAACGTTTGCTGTTTTAGACAACTTTTAGTGCTATTCTTAATAAGTATCGATAATCTTGCTCAAACATTGTCAAACCAGTATGCAAAGGTAAATTATTTTTCTTAAAAGTCAAACATGACTGTTGACGTTGGTGGTGGCACTTTTGAATAAATTTTATTTGCCCTTCATCCAGACGCAGAAGAAAATGAAACAACTTAACAAGGAAAAGCAGAATTTGATGTTGGAAGCAAGAACGAATGTAACCGATGAAATGGTTAATAAATGGAAATCGGAATTAAAGAATAATGCTCATGAGGATTTCTCACATTTAATATCTACCTCTGCTTTTCACAATTTTCCATGATGTACCCTTGAAAGCTCATAAAATCTTTTCATTGTTCAGGATCTTTACAAAGAGGTACTTCCTCTGCAATTACCAATCAGGTTGAAGAATATTTTCGCTTATCAAGAGAAATTGAAGGAGCAAGAGCACTCGCTAATTTCGCACAAACTACTGATAAAGCTGGTAGCATAGTAATCGGTAAAGTATTATGAGGATTAATGTTAGTCTTATTCTTTTATTCATGATATTTTGATAGAAGCTTTTTCTTTTCACTTATGTTCATAAACATTTCTGAATTCGATTACTTTATATTTGTCAGACTTGTATACTTTCGGTCATACTAATTGTTTTTTAATTGAAAAGTTGCGCCATAAAGTAGGTCAGCCTATCGGAAGAACGTACAAGAATTCGAATGTTTTGCTCAAAATCGGAAGACGGAATCGTATCAAGACACCCAACCTACTGCTTGATTCAATGTGACTGGACGCACTACGTTCTGTTTCCCTCTCCCGATTTTTACAAGCATAGTTCTTGAGTACTAATTTATGTCTCCGTAAACAATATTTATCTCTGAATTCTGTTTCTGTCAAGTGTTAGGATTTTCAGACAGAAGCTCTAGCCTTTCCAAAACATTTCCCCTTTTCACTGCAACGATGTCTTTGCTCTTCAGGACAAGAGGACATGTATGACATGATCTCAAAACACCGAAAAGATGTCGTTGCCAAGGAAAAAAGATTCATGCAGTTGGAAAAGAAGCTCCTATCTGAGGGTCATAATCGTGAGGAACTTTTACGTGATGGAAAAAAGTGTATCATTGATCACAATTTGGAACTCCTTCAGACTAGGATAGTTCATCTTTACCTCAACATCAACCAACAAAACTGTGAAATTTCCCAGCTAGCAGGTGCGTATAAGCTGATATGACATTCGTTTCAAACATTTATAGAGAATCGTTTCAATGATTTTGCATCCAAATCAAGCTTAGTTTACTCAGCCTTTCTCTTCTTTGAAGACACATCAAAAAAAAGAATAAAACTGCGCAAAGCTATGTCATCCAACAAAGTAACGTTAAAGACGACAGTTGAGAAGTATAATACTATCTTGAAACTAAACAATAGTGCTTCCGTGGAAATTAATGTTGACGATGTGATGATAGGTAAATTTTCTTGGAACGATGAGAAAGGTTAGTCTCGAGTTTTATGTTTCATGACCTAAGACCATTAAAACTTTCCTAAGATTGTACATGTCTAAACATTTCATATAATGGAAAGGCTCTCATCCCACTTTGTTTTCTTAGTTCTTGCTCTATGTACTTTAGATCTAGCCTTCACCGGTCTCAAACATTTTTATTTAGCTACACTTTCTTGAATAGATTATTATCGCTATCATTGTTTCAGCAGTTACAGGCGTTCCAGAGTGGTTGAAGAAAAGGATCGTTGACAAGTGTGTGTTCTTAGAGCGCTGTAACGAAGAACTTGTACTTTGCGCCGAGGAAATGCGTGCATTTTGCTCCTTCTACAAAGACAAAGTTCACTCCCTCGAAAAGCAAGTTGATGATCTGAAAGAAAAAACGAGAGGTTTCTGAGACTTGAATTGTTGTTTTCTAAGTAAAGATCGCACCAATAACACGTTTTATTGAATTCTAGCGAATTACTTCGCAACATAGAACTCAAACTCACAGCACAGACAAATGTGCTTAATTGAGTGAATATTGTATACCATTTTATATATTAGTAATTCTTGACCGAGTCTCAATACCATATTATATATTTATTTTCTTCATTCCTTAGTTTTTTAAATTAGATACAAATACTGCAGAAAGGGATGATGCCATTGATGCCATTGGAGTCGAAGCTTTAACCAATCAAGTATTGTTATCTTCTAGTGTTCTTTCATTAACTCTTCCTTTGCGTTTACATTTATTTTGATGTATTTCTGTAGCAAATTATTTATGTAGCAAGTAATACAAAATTCCTATATTCTTTATGACCTACACTGGTGATTATCTCATTCAATGCTTGTTATTGTAATTTTTCTCATTTATGAATTTGCTGTAGGACAAAAAAAGATATTGCCTGAAAGAAGCTCCCTCTGTTGGTCAACTGATGGGATTGATAGCCATGAAAACTCAAGCTGTGGCAACGTGCAAAAAAAAGATTTCTGAAGGTGTCGCGTTATTTCAAAAGGTCCTTGGCAATTTTGAGGTTCCCGAAGATGAAGACAATGAAGATAGCAACATTGACGATGAAGATGATTTTGTAGATGAGAATGCCTCAGATGATGCTGACGAAGACAGTGCAGTTGAAGATAGCATTTTGTTTTAATAGTGTTGTGTTACTAATGTTACTAAGTCATGTTTTTAAATTATCAAGCTCCATGTCAGCAAAACTGTGCTATCCTAATTATAGCAATCACTGTCTCATGCATAGAACCATTTTTGTGCACTGTTACTTGAGTCTGAAATTTGTTTTGCCTTATCTGCAAAAGCTCACTGTTCCGTTTATTTTAGCCAACTTTTACATCTATTGCCAGACCCTTCACTTAGGTCTAGCTTATTGCCCTATTGATTTTCGAAGTGAAAAGATGCTCTGTCTCTCTAGGAAGAATATCTAAGAGGGTCATTGCATATACAGGACAGGCTTCTCATGAAAACTACTTCAATACACACAATTTCTTGAAAAAATAGGGAAATATTGAAAAACACCCCAAAAAGCCCTTTTCTAAGGATTGACGTGTAATTACGAAGGATATCTAAGAGGGTCATTGCATATACAGGACGGGTTTCTCATGAAAACTTCTGTAATACAGAGAATGTCTTGTAAATGTTGAAGATTGTCGGGAATCTTCCCCACAACAGACCCTTCTGAGAAATAACATCTATGAACGTTTTCATCTATGTTGAATCCTCATATGTGCAAGTACGGGTATTCTCTTATAGTGTCGTTAGCTACAACGCCCGAATTGGCATCCCCCCACCACAGCCAAAGTTTATGTTTTTCCTACACTTCAAAGCATGCTGATTACGAATACGCATGTTAAAATTGAATAAACTGGGACGGAGGACCTCTGAGCGGGTTCAGTGGCTCTTGGTAATAGAGGTCTTTCAGCGAGTTTAATGGAGCGTACTTACAGTATAGCAGTATCTGAGTGGGTTTAATGGGGTGTCTTTGCAATATAGAAGTTTCTGAGTGGAGGCACAGAAAGCGTGAAAAAGTAGATTGGTTTGCTTTTTTCATTAATCAGCAATATTATAAACTGAGAATCAAGTTAAGGCAAGCAATTTGCAAGCATGCATCATGGATCTATTGTTGGTATTGTAGGTTCCCATTGTTCTTGTGCGTACAGGGGAAGGTAGGGGGTATGAAACCTGCAACACAATGCATACGTACTTTTTGAGTTGACATCTTGTTTTTTGTAGCAAGAATGAGATGGGCCGGGCACGTTGCGAGATACAACGATAACAGATGGACGGTTCATGTGATAATTTGGTCAGTTAATACCGGTAAATGACGCCCTGGGTAGGCCGTAGACGAGATGGCGAGATAATATCGTGCGTTATGAGACAATTCAATGGCAGAGGAGTGCGCAGGATGCAAGAAGGGGCGTTTTGGCAACTAGTTCACAGTTGACGGCAACAAGTTTGCAGAGAGTTCCGGAAAGTTGGGCATATCCTAATCCTGCGATTAGTTGCCAACTAATTTCCAGTGGTCCTTAGCTCTCTCTCGAGCACCACCATTAACTGTATTTGCAGAAGAGTACCAAGAGAGAATACAAAGACAGCTGTTGTTTGGATTCTTAATTTTGCAAAAACATTTCATATTCATTATAACTCAGACTAAGAAGCCTAAGGTAGTAGATTCCAAATTGCAAAGATCTTTAAAATCAGAAATTCATTTAGTAGTAAGTAGTGTGCGAATGCAAATAAGTAAAATTCCTTTCCATTTAACAAATTAAATCGTTTTGCAAGAGTTCATTGAGCACAGAGTTGTGTAATTGAGTCAAATCGAGTGACCATTTTGGCAGGTCAGAATTCAATATGTGGTTGGTACCTTGGCTTCAATAACATCGTAACGATTCTATATCATTATGATCTTATTGAGACCAGGTTTTCCCTACAATTATCGCGCCAACATGAGAATTTATGGCCGCAAATTAACATGGTAATCGTCAAGTCATCTGGGAGGCATCATGGAGTTGTGATCACAAAATCCTGAAAATACGAATCAAACTTTCACGACTTCCATACGATTATTACTATCATTACATACTGAATATACATTACATTGCCAATGGTCTATGGTCCTTTACAATACGGTTACAGTATGTCACTAGACGTAGGAGATACACTCAAGATTAAAGAATGTAATCCAGCTCCAAAAGTGATTGGTACATTTTTGGGACAATGAATTTCATTGACCACTGCCCATAAAAAAGTACTTGGATAATTGCAGCACAAAGGCAATAATCTATTTGACGGCAGTAATTCTTGTATCAAGTATGACAAACTCCAAAACGTTCCATGAAATTACAGCTAAAGTAAACTGTTACAGCTACGAAGGAAGCATTCATTATAAAATAACTGCGTTATGAACGAACTAGAACGGATGAATGAGTTTAAATAGAAGGTAAAAAAAATCACTGGACAATTATGAACAATTACAACTACAGCTTAGGTTTGAAGCCAAAGGCAACATATAAAGCGTAATGCTAGGAGCACACGAGAGCACTTTGCTGAAGCGTGTGCGGTCGACTTTTCGTAAAGAAGTTATATCATTCGTGGCAAAAAAGCAAAATATCCAACATGTTCGATATCTTTTGTCATTCGTGGCACCTTGCTTACTGTGTGCGATGGAAGAAGCTATTTGCTTACGATCTTGTAACATGCCGATTCGCTTCTTCGCCTAAAGACAACGCACAAATCGCTTGAGAAATGGCGTTTTCTCAAAGTCATTTTTCTAGAGTTTGACGGAAATTTGATTCGCTGAAGATGACGCTTCTATTTCTTAAGTATTCATAATTCTAAAATTTTAAAGTAATGTTACGAACTTGAGCAATTCAGCTTCACTTCATAAATCTCTGACTAATTTTGCCAAAGCTAAATAATAAAACCATACATTTTCTACCACAACATGTATACTTCTGCATTATGGCGCAAAATCGACTCCACAAAATTTTCAACTTAACTAATCATCTTGATTTGACAGGTTTAGAAAAAGCCATTCACGATATTTTCTTGTACATCGTAAGGAAAAACTTTCTCTGGTCGTTTACAGTAAGCAAAGTGCAACAAATGACAAACAATTTCAAACATGTTGGACATTTTACTTTTGCCACAAATGGCAAATTTCCTACGCAAAGTCCGCCGCACACGAGAGAACTTACTTAAGCAAAGTACCACGAAGTGCTCTCGTCTGCACCTGGCATAACAACGTTACAATAACGTTAAGGCAAGAATCTAGGGTTTCAAGGTAAGGCCTTCAACACAAATATTTTTCGGCCATTGACAACCAAACATTGAATATTGGAGCTGCTAACAGTTAGAGAGTCGGATGATGTTGGAATAGATTGAGATGTTGAGGCAAAGGAAGAAACAGAAGGGCAAGGAGGTTCTGACATGGAAGATGATGTTGTCTTAGAAGATACAGCCGGCTGAGGAAGTTTTGACGTGCTTTGGTTTTCTCCAGGAACAGCAACGTCTTTGGTGGGAACAGAGGGTCTTCTTCCATGTACAAACTGATACATCGACGATGAGTCAGAAGAAGATAGAATCTGAAAAGAGGTCTGGCAAGATTCAGATGGTTTCGACATAGCACTTGAAACAGAAATTGTGGTTGCTGGCATTGAGTTGGAACTAGGGACGGAAGAATCGGTGACCACAGAATCGGTGATTGGAGAATCTGAGACATCGGTAACAGGTTCAGGATCAGTAGAGCTTGAGGGACGAGCACTTGCATGATCAATGTTAGGCTCAGGCATAGGCTCAGCTACAGCTTCATTCTCTTGTGTCTTTCGAGGATCTTTACAATCTTCACCTGAAAAATACTCGCATAAGATGTCTTATATAGTGCTTCAATAATCTGAATATACTTTAATTTCATTACTTGCACAATTTACTTCACGAAAAAGCATTGGAATAATCTCTCACTCTGCAAAAAGGCTCAAAAGCTCAACTAGTGGTAAACTTTAGAAGTTGGCCTTTCGAACTCTAGGTCAACAGAACTCTTATGAAGGAGAGTAAACTATCGCATACAAAAACAGACTTTCTCGAAATTGCAACCAGACAGCAAAGCATCAATGATAATTAGCACTTGAGAGTGTCCAATATTACCTTCCATAAATCTCTTCATTGCAGTGGTAAATTTGTCTTTTATGGCATTCAGAAGCTTGTCTCCTTTACCGCGTGTTGCATATGAATGAGAGAATACTCGTTTCTTGTTATCATTTCCCTCAACCTCGTGAAACAGATACTGCTGTCCAACCCTTTTTTGTAGATAGCTGATCCATCTAAGATGAAGACAAATTACATAATTTGTTAGGTATAACATTATATTTAATGAGTACAAATATACGGACAGTCTACAATCAATTCAAAACCCTTAGAAGTTCTGTAAATGATCTCTTAAACTTGAGATATTTCAGAAACAGCAGACGTATTCATCATTTTTGGGTTCAGGCAATAAAATTTTTAATCATTGGTAAAAAGCGATTATTCAGATTTAATCAGAGATTTCGAGGCTAAAACATAGTTTCCATCGTTATATTCACTCGTAGTATTCCCTTGTTTCACATATAGTGTACTGTTTCACAAATAATATGACCTTTTAGTTGAACTACCAAATTATCTTTGCTTCAAACGTTTTTGTTCCATAAACATTTGCAAGTTTAAACTTACAGAAACAGGCAACTACTCAAATATTTTTCCAACACAGAGTCCAACAATGTTGCATTTAATGGTACTTGGATGGTATTGTTGTGTTTACATCATCATACGATGAGTTATTCTCTCTATATGGAGATTAGCTGAAGAGTGCACAGCATGGGGCTGGCGTAACATTTACTTATATACAATTCTCATGACATGCAACCTTTGCAATGAATTCATAACTAATATACAGTGTTGTACAGCAAAGCGTGGACTTGGTACTACACCAATTGTATTTCTTAATTAACAGTACACTTTATGTGGCTGTTAATTTTGTTACAATATCAACATTTCCAGCTGCAAGGTGTGTTGGATTTCAAGGATTGCATTGAGTCCATGGAGTATAGACACATAGGAACATAGATAGTGATGGTTGATGACAAGCCAAGAGATACTGTTGAGTCACGGAAATCAAAGGACCACTTACCCTGTCAAACAATTTCTCTTTAATGTAAGAGTCTTTCATATTCTCAGCATGATCTGCAATTTTTTGCCAATTTTTTACTTTTTCTGGGAAAGGTTTGTCACATGATTTGCACTTTTTGGCACGTAGACCATTGCCAATATCACAGCTGCTACACAACTTCAAACCATCTCTCTAAAGATAATTATTTATTATATTGCAAGAACTAGACTTATTCTAAGTGATTATATTTATACTCAACATTATAAGGTGTTGCATGATACAACAAAACTCTCCATTGCATAGAATAAGAATACATACATACCTTTGTTCTTTTAGCCTGAGGGACTCCTAAATCTGAAATAATATAAGACCAATGGCATAAAAGTAAATAACTGCAAAATCACAGTCAGAAATCACACTCAATAGTGGCAAATTTTCAGCTATCTATCTAGTAGATAAAATACTTCTATAAAATATCAAGATTCCAAGTTTAATACAAAATGGCTCCACATGCCCTTCTGCAAGCCTTTGCTTTGCAAAAACTGCAATGGTTGAAGCTAACCAATAACTCCATGGTAGCAGTTTGTCAAACCACAATAACATCAAGGATTGTTGACTTACACAACAGTACCAATAGTTTTGTTAAAAGATTATTTGCTGGACACAGGACAATTAACCAAAATTTGGTCTTCAAAAGGGTGAATGTTACTGTTAGAGTAAAGGTTTAGGGATATGGTTAGTGTCAGGATTTCTGTTTTTACTTTGTGGGTAGTGTTTGGTGTGTTTCTCTGTGCTGATCACCTGCAAAAATCAAATCATGCATTGGGTATATAATGAAATGAATTTGGGTGCACATTTTTTTTCTAAGATTTTGATGCAGTGTTATCTTCCTTCAATGCTCAATTCTGTATACTGTATTCTGTTTTCTTCTATGGATATTTCAATTTGGCACTTGAGTCTGAGAATTATTTATGCTTTAAGCTTACATCCCAGGGGGGTACATGTATTAGATGGACGGGGATGTGCCACCCACCTACTTATACTAGTCCTACACAGAAACAGACCATATTTTATGACTAAAAATGATAAGTGAAATACATGGGTAAAAGACTTTCTTGGCCTTATCATTGCTTGAAATTGTACTACAAAATATCTTTGATGCAATTTTAACACTTTTCTGACCAAAATAAAATTTTATGCAACTGGGGTAATAATAATAAAAAGGGCATTTGGTCTGTTGTAGTCAGTATAAATTTATAATTTATAATTAATACCGGCCTGGCAATGTCTGGGTTTTTCGACCTTTTTTCTAAGACAAGTCTAAAAAATAAATTGCATACCTATATGTTCACCTAGTTCATTTCCAGTTTCAGTTGGTCGATCCATTATTAATAATCTATGAATCACATTTAGTCTATATCTCAGGACGAAGAATTTCAAGAAACAGGGCGAAATCGCACTTCCCGCCAATTTGGACAAAATACATTCTTTCCTACTGATCCCCTGTGTTAAGAAACGTCACCATTCTAGTGACACCCAGATATACACAGAATGCATAATTCTACAGAAAAATGGTTATATGTATAGTGTATGTAAGTATGGAGAGAGCATGTTGCTGCAGAATACAGGGCCACCTCTCAAACTTCAAGACGAGGCTGCCCACAGCCTCCATATACCGTTATTGTTATCTAGGATAATAGATCTTTGTTGAAAGATAAAAGATTTCGCAATGAATAATACATAACGTTTGTAAATTACTAAGTAATCACGTATTGTTCTAGAATGCTCAAGCTCAAGGCCTGTTGTAATGACGGACAGATGAAAGTTCATGTTGAGAGAAGTTTCAAGAATCGGCCCTAGAAAGACAGTCGTGTGAATGATAGGAAAAGAGAAATACGGCCGACCGATGGAGGGACTTTCTCTGAAAGCGGTAATTAACCTGTAATTTGTTGTATATAACCTGTAATTTGTTGCTGAATTAAATGAATTTAATTGTAAAATATCGTGTTCAAGAAGACTCGCTTGCTGGTTCACACTTATCTTGTGGGAAACACTGGATTTTCTGCCGTTGGTCAGAATGGGCTATTCCATTTTTACTCCGTACAGGGGTATGGAAGGCGTTTTCCAGGGGGGGAATTGCCCTACAACCCCCAGGATTTCCAGGGGGAGCCTTACCCTCAAATTGTTATTTCCAAGGGGGTTATTTTACTCCAATTGGTTACTTCCTGGGGGGTCTCAGCACCAAGTTCTCTTGTATTTCCAGGGGGGATAGATAATCTCGTTTTAGTTCACTCATTATTACAAAAGTCGTAGATTCGCTCCCAGTCCCCCACGCAACACAGCCATTAACAACTGCAACAACTATTTTTTTACATTTTTTGAATTAAGGTGAAGGCGGCGAAAACTACAACTCGTGTAGTAAGTCTACCCTTTTAGAGTGAAATAAAAGCGACTCCTGAACTCCTAGGTGCCTTATGTTGCGGCTTGGGAGTTTAAGCAAAACGGGGGTATGAAGGAAAATTCTGATTTAGAATTTCATTTTGTAAAAACAAAACAATAGATGTCTTTCCTGACAAATGTTAGAAGACTATTCTTCAGTGACTATCATCAGTATACTTGTTACTATTTACTTTTCTTCTTTTCAAGGTATCTAAACCAAGTAGGCCTCTATCTAAATATAATTTTTCTAAATCTGAAATATACTAATTCACTCTACCATTATTAACAAAGCACAACTTAAGATAAAGATATAGAAAAAGATTGATAAATAAGTTGGGTTAACAATCTATTCATAATTTATCCAACCTTTTTAGAAGTAAATTAAAAAAGGAAATCAGGAGATGTTATTAACCAATTGATGTTAATTCGACAAAGCTAAAATATCAATACAGAATACAAATTGTAATTGTAATTGTACATTGTTTAACGTTAGTAACACAATAGTGATAAACACTAATTCAAACTAACATGAAGCAACTCCACAGATTGCATCAAAGATTCATTTATTACAGAAGGAACACGCACATTTTTATAATTAATAATTAGGATAATTAGGTTGAAATTATAATGTTTCAATTACCTTGTGGTAGATTTCTGTAAACAGCTTTCTTTATGAACATCAAAATTAGATACTGCAACTTGCTCTTTGCAGCTATGACAATCAACCATAGGAGAATCTATTGCAGGAACTAGATTTGAAAAAAGCCATATAACCATTTTATATATGATAATAAAACACAGAAGAAAATTTATTACTACAACAAGCTGTATTCAAGACTACTTGATTTTGGAAAAAACAAGTGTTTGATGAAATGGAAGACAATAAACTTTGTCAACATACATTGACACAGAAAATGCCATTAAACTGTTGAAACGTATATATGAAGCATTTTTGGTATGTTACTTACTATTTTTGCTTTAAGGTTCAAATCATGCTGCAGTGGCCGTATATAAATATATGCAGCACTGGTAATTTCCGCTCTTAGTTTCCTTACATCAAACCACTTTGTTACTAGCTTGTACAATTGCCGGTTTTGGCCACCTGCTTTTGCCCTGTACAAGGTGAACCCACGGCAGTTCTTCAGTTGTGGAAAGGTTCTTTCAATAATGTCACAAAATTCCTGGTGACTTGCATTCTTATTCTCAAATTTTATCTTTGTTCTCCCAAGACCTGCCTTGTTGAGTACATCAGCCTGTTTTGCAGATGGTGTTGTTTCTTGATTTTTCTTTGGAATACGCTACCAAACCGGAAACCGCACCTGATTGGCCAGCGCGTTTTCCCTTAGTTACTCGGTAGCAACCATCCAGACCGGCTTTAGTCACAGTGAAGTTGCAGTGATTCTGAAGCGTTCGTCGTGATTTAAGGTGTTATTTCTGGCTTGAAGATTCAAATTTTACTCAGAATTGTTCACATTTGTTGTCTTGAATCGTCATCATATCTATTTTGAAGTTTTAATTGTACATAGCGATCATTTTCTGGCCCGTTGCGTAAGTTTTGTATTGAACTCATTTTTAGGCCTAGCCTCAGTTTACAGTGTATATATAGTGAAATCTTTTGTTCCCGCTTCTGTGTTTTAAATTCATTTTGGACACATCGTCTCGTTATTTCATTGGTTTAGTGTATTTGAAGTATTTCTATCATTTTTTACCATACCTATCTATAATGGCAAAAGAAATTATAACAATCTCAGGGATGATGGAGTTCTTCAAAGAAGATATTAATAGTATTACAAAGGGTGAACTGAAATATAAGGCAGATTTTGTGTTGGACTTGAGACTGAGTGATCATGTGATAAAAGCCAAAGTAAGAGCATCCATGAAGGATAAAAGTTATTTAGTAATGCTTACAGTCAATGGTGATGGGGGAATTTCTAAAGGAGAATGTGAGTGCCCAAGGGGAAACTGGATTTGTAGCCGCATGGCAGCAAGTGCCATCTATGTCAACAAAAAGGGAATGTCAAAAACAGATTTGCCAAATGCTTGGATTGCCAAACCTAAAAAAGCAGCAAAGCTGGATAGCAAAACATTTGGTGATTTTTTTCCAACCCCTAAGCCGGAATACAGGGCTACATCAAGACCCTTTTTGGAGAAAGGCAGAAAATTTGTGGCCAGACGATTATCAGAAATATCAGATGCTGGAATTGAATGTCCTCTTGGATGGATTGCAGGTCCAGAGGTACCCAACACAGTATTGAATACTTTGGCACCCAGCTTAATTGAAGAAATGTTGGAAGACTTTTTTAACAATAAGACTTTGTTTGTTGAAAAATGTAAGGTGTCTCCAGATCAGGTGGAATGGCTTGCAGCACAAACATCCGGACAAAGAAAATCAGCACTATGGGGTCAATTTAGAAGACTGAGACTAACTGGCAGCAATTTTGGTGATGTCATAAAGGCATATGAAAGGAAAAGGGCTACAGACAACCCAATTGCACCTTCACTTTTAAAGAAGTTAAGAGGGGAATATTCTCTTGGCACCAAGGATTCAATTATGTGGGGCCAAATGCACGAAGATGTTGCAATAAAAAAATACAAAGAGGAAACTGGAAATGCAGTGACGCCCATAGGGCTTGTGCTGTTCTCTTGTGGATTTTTGGGATGCAGTCCAGATGGCATTATCATTGAAAATAGTGAGAAGGGGGTTTAGAAGTAAAATGCCCATGGTCACACAGAAATGACAAAATTGATGATTTCATAGCAAGTGAGTTGAAGGGGAAGGAGGAGAGAAGTGGCTTTTATCTTACTTCATCAAAGAAGCTTAACCAAGGCCATGGCTATTGGCACCAGGTCCAAGCAGAAATGGTTGCTGTTGGAGTTTCATGGGCACATTTTGTTGTTTGGACAATGGTTGATATGCTTATTGTAAGGGTTGAAAGAGATCCAGAATGGGAGAGCAGATATGTACCAATGTTAAAAATGTTTTATCTCGAAGACCTATTGCCCACATGTTATACAAAAGAATCATGATAATGAACTTAATTTAAAAGTTTTATTGGTCAAAAATCTGTTATTTACTTCCTTCAGAGTTCTCTAAAGTGGCCACAGTCTCTTTGTAGTTTTGCAAAACCCTGCAATGATTGGGGACTGCATATTAACAAGAACTGCACACACCTGCACAATTTTGTCAACAAAAGGCCGTAATGGTGCATTGATATATTCTAAAATCTTATAATTTATTAATCTCTCTATTGCTCTTTCGACATGAATCCTGCAGCCAGCAATTTTTCTTGAAAAAACTGCTTCTTCTCTTTTGAAAATTTTGTTTTCCGGAAAGAAAGGCAGGCAAATTTAAGAAAACATTCTTTGGCAAGAGGTCATGAATGATAAATCCTTTGTCTGCAAGTATTAAGTCGCCAGCCTGAAAAAGCAAGATTATTGGAGTAAGTATGTTAGAAATATACAGAGACATATCAATTAGACAATATATGTACATTAGAAAGGCTTACTTGGAGGTGAGATATCACTCCAGATTCACTTGTTACAACTTTGTCACTTGTGCTACCAGGGAATCCATGACTGACAAACGTTATTGCTCCATTGGGTGCTACCCCAATCAGGTACTTGACAGACAAAAAATGCATATAGTTGCTGTACGTAGCAGATGCAGCCACCAGATCTTTCCTTGGAGCAGAAATCCTAAATTCTGTGCAGTCGATAATAATTCTGCAATTTGATATGTCTCCAAACGAACTGGGCAAACTACATTTGTTCTTTTCTTGCGAAGGGATTTGAGACATAAACCCAACAAAGAAAATTTCGTGAACTGCATGCAAGTAGGTCATTAAAATATTCTGAATTGTTATCTGGCTGACTGAATACCTTCTTGAAAGATCAAAATATGGTAGATCAAGCCTAAGCCGCATTAAGAAGATCAGTAGCTGGTCTTCAGGGCTTATTGATTTCACTGGTTTCCCAGACCAAAAATTCAAGGGCGCAAATGTCTCAATTGTGTCAATCATCATTTTAAAAACTGGTTGTTCAATCCCAGTATAATTTTTGATATCAGTTTCACTGAAATTTTTGTACCTGTTGTGCAGAAGAACGAGAATTATCAGCACTTGACTGCATTTCATATTCTAAGAGTGGGCCCTCGGAAAGATCAGAATCTGGTGAAATTTCAGATGATGTCTCCTCAGTGGCACAAGAACGATTCCTATTCAGCACAGAAGTTGATCTCTTTCCTTGCTCATGTATTGCCTCTAAGATTAACACTTGGAATTGCCTCTTTTCGTAATCGCCGTCGTTGGAACATGCTTGGCGTGTCTGAATTTAGGATGGTCATATCAGTGTCAAGAAAATGTCTTGAACATATACATGATGTAGATGAAGGAGAAAAATCTTCTCTTCTGACACAACAAATCCAGGCATTCCGCAGTTTCTTGTCTTTCGGATAAAGAAAAAAAGACAGTTCTGGGTTCTTTGAAGAAGATGCATAGCAGCCAAATACAGAGCAGTAGCTGGGCATTTATCTGTAAATACACTAAACCAATGAAATAACGAGACGATGTGTCCAAAATGAATTTAAAACATAGAAGCGGGAACAAAAGATTTCACTATATATACACTGTACACTGTAGGCTAGGCCTAAATGAGTTCAATACAAAACTTACGCAACGGGCCAGAAAATGATCGCTATGTACAATTAAAACTTCAAAATAGATATGATGACGATTCAAGACAACAAATGTGAACAATTCTGAGTAAAATTTGAATCTGCAAGCCAGAAATAACACCTTAAATCACGCATTTAACGCTTCAGGATCACTGCAACTTCACTGTGACTAAAGCCGGTCTGGATGGTTGCTACCGAGTAACTAAGGGAAAACGCGCTGGCCAATCAGGTGCGGTTTCCGGTTTGGTAGTGTATACAGCAGAAATTATGCGTCCAGGTATCTGGTATAGGAAAGGGTACAATGGATTTAATAAACTGTTTTTGCTCACTGTGACGTATTGTTCTGGACTTCAGATTTGGAAAAGCCATTCTGCAATATAGATATCTATGTTGTATATAAGATTAATTTGAAAACATTCCAATGACTTGTAATGCAAAGCACATACACAGCATAAGTGTCAATTCTAAGATAACTATAAAACAGCATCTTCACTAGTGCAGTTCATGTCACCAAACAAACAATCTCTCCCCCTTGAAGGCGAATTCTATCAGTAAACATTTGCAAAACAGATGGATGGTTATTGGTTGTAGGCTATAGGTGGATGACTATGTAGTATACCATATTTGAAAACAAAATCTCTGTTAACTTACATGAAGCTATCACAAAGTTTTCTGTTGAACTGTCTTTTTCCTGACTACTTGAAGCAAAGGAAGGGGCAGACATCCCAAAAAAAGCGGCTTTGCTGTTGTTGCATTTTCGCTTTCGCTTTATGTTCTGGACTAATGATCCTGCGACAACAAAGAAAGCTAGTGAATAGTAAAGTTAGAGATGTTAAAGATAAAATCACTTATGCTATAAAAAATAATGCTAAAATATCTGTCGATTCCAGATAACAAAAAACATTCATTTAAAAAATGGCATCAAAATTGTATTCCCGTGCAAAATAATCAATGCATGTCTAATCAGGTTCTATTGAATACATATAGATTTTAATTTCTGAATGCATAATGCAGGGAAGTGCTAGTTGGGTAGCCAGACATAAAATCCTGTCAAGTGAAGAGAGTGAGATCTAAGATCCATTTTCTAGATCTAGCAGGCTGTTAAGCAAGGAAACATTTGCAATCATCAAAACAGAACAAGAAAGTGCAAACTTACTAGACGTTTTCTCTGATTGACCTGAGCAATTAGTTTTTGGCAACTCAACAATTTCTGTTGTACCTTTTTGGAAGAAACATATAGAATGAAAGCTTAATAAATTATAGACTTTAGTATATACAGCAAATTCAAGAGAAATGGCACATTTTTGCAGCATAAAATTACAGTTGAAAATTACAAACACAAGATAAATTTTACAATAAACTGAGATTTTTCCAATTAATTAATCACGAAACAATTTTTTAAACAATCTAAAGCAACAAAAGAGCTGCTAAATTTACAAATTCTGGTTACAGGTTGCTTCAGGTTGTTTCACGTCATTATAACTTTTATGAATTGGAAATGATGATATAAACATACGCTGAGGTCAAATAATCTATTTAATTATCATTGATCCAAATACAAGAGCTCAAAGTAAAAGATGCATCATAATTGAAAGCTTTGAGACTGAAATTTTTCAAACATTACACTTCAGACAGAAGACTTTTGAATGCTTTTTTTTTAGAATTTAGGACAAAACCTTTGGATATTAATTCACAGTATTGGAAATTTCACCAGTCTTTGATTTAGCAGTGGTGTTTGATCAAGGTTAAAAAAAATTCATCTGTAATATTGTGAAAGACTTACGTGCTTTTAATTTTCTTGGAAAGTCTATTCTTTGCAATTTTCTTATTTCAAAGAATAAAAAAACTTTAGACCATCAAAATTTTGGACAGGTGTGTTCTAATTTCAAATAATTTAAAACTTTCAGACAATCAAAATGAAATTGTCAGAAGTTTAATGTTCCAAATTTATTTATTGGAATGAATGATTACTTTATTGATATTGATTAATATTACCTGGGGAATTACCATTGCCAGGATTGTTTACTTTGGATTCAGGTGCTGAAAAGATTAGAGCTGATATTCAACAAATTGTGGGCATTTATTTTTTAGGATATTGATAACTTTGAAAGCTAAGCATTGAATGCTAAAAAATTATGAACATTAATCAATATCTGCAAGAATACAATACCCACCTTGACCATCAATTTAAAAAATAAAAGAGCAAGGAAAAAACTCAACCTATACCTTTCATGAATGCTTTCATCAGATTCAAAATTTTCTTGCCAGTTTCAGGATGTGTGTCAATGGCTCCTTCACCCATGAAATTTGCTGCAGCACCATCAGTTGCAAACGTTGTAACATCATGAACAATAGATTAATGACCACTTTCAGCTAATCTTGTGTGGCTTGCTGAATAGATCACAATAACATTTGTGCCACAATTTTCTTTCAAAGCTTCTGCCTGTAAGGAATTGTATCATAAATCTTGATTCTCAAAGAAAGAATCAACAAGCACTGCTTTACAAATGATAATACTTAATAAATCTTTTCATTAACCAGACAGTGATATAATGACAAATATCCTAAGATGTGCAAGCCAATGGGCTATTTAATCTTCTGGTCAATGTGAGGCTAGAGTCAAGTCAATACAGCCTTTAAAAGAAATGCTAATAAACTGAAAAGGGACTAGAATTTATTACACCATGTCTCACATATTTTTTAATATATTCCTTCAGCCTAGTTGGATTTGAGGATGTCAGCTCTCTTTTCGGTCTTGGCCATTTCACAGAGAATTCTTCAACACAGTGACATTGACATTTTTTCTTGGCGATTAGACATTCTGCTCTAAATAAGTAAGAAATTTCAAGAGAAAAACGACAACTTTTAATCGGCAAAACATGTTTCGAACATTCTATGTTCATCTTCAGTTGCAAAAATTGTTATAAGCTAATCAAGATATTACAAGGGTTAAATAGAGCTATAAAATATTACATAACTTAATAACACACGTGGGGTAAATAATCAAATCGGTAACATTAAAGGTAAATAAAGCGTACAAATGGGAATAAGTAAATAATAACGAATGAAATAAAATAAAAGTAATTAAAAAGAAAGATTCAATTTGTAATGATAAAGTTGTTTGTTAAGCGTAGGTTTGACCCAAGAGATATGTAGCGCTTCCTTGATCTTGAGACAAAAGCTGCTATTAGCGCTGTCAAGAATAGAGAAACTATCCCCAGAGCAAAGAGGGCGGCAAGAAGGGGACTCATTAAGGTGTTTAAAAATATGTGAGTTTTTGTCTGTGACCAAATGCTCCCGAATTCGTGTTGAAAGATGTCGAGAAGTTTCACCGACATAAGATGCGGAACATCCGCCACAAAGAAATTGGTAAACAACACGAGCCCGAAAGCACTTAGGCACAGAATCTTTAACCCCGAACATGGAGCGTAATTTAAAAGAATTGAAAACAAGCTTAATATTTATATCTTTACAGTATTTTTTAGCCAAGTACTTTATTTTACGTTGAGTTAAAACCGAAAACCTACCAATGTAAGGAAGTTTATAGTAACAAACACGATTAGTTTCCCTATCATTAGTACCATGGTTATCAACTAAGGGTGGAGATCTAACTTTGTTTAAATAATTACGAATAACGTTGTTAATAAGATAAGTGGGGTAAAGATTTTTATTTAAAATTAAAGTTAGTTGCTTAATGTCGTTATCGAAAATTTGGTCACAGACAAAAACTCACATATTTTTAAACACCTTAATGAGTCCCCTTCTTGCCGCCCTCTTTGCTCTGGGGATAGTTTCTCTATTCTTGACAGCGCTAATAGCAGCTTTTGTCTCAAGATCAAGGAAGCGCTACATATCTCTTGGGTCAAACCTACGCTTAACAAACAACTTTATCATTACAAATTGAATCTTTCTTTTTAATTACTTTTATTTTATTTCATTCGTTATTATTTACTTATTCCCATTTGTACGCTTTATTTACCTTTAATGTTACCGATTTGATTATTTACCCCACGTGTGTTATTAAGTTATGTAATATTTTATAGCTCTATTTAACCCTTGTAATATCTTGATTAGCTTATAACAATTTTTGCAACTGAAGATGAACATAGAATGTTCGAAACATGTTTTGCCGATTAAAAGTTGTCGTTTTTCTCTTGAAATTTCTTACATTCTGCTCTACATGATGCACAATTCTAAGCAAAAGAGTAAACATGCTATTGCTATGCAGAATTTGCATAAATATTGTTTTAAAATCATGTCATATCATGTAATTTCTATACCCATTATTTTTTCTAAAATTTATGACAGATGAATATGACCTATAGATTGGACCAGCAAAGTGAAATTTGAAGGAAAAACATTTTTAAAAACCTGCACAAAATGCAATTTGATAATTCTTAATGGGCATAAGAAACACCAACAAGTACCTATAAAATAACCATTAATACTTTACAGGCACATGAGCCCTAAATCATATTTCATATGGATTTTAAATCATATAAATCTAAAAAATTCTTAAGGTATACTTGTCAAAAATTTCAAAGAAGTTTTAGCTTATTTTACATTTTTGCTCACATAAACATCTTTTATCCATAAATTCCTAAATTTCTAAACTTATCTTTCAGCATAAGAATAAATACATTTGGCATCGTTGGCTGCTGCAGTTTTACTGCCTCTGGCCAGGATGGGATCTATAAGTTTAGTACAAAGATATTAATGCTCACAAATATCTACAAACCTTTTTAATTATGGTCTTTTTCCTTGGTCATCTGAAATAAAGGCAACTTATTAAATGTCCTGTCAGATATATTCTTGTGGCTTTTTGAGACAAAGTAGTTCAAACTTGTAATTACCATTTAAATTTTGGCCAGGTCGAAAACGCGGAACTCTCGGAACTCTCGGAAATCTCGGAACGGAAAAAATTGCGCAAAAGCTCCCAGTTCCGTGTTTTCGAGTACAGCTCACCTCTACTCGAAAACGCGGAACTACATAAAAAACTATATTTACGATATAAAAAACCCAGTTCCGTGTTTTCGAGTACAGCTCACCTCTACTCGAAAACGCGGAACTATATAAAAAACCATATTTACGATATAAAAAACCCAGTTCCGTGTTTTCGAGTACAGCTCACCTCTACTCGAAAACGCGGAACTACATAAAAAACAATATTTACGATATAAAAAACCCAGTTCCGTGTTTTCGAGTACAGCTCACCTCTACTCGAAAACGCGGAACTATATAAAAAGCCATATTTACGATATAAAAAACCCAGTTCAATGTGTTTTCGAGTACAGCTCACCTCTACTCGAAAACGCGGAACTACATAAAAAACAATATTTACGATATAAAAACCCAGTTCCGTGTTTTCGAGTACAGCTCACCTCTACTCGAAAACGCGGAACTATATAAAAACCATATTTTCATATAAAAAACCCAGTTCCGTGTTTTCGATTACAGCTAACCTCTACTCGAAAACGCGGAACTACATAAAAAACAATATTTACGATATAAAAACCCAGTTCCGTGTTTTCGAGTACAGCTCACCTCTACCAAAACGCGGAACTGTATAAAAACCATATTTACGATATAAAAACCCAGTTCCGTGTTTTCGAGTACAGCTCACCTCTACTCAAAACGCGGAACTACATAAAAACAATATTTACGATATAAAAACCCAGTTCCGTGTTTTCGAGTACAGCTCACCTCTACTCGAAAACGCGAACTACATAAAAACAATATTTACGATATAAAAAACCCAGTTCCGTGTTTTCGAGTACAGCTCACCTCTACTCGAAAACGCGGAACTATATAAAAAACAATATTTACGATATAAAAAACCCAGTTCCGTGTTTTCGAGTACAGCTCACCTCTACTCGAAAACGCGGAACTATATAAAAACCATATTTACGATATAAAAAACCCAGTTCCGTGTTTTCGAGTACAGCTCACCTCTACTCGAAAACGCGGAACTACATAAAAAACTATATTTACGATATAAAAAACCCAGTTCCGTGTTTTCGAGTACAGCTCACCTCTACTCGAAAACGCGGAACTGTATAAAAAACCATATTTACGATATAAAAAACCCAGTTCCGTGTTTTCGAGTACAGCTCACCTCTACTCGAAAACGCGGAACTACATAAAAAACAATATTTACGATATAAAAAACCCAGTTCCGTGTTTTCGAGTACAGCTCACCTCTACTCGAAAACGCGGAACTACATAAAAAACTATATTTACGATATAAAAAACCCAGTTCCGTGTTTTCGAGTACAGCTCACCTCTACCGAAACGCGGAACTACATAAAAACTATATTTACGATATAAAAAACCCAGTTCCGTGTTTTCGAGTACAGCTCACCTCTACTCGAAAACGCGGAACTATATAAAAAGCCATATTTACGATATAAAAAACCCAGTTCAATGTGTTTTCGAGTACAGCTCACCTCTACTCGAAAACGCGGAACTACATAAAAAACAATATTTACGATATAAAAACCCAGTTCCGTGTTTTCGAGTACAGCTCACCTCTACTCGAAAACGCGGAACTATATAAAAACCATATTTTCATATAAAAAACCCAGTTCCGTGTTTTCGATTACAGCTCACCTCTACTCGAAAACGCGGAACTACATAAAAAACAATATTTACGATATAAAAACCCAGTTCCGTGTTTTCGAGTACAGCTCACCTCTACTCGAAAACGCGGAACTGTATAAAAAACCATATTTACGATATAAAAAACCCAGTTCCGTGTTTTCGAGTACAGCTCACCTCTACTCGAAAACGCGGAACTACATAAAAAACAATATTTACGATATAAAAAACCCAGTTCCGTGTTTTCGAGTACAGCTCACCTCTACTCGAAAACGCGGAACTACATAAAAAACAATATTAACGATATAAAAACCCAGTTCCGTGTTTTCGAGTACAGCTCACCTCTACTCGAAAACGCGGAACTATATAAAAACCATATTTTCATATAAAAAACCCAGTTCCGTGTTTTCGATTACAGCTCACCTCTACTCGAAAACGCGGAACTACATAAAAAACAATATTTACGATATAAAAACCCAGTTCCGTGTTTTCGAGTACAGCTCACCTCTACTCGAAAACACGGAACTGGGAGCTTTTGCGCAATTTTTTCCGTTCCGAGAGTTCCGAGAGTTCCGCGTTTTCGACCTGGCCTTTAAATTTTCGCTCAAAGTGTACACTTAGAGAAGAATTTTTAATTTGATAATTCTTAATGGACATAAGAAACACCAATAAGTACCTATAAAATAACCATTAATACTTTACAGGCACATGAGCCCTAAATCTTATTTCATATGGATTTTAAATCATATAAATCTACAAAATTCTTAAGGTATACTTGTCAAAAATTGCAAAGAAGTTTTAGCTTATTTTACATTTTTGCTCACATAAACATCTTTTATCCATTAATTCCTAAATTTCTAAATTTCTCTTTCAGCACAAGAATAAATACATTTGGCATCGTTGGCTGCTGCAGTTTTACTGCCTCTGGCCAGGATGGGATCTATAAGATTAGTACAAAGATATTAATGCTCACAAATATCTACAAACCTTTTTAATTATGGTCTTTTTTCCTTGGTCATCTAAAATAAAGGCAACTTATTAAATGTCCTGTCAAATATATTCTTGTTGCTTTTCGAGACAAAGTAGTTCAAACTTGTATTTACCATTTAAATTTTCGCTCAAAGTGTACACTTAGAGAAGAATTTTTGGTTGAAATTGTTGATAAAGATTCTAGGTGAGTAACTTTTGAACTTGTTGTTTTAATGCAAAAATAATTGGCATACCGGAAAAGTGGGACCCGGGACGCATAGGTGGGACCCGGGACCCTAAGGTGGGACCTTAAGGTGGGACCCTAAGGTGGGACCTTAAGGTGGGGCCATAAGGTGGGACCCTAAGGTGGGACCCTAAGGTGGGACCCTAAGGTGGGACCCTAAGGTGGGACCTTAAGGTGGGACCCTAAGGTGGGACCTTTAGGTGGGACCCAAAGGTGGGAACCTAAGGTGGGACCTTTAGGTGGGACCCAAAGGTGGGAACCTAAGGTGGGACCTTAAGGTGGGACCCTAAGGTGGGACCTTAAGGTCGGACCTTAAGGTGGGATCCTCAGGTGAGTTGGGTTAGTTAAGGGACTGGGTCCGAGTTTGGAGGTGCGTTTTTCAAGGTTAAGGGTTACGCCAACATTCTGGAAATTTCAGTCAGAGAACAATAGCAATTGTTATTTTTGGACACTCTCACGGTTTCTATTGCTATTTTACAATTGTCATGCCGATACGCAGAAAAAAATCCTCTCTCGTTGAAGATCTTCGGGCCTAAGTACATGGAATGCAGCCTTGGGAGAGGATCGTGAGAGTCAGAATTCTGGAAAAGGACGGAGAATTTAGGATTTTGGAAAAGCAATTCCAGTTATATCTATTAAATGGGATTTGCTTGTGAATTCCTGGCGACCCTTAAGATCACAGAGGAGTGTACTAAACCATTTTACTTAGTACCTAGGCCTGTATTTTTGGATATTTGTGGCGACCCTGCCGCCTGGACACCTTAGGCCCACACGAGGCAAGGAAACAAACCGAGGAAAAATGGCAACGAACGCAGAAGATATTGTTCAGCAAACACAGAAGGAGAAGACGAGAACTCTTTGTCCTGATTTTGCAAAACATCAATTACATTCTTCAGACAGCTTTTAAAGTCAACTAACGAAACTTCTTTTTTAATCTTCATTATTGTGTTAGGAGCCTCTTGTGGTAGATTACAGCACGCAGCTTTTGCAGAGCACCATCCCTAAGTTGCAATCACCATTCCATTCCGTGCTAACTGCCTCAAATAAACCATCATTAAGATCACAAGCATCCAGTTTCAGCCAAAATCGCCCGTTTGGGTCTGCTTGTTTTAAAGTATCCAAAGCTGCATTCTGCATGCCGGTTTCTGCTTTGAATTGAGGTGTGGCTGTCTTTTTGAGATGAGTATGGATACCAGAGCAAGGTACATTTGTTCTAGCCTAGAAAAAGATGATAAAATAGTTTCATGTAGGTATATTTGGTTGATCATATTGGGAAATGTGTGTACCAAAAATATCACTTTGGGCAAATGGTTGACCCAAAATATCGGCCCTACCTCCCTGTATGTCAAGGTGCCAACAGGCCCCTGGGTTTCTTGTATACATCTTTATCATATAAAGATGCAACAATTTAAGTATTCCAAAATCAAACTGTTCACTCACCCATTTTGGATTTTGTGGTTTTCCAGAGCAGGTCCCTCCACATGGGTCCTCGAAACAACTTGAAAAACCTCCCACCAAGTTCAGCTTCCATTGTATCCAACCACAGGCTATAATCAGGTGACTCTCTTATCTAAAATGGTGAGATTGGACAAGTCTAAATCGATTACATTACTATATTCAAACTCGCAAGCATAAAGTGTGAGGATCTCACTGCAGTATAATTCACTCAGCTTATGATTGCGAGGGCATTCAGTCCCCACAAATTTTGCAGTCACTCAACCTGTTTTTTTTCAACAAAGCAGTGATTAGTCTTGACAAATAAGTAGAAATGTTCACAAAATGCAAGTATTGAATAACTTGATTAACCCCTCTCAAAAAAATAGCAACGCTGTAGCAATGTCCGAAGGACGCTGATGATGATGATAATAATGATGAAGATGATGTTAATAATGACGAAGAAGAAGACAACGATGACAAGAATGATGATTATGTTGATGGCGATGAGGATGATGATGATGATAATGATGATAATGATGATGATGATGATGATGATGATTATGATGATGATGATGATGATGATGATGATGATGATGATTTTGAAGATGATGATGACTTTGAAGAGGATGAGAATGACCATGATGATCATGCTAAAGACGATCATGATGATGATGATCACGTTGAAGGCGAAAATGATGATCACTGAATCTTTCCTGGAAGAATCCCAAATCTTTGAATCGAAAATAGAAAACTTCTAGTAACGTATATGTACTAATAAATTTGAACTCATAGGTTAAACTGTGTAACAAATAACTCCCTTCAGTGCGCCGAAACCGGTAATCTTCGCTTCAAATGATGAATTATTATTCTAGAATCTCCAAAAGCTATCATAAGAATTCGCATACTATGCAGATGACTATATTCGATAATTAGTAGCACTTTGAAGAATTGATTGCCACTTTAAACCATTTATTTTCAGATGATTCTCGAAGCCGCAAACTGTTTTGGAAAAATGTCTTCTGTCTAACTTGGCAACAATTTCTACTGCGCCACAATCTCCTCCTCTCTTCACACGAAAATATCTTACATGTAAGAGGACTTCTAGAAATAACAACCCAATCAAAAATTCTATGAAAATATTTCAAAATATAAAATAAAATCAAATTAGATTTGAGCAACATTTTGCAATTTTGTAATCAAACCTTTCTTTGAAGCCCGACCGAGCCGGCTTTTTTGCGAGAAAATCTTGGTGTCAAATTTTTAGTTTCCTGCATCTTGGATCGAGCTCGCAACCCTTAGTGCAAAAAACAAGCGCATTATTCCACTGCGCTACAATAACAGTTGATACTAATTGATGTTTTTGGCAAGCAATTGCATTTTGTTGATTATGCCCACTAACGACAACACTTAACGGCGATTTCAAAGTTTAATTCCTATCATTTGTGGTTTATCTTTTGTTACGCGGTTTGGCAGAAAAAAGCGTCTATATGCCTATCTACCTATCTATCTATTTTCTATGTATACATGCGTTCCACGACACCCTCTTAATATGTCCTTCGGACATAAAAACCACTCTCCTCTCTGGAGGGCTCAATTTTTATCAAGCCCAACTCTTGAATAATCCCACCCCTTGAATGTCAAATTTTTGATGATCCCTCCCTCAGTGCTTAATTGAATTAAGTGTTATTATATTACATTCTATATGTATATGAAATACAATGTGCCCTCCCCGCTATCACCGCAATGGCTTCACTGCAACTCCTGAACTGAGGAACAGGATGTACAGTTACACATTTTTGGTTTGCACTGTGGAGTCACCACAGTGCTCAAACTGTGAGCAGTCATTATTTTGTATACAGAAAACAATGAAAATAATACTCACCTGCATGATGTTGCTGCATGTATAGAATTCAATGACATACTGCAAAAGTCCAAAGGGCATTCTATCACATGAGATTATATATTCTTTTCCAGGAATCTGTGTCTTTTTTGTCAAGATCTGACTCCATAGGCAAACCAAGTTTGGTTTGTTCTCACTGTTTAGCCTTTCCATTGCTTGCATTGACAGCTCTGCAAATCCACAAATATTCCCCTTAATTTTGAATGACTTCTTTGCAACATTTACCAGTTCTTCCAAAAGTTTAAACTGATCTGTCTTTGGAAGAACATTTTCAAATAGATCAACTATAAATTCTGTGACTTCACTGCCAGGTATTTCAAGGTGAAGACTTTCAAAAGCTATTTTTCTTCTCTCTTGAGCATTTAATTTGGCAAATGAACGATTAGCAACGGCTTTCAACTGTTCATGATTAAGCCCATCAAGAAAATCAACTTCACAACTTGACTTAGCCTCTGTTGCCACAGATGTTGAGCTTTCATAGTTCAGATGGAAATGTTTTTCTGCTTTCTCTACATCACTGAATCTCTGTTTCAAACTGTTGATACTCCTTTGGCGAACTCCACTCCCTATGAGAGAAAAGGTTCATTACATTAAAAAATCATAATGTTAAAACAAAGCAACATCAGAATATCAATAAAAACATTGTTGGCTTAAAAAAAGATAACCAATACATACACACTCTTAAATTATAGTCTGCATTTTTATCAGATATGTATGCTGCAGCCTGTTTCCAATAATACGCTCGGTGTGTACTAGGCCATGAGCCATGCTTTGTTGCACTTGGGTTGAAATCACTGTGAAGCTCTATGAATTCCACCAAGGCTTTATTCTCATTTTTTTGTGCCATTTTCTAATGACTGGTCACTTTTTTGGACTCAATTGAACTGGTGACCCATACAGTGTTCTTCTTGATATTAAAACTCGGGAACTTGCAACCTGAAACAAAAAAATGTTTAACTTTAAAAACTTACTGGACTCGTGGTTTCAAATATATCAATAGAACTATGAAATATATTTCTATGAAAAAATAAGTAATGGTTTTTCACCTTTGAATTTTTGATGTTCTTCAAATAACTACTGTAAATAGTTAAAGAATGAGATGCTTAATACGAATTCACACTAACTTTAAAACGGAGATATGCAATTAATTATATGCATACCTTTTGAGATGGACTTTGTGTAAATCCCCTTCTGTGGCTTGCTACGGGACTCTCAATATTAGTTCTTTTCTTGATTTGTCTTGATTTTGGTGATTCATGAGTCTGTTGTAAGATAATATTTTTAGATTTACTTAAATATGTACATTCTATCTGCATATGAAGTGAAGATCATAGTGCTTCGCTACATACAGTTTGAGACCTTGGTCTAATTTGCCATACTTAGCACTAAGCTGAGCCAAAACTTCACCCAGTTTACAAACCAAATCAATCACGAAGAATGCACAGAATGAAACTGCATCTACATCTACATCCACCGGATACTGTCAACCTTCTAAAAAGAAGATTATGACAGGGTGACAAGCCAGAGTGGATACACATCCATTCCACACTGGATGTCACAGCTAACTGGAAAATACAACCTCTTAAAGTCGTGACCTATAGGACTTTTTGACAAAGTAAGGTACTTCAGGTCTCCAACTATTAGATGCAAGTTAAAAATCCCAACTACATATTAAACTTTTAAGATAAACAAGCGTCAAAAAAGAGACGTTTTTCATAAAGTTAGGCCCAAAAATGGCCTATCCCAATCTCCAACAAAAAGCTTCTTTATGGCAAGTTAAAGTTATATTTTCGGAAGATAGCTTTTATAAAACAGGCAAACATAAATATTATAATACATCTTTTAACATATAAGTAAATTGTCCACTTACTTTAACATCCATATCTTCTTTCTTGTATCACATATTCTTTCTCCCATATTATTTGCCAGCATTTTGTATCTTCGCGGGAGGAACTTTAAAAAAAATTTCCCCGTTGCGTGCAGGGATACTAGCGATACTAGCGATACTAGCGAAACCCCCCCCCCTGCCGTAACCCGAAACCTTGAAAAACGCACCTCCAAACTCGGACCCAGTCCCTTAGCTAACCCAACTCACCTTAGGGTCCCACCTTAGGGTCCCACCTTAAGGTCCCACCTTAGGGTCCCACCTTAAGGTCCCACCTTAGGGTCCCACTTTTGGGTCCCACCTAAAGGTCCCACCTTAGGGTCCCACCTTAGGGTCCCACCTTAAGGTCCCACCTTAGGGTCCCACCTTAGGGTCCCACCTTAAGGTCCCACCTTAGGGTCCCACCTTAGGGTCCCACCTTAGGGTCCCACCTTAGGGTCCCACCTTAGGGTCCCACCTTATGGTCCCACCTTAAGGTCCCACCTTAGGGTCCCACCTTAAGGTCCCACCTTAGGGTCCCGGGTCCCACCTATGCGTCCCGGGTCCCACTTTTCCGGTGTGCCAAAATAATTTTTGAACTTGAAGGAGTCTTCAGAAACTTTTATGGACAATTTCATTCACATACTTCAAAACTGTTGTTATCCTAAAATGTAGCAAATTAATTTTGAACCAAATTCTTGGGTTTATAGAAAAGAATGGCTTTGTTATGTAAATTTTGTGTTTTTTGGACCTACGGCTATACTCTTGGCCGCCATTTAAGGATAAGCGTTGCAATACTTTTGTCCCCTAAAGTTAATTTATAAATCATAAAGTTAAAATGAAGACAAGTGAATATTTCACCAATTCAACAAACATGTTAAAAAAACTCAAGGAATCTGTAGGGGAGATGAGAGCAAGTAAGTCTTCAGAAATTTACGAGTCTCCCGTCCATGACATATTTACGCATGCCTATAAGTATTTTGTACATTACAAATAAGCAGCAGACTATTGATGATGGCGGACGTGGAAGCGGGAAGGCTGCGTGATGTAGTATCAAGTATCGAGAGATTCGCAGAACTGCAATTAATGGAGATTGAAAAAATTGACGAAGTTTTAGATAAGAATATTTTGCAAATTCTTCATTTCTACGTTTTACGACTAAATGTGCAATAAATGATTTGCTTGGCCATTGTTGGTAATGGGAAAAGAGAATAGAGAACAGCTTCCTAAATTTTATTAACAGGTAAAGGATGAAGAAAATCTTAAATTAATTCATTTCCGTTATGAATTCAACAACTTAGAGAACCTGACATGATATTGAAGAAGAATCTACAGAAATTCAAAAAATGATAAATGTAATGTTCTTGAGGAACATGTTTTTACAGCAGTATCAAATGAATGAAGACAGTATTGTTGAACATATTACTATTTTGTGCATAATAAAAAATGTCTTCGAGTATCAACATGAAAATGGTGTCCTGCATCTAATAACACATCTGATTAATAAACATTAAAGTCCAGCCAATTAAAGGAATTTTTTCTAATATTCTGCTTTTTGGCTTCTGTATGGTATCATTATGGCATATATGTAGTTTGAAAATGGCACCCATGTATTACATGATGTATCTGCCATTTGGCATTTTCCACAGTGGTAGGCTAATAATTTTATGGGTAAAATAATTTAGAATATATTTCAAGGTGGATTCATGGTTGTATCAGGGGTGAAAAAAGTATCGGACCACGGGACCATTGGTCCCAGAAAATATTTTGGCTCCCAGAAAGAATATAAAAGAAATTAGAATTTGTATCGAAAGAAAATAAAACTCATGAAAAGAATCAACAAATATAAGAAAAGAAAGTTGAGATAAGGAAGAATAAGTAAATTAGTCATCATCATCATCATCATCATCAGAAACATATATCGTACTATGTACATCATGTATACGGAGAATATAAAATTATAAAAAATAAAAAAAATAGATAGAAAGACATGAGAGTGGGTGTTTCCTGCAAAGTATAAAGTAAATAAAAAAAAAGTTACACAAAGCGAAGCTTTGTGACGTCTTTCCATTTCGCTCTATCCTTAGCGATGGTACACGCTTCTTCCCATGTCATTCCAGTAGCAGATATCTTTTTCTTCATCATTGATAGCCACGTTGTTGCTGGTCTACCACGTGGCTTCTGCCTTGGTCGTTGAGCATACTCAAAAGCCTGCTTAGCTGGTGTGCCATCTGGCAGACGAACCAGATGTCCGAACCAGCTTAGTTGTCTTCTGTGTATGATCCTCGACCATGGCTCTGCCTTAGTGGAAGAGTACAGCTCCTCGGTACTGATTGTATTTGGCCATCTGATGTTTAAAACAGCTGTTCTTAATAGCCTTCGGTGAAAACTGTCAATGCTTGCTGTACTTGTCGCAGTTAGTGTCCACAGTTCACAATTATACAGGAACACACTACTAACATAGCATTCAAAAGCTCTAATTTTGACTGTGTTCGAAACTTTACCATAGAAGGTCTTTTTAGCGGTGTTTATTGCGTTAATGGCTAGTCCTTTCCTTCGATTAATATCTGATTCAGTATCGAGCAGCGATCCAAGTAGTTTGCATTTTTTCCATGCGTCATTTCCTGATCGTTTTATTTCATAGTATTCGGTTTTTTGTTCGTTAAGTATTAGATCTTTTTTGCTGAGTACTGTTGGTAGTGAATTTTTTGTATTTTCTATGATAATCGGGTTTGTTGTTACTACAGATATATCGTCAGCATATTGGAGGTCAGCATTAAATTCATCAGATGAGATCGTTGGTAAAGTTCTCGATTCGTTTTGATTTTCTTGTTCATTCAAAGCACATGCCAGATAAAAAGTGAATTCGTTAGCACTCAAGCCATCTCCTTGTGGTACCCCTGTGTTGGTTGCGAAAGTTTTACTAGCTGATTGACCGCATCGTACTTCAAGTTCTGTGTTTAACATTAAACTTATCATGTGAAGTTCGTCAGCGTCAATAACATTTGAAAGTTCTGATAGTAAAACATCTCGGTTGACAGTATCAAATGCTTTGCTCATGTCAAGCATGAGGATATGTACAGGTCGGTCTTTCGATGTTATTGCCGTTTGTGCGAGCAGTTTTCCAGCGAATACATGCTCGGTTGTACTGCGCCCGGTTCTGTATGCTGCTTGACTAACTGGTACTTTCTCATTAATTCGTTCAAATATTCTTTCTTTCATGCATATCGCTAGGATCTTCCGAAGCATTGATAATAAAGTAATCGGCCTAAGATTTCCTAGAGGGCCTTTAGGTTTTCCAGGTTTTTGTAATGCTGTGATAACACCGTGTACAAGTTCGTCAGGATGGTTTCCGGTTGCAGCAGCTTGATTAAATATTGTCGCAATTTCCGAGAAGATGACATCTGGACAGTTTTAAGCATTTCCGCTTTTACCTCATCACTACCGGTACTTTTATTATTCTTCAGCTTTTCACTGCGTTTTTATTTCGTCAACTGTAAATGGCGTTGTCATGGCCTGTGGTGGAATTTTTTTCACAGTATTTTTATTTTTGTAGAATTGGCTTTGGAAATGCTCAGCAATCAGATCGGCTTGTTCTTTCTCATTTGCTGTCAAACTACCATTTTTTGTTGTTATGAGTAGTTGCTCTTTTGGTCTCATTCTTTGTAGTTGTTTGATTGCATGGAACATGCGCGAAGAGTCGTTTTTAGTTCCCTCAATTTCCTTTAGTTTTTCATTGATGACGTTTTGTTCCTCTGCTTTCAGATGTTCATGGATTTCAGCAAGAAGTAGATTTCGTTCTTTTCTAAGTTTACTTTCCTTAGCTTTGTCGTTGGTGTTACTAATATCTGCGTTTAGATTTTTTTGTCGTTCTGATAGCTCTGAAAGTTTTTCACTTTTAAAAAATCTGTGTCTTGGTTTACATCCTACAGTGTTTATAGCAGCTTGTTTCGTTGTTTGAACTATGTTCGTCCACCTTTCTTGAGGGTTTATGGTTTCAGGAATGTCTCTTATTAGCCTAGTAATTTCGTTTTTATACTTTACTTTATTTTCATCATCATTTAATGCGTCTATGTTTATTTTTGGTTCACGTTTTTGTTTGTTGGTGTATGGCCATTTAACAGCACATGTCATTATGACTATTTTATGATCAGATTGGGTATAGTTTCCTCCGTATGATCTTGCATCTAGAGCTCTTATTCCCTTATGCTTCTTTACAAGTATGTAATCAATCTGGTTTCGTATTCTGTTCCTTCTCGTGACGTGAGTATTATTGTGCACTGCAGGAGCTTCCCAAGTTGAAACGTGTGCCGGTTTGTGTTTGAAAAACGTGTTGACCAGCTTTAAATCATGAAGTTTTGCAAAATATAGTAGATGTTTTCCATTCTCATTCAATTTCCCTTTGCCGTATTTTCCTATAACTTTGTGGTATGCTTTATCATCTTTTGCAGAGCCAGTTTTGGCGTTAAAGTCACCTGCAATAATTGTAATGTGTCTAGATTTATGCGTATTTATTAATGCATTAAGATCTGTGTAAAATTGATCTCTAATGCTTGGATTTCGTTGACTGTTCGTTAAGGTCGGTGCATAAACATTCACTAGATGCATAGTTTGGTTGTTATTAACTTTCGTTGTAATTCTGCATAAGCGATCACTAATTGGTAGGAAATTTGCTTCGACATTAGCTGGTAAAATAATGCCGACACCATTCTCAGATTTGTTATCACTTCCGGAATAATACATAATATACTTTTTGTTGGTACTTGATGTCAAATTTAAAATTCCTCTACCTTTTATGTGTGTTTCTTGAACTGCCATTGCGCTAAGTTTGTAACTTTCAAAATCATCTGCGAGGAGACGTCTTTTTGCATCTGAGGTAACCAAACCTTGGCAGTTAAATGTTGCTATTCTGCTTCGTTTTATATCTCTCATTCTTCTCATTCTTATATCTAGTCAGCAATGATTAATATATACTGAACAGATATAATGGAACTATTAATAGACTTGCCATGTTGCTTTGAGCAAATAAAGCTTAAAAGGCAGTTGCAAAGCAAAATGGAAACATGAAGGTATTCAATCCTTTGAAAGTGAACAGCATGCTAGGAGTAGATTGTTTGCAGAATGCACGTTTTGAAAGATCTTACAAAAGGCATTGATCAATGTAAAATAAAATTTTCAAAACCAAACACAGACCAGGAAGAGATTTTAGATATCTTTTAATGCGTACTTACTTTTTAATTAGTAATCATATCATACCTACCAAATCATATCAATCAAATTATAAAAAGTTTATAGACTAGTTCAGTCCCAAAAACCCAATATTTACACCAGCATTGTTTCCTCAGTCCTACTTTGTTTTTTGCTTCAATTCTCATTTTTGTGTACATCAATGTTTCTTTGACTGTTTCTTTTGTGAATTTTTCCATAATTCAATTTAAATTCACAACAAATTGTCACAATTTATTGGCTCCGGAGTTCCTTTTCAAATTGCTGTTGCTCTTAGCAATAACAGATTGTTATTTTCGTTTCACAAGTTTTGTTTGAAATTGTTTTAATAGAAACAGTTTGCAATATAAACAAAGTCCTACAGGCATATCAAGTTTTTTCCAATGGAGAAACATAAGCGAAAGAAATTTCAGAGTGAAACTCAAATAATAACATGTCGGGTTGTTGACTGCAAAGCGGAGCTATTGGCAAAAAATTATCGTCAGCACCTGATAGACCGGCATCCAAACGAAAGTCCTTTGGATTTATCACCACATGGGCAACAGAAGCTATGCTTTGGATATAAAAAGCAAACATCTGGACAGAAAAGACCAACAGACCAAGAACTTGTACCAGCTGAACTAAGAAAGCAGCAGAAAACAACAGAGATTTACCAACCAGAGCCACTTCACACAGCCACTGTTTCTGCACATGAATGTATATCATCAGCTGATGTTATTGCTGAGAAAGAAAGCCTACAAAGTCTGCCTAACAAAAATTCATACATAACTACGGAAAAATTTGATGAAGTTGCCAGTGACATAAATTTGATTAAAGAGAGCATTGTGAAGATCGAGAAGTCTGTTCGAAAAGATCCAAAGCCCATACATACAGAGGTAAGAAATGACGAGAAAGAAACACTGCTTGCAAAAGTTACACTTGCACGCTCAATTAAAGAAATCGAGGCAGCAGGATTCAGCTTTGATATGGAGGTGAGTAAATTATCATGCTCTGTTTGCTCTGACAGTGTCGACTTCTCTGAAAAAAAACCCTATTGGGGGAGTTTTTCGATACGATAAGGCACTGGGACTTGATTTTGGACAAGCTGAAGATCTCCCAGAAGCATTTAGAAACCTGAAGAAACGTGTCAAGCGACATATTCAGCAATCAAAAGGACACACTGAGAGCCTTCAAATTCAAGTGGACAGGCTGAAAGAGGCAGAAAAGCAAAAAACAAAGAATTACGAAGCTGGGATGAGTTTAGGGCGCCTTTGCTACAAGCTCTATGTCAAAGGGCGACCATTCTCTGACTACGAAGATGATGTTTTGATTTTGAAGCGAGCAAATGGAAACATTGGAGAACTCAATCATTCTAGAAAATTTCCAGCAGCTTTTCTAATTCACGCCTCAACAAAGTGAAATCTCGAATGAAGAAATTTCTTTCCAGCAAAATGGAGCAAACAGGACATAGACCTCCACTCGCTTTATCCGCTGACAAAGCTGCATATAAGCATAGGTCAAGGCAGTTTCTTGGTGGAGTGACCATTTCTCCTGGTGGTAAAAATTTGCTGGAAGTCATTAGTTTTGGACAGCCAGTTGTGAAACATGGAAGCAACGCTGTTGCATTGGCAAACAATATGAAAGAAGGCTTCGACGAATTGGGTGTTGATGGTTGTCAAATTGAAAGCACTGTTTTTGATGTTGTCTATTTTCACATCGGGATCAGCTGCCCATTTGATACAATGTATGGCTTAAAGGCAGGAGATATTTTATACAGCTATGATGCATTGCATAAAGCTGGTCTAGTTGATACCAACTTGTGCAAAATGGATACATTTAGGTGGCTTGTTCAAAATACAGACATCTGCCAACAAATTTTCACACTGTTTAATTGGGAAGCCAACTACGAAGAGCTTGTGGCAGCTACAGCATTGTGGAAACTGCAGATGAAAAGCTTAGTTGGTTTCTCTGAAACCAGATTTGCAAACAGCAGAAGACAAGTTTATATCAACATTCACCATGAATTTCCTGCCATCATGACATGCCTAGAGAATCAAATTTTGCAAGCAGTGAGGAAAAGAGAAGGAGAAGAACATTTTGATGATGTTTAACAGATGCTAAAGGTAAAGCCGAGTATTGCTAGAAACTTGATATGTTCTTCAATTGCTTGAATGTGAGAAATACTCAGGAACACATCAAAACAAGAAAACCTTTCCTAGAACCATACAAGAATCCTGATGATAGTAGATTTGACTGGTTTGAGTTTGAATTCTTGAAATATTTGGAGGACTGGCAAAAATCAGTTGAAGAAAGGAAGGGAAAGTTTTCAAAGGCAGAGAAGCAGACAATGCTTGTATCTCTGCAAACATACCAGGGTCTTCACATCACATGCTATTCTTTCATAGAGCTAAGCAAGTTTTTGCTAAATAATGGTGTGGAGTATGTTCTGTCTAATCGGTTCTGCCAAGACGATTTGGAGAATTACTTCGGAAGACAACGAGCGATTGGTTACAGAAGGGATAACCCAAATGTGTTCAATACGGGGTACAACGACAACATCATAAAATCGCAGATTACAGTTGTGCCAATTGCCGGAAATGTAAAGATGGACAATGCTTCCCAATGGAATAACATTTCTGAAGAACCATTGCCAAAGAGATCAAAAACTTGAAAAGGACAGATTATAAAGTGAACAAACAGAGACAAGAAGCAGCTCATAAACAGGATAAACTAAATGGACACGTGCAAGATTACATACTACTACAAATAACCATAGAATCCCTCTAATGAGTCAAGAAGTTTTAGTCACTGGAGTTTTTGCTGAACTTGTTTGCTTCATTTCTGTTCGCAATGATCGCTTTTTTGACAATGATTTTTTTCTTTTGTGCTTCTCCTTTATATCCTTTGCAAAAGAATGTGATCTGACTCTAATGAATAAGTGAATCAAGCTTTCAAATACATTAGTTGCTACTTCTTTATCAATCTCAATGTCTGCTTTGGCAATGATACATGACATGCAATGATTTCAATGCTGTATCCTTCAAACATGTTTTAACCAAATCACTTGCATCAATATGTTGCAAAGAATCGTGCAACCTCTTACAAAAATGAATCTCCACCTGTTTGAAAATATTCACAGCATGTTCGTTGACCTTCCAAAGCCCTCCTCTGTCCTTCATGTCAGTCAATTCTTGTGGTTCATCAGTTTTAGCACCTTTTAAAATGCACAAAGTTTGCATTCCAAAGTCTGTTTTTGATTTGGAGCTGCCTCTAACTTTATAAAATATTTTCCGAAAGCAATAACCAGACAAGCATTGCAGTGCATCTATTTCCCTTTTACTGAATATCTTTTCATCATTGCAAACTGCATCAGCAGAACTTTGGCCAATTTTGGACTTTCCACTGAGATGAGCTAAACAAATGTTTGCTAACTCTGTCAGCAACAAATTTGTTTCAACATTGTTTAACCCTGTTAAGCACAACTCTGTGCTTGGTAAAAGCAGCTGATAAAAATTTATTTAAGTTCTTTTCTGCATTGCGATTAAATTGGTTGAAAATTGGTGAAAAAACTTTGTTGAGCTCAATGCATTCTTCCAAAGAGATATCAAATCTGTTGTAAATGCTTCGTAGATCATCTGGAAAACACTCATTAATGGCAAGTTTTTGAACAGCTCTCCTGATTGCACTTCAAAGTTCCAGCGGATGAATCTTGGGTTTCTCTGGACATGGATTGTGTTGTCCAGGGGCAGGATGTTTTGTGTTCATGTGCCGAGTCAAACCTCTCTTCATCTTGTATTTCTTTTCGCACTGCAAACAGTTGAACTTATCTGCTTCATCTGCAATCTAAAAATCAAAGGGATAAAATAGCTCTAGCTTGCTTCATATAGTCCCAATAGATATTTTAAAGGAAGGATTGTGAAACAACTGCGTAAAAATGCAAAATTCAGAATAAGTTTAGGCCATGACATCAGGCAAGCAGCTATGACACTGCTTCGAGAATAACCTCTAAAAATTATGAGTTAGCTCTGTTTCAATGTCTGCTATTTGTTCGATAAGGCCAGTATCTTCTTCCAAAATATCTTCATCGAAGAAATCCCAAAAAGTCTCGGGATCAGCACCGCTCAAAAACCCACCATCATCCATTTCCTCACAGTGACAAACAGTTCAAGATCTTCGACATGCACTCAAGGGTTGCTGTTGTTGTTCGCGCAACATCGAGTACGCAAAAACAATAGCGCTATTGTTCGCTGCCCGACTAGTGAATTCTTGTGACTATGCTGTCAGAAAATGGGCCAATCGTGCACATTGCCAAACAGTTTTGAAACTTGGCATGGCAATAGATGTGTATGTTAGTAGCCGAAAATCGATGAAACGCAAATTCAGGGAGTGCGTTGGACCAAGCTACCGCCCTTGCATGTGATGATGTCATCACTCCCAGGCTGCTACAAAATGATATCGGCCAAACTTAAATATTTTGTGCCAATAGATAGCAAATGTCATTGAAAACAACTTTTATAAGAAAAGTGCGGTTCAAAAATACATGGTATTTTTGTTATTGAGTCAAATAGCGAGAGGATTCCGGATTTCAAAGGATTTAGGACACTATCTTGAATCCCTGAACTCTTTCCTGTCACAAGCTATGACGAGGAAGGAAAACAGAAGGAATAAACACTCGAATGCCTCACACGTGAACTTTGGTTAAACAATTTCTAACCACTATTTAATTCCTCAGACCCATGGGGAAAGGTGGCAGGAAAATTGGGCATTTTGTGCATTACCCTGTTTGCCTGCCTGAATAAACCTTTTACTGTCATGAGATTGGCCAATGGAAAAACCGGTTTCCGGCCACAGGATGCAGAGTGTTCCTGCCAAACACACCTAACCCCAGGCCTAACTCTGAATCAAGACTGATGGGACCAGATCTCACCTAGGAATTCTTACCTTAAGGGTTGACAGGGAAGAGAAAGAGAAAAGAGAAGAATGAGAACCTACAAAAGAAAGGAAATAGAAGTAGAGGTCCCGTGCAGTGACAAAAGGATTAGACGATAGCGACCATGCTTGGCCATGAAGTACCGTTTAGCAAAAATTGGATTGAATGATTGAGTACCAGTGGCCATGCTTGGCCATGCAGTCCCGTGTAGCAACAACGGAATTGAACGATCGAGTACCATTGGCCATGCTTGGCCATGCAGTCCCGTGTAGCAACAACAGAATTGAACGATCGAGTACCATTGGCCATGCTTGGCCATGCAGTCCCGTGTAGCAACAACGGGATTGAACAATTGCGTACTAGCAGCCATGCTTGGCCATGCAGTCCCGTGTAGCAACAACGGGATTGAACGATTGCATACTAGCGGCCATGCAGTCCCGTGCAGTAACAAGGGAACAAATGCTTGCAGACCAGCAGCCCTGCTTGGTTATGCAGTCCCGTGAAGTGACCATGAGGTTAAGCGATTATGTAGCGGCAGTCATGCTTGGCCATGCAGTCCTGCGCAGCGACAGTGAATGAACGCTTGCGTGCCTGTGCCCATACTTGGCCATGCAGTCAAATGCAGCACTTGGCCATGCCGTCCCTACCCAAAGCAGTAGAGTGTCCCTTCCTTGAAAGCCTGGCGGAACTAACGCCTTTAGTAATCTTGCACTTAGCTTAGCCTTGGTAGGAGGGAAGCAATCACGGTGAAGAATAAAAACAAATTGGGTCTGGGCGGAGGAATAAGTGCGCTTAGCGTTCCTAGATCTGCTCTGACCTGCTGCCGTGATTGGTTTCGGAGTATGGCTTAGCAAAAACAAGAAGATTAAGGTGCTTGTACATCTGGCTTTGTCGTACAGTAGAGTGACAAGAAACTATGGAGGTATTCTTAATCTGATAAGGCCTGATGCCATGCTTGGCTTAGGGGTCCCGTGGAGAAACAATAGGACTCTTGAGGCATTCTTCACTCTGCTTGGACCTACTGCCATGCTTGACTTTAGAATATGCTAAGACCTGCTGTTATGCCTTACAATGACAACGAGGCTATTGAGAAATGCTTTAATCTGCTTAAACCTGCAGCAATGCTAGGCTTAGGAGTCCCATGCAGCAACCATGAGACATTCAAAGTGTTTTGTTCTGTTGTATCAAAGTATTATTTTAAATGTTAGTATTAATTTCAAGTCCATTGCTGCAAGTGACTTCTTTGGAATCTGATCAAGTTAATACAGCGACTTATTTTCATGTAGGATAGGTATGATTTTTTGGTCTCTAATAACTGAGAAATAATCTTAAACGATGCTTGAAAACGATACTTTATGCTGGAATGAATTAAGCAAACGTAAGCAAGAAGTTACATAAATTCATAAAACCTTTTTTTAAACCAGTCACGTGAATCAGTATCACCCAAGAACCCCTCCCTTGTGAAAATACATTTGGTATGTAGCATCTGAGAAACATCGACACACGATGCTTGAAAACGATACCTTCTGCTGAAATGAATTTTAAATCGCTTTTTCTATATTTTTTGAAATGTTTGATTGATTCTTGTAAAGCAATAAAAACATTACCCCCAGAATATTCACGTTATTACACTGAATAACTAAAAAACATGTATTTTTGAACCGCACTTTTCTTATAAAAGTTATTTCCAATGATGTTTGCTATCAATTGGCGCAGAAATATTTAAGTTTGGCCGAAATAATTTCGTAGCAGGATGGGAGTGATGACGTCATCTCATGCAGGTCTGTAACTTGGTCCAGCGCACCCCCTGAAATTGGGTCTCATCAATTTTCGGCTACCAACATGCACATCTATTGCCATGCCAAGTTTCAAAAATGTTTGGCAAAGTGCACGATTGGTGAAGCAACAGAACCCACTATAACTCTAATCTGTCCATAAAGGTTCTGTCAACTTGAACTGTAATATCACAACATTTTAACCTGTCTGCACCTAATTAAAATCCTGTCTTATGCAAAATTACTCCTGGGTAAATGCAATAATCTTTCCTTCCTTTTCTCCTATTCAACAGAAAACTCCAAAACTTCAATTTCAAATGTCCTTCATAAAAATACTCTACTCACTAAGTCTTTACTTTTTTGTGTTTGAACTCTGGCTTTTTCAAGGAACCCAAAAAATTTAGGCCTGTTTGAGTTTCATTACGTGTTTGTTTTGCTTACATTGCGTGCACAAGTGATTTAAAAATTTGTAACTGCGTTATTAGTGGAAAAATTTTAGACGAAACTGGGAGCAAAACATAATTCTTACCATGGGGATTTCTGAAGCTTATCAAAGCAAGAACTCTTCTTGAAACCAGAAAGAATATGGGCAAGGTTCCTCGTAAGATTCCATTATAAATTAGTGTCTTTAGATCTGTTTTTCCTGTGAGCGGAAAAAAATCCAAAGACAGGACAAAAGAGTCGGGATGCATGTTAAATTAAGAGAAATATTCATGGAATCAAGGACAGAAATAATATCCAACATTTTGAAGACATTTTAGGAGACATTTACAGTAAGACTTCTGAGTAAAAATATCGAGTAGTTTTGCATATTTCCTCCATTTGACATACTCAAATAATTTTAGGCCAACTGTCAGATGAACATAAACAACCAATTAAGAAAATAACTTCCACAGGACAAAAGAATCAGTGTGTGTGCAGTGAAAGGAACAATGGATGGCCGCCATCAAAACGAAAAGTTTTTTGAGCCGAAATGTTTACCAACCTATAGGTTTCAAAATGCTTAGAAAAATCTTAAAACACTGCCCGGCGAGAAATGGGATTGATTTAAAAAAGAAGCGCATCTCTAGGTGGCCCAGGGAAAAAGCCTTTCGTGTCCGACCGTTTTTAAGGCTCAATACGGGGAGCAGAGCCATGGAAACCTCATTAGCATAATAAGAATATCAGTAATAGAGGTGTAAATAGAGGCTTTAAGTCTTACTGATTTTTGCTTATTTTCTGATGAACAAGGGACTACTGCTTCTTCAGCATTACACCGGAGAACATCCAATTAGATAGAGCAGAATTAGAGATAGACAGGGAAATTACTGTAACCATCTAGCTAACTGGGTAACCCGAAAATTTTATCGTTGCTATTACTTAAATATACTATTGTGGATATTTTGGCACTTGGGACATTTTTGGTAATTGCCAGATGTCTTGTGATCTATGGCGTATGTAGTTGCCCGTCAGTAAAAATCAATGTCAAGATATTTACAATTTCAGTACACCTTATGAAAGAACGTCGAAAATGGAGCAAAATATTGTAAGGCATGCCTTGCATTTGAGCTACGGATACAAAGTTATGCAGAGTTAAAAATGTGCTCCTCCGCAGAGGCTCAAATTTTTGAGGTTTCAAATTTCAGTCTGTAGAAGGTAGCCAAGTTCTGCCGCCAACATCAGCTGCTGCATGAATTCACAGCCTCCGTGTGCGCCTTCAGACAGAACTGTGGAGACAAGACAATGCTGATAATATAATGGAGTACTTTGGTTGGAGCTTCCAACAAAGTCAGATATTGCCAGTTATGAATTACCAACCCCCTGCACCAGCATCTCTGCTCCAAATCATCCAAAGTAGTTGCTCTTCAAACTGCAGTACTCAGCTTTGCACGTGTCCCAAGCATGGTCTCGAAATTTCAGCATCCTGCGGACAGTGTAGGGGAGCAGGGTGTTCGACACCAGAACTTGACGATGAAGAAGATTAAGAAAACTAGATAACAACAGCTTAAACGCATTTTCGCAACCATTAATACCTTGCTTAAATGTAAATTTCCAATAGAACTTATCAGATATCCAAAAACAACCCACTTTTCATAGTGCTTTAATAATTTTTTTGATATTTTTTTTGGGTATAAATACACCTATATGGCAATTCTAGCTATGTTTGAAATCCCCTTTTTCTAAAAATAATGCTACCAGAAGGTATAAATAAACGTTTTTAGTTCATTTTTACTTATATCTCGTTCTCGCTATGCTAGCAAATGAGAGAAAATACCATGTTATGATGTCAGCCTCGTTTTCATGTTGTAGCAACGGTTACCTTATTAAAAATTCGATTTTGACAACCGTCAACCTAGTCGATTAAATAAGATTTTTGATATGTTGTTTCTAGTGTTATTCGCTACTGATTTGTGAAGAAAAGCTTCTGTTGCAATTATTCGGAGGTCAAACCACAAAGTTACCTGACTAGTAAGGAACACCCACTGATTTCTGAGCATAACATTACGCTATTCTTATGTAATCAGAACAACCTTTTTCCTTCTTATCTTACCGTGAACTAAATTCCCTTTTCAAACCTAGTAAGTTGGAATTGAAGGATCTTATTGACAATCATGATCTAACTAATAATTAGCTGAAACCACTTATGGAATCAAAAATAGTGATAATACTACTAAAAATAGTACTCTACCAAATCCATTTGCAGTATAACCAATATCAATAAGATTAACTTATCCGTTTTTCATCTTAATAAAGAAGCTTGAATGAACACTAGTCAGAACTGGTCAGTTTGTTAAGCAGATAAAATATTACTTTCGACTGCATTTGCTTATCTGAAGAAATAACACTAACATTAATTTTTATAAATCTCTACTAGAAAACTGTATTTCAAACTTTAACTCCTATTATAGGAAATGTAGGTGGTGTCGGAGTCTTTATAAAGAAAAGTTTAAATTTCAAAATCATTAACAATCTTGAAATAGAAAGTAAAAGTCGAACTGAAAATATATGGATTAATATATCTAAAAATAAAAAAGAAACTATATTAGGAATTATCTACAGGCATTCTATTGCAGATGTAGCAGATTTCAATGAACAATTAGAAACTGACATTCATTCAGCTCAACATCGTAAACCTGACCACTGTATTATAGTGACATTAACATCAACCTTATTAAGTACAATAAACCTGGTAGGAAACAAATTGAGTGTTACTTGGACACTATGCTATCATATGGATATTTACCATGCATTCCATGTTCTATTAAGGTAACTGATCATACTGCCTCCCAATTGACCATATGTTCATCGGAGAGCAACAAAATTATCTCAGGTAATATCTTTTCTGATTTATCTGATCATTTCGATAACTTTTTCTTGTCTTTTTATAATTTATCTGTTAACGAAAAAATAAAAATGTGGATCTTTGGGCTAAGAACATTGCCAACTTTGTACGATTTTAAGAAAAAGCTAACTGGGCCCCTTTAAACAATGAGATAAATGTTAACATGGCCTCAAACTACTTTCACAATGTTGTCCAAAAAGCAAATGATGCCTGTTTCCTGATAAAAGTTATTTCGAAAAAAAGACTAAAAGATAAACCTTAGGTTTCCTCAAACCTAAAATTGTATTCTCAAAAAGAAAATACTATATAGTATTTAAGTTGAAACTCGTTCAGTAGAGAGGAAAGAAAAATATTGTGAGTACCGAAATATTTCAGTTTCTTGCCTGAGAACTTAAAAAAGCTCCTATTACAGAGAGCTTTTTGACTTTAAAACAACTAAAATAACAAAGATGTGGTCGGTTCCTGGGGATATATTAGATGCCAAAAAGCAATCCATACAAGATTCAATAAAACAAATAAACTACAGAGGAAACACTCTAGTTGAAGATAACGATATAGCTAATGTCCTAAAGTCACTTGTCTGCAATATTGGAAGTAAAGTAGCTGCTCAAATTAGCAATGCTCACGCTAGCAAATCTATACGCACTACTGTGGTGAATACGCACAACTGTGGTGGTGTATTTGCGTATTGTGGTGGGGTTTTTTGCATACTGTGGTGGATAAGCACTACTGTGGTGGGTTATTATGCTTGTTGAAGTGTGTTATTATGCTTGTTGTGGTTGGATTTTTTGCCGACTACATTTCATGAGGGACCCTGATGAGGGACCAGGTAAAACAGAAAGAAGAATTAAAGTATCTTGCCATTAAAGTAGATGATAATAGTACTTGGAAAAAACATGTTAAGAAAATAAGAAAAGAGACTGTTAAATTCTGCTCAATCTTTGCTAAATTAAGGTACTCTAAACCATATCATTGTTTAATGACCCTCTAGGATTCTCTTGCATAAAACAGAATACTTAAAATATTGAATTTTAAAGATCGTATTACATTCAACTAACAAACTTCATAAAGAAATTAAAACACTACAACTGTAAGTTTTGTATCAACCTAAAATCTTAAAATTTTACATAAACTGCATTTTAATTCGCTTCCAGAAGTGTTTCCAAATTATTTTTTAAACAACAACAAGTTCCATACATACCTAACCAGACAAAAATGTGATTGTAAAGTCTATAGATTGAACAAGTATTGAGGTAACAGAACGATAAAAACATAGGAGCATTGCATTGGAAAAACCTCCCAGGTTATTCAAAATCGATTCCTAACCATAAGGATTTCAGTAGTCAAATAAAGCAAGTTCTCATAGCCAAATACTGATAAACATGTATTGAGATATATATGGATATACACATACACGCAATCTGACCAGTGAAAAAGAGAAATTATTAATTAATAAAAAAAGTAAAATAAAAAAAGGATTAAAAAAATATACATTTATAGTAACTATTGTTTCATTCGTATTACTGTGGGAACATTGTGCTGGTTTTTCATCTCTAGTACAAAAACTGGATGGACGCCAGGGAAAAAAAGAAGAAGAAACCTGATAAAAAGACATTTGAAGATGCGATGCAAGATATTGATTCCTGGACAAAGTCACTGGAAACAAGAAAGAAATGAAAATCTCGTACTGGCAGTAGTGACGAGCCTAGAAGTAAGAAACCCATTTTGGTGGAATTTAAAAAGGATATTCAAACTGAAAATTTTAAATGGAAGAATCTAGGAAAAGTTTATAAACAACGTAAGATCCAAGTAAATGAGGCAGCTTCTGCAGGTAAATGCAAAATTTATGTAGCTATAGTAGGTACCATGAATCGATCATTCTCTCTCCTTCAGCTGCACCACGTTAGGATTGAATATAATATCATAGAATAGAATAGAATAGGATAGAAGAGAATAAAGTAAAGTACGATAGAATAGAATAAGAAAATCGTGTTAAGTATCTTTGAAAGTCTGTGCCCAAAGGTTTGTTTTTTTTTTAGGATCTCAGATTAGAATTTTTTAGGAGATGTTTGGAAGTTGCTTTTCCTAGTAAAAATCCTCATCTGCCAGATAGTAGCCCCAGTTGCTTGTTTGATCTTAATTAATTTTAAGATTAGCAAGCTACTTCATGCCGTGGAATAGGTCACCAAGAGAAAGGTCTTACACCCATACCTACCTATTAGTCAGGTGTGTACCAGCAATTTACTTATACATCAACTTACTTATATATTTAAATTTCTTGCTTTATACATCTAAAAGATGTGCAAAATAACAATTTGAATTCACAAACTTCCTCATATGAACCAGAGCAAGAATTTTTTATTGAAAATGAAGCTGATGCCAATACATGTAAGATTTTCTCATGTATTCTTTTTCTTCAAACTGACCTATGGTAGAAATCATAGGTTCTATAAAGATTATTGCAGCAGAAGGGTTGCAGATGAATTTTATAGGGTTGTTTTACCTTACTATAGCTGAAACATTGTCAAAAAGGCTCCAGGAAGTTATTGAGGAATTGTGTGAACTGGAAACAGAATTCCCTGCAGTGAAAAAGGATAGTAACTGGGAGGCAAGAAAGCAAGCTCTGGATGAGAACTGGGCTTCATAAGACAGAGCCTTTTTCATGATCGTCTTCTGAGAAATTGTATCCCAGAAAGCGTAAACTTACCCTAAGTCTAAATCTTTATGCGTCCGAACACAAGTCACAAAGTCATGGGTGTGAAATGATAGCGCTGTGAAGGAGACAGTGAGAAAAGTGAACTGGGATTTAGACTTATACACTTGTGCAGGTCATGAATAATTAACGAGCTTTTCCCTTTGTTTTTCCTGAACAGGCGGACAGATTTCTGTCTGCCGGCATTCTCTTTGATGTTGGACAAAGACAATACAGCAGCATTGAAATAAAACAATGCGACTTAGAGGAGCAATTGCTGCATGAAAATTGCAAGGGGGTTACCGCGAAGCTGTCTCTTTGAAATACAATGAGATAACGTGCCGTGATAAGATAAAATCCTTTGTATACATTGCCTGAATAATTTAGATTTCTTTCTTTCATTGTTTAATAGTTGTTATCATAACCCCCGAACATTAGGTGAAAAAATGAGCTTCCATCAAGCTCATTAATTATTCATGACCTGCACAAATGTATAAGTCTAAATCTCTGTCTCCGTTCACTTTTCTCATTGTCTCCTTTGCAGCACTATCAATTGACTTGCATGACTCTGTTTTCGGATGAATAAAGATTTAGACTTAGGGTAAGTCTACAGAAAGCGCAGCTGTTTGTGGAATTTGCCAAACAGAGAAAGCTAGCATCTGGTGCATTTCATGTCTAAAACTTCTGTGCAGCGAATGTGATACCGAGATCCATAAAAAACTGGCATTTCATGACAGAGAATGTTGGGTTGATGGATTTTATACTTGGTTAGAAAATAGATGTAGCATTGAAGAAAACAAAAGATGTGAAGTTGGTTAGATTTTCATTACCTTTCGCTTGCAAATTGTCCATTTCAATTTTTGTTTCAAGTGAGAATATTAAATTTATATTTTATCATGATCTTCATCTTCTTTCTATCATTCAATCAAGTTAATCTTCTTAAATCTCCTTTCTTAACCTTTTCTAGTTCGACCACTCCCAGTTTTCCCTCCTTCTCCTTGTCCTGAATGTCATCAAGGTCTTCAATTTTCAACTCAATGCAAAAGCAAAATAGTTACTATCATAACAACAAAAGGTTTGCTATGCTAGAAAAAAAGAAAAAAGAAGAAAAGACCACTTAGCTTACTGCTTGCTTTCAGCTAGAGAGCTTCTTGCGGCAAAGAGTTGAATAAATACAGTAAGGCAGAAACACCCCGGCGCAAGACACAAAAGACAACTATGTTTTTTAGTTTGCTAATATTTCGCCCTGCTAAGCAGGGCTTCTTCAGAGTGTTATCGAATACAAATTTTTTTAACAGTATATACAGACAATTATTTTGAATTATGGTTGGTGAGATCTGATTGGTGGTATGTTTGATGCTTCGCAGTGGCAAGATGTGGGATGAAGATGTGCATGTTGTGGTAATGAGGATATAAATAATGTTAATAATCATAATGTTGAAATGATAATAAAATTGATAATTATAAAATATTGTTATGTTAAGGAGAAAAAAATCAATATCCTTGATTATTATAATAGTTATAAGTTTAAAAATAGTGAGGTAGTGGATAGACAGGTGGCGAAGAGGACAAGGTTAAAATTGGTTAGCGGTCAGTGGACCTGTTAAGTCCGTGAGGTGCCAGAGTGTTAGCTAGGCCAATGAAGTACTGTTCTTTGGCTCTTCTAACACTCTCTCGTTTGTTGTGTAGTTGTAGTATCGGTAAAATTTGTAAATCGTCAACTGTGTGTTCGGGTTTACAGAAGTGATCTGCAACCCCGGATTTGTCATGTCTTTTGTTGATAATGTCCCTAGGGTGCTCTTTGAGTCGGTCTCGTAGTTGTCTTCCTGTCTGTCCGATGTACTGGCAGTTATTGTCCCTGTTCTGTAGGCACCGCAGGCATTGTATTACGCAAATTATGTTAGTAGAGTTGCAGTCCAGTCGCTGTTTGATGTTAAATGTTTTATCTGTGTTAGTGAATGTAACAGTTGTTGCCCCGTCCAGTATGTGTGTACATGTGTTGCAATTGCGTTTAAAGAATAACTGCCAGTACATCGGACAGACAGGAAGACGACTACGAGACCGACTCAACGAGCACCGTAGGGACATTATCAACAAAAGACATGACAAATCCGGGGTTGCAGATCACTTCTGTAAACCCGAACACACAGTTGATGATTTACAAATTTTACCGATACTACAACTACACAACAAACGAGAGAGTGTTAGAAGAGCGAATGAACAGTACTTCATTGGCCTAGCTAACACGCTGGCACCTCAGGGACTTAACAGGACCACTGACGGCTAACGAATTTTAACCTTGCCCTATTCGCCGCCTGTCTATCCACTACCTCACTATTTTTAAACTTATAACTATTATAATAATCAAGGATATTAAATTTTTTTTTATTTTTCTTTTTCTCCTTAACATAACAATATTTTATAATTATCAATTTTATTATCATTTCAACATTATGATTATTATCATTATTTATATCCTCATTACCACAACATGCACATCTTCATCCCACACCTTGCCACTGTGAAGCATCAAACATTGCACCAATCAGATCTCACCAACCATAATTCAAAATAATTGCCTGTATATACTGTTAAAAAAAATTGTATTTGATAACACTCTGAAGAAGCCCTGCTTGGCAGGGCGAGGTATTAGCAAACTAAAAAACATAGTTGTCTTTTGTGTCTTGTGCCGCGGTGTTTCTGCCTTACTGTATTTGCTATGCTAAGTGCATTTCACTATGATTGCTTTACTTAGATGTGTTGTATTGTAGCAATTTAGCACTGTTGGGTGATTGTGCAGGGTAAGGCAAAGGTTTAGAGGATGCTATGGCAATATATTGAATTTTGGGTTTTGAATTTCAAGATAAGTTTGTTGCACAATTAGCTGTAGTGAGGAGATGAGATGTTTGTGTATTGTCAATGTTACTTCATTCTACTTAGTATTTCTGCAGATTTCCAATTTTTTGAAATATCATGGTATTGAGCTGACTTCTTGGTGTTTTGCTTATTCTGTGAGGTTGAAGAAGGCAATAGCATTTCTTAAAGCAAGATGAAATGTCAGATCACTTGGCCTACAAAATCAGCTTGAACAATCAATGATAGTATAGCTTCACTGAAGATCCTTGACATTGGGTGAAACCATGGTTTAGTTGATGTTAACTATATAGAAAAATCATGTTTTATTCAACCTTAGTCTTTTTTTTGTTGTATTTTTAACAGGGCGCTTCAAGTTTAACGAAATATATTTTCAATGCAATAATTGCTCTGGGAATATTTCTTGCAGTTCGCACTTTCTTATGATGATGTCAGGATACTGGCCACAAAGCCCTCAAAACACAGACGTTTTATTCAGCTGAACTATTATAATTTTGGTATGCACTTAGTAATAACTCTCCTGGAACATTGTTGTCTTAATTTGTAAAAACTATTGAATCAACTTATAAAGCTTCTGGTCTGGTAGTTTTTTGCTTTACATTCTTATTATTTCAACAGTATTCTGTTCTTTTGTGAATAAGCCTCGTCTTTGAGATCTTAAATATTTTAGTTTCTTTACTCTTTGTAGATGCTGTGGGGAGGTACTTATCAAGATGCTGCTGCTTTGTCGACAGGAGAGAGCATGGGGCAATTCTTCTCCTACTTAGCTAAATGTGGCATAACAAAGAAAAATATGAATGCTGCAGTTTGACTAAACTTTTGATATTTTGTAGACAACTTTTAGTGCTATTCTTAATAAGTAAATATATTGTCTATGAATGCGCCTGCGTCTCTGTTGTATCCATGTTTTCACTGTATAGGTATTGATTGCAAGCTTTCTTCTTTCAACATTGCGAGAAACAAGAGGATCCAGTTTTAGACATTCTTTAAAGATTTTTTGTAAGTCCAAAGTGGGTTCAAAAGTTTTTCTGCTGTTTCTCGCAATTTGGAAATTTGTTACCACTCAAAGACTTTCTTTTTTCAGCTCGTAGCAACACCTTAAGAGAACAAACTGGCACGAAAGAAAAATCCATAATCTTGCTCTAACATTGTCAAACCAATATTTTCCTTAAAAGTCAAGCATGACTGTTGACGTTGGTGGTGGCACTTTTGAATAAAATTTATTTGCCCTTCATCCAGATGCAGAAGAAAATGAAACAACTCAATAAGGAAAAGCAGAATTTGATGTTGGAAGCAAGAACGAATGTAACCGATGAGATGGTTAATAAATGGAAATGGGAATTAAAGAATAATGTTCTGCGTAAGATTTTTCACCTTTATTATCTACCTCTGCTTTTCGCAATTTTCCATGATGTACCGCTGGGGTATAAGCTCATAAAATCTTTTCATTGTTCTTGATCTTCACAAAGAGGTACTTCCTCTGCAATTATCAATCAGCTTGAAGAATATTTTCGCTTATCAAGAGAAATTGAAGGACCAAGAGCCCTCGCTAATTTCGCACAAACTACTGATAAAGCTGGTAGCATAGTAATCGGTAAAGTATTATGAGGATTAATGTTAGTCTTGTTCTTTTATTTATGATATTTTGCTAGAAGCTTTTTCTTTTCACTTATGTTCATAATCATTTCTGAATTCGACTACTTGATATTTGTCAGACTTGTATACTTTCAGTCATACTAATTGTTATTTAATTGAAAAGTTGCACCCTTAAAGTAGGTCAGCCTATCGGAAGAACGTACAAGAATTTCGAATATTTCGCTCAAAATCAGAAGACGGGATCGTATCAAGACACCCAACCTACTGCTTGATTCAATGTGACTGGACGCATTAATTGCTCCGAAAATATTTCTTGCAGTTCGCACTTTGTTATCATGATGTCAGGATACTGGCCAGGAAGCCCTCAAAACACAGTGACGTTTTATTCAGCTGAACTATTAAAATTTTGGGATACACTAACTCCCCTGGAACATTGTTGTCTTCATTTGTAAAAACTATTGAATCAACTTATAAAGCTTCTGGTCTGGTATGGTTTTGCTTTACATAAAAACTGCATTTCATGCTCTATTGAGTATCAAATTCATGTGCACTTTTTAGTGTTTTGCTACCTATCAAGTTTTGCTTGTAGGTTGGAGCCATCAATGCTTCTTCTTTTGGAAGAGCTTATAGAGAGTGGGCTTTCTGTCAAACAGCACTACGTGAAGAAAAAGGGAAAGACCGATTTTCGTGCCCTGTTTGTTCAAACTGTTGCCATTTTATTCATATTAATGGACATAGAAAAACATATCGATTCAAAAAAGTTCAACGGTACCATGTGGTTTAGCTGTTTCTTTTTTTCACTTTTGAAAGCCCTGTTAATTTATTTTGATTGCTGTGGAGATCCTCTTAATCGCTGTGTTTCTTGCAAAAAATGCTGTTATATCATTCTTTTCAGTGGAACAGACGAACCCTTTTACCAAAATACATTTGTCGTGAATGATGACCATGTACATGATGTACATATGCACATGAAAAAAAAATATATGAAAAAATGGGTAGCCAGGTAAATCAAGAATGCAAGACATTTACTAGATTAGCTGCAATTTTTAACAAGAAATACCGTTTTGTCTGAAGATCTTCAGAGTACGAGTGTCAGAAACTGACCGAAACAATTACAACTGAAAGCCAAAAGTACAAAGATGTTGGTAGAAATATGAAATTCCACAAGTAACTTTTTAGGTTGTTGCATTTTGATCCACATCTGAGTATACACTTCTTTTCTTCAATTCTTTATGGTGCCTCTAATGCTCGTCAGACAAAGCTGTTTTAGTTCTTTGTGAAGCTGAATTTGTCGATTTTGAAAACGCCAATACATATACGACTTAGAGACAATACCACATTTATCGATCTTTTTGTACTTTCAAGGACGACGCGGATGACAAATTATGTGGAGGATCTTATTGGCAGGCAGCGAGATCTCACTCAAAAGAGTTTCTCCTCACTGGATGAAACAGGATTAGTTGTAGCAGGCTGTCGTCACTTTATTGCATTGAATGCAGTGAACATGTTTGCAGGAGAACAATATGGTAAAACGTTGTACTTGCATAATTTGCTCTTTAATACCAACCGCATGGAATTCTTATGGCTTGATATCATGTGCAATAACTGGCCATGGTTACAATGAGTAGCTGAAAAACATCCCGAGGTTTCCCCTCTCCTTGGAACAAAAAAGGCCCTGTTTATTCAGAGTTCATTCTCTTGATTGTCAGGTAGTTTTCTCTGCACAGTTGCTTCTTTCTGGATGAGAATGATTCCATTTCTAGTGCTAAACCTTTAGCTGCCTTATTTCATACTGCAAGTGAAGAATACTAGCTCTTACGATATTACCTTATTTTAATGTCTTGCTGCTATCATTTTATAGTTGCTTTTGCTGTCTTCTTGTTGGTTAAATTCGATTACTTTTCTTCTTAGTTTGATGAGTTATATTGCTTTGACTATGTCTTATAAGCAATTGAATTGTTGTTATTCTCATTATTTCAACAGTATTCTGTTCTTTTGTGAATAAGCCTCGTCTTTGAGATCTTAAATATTTTAGTTTCTTTACTCTTTGTAGATGCTGTGGGGAGGTAAGTATCAAGATGCTGCTGCTTTGTCGACAGGAGAGAGCATGGGGCAATTCTTCTCCTACTTAGCTAAATGTGGCATAACAAAGAAAAATATGAATGCTGCAGGTTGACTAAACTTTTGCTATCTTGTAGACAACTTTTAGTGCTATTCTTAAGAAGTAAATATATTGTCTATGAATGTGCCTGCCTCTCTGTTGTATCCATGTTTTCACTGTATAGCTATTGATTGCAGGCTTTCTTCTTTCAAAATTGCGAGAAACAAGAGGATCCAGTTTTAGACATTCTTTAAAGCTTTTTTGTATGTCCAAGTGGGTTCAAAAGTTTTTCTGCTGTTTCTCGTAATTTGTAAATTTGGTCGGAAGACGGAATCGTATCAAGACACCCATCCTACTGCTTGATTCAATGTGACTGGACGCAATGTGTACTGACAATGCTCTTCAGGACAAGAGGAATTGTGTGACATGATCTCTAAACACCGAAAAGATGTTGTTGCCAAGGAAAAGAAAAATTCAGGCAGTTGGAAAAGAAGCTCCAATCTGAAGGTTATAATCGTGAGGAACTTTTACGTGATAGAAAAAAGTATATCCTTGATCACAATTTGGAACTCCTTCAGACTAGGATAGTTCATCTTTACATCAACATCAACCAACAAAACTGTGAAATTTGAAGAAAAAGATCGTTGAAAAATGTGTACTCTTAGAGCTCTGTAAGGAAAAACTTGTCCTTTGCGCCGAGGAAATGCGTACATTTTGCTCCTTCTACAAAGACAAAGTTCACTCCCTCAAAAAGCAAGTTGAAGATCTGAAAGAAAAAACGAGAGGTTTCTGAGAATTGTTGTTTTCTATGTAAAAATCGCACCAATAACACGTTTTATTGAATTCTAGCGTATTACTCCACAACATAGAACTCAAAATCACAGCGCAGACAAATGTGCTTAATTGAGTGAATATTGTATACCATTTTATATATATTAATAATTCTTGACCGAGTCTCAATATACCATATTATATATTTATTTTTCTTCATTCCCTTGGTTTTTTTAAATTAGATACAAATACTGCAGAAAGGGATGATGTCATTGATGCCATTGGAGTCAAAGCTTTAACCAATCAAGTATTGTTATCTTCTAGTGTTCTTTCATTAACTCTTCCTTTGCATTTACACTTATTGTGATGTATTTCTGTAACATCTTATTTATGTAGCAAGTAATACAAAGTTTCTGTATTCTTTATTGCTGAAAATAAAAAAAAAATCAGTATTGTTAATGTGATTATGACACAGAACACAAGTGTATAAGAATTTAAATCCATCTTTAATACATTTGTCCCATTTCACCCTCCAGATCCATAGTTAGGTCATGTTAAGCTGGACTAGCGAGCAAAGCGAGCGAAATTTGGGGGTCTGGGTATTAGCCACCAGAAAAAAATTTTGAGACCACGCCCTCTAGAATGCCGGGAAACGCCCTTTATTGTGCCGGGAAACGCCCTATTTTGGGAAAAATTAAAGAATATCCTCGTTTTGGCAGAGTTGAAACAGTTAATGAGGAGGAAAGAACTTAATAAGAGCATAATTATAAACTCAAGAACCCAGGGTAAAACTCAAGACACAACATTGAGAGCTTTGAAAATTTTAGAAAATTTTGGTTAAAAACTGGTCCCATGTTTTTTGCTTAACTTGTTATTATATGTCTTCTTGTTGTTTGTCTTGGAATTTTACCTGGTTAGAGTAAAATTCGTTTCAGACTGAATCTTGCTCCCACTGTATGCACCGACAACGCTTCCTAGTGGTAGCCTAGTTGCCAGGGGTGCACATTAGTGGGATGTGGGTGTGACACCCCCCCCCCAATGTTTTGTCAGTCGGTCCAGAAATTTTACCTTATTGGCAACGTCAGTCTAAAAATTTGATGAGTAGTTAGTCCAAAACTTGTACAAATTTGAAAAGTTTGGACCAGGAAAGTTCTCAGAAATCTTCGAGTCTTTCTGTAAAGTTACGAGTGAAGAACAAGTGAAGAATGAAGTTTTAGACGAAAATGATGAACATAAATCACTATGGGAATGCGTAGCGCACTTTCGGGAAAAGTCATTGCAATTGGACATCTAAAGAGGTCCAGACAGTTCCCAAAATCTTAGTCTGTCCCATCTACGTTTACGTCCCCAAAAATTATTCTAGATGTGCGCCCCTGCTCGTTGCTCAAGAAAAGACGCACATTTTTGCATTTTGATGATAATTCTTATTGAGTTAACTTAGAGATCGCTAATGTAGACAACACGAACATGTTCAGTGCAGTACCAACTCTGTTCCTTTCAAAGTTCACAAAATACCGAATATTGCGCTGTGAAATTTCGATACCGCAATACCGCCAGGTTTTTCCTTCAATACCGAAATACCGCGCATTTTTTACTCCTGATACCGCAATACCGCAAACCCCAAAGTACCCCTTCTTTAGTAGTAAGTATTGTGTGAATTCAAATAAGTAAGGCCCTATCTACACGAGAATCTGCCCAGCCCAGCAGGTTACATTTGCCGAATGTCTAATTCCTTTGAATCTGCCCAATATATAAGGACATTTTTCCTCAGTATGCCACAGCGTATTTCACCTGGTATTTTACAAGATGACATGTTATCTGTCAGCAATGGTATGATGATCTAAATAAAAGGTGGCTGGTTGACCGTAATTTTTTATTACATTCTGTACTCTGAAGTCGACGCGTTTAAAAATGGCTGGATTCCGAAGATTTGTAAATGAAAATTTTACTAAGAACTGTGATGTTTATGATGATTCTCAAGACCCAGACGGATACCCAAGAGCTTCCACTACACCACTTGAGTATACGGAATATACGCAACAAAATAGTAATCAACAGCAAGTTTGCTTTCCGACCCCTAGAGTTTTCCCCCCACCCTTTAGTGTGATGCAAAGTTCAGTTGCAAATACATTTTCACAGTCATTTCTTTAAATAAATTACCAGCATCGTCCCTACAATCAGCCTAGCCAAGAACCCACAACGAGACCCATGATGATAGAAGGCGCAAGTCAAAAAAAGAACATGGAAAACAATATAAGAACAAGATGGACATAGATTGAAACCAACGCACTAGTGAACACGTGGAAAGAATGTTTTGTTGAACTTGAGAGCCATAAAAATCCAGCTGCTTGGAAAAGAATAGTTGATGCTGTCAATGAGAAAGGCACAGGAAAGACGGTAGATCAGGTGAAGAAGAAACTGAAATAGTTGAAAGATAATTACAAAGAGGCCAAGGATAACAAAAGAAGAAGTGGCGCTGCGAGAAATTTGCCGAAATACTACAACCTGTTTGATGAACTTCTCGGAAAAAGGAGTTTGGTTAGACTGAACGAAGAACAAGAAATTGGCGAAGGCTTTCAGCAGCAAGATCCACTGCAAGGCAAAATCGGAGAGGCTGTCTGTGTCCCCCTGCTCCTCCGCAACCGAAAAAACGAAGAAGAAAAAGCCATCTAAGTCTTCTGCATCAGCCCAAATGGTGGAATTCTTAAACGACATCCATAAGCAACAACAAGACAGCATGAATCAGTTCCTCGACAGAATGAAAGAGATCGAGGAAAGCAGCAGAAGGTATACAGCAAATACACTTCTTAGTGTGGCAATGTTATTTGCAGAAAGAGAGAATAATGAGAGGAGAAGAGATGATGATTCTTTTAATAGTGACACTTTTTAATTTTGCTAGGACAATCATAAAATCTTCCAGGGGCGAAGGAACTGGGGTCAAAAAGGGCACGTGCTTCCTTCCCTTTTTCAAAACTTGTGTCTCGTGCCCCTTTTAATTAAAAGAAAATGCTAATAAATAAGAAACTTCTCTTAGTTATTGATTGTTTTAATTACAAAAAAAAATTGTACCCTTTTTGTTGTGCCCTACCATTTGTAACATGTTCCCACGCCCCTGATATCATCATTATTATTTTTCATTTTGTTCTTTCTACAGCTTTATCATTAATTAATCATGAATGCCTTGCATATCAGTTAAGTCAATGTGCTTGTTTGCTGATTTAAAATCAATGTGACCATTACATAGAATTACAATCAAGCTTGATATATTTCTAAAAATGTTTCAATCGATAGATTCATTCTGCAACTGTTCATCAATGTAGCTAACAAACATTTCACAAATCCTATCAGCAGACCGATTTGTTTTCTTGAGGCTGATTGTTGAATAACATATGGCTCAATTACATCATCTATTGGCTCTTTTAACTGTTGGCAGATGTTATGCAACACAATGCAAGCAATTGCAACATTGGAAGCATAGGATGGCTCTAATTCCAAATTTTCCAAAAGAATTCTCCACTGGCCCTTCAAGACACCAAATGCTCTTCAATAGACACTCTTGCTTGAGAAAGAACTAGGTTGAAAGGTTTTTGTCGTGGTTGCATATATTTTTCGTAAGGAAATGGCTTTATGAGCCAGTCTGCCTGAGGGTACGCTGCATCACCAACCAAGAATGGTTTAATGGGCGTTTCATTATTGAAATAAAAAATTGGTTCGGTTAAAATTTGCTTGTTTACGGCCTCTCTAAATACCCATGTATTAGGTAAAATTCTTGAATCATGCACAGAACCTGGAAAACCTGCAGACATACTTAAAAACTTAAAAAGTTCTTTCACAATCTGCTGCTGTTTGGGGCCAACAAATAAACATGTCCCTTAGGTGAACCAGTGCACCGACGAAGTCCTTTGTTATGCGACAGATGATTGAGTGAGAAATACAAGAAGATTGACCAATGGATCTTGAAGACCCGCCATTTGCAAGCCACCAAACAGCAACAGCAACCCTTTTTGGTAATGGAATTGTGACACGCATATTTGTTTGTTTTTTGGTCAAAAAGGGTTAAACACGATCGCATATAAAATCAAATGTTTCACGGCTCATACGATAGTGAGCATGCCAATAATTTGGATCCAAGTCCTTACTTGTGTTCAGATCAGCCGATTAATATGTTTTAAATTCATTTTCTTGCCGATGATAAACCCAAGCCCATCTGTCCTGGTATAAATTAACAAAATAATTTATTGCTGCTAGTTGCATTTGGAGACTTCGTGTTGCCAATACATTATATCCAAAATAAATCATTCTACGTATTTTGCTCTGTCTGTCCTGCTCCAAGAGATACGCAATAATAAGGAACAATACAATTAATTCTTTTTCAGACATTTTGTACTAAAAATGGCTTGTGTATCAATTACATGTACAGTAAACGTAAATGGAACATGAATGGTTTTAAGTGCTCCTTAGGTGGTTTGTAAATCACTGTGTTAAAGCATGTCGATGACAACTTGGGCATGTTGGAGATCCTCTGGACTGTCTCCTCTTTTCCTTAGCTGTCATCGGCGGTTTCTTTCATGTGCGCCCAGAATCTTCGCTTGTGAAAAACATTGAAAGTAACCATCCACATGGTAAAAATTGCCAACACTACTTGATAATTGGTTTAATCCGCTCAGGAATGCAATAGGGCAGATTTTGGGCTCTCGTGTACATAGGGCCTAAAATTCCTCTCCATTTAATAAATTAAATCGTTTTGCAAGAGTTCATTGAGCACAGAGTTGTGTAATTGAGTCAAATTGAGTGACCATTTTTTGCAGGTCAGAATTCAATATGTTGTTTGCACCCTTGGCTTCAATAACATCATAACGATTTTATATCATTATGATCTTATTGAGACCAGGTTTTCCCTACAATTATTGCGCCAATGTGAGCATTTATAGTTGCAAATTACCAAGGTAATCGTCAAATCATCTTGGAGGCATCATGGAGTTGTGATCACAAAATCCTGAAAATACGAATCAAACTTTCACGACTTCCATACAATTATTACTATCATTACATACTGCATATACATTACATTGCCAATGGTCTATGGGTCCTTTACAATACGGTTATGTCACTAGACGTAGGAGATACACTGAAGATTAAGGAATGTAATCCAGCTCCAAAAGTTATTGGTACTCTTTTGGGACAATGAATTTCATTGACCACTGCCCATAAAAATGTACTTGGATAATTGCAGCACAAAGGCAATAATCCATTTGACGGCAGTAATTCTTGTATCAAGTATGACAAACTACAAAACGTTCCATGTAATTATAGCTAAAGTAAACTGTTAAAGCTACGAAGGAAGCATTGATTATAAAATAACTGCGTTATGAAGGAACTAGAACGGACGAATGTGTTTAAAGATCAGGTAAAAAAAATCACTGGACAATTGAGGGAAGAGCACTTGCATGATAAATGTCAGGCTCAGACATAGGTTCAGCTACAGCTTCATTCTCTTGTGTCTTTCGAGAATATTTACAATCTTCATCTGAAAAATACTCGCATAAGATGTCTTATATAGTGCTTCAACAATCTGAATATACTTTAATTTCATTAGTTGCACAATTTACTTTACGAAAAAACATTGGAATAATCTCTCACTCTGCAAAAAAGGCTCAAAAGCTCAACTAGTGGTAAGCTTAAGAATTTAGCCTTTCGAACTCTAGTTGATCAAATTTGAACAGAACTCTGATGAAGGAGAGTAAACTAGCGCATACAAAAATAGACTTTCTCGAAATTGCAACCAGACAGCAAAGCATCAATGATAATTAGCATTTAAGAGTGTGCAATATTACCTTCCATAAATCTCTTCATTGCAGTGGTAAATTTGTCTTTTATCACATTCAGAAGCTTGTCTCCTTTACCGTGTGTTGCATATGAATGAGAGAATACTTGTTTCCTTTTATTATTTCCCTCAACCTCGTGAAACAGAAAAGTTGTCCAACCTTTTTTGTAGATAGCTGATCCATCTAAGATGAAGACAAATTACATTATTTGTTCGGTACAACATTATATTTAATGCATACAAATATACAAATACCGTCTACAATCAATTAAAAACCCTTAGCAGTTCTGTAAATGATCTCTGAAACTTCAGATATTTCAGAAACGGCAGACGTATTCATCATTCTGCAATGAGATTGTTTTTGGGTTCAGGCAATAAAATTTTAAATCATTGGTATCAAGGAATTATTCAGATTTAATCAGAGATTTCCTAAAGAGGCTAAAACATTGTTTCCCTTGTTATATTTACTCGCTAAAACATACTATTTTGCAAATGTTTTACTTTATCTGGGAAAGGTTTGTCACATGATCTGCATTTTTAGCACATAGACCATTGCCAATATCACGGCTGCTACACAACCTCAAACCATCTGTCTAAAGATAATTATTTATTATATTGCAAGAACTAGACCTATTCTAAGTGATTATACTTATACTCAACATAATAAGGTGTTGCATGATACAACAAACTCTCCATTGCATAGAATAAGAATATACCTTTTAACCCGAGGGAGTCCTAAATCTGAAATAATAAAAGACCAATGACATAAAAGTAAATAACTGCAAAATCACAGTCAGAAATCACACTCAATAGTGGCAAATTTTCAGCTATCAGTCTAATTCTGTAAAATATCAAGATGCCAAGTTTAATACAAAATGGCTCCACGCGCCCTTCTGCAAGCATTTGCTTTGCAAAAACTGCAATGGTTGGAGCTAACCAATAACTCCATGGTAGCAGTTTGTCAAACCACAATAACATCAAGGATTGTTGACTTACACAACAGTACCAATAGTTTTGTTGATAGATTATTTGCTGGACACAGGACTTTAACCAAAATTTGGTCTTCAAAAGGGTGAATGTTACTGTAAAGGTTTAGGGATATTGTTAGTGTCAGGATTTCAGTTTTTACATTTCAGAGTTGTAGTGTTTGGTGTGTGTCTCTGTGCTGAACACCTGCAAAACTCAAATCAGGCATTGGGTATATAAGGAAATGAATTTGGGTCCACATTTTTTTCTAAGATTTTGGTGCAGTGTTATCTTCTTTCAATGCTCAATTCTATATACTTTTTCATTCTGATTTTCAGTTTGGCACTTGAGTCTGAGAACTATTTATGCTTTATGCTTACATCCCAGGGGGTTACATGTATTATGGATGGACGGGGATGTGCCACCCAGATTTTGCAAACCCACCTAATTTTAATGTAGACCTACACAGAAACAGACCCTATATTATGACTAAAAAATAAGTGAAATACTGTTAAATCTCGCACCACATAGGCGAACAGCGCATGATATACACCCGTCAGCAGCAGAACAAAATAAATTAGTCGGTGAAGGTAAGAACATGAACAAGATGGATAAGAAAGCATTTAGAATATATACCGAAGAAGAAGATATCAAAGACAGGGCAAGAATCACACAACAGGCCACAAGCAGGGGATGAAGTATTATGTCACTATCGATGTAGAATTTAAGAAGTATGGTGATAAGCCTATGGTTACAGAACCACCACCCACATTCAGAACCAACGTACAGGCGTTGTTAAGGTCAGGGTATGACTATGTTGAAGATCAGGTAGTTGAAGCTATCAACACACTATGACATAAGGTTGATGAATTCTTGGAGAATGGAAGCGGTTGGATATTTACAAAGTCTACCAAACTGCAAGTGAAGATGTTTGATTATGAAGCAATTCGTGGTGGAAGGTATTTGCAACTACCTACATACATCAAAAACAAGCAAGCCGTTCTCAATATACAGAACAGAGACAATAAATGCTTCATCTGGGCAATTCTATCCCCTCTACATCCACAATCGCAGAATCCAGAGAGAGCCGCACCATATAGACGATACTTGGATGAACTTAACTGTGAAGGATTGACATATCCAGTAAATGCATCCGACAAAAAGATGACTGATACATTTGAAATAAAAAACAACATTTCAATCAACATCTATATGGATGAATATGGTTCAATTGTAGCAGTAAGGAAAACTGAAGATAAACGTGAAAAACATGTACATTTGCGATTAGTATTCAATGACGATGGTGAGAGTCACTATTGCTGGATAAAGAACTTTAGCTGTCCTTTAGCAGGTCGAGATGGTTACATACAGTATATCACGGAAAACGTTTTATCTGTCCTCTATGCTGTTCGGGGTGAATAACTCAAGAAAATTTGGAAAAGCATAAAAAGCTATGTCAGACCCTTCAAGCTGTTGAATATCCTCAAGATACAGAATTAAAGTTTGAACATTTCAAGCATCAGAGATGGCTACCATTTATCATCTATGCAGATACTGAATCCATACTGGAAGCTCAAACAGAAGAGCTGCTTATCAAGAACATAAGCGGATCAGTTATTGTATTTATGTTAAATGCATCGATGATAGATGGCAACAACCGTTGGAATGCTATACTGGTGAAGACTGCATGGAGGTGTTGATGAATCGACTAGATTAATTGAATGAGGAAATCCGAGCAGTGTTCAAGAAAACCATGTTGATGATTAGATTAACACCCGAAGAAAACGCAAGACATGATATGGCTACACATTGCTATTGCTGCAAGCAGTTATTTGATGACAAGGATAGAAAGAAAGTCAAAGATCATTGCCACATTACTGGGAAATACAGAGGAACGGCTTGTAAGTATTGCAACTTTAATCACCTGAATATAATAGCAAACACTCACACGATCCTGATCGTCTTCCACAATCTAAAAGAGTATGACATGCATCATGTCCTGAAGAATTTGAAAGGCAGAAATACAGAGATCATTGTCAATTCGAAAGAAAAGATCATGACTGCACAGATTGGTGCTCATACTGACGTGAATGAAGATGGTAAGGAAAGAAATATTCGTGGAATCAAATACATCGACTTCTTTGCATTTCTAAGTAAAAGTTTAGCAACACTTGCCAGAAACCTACCGAAAGAACAATTCGCCTCTGTGAAAGGCTACCTACATCATGAGATTACTCAACAACAGTATCCTGATATACCGAGACATGAACAGGAAAGAGGTGCAGAATTGAAAAGAGAACGCCAAGGAATGTTTGAACCTGGTGTGATATGTAAAAACCCGCTAAAAGATGAACATGTCCTAGATTTTAGAAATTGGAAAATACCATCAAAGAGAGATTTGACAGATGCTGAAGCTGAAGAAGTTGAGAAAGCATTTGAGTTGCTGACAAGAAAAGGTGTTTATCCTTACGATTGGGTGGATAGTGCAGCGAAAATGGAAGAAACATCTCTACCACCGAAAGAAGCATTTTACAACAAACTCAATGATTCTAACATCAGTGATGAAGATTATGAACATGCTCAACAGGTTTGGCAATTCTTCAACTGTCAGACTTTTCAAGATTATCATGAACTGTACTTGAAAACCGATGTGTTGCTGTTGACTAATATATTCGAATCGTTCAGAGCACAAAGTCAGGAATTCTACGGACTCGATCCTGCACATTATCTAACTGCTCCTTCGCTGGCCTGGGATGCAATGCTGAAGATGACTGGTGTGAAGCTGGAATTGTTATCCGAAGAAAAGAAGGACATTCTACTTATGATTGAAGATGGCATTCGTGGTGGTGTCTCGATAGCAGTGAAACGGCATGCCAAATCAACAGAAAACAACACGCTGATGTACCTGGATGCAAACAATCTCTATGGATGGGCAATGTCGCAACCAATGCTGTTTGGTGGTTTCAAACAGTTTACATAAGAAGAAATCAGAAATACAGACATCCACGCTTTACTGAAAAGATCGAATGAAGATGTTGGTTATATTCTCAAAGTCGATTTGGAATATCCAGCCGAGTTACACGATCATCATGCAGATCTACCATTGGCGCCGCAAAGATTGCAAGTTCAAGAAGACATGCTATGAGAACATCAAAAGAACGCTCCCGAAGAACTTTTCAATTGAAAAAAGTTTAAATCAACACCAAAGCTAATACCAAATCTATTCAACAAGAAGAATACCTCATGCATGAAAGAAATTTGAAGCAGTGTTTGGAATTGGGTTTGAAGCTGACAAAAGTTCATGAAATCATTTAATTCAAGCAAAGTCTATGGTTGAAAGAATACATTGATTTTAATACCCAGAAGAGAACACATGCAAGAAAGGACTTTGAAAAAGATCTGTTCAAGTTGATGAACAATTCCGTGTTCGGGAAGACTATGGAAAACTTAAGAAATCATCGTAACTTTAAAATCTGTACTGATGGAATAATCTTGAGAAAGAGCATCAAATATGATAAAGAACATCAAAATTACTCTACAAGAAACAAGAAAGTTATGGGGAAAATGAAAGACGAGCTTGGTGGTGTGGTAATGAAAGAATTTGTTGGATTGAGATCAAAGATGTATAGCTGTCAAATCGATGATGGAATACAATCAAAAGAGCAAAAGGAATAAAAAAGTATGTTGTGAAGAAGCAAATGAAACATGAAGATTATGTGAAATGTTTGATGGAAATGAGAGTTGATGCGCACACTCAACGCAACATTGAATCAGACTGTCACACCATATACACTACGCAAAAAAAAGACATCGCTGAATCCCTCTGACGATAAAAGATACATTCTTGACGATGGATTTAACACGCTGCCATATGGGCATTATTCGCTAGAAAGAAGCTGTGAAAAGAAAACATTCATTGAACATTTAACTGTTTTAACAAATTGTTTTAACATTATTCTAAACTAAACTGTTGTAACAATATTCTAAACTGATTTAACAAACTGTTTAACAAACTGTTTTAACACACTGTTTTAACATTATTTTAATATATATCTTTGTTTAACATAGTTGTACACAAATAAATCGTTATCTAACTTGTTCTGAATGTTGAAATATTTATTACCCATTGAGTTCATTGAAACGTTTTTTGTTCTATTAATTAGAAAGAATATACAATGTTGTCCACATGTAGCAGTCTCATAGGTTTGAACTTGAACCTTATTATAAGCGAGCTTGAAGGGACTAATTAAGTCTAGAAATTCATTAGACATAGGAGGTTCACCAAACGAATCATAGAAATCCAATCGACCATCATCAGCAATATAGACAGCTACCCAGTGGGTTCCTTTACCAGTAAAATTATCTTCATTGAAAATAAATCAACAAGGTAGAGAATGAATGTCTATGTTTTTGATTCCATCTTTCCCGAATACACCTTTGAAATGAAGTAGCTTTTCACGTTTTGCAAGTAAGTTATTAATCATTATATCATCCACAATTACCAATCTCGAATGACGTTTTTATGACTATCAATTTATATGACCCTATCAAATTCACCCAAAATTACAATGTTCATCAAACTTTCAACAGCGCTTGCAAAGTTTATACTTATTCTAAGATTACCCTCTCTTTTAAGCAAATATTGCTCATTTGCACAGTTTTCTTTAGGTGTGAAATCAAACCCATAGATTGCCGATCCTTGTTTGAATCTATCATAATCAATTAGGCTAGGTGAATTATTCAAGCTGGTCACCAAGCGACTGTAGGCATCAAAGTAATCATCATAATCATAATTCAATCTTAGAGGTGGGGTAATTTCTTGATTGTCAACAGTCACTTGAATGGCAGAAACAGAAACATGTTCAAACTCAAACGGATTTCCTTCATCCGCTCCATTGAATGATGAATTATCGACCAGCGCAAAAAAAAATCTGTTTGGTATCTTTCCATTGAACACATTATCTTGAACCCAACTGGTTGTTGCGGTATTGATTAAGTAGCTTGCCCTGTGAGGTTGACAGACTGGGTAAATTGCATTAGTTTTCATCAGCGTTCTTTCAATTCCTTTCAATACATCATCTTTAAGATGTATGTGGCGAAGCACCAGTTTCACTTCGGAAATGTACAGACGTGAAGTGTTTCCAGTCTTTCTCATCAAACAAAACACATCACTGTCTGGACTCAATCGCAGCAAGTATTTGCTTTGATTGCAAATGTTGACATGAGGTTTTGTCAACACTTTAACCTTTTCACCATCATCAAATGGTGCAGATCTTGCATTTAAACCCAGATTTTTTAACGTTTCGGTTGTTGGAAAACCAACATTTTCTTTGCCAATCGTATCACTGACCCAGTTTGTCATTTTCAAATAGTTTTTAGCTCTGGTTTCATCAAACGTTAGAATTGTTTCCAAGTAAGATTGATAGGCATACATTCCATTTGCTTCTGTTACGGGAGTGTCATTCAAAACCAACTCTATCTGCTTCCAAATTGATTGACCAATATTATTTATTACTCCAGCAAATTCTGTGGTGGTTTAAGATAATTCTAGTAACTCCGAAGAGTTTTCTTTCCATACAATTCGTGTTTTATAATTATTTTTCAGATTTTCGATCTCAGAAGTACTTGAATTTGAAATCTCAGATTGTTGTACTAATTGCGTGGTATGAGAAGGGAAAGTTTTGGTTTTCATTTCTACAGGGCAGTAATCGGAAAGTTGACTTAGTTCCCCTACTTGTAGATCTTCAAACAGCTCAAAATTATTCGCTTTGATAATACATAATCAACAACACTATTTCCGTTACTGGTAAGACAAGTAAAAGCACAAGAGTTTTCATTATCCTATATCCCGTACTTTTGCAAAAATCAATTAACAACTGACCACTTGTATTAACAAAATCTTTATCATCATTAATTCTCGCATTTAATGGAATGTCAGGCTCATAATTGTTATCCATTGGTAAAAAATCATTGATTTCATCATTATCGATATAATCTATTGCGTCACTTGTTCTTGCATTGAAGTTGGAGTGACTCAAACGTTAACGATCTACTAGATTAAAACCAATTTGAAGTGCTAGGTGGTATGTAAAGAAAACAAATGAAATAATCTAAATCCAAGCCAAAAAATTCCTTGTTAAGTTTGCACCATACACGGAAACTGTCTGCCGACAATCTAGAAACAGATTTAGTAATGGATTTACGTATTAGCAACGACATGCCACCAAATGACCTGCCCCCACGATGAATTCTAGCACCGGATTTATGAAATTCAAGAAATTATCATACCACCCTAAGGAAAAATCTTCTCAAGGATTTCTCCAGGTTTCAGAAAAGCAGATTAAATCATTAGAATTTAGAATATCATGAAAACTATAGTCATTTGTATCCTTGATATGCTGAACTTTAGAACTTCTTAAACCATTAAAATTCCAAACACAGATCCGAAACGAAGCATTCTGATTAATTGGGATTGATTTCAAATTAACGTTTTTCTGTACAGAAATCTAGGTTTCATTAATTCCAGAAGCAAAATTCCTACCCCAAGTTAAAACTGCCCGTTAATCTATTATAATCTCCAGCACTTCCAATTTCGAAAATATGATTGCTGTTGAAATGTTTGTATTTAATGCGTCCATCGATGGTCCATACACTCTCTAGGTTTAAAGGTATTCTATTTATGTTAAGTGAGTCCAACATATGTTTTACGCCCGGTGCTAAATCTTCGAAAATCTTAATTCCCTTAGCGTCCTTTTTCTTCTTCATCACTTTCTCTTTGGACTTATGAGACCAGAATAGCTCGATGCTTACCTGGTTGTTCTTGGTGACGCCCAACAGGATGAACAATATCAGTTTCTTCGGGAGTCAAGTCCACATTTAGTTTAGTTTCGTCCACATAATAGGTTAGTTTCCAACTCAGCTGATGGGGGTCAGTGCCAACCAATACAATGGATATCTGGTCCTGAACCACCAGCTGCAGCTCCTAATCCTTTGGCCCCCTGCTTAATAGAAGATCTGATTGAAGATTTCATATAAGATAAGGACGTTTTGGTAGGAAAGGCAACGGTCACCAATGATCAAATTCAGTAGCTTGCAAATGCAACAGTTGAGCAGTGAAAATCTGCACTGTGGGGCCAATATTGTAAGCTTAGGGTCACAGGTAGTAATTTTGGGGAGGTAATTAAGACCTACCAAAGAAATAAGCAAAACCAGAAGCCCATTCTTCCTTCACTTCTCAACAACATAAGGGGAGAGTATGTGCTTGGTACCAAGGATTCTATCATCTGGGGGCAAATGCATGAAGAGGTTGCAGAAAAAAATATGAAGAAATCACTAGAAATAGTTTTAAGCCCACTGGACTTTGCTTATTTGCCTGTGGATTTTTAGGAAGCAGCCCAGACGGTATTATTCTAGAAGATAGTGCTGACAATATGAAAGGTAAGGGGGTTTTAGAAATAAAAGCTCCTTGGTCTTACAGAAATTCAACAATAAGTGAGATGGTTGCTGCAGAACTAAAAGGCAAATCTGAGAGGAGTAGTTTTTTTTGACATCAGCAAAGGAAATAAGCAAAAGTCATAACTACTGGCATTAAGTCCAAGCAGAGAAGGTAGCAGCTGATGCTGCATGGGCCCATTTTGTCATCTGGACAACAGTTGATTGTGAAATAGTTAAGGTTGTAAGGGAAACTGGTTGGAAAACTACATTTTTACCACTTTTAATAGAATTCTACTTGAATGAACTACTGCGAACTTGTTTCGTGAAAGAGGATTAAAGTGACACAGTTTTTTTTAGATAATTGATAAAATTTAAAATTAAAAATCAGTTAAATCCATTTGGTCCCAAGATATCACAAATTCATTATAATCTTGAAAAATACCAGCAATTATAAGTGTTTGTAAATTATAGCACTGCACAAAGTTGTACTATCTTATCAACAAATGGCCTTAGAGGAGCGTTTATAAAGTCCAATATTTTATAATTTAGCAACCTCTAAATTGCTCTTTCCACATGTATTTGGCATCTTGCCAACTTTCTGGAATACACAGCTTCTTCTTAAGTAAATTTCGTAAGCAGGTAAATTAAAAAAAAAAGTTCTTTTGGAGCAGATCATGGATTACAAAGCCTTTGTCAGCAAGTATCAAATCACCTGCCTGTAAGAAAAGGATAGAAGAATATTGCACTTTGGCTTTACTTTATCAAACAGTTTACTGATATCGTTAATAAGAAATTCCCACAAGAAAAAAAGCTAAGTAAATGAACATAGAATGTTCGACATATGTTTTTCTGATAAAAATTTGTCGTTTTTCTTTGGAAATTTCTTTCGTATTTATTGAATTCTGAAAAGTTTGGAAATATTATACACATTATTTCACCCAAGTATATTGGAAAATTGTCTATCGGGCATTTTCGCAAATTGGAGAAGCTCTACATAGAACGAAAAAGCTCAATCAGGTTTAAATTTCTTTATGAACTGTTAAACTGTCAATATTATCCCAAAATTCATCTTGTTTGATTTGCCGAACACAAACAGAAAATAGTCAGGGCTGTTAGTGGAAAAAATTGGTCGAATCGTGAATTTTATGATACCAGCATGAAACGTCATGAACCTACACAGTTTAATGCGCTGAAAAAGATAGTGTCTGGACCCCAACTCAAAAATGCCCCAAAAGGCTATTTTTAGGATGGGTACACGGTTCCAGCCCTTTTTGAGACTCTCACTGTAAATACCGTTCAAATTACAATATCAGCAGGAAAGTCGGTATTCCAACACAGTTTGATGCGCTGAAAATGATTGGAGGCAGGCCCCAAATAAAAAATGCATGCCCCTTTGTGCTATATTTAGAATGGGGTGCTTTGACCCAGGCCCCCAATACTGATATTGTTGTAACTTTATTGCAATCAGTGATGCTGCAATCAAACTTGGTCTAGATAGGCACTTTGATATGCTGAAAAATATAGGATGCAGACCCCAAATGAAAAATGTCCCTTTGTGGTATTTTTAGACTGGGGTAATTGGTACCAGACCTCTAGGTAAGCTACAACAGTAGTTCTAATATGAATTGCACATTCATGAAACTTGGCGAAAAAGGGGTACTGTGAGACACTATAAAGGATAGGATATGGACCCTACTGAGACATACCCTCTTGTGCTATTTTTAGACTCAGGTGATTGGTACCAGACATCTACGAAAGATATAACAGTTCTTATAAGAATTGTGATACTTGTATCAAGCTGGCGAAAAGGGATATTTTGACACGCTGAGAAAGATAGGATATAGGAAATGACTGAAAAATCCCCATTTGTACTATTTTAGTTTGAGGTGATTTTTTACCAGACGTCTGCATAAGCTGTACAGTTGTTTTGTTATAAAGTGTAGTGCAGGTATCACACCTTGCGAAAATGGAGAGTTTGGCAGGCATTGTAATACAGGCATTTTGGACAATGTTAGTGTAATATTTATAATGATAACATCCAACATAACACAAAAGTAAGTACAGTAAATGAGATCTTAGAAGGATGAGATGGAGTAGGATTTATCAAACAACCAATGGTTAGCGTTATGAGCAAGTTAGATTTCTTTTAAATTATGATTTTTATAGCTGTCAAGCGAGACAAAGTAACCCAAGACTGACTAATCCTTAGTTTCGGGTCCACTAAGGATCTTCTTCTTCAATTAGCCTGTTGAAAGACATCGATGAGTCCTTCGATCATAGCATGCATGGGAAAGTTTTTGGAACGATTGACCAGACTGTGTTTTAATAGAAGTTTGTCCTGGGGTAATTGGTACCAGACCTCTACTTAAGCTACAACAGTAGTTCTAATATGAATTGCACATTCATGAAACTTTGCGAAAAAGGGGTAGTTTGAGACGCTATAAAGGATAGGATATGGACCCTAACTGAGACATACCCCCTTGTGCTATTTTTAGACTGAGGTGATTGGTACCAGACCTCTACGAAAGATATAACAGTAGTTCTTATATGAATTGTGATACTTGTATCAAGCTGGCGAAAAGGGATATTTTGACACACTGAGAGAGATAGGATATAGAAAGCGACTGAGAAATCCCCATTTGTACTATTTTAGTTTGGGCTGATTTTTTACCAGACGTCTACATAAGCTGTACAGTTGTTTTGTTATAAAGTGTAGTGCAGGTATTTCACTTGGCAAAAAGGGAGAGTTCGGCAGGCATTGTAATACAGGCATTTTATTTGGGGTCTGCATCCTATCTTTTTCAGCTCATCAAACTATGGTGGTATACCGAGTTTCATGCTGATATCCTAATTTGAACGGTATTTACAGTAAGAGCCTTCAAAAGGGGTTGGAACGGAGTACCCTATGCTAAAAATAGCATTTTGTGGAATTTTTGAGTTGGGGTCTCGACCCTATCTTTTTCAGCACATCAAACTATGTTTGAATACCGAGTTTCATGCTGATATCGTAATTTGAATGGAATTTACGGTAAGAGGCTTCAAAAAGGGCTGGAACCTAGTACCCCATGCTTAAAATAGCACTTTAGGGCAACTTTGAGTTGAGGTCCCAACCCTATCTTTTTCAGCGCATCAAACTGTGTAGGTTCACCAAGTTTTGTGCTGGTATCACAAAATGCATGATTGTTCCTCTAACAGCCCCAAGTAAAAGATGTCACTGCAATTTGGACAAGATTGTTAAAGAGTGTGATCACCAAGCGAAATAAAGAGCTCAAAGATTTCAACAAGAAACAGCCGATTTTGTTCAATGTAGTCACTGGATTGGATTTCTACCTGTTAATGAAGCCCTGGATAAGAAAATAGAAAATGAAGTCAGTAAAGTCGTCAAGATTCATGATAAAAACATAAATAATTTAACGAAGAACAAAGTTTTGCCTTTCCTTTCAAGTCAACTGAAACTGTAACCAACCATTCATCGTTCAATTTTTCAACAGAAGTATTAGATGTCCTTAAAGATTGCTTAACCAATTCAATCTTTCCCCCTCTCATTACCACCACCATGGTCAGCAACGTCATCAATCAAACCACGTGCCAAGGTTTTCTTTCGAATTTCTGCAAGGATTGTTTTATTGGAATAAAAGAAAAGTTGATTTTTTGTCGAAATTGTAATTCACTTCCTTTCCTGGTGTTGATACTGTTGTAACAGGTTTGGCATTTGTTAGTGTTAATTCACAAGGAAGTGCATCTCTTTCAGTTGGAAGATATTGAAGTATGTCCTTTTTGGAAATGTTATTTCCAAGACCTATGGAGAGATTAAGAGTGCTATTTGTTGTTGTTGCTGTTCCTAGTATTCTCAATACTATATTATCCAGTAAGAGAGTGAAGGCTATGCTAATTGATGATCAAATACAATAGCATCCAAGAAGGAAGACCACTTTGATACTAATACATGTTCCTTTTGTTACAAGAAAAGAATGCAACAATGCATAGACGACAATATGCTTCCCTTGACTTTTATACGGAGTTGCTAGATAGTATGACGTTTCAGGTCGTTTCAGCCTTGATTCCAATTTTAAAAACCCTTTCCGGTCTTTTCCGCTCGTTTCAGGCTGTTTCAGCTGGTTTCAGGTCGTTGCAGGTCTTTTAACTTTTATAAATTACGAATCTGTAGAGCCATTACAGAGAAACAGTATCATAAAACCAACATGGAAACAGAACTTGCAAAATATTAAGGCTAAAGAAGAATAAGAATTAATAGATCAGAGAGAAAATCATCAAGAAAATCATTACCTATTTGATCATCTTTTCTCCATCATCATAATGATTATTGTTAACATCCTTTATTACCATCACAGGCACATCTTTAAACACCAATATGTATCACTTCCAAGCATCAACCTTACCACCAATCAGATTTCACCGACCATAAGGAAATATTCTGTTGTATACAATGTAATTAAATTTTTCAGTACGGCAAGGCAAAATGTGAGTAACCTTTAAAAAAACATAGTTGTCTTTTGTGTCTTGCCATGCGGTGTTCCTGCTTTGACTTTATTTATTCTACTCTTCGCAGCAAGAAGCTCTCTAGCTGAAGCACACAGTAAGCTGAGTGGTCCTTTCATGTTTTCTGTTAACAATTATTGCGCTGAATGTTTTTTCTCTCTACATTACCAGCTCCAGTTTGATTGGTTTCTTCGAATCATTTAAGATGTTAATTGAAGCAGCAAGTTCTGTTGAAGCTCAAATGATAAACTACCAGCAGTGGTGTATGAGCTGGTACTCGTTTTTGGAACTGCTTCATTTAGACTTTGCAGAAGGATTCTTTTGCAATAAATGTGGCATGTTCCCCACAGTATTATCATCCGATGCAACTGCATTAAGTTTCAGGAGGGAATACGCGTAAAGGCTTAACGTCACATCTCAAAATATGCAGAGAGGCAATATTTTAGGAAGATAAGTATCAGTTTATAAACAGTATTAAAAACTCAACTTTTTATGTTTTTTATGTTGATGTTAAATATTTATCCAGGAGGACGCAAACAACATTAATGGATGGTATGTCGTTAGTTAGTTTTAATATGCGCACGACGAAGGAACGAGCTTACTATTTGTGGTTTTCAATCGTTTTGTCTTTGGGCTTCAATTTTAGAAACGAAATTGCCTGAAATGTAATTTGAAATTGAATAACAAGTCTCAAGTCTCTTGACCTTCAAGTGAGCATTCAACTGTTCATTAATAATTTGATGTCATAATTTGAAGTTGAAGTCCAGCATTAACCATTTCTCATTCTTGCTTACCTAGTGGCCCTTCTGTGGACTTCCTTTGCTGGTGCAGATTCACTACTTAACCCAACCAAGACAACTTCAACAAACCTTTCAATTACAAGTTGGTCCTTTGAGAAATCCTCAAAACATGGGGCTCCTATAAGAATGAAACTCTTGAATGAAAATCATAAGAATGAAAATCAATTTGAATGAAAATTTTTATTAATGAAACAAAGACATGACAAAAGCTTAATAGAACAATCGCATCTGAGTAATTGACATAGGGTTCACCTTTGTTGTCTCTCATGAGGGTAAGTGCGATTGTTGCCATTTTAGTTTGCTGGAACCAGTTTACAAGCTTAAAGAAAAATACAAGTTTAGAAAAATACATTGCTTTTGTGTAAAAGGTCTGAATTCAACTGAAGATGTCATAGAATATAGAGTGCATGGGTTGAACCTTCTTCCAAGAGATATAGGGAAAACACTGAGCTTATTCTTTAAGAAATTGCACAATTACTATGGAAACGGAGACATGGTAAATTCATTAGGTCCAGTTTTTGTTTAGTCAGTGAAAATATTACTAAAACAATGTAAAACTCAAGTTTTATTTAGAGGTTGGTAAGGGGGGCGTCAGGATTACAAATCATGTGTCTGCCATTCATTCATGTTTCACACTAAAAAGATATGGCATTTTACGTTTCCTGGTTAGAAAATTAGAAAATATCACGTTTCACAAAGGCCCTTGGCCAAACTCTTTCATGTTTCTCGATGAAAAATATGGTCAATCACAATTTCTAAATTACCCTTTACAACCCTCTTTTTAGATTTCTGTCAATTTTTTTTAACCTTAACAGAAAGTATTTATGTTATGTTATGTTCATCAAAATATCTGAAAGATTAAATATTTAAGATTACATTTTAGAGTGAATATACTAATATTTCAAATTTTGATGCATTTTATAGCTCCTTGCTTTAAATGCCTGTTTGAGTTATCTCATTTTAGCATCTGCCACGATTATTCATTGACATACGCACAAAGAGCATACGGAAGGTTGAAAACGTGCAAACTTGCAAACTTCATTTCTCTAGTTATACAGGGAGCTGAAAATTGTTGAGGGTGATGGAAAATGACACGGCTATGTAAAGATGTTGCTGTGCATTAAAAACACTTACTACCCACATTGAAATGCTTTATTCTTGAAAATATCAGAATAAATATGGTTTGACAATAGTTACGAAAAACTAATTAATACCAACTATTTAATACTTAAAAAATAGTTTACAAGATACAGCAAAATCAATGGAATAATATTATACGTATCAGCAGGCTACTTGCAAATTTTACAATTACATTTTCCACTCTTCAAGGTTCTCATCTCTCCTTTAAAGCAGCTGGCAACTGTTGGTAGCTCCTTTATTTCATCATTTAGATTGTTCCAAAATAACTTACCTCTGAATGAGAGCGACTCCATGCCAAATTTTATTGTTCTTGTAATGAGTAATTTGCACAGATGCTTAGTTCTGAGATCATACAGAATCTCTTTCCCTTCATCAAGATGCCAACTGTATGTTAGATTTAATTGGTTCATTGACTTATAAATTTCTAGCATCAGTTTTTGGAGGTTTTTAATGTGAATCTTACAGTGTCACTTTTCTCCAAAAGTGTATCGAAGGCATAATAATTGTGGAACATTCTTAAAGCACGCTTACTTGTGCGATTTATTTTTTATCTGTGCAGTTAGCATCTCTGCCACAAAACATCCACAACAATGGGCAATAGTAATACTTGGCATAATTACTGTGTTGTACATTTTCACCGCTTGTTCTCTCAAGATATAACTATTTAACCTCCTAAAAGCACTGATTTTTCTATTTGTTTTGTCACAAAGTGTTTTTACACGCCTGCTGAATCGAAGCTGATTGTGAATTTCAATTTCAAGACCTTTAACTTGTTCAGTGGCTGATAGTTTTCAACCTTCAATATTCAACAGTAACTTATGTTTTTCATTTAGTCCCAGGAACATCATTTGGAACTTATCTGGGTTTGCCACAATACCACTCGCACAAAACCAATTAAGGAGAGTACTTAGGTAGTTTTTCTAAATTTCTTGTTATTTTGCTTATACGAGTGCCACATGAATACACTGTGTTGTGGTCAGCAAAATTACATATTTCTGAATCTAATTTCACACAGAACATATCATTTAGGATGATGTTAAATAGCAAGGGACCAAGAATGGCGCCTCAGGGGATGCCTTTCTTGACAATGCTCTGAGAACTTTTATAAGACCCTATTTTTACTCTGTTTCCGATTTGTTGGGTAGCTATATAACAGTTGCAAGCTTTTTACATAAAATCCATAGGCCTCCAATCTGGCAATTAGCAGGTCATGAGGTATGCAGTCAAATGCTTTGGATAGTCCATAAGGACAGTATTAACTATACCAGACGAATCTGGGCTCCTTCTCCGTGCTTTTATAACTCTTGCTAGTGGAAGTTGTGTGCTATATCCTTCTCTGAAGCCAAAAAGTAGACTTGGTTTAGAAAACCTTCCATTTGTCCTTTAAGTATTCTCTCAAAATTATTGGAGACCAATGGTAAGACACTGATAGGCTGGTATTGAAAGAAGGTACTTTTCTAATGTCAGTTGTCAAAAGAGATATTTTGTAAGGGTGGACTGCTACTTTAATGATGTGTGGTGTATTTTTTACATTTTTGAGTATACTTTTCGCAAATTTTTTTCTAAAGCCAGGTATCATTTTAAAGGGGAAATTCTAGAGCGGGTGAAAAAATCATTTCTTGGAGTCCACACCCCCATCTGATTTAAGTTAAGTAGCCCCCTCAGGGTTAAACAATCTAAATCTCTATGTTTTTTAGCTTTTACTAAAGTTACTTGAGCTACCTGAGCTACTGAGAGGTGTGCTGACATAGGGAGTTTGTTAAGGGTGTGTGACACCCTACATTAAAAAGACAATTGGCAAAAACATGAACGGATCAGTTAAATGAGGCATTTTGAATAAGTCGGTAAAATAGAATTGTTTTTTAGTCAGATACAGCATATTTCAGTCATGGCAAGCCAACCATAGTGATTCCAGACATATATTAATATTTATAATATTTTTCCAAGGGAGCATGCCCCCAAATTCCTTAGGATGGTATTCCTTTGACACAAGTATCATATTTATTTCATTGGCAGAAAAGAAGTACATCTCCTCTAGCAAGAGCTACCATACATTTCATTGATATTGAAGTTTAGGAGTTCCATGGATGAGTTCCAGGGAGGAATACAGTACTCCTCTTGCTTTTGGCCACCAGTCGAATTTCCCCAAAGGATACCCAGGGAAAATGGGATGCTTTCGTTTTAAGAAATTTTGCTCTTAAGCATAAAGTAGGGTTTTTTACTTTGAAGACAAAAAGTATGTTTGGTACTAAATCTAAATACATATGAAAGATGGACCAGATCGCCAATTCTACTGTTAAGCTGTATATGTAAACCTGTATAAAACTCTGCATAGTCCAATGTTCCATTCAAGCGCTGGTTCAGTTCTTGGGAATATGGCCCCAGGGGGATGGGGTACTTGACTACTTTTTGGATAAGGACAGAGTGTAGCAAACAAAATGCCTACCCATTGTAACAAATTCCTGGAAATATATACCCTAAAATATATGAGAATGTTAACTCCTACACTACAGTACTTAATATGCTCAATTGTGCTATAATATGTCAGTTCGAATTTAATTTCACTAAGAAAGTTGAAGACAAAGGAACAGAAGATCGTATCTTATATATTTGATTCTTATTTTTGAGAAATTACACCAACTTTCAGAAAATCAAGACCCCTGTTTATAGCTACCGAGATCATGAAGAACAATACTCTTTTTGGCAGCCCCTCCCCAGTACCAAAATATATTAAGTACCCTCATTTTCCTGGGAATATGGCACATATTTTCTTGGAATCCTATCATTGAAAACGGAAATTCTTTAACAACTTGTCTCAACCAGAATATCACAAACCTTTTTTGATAATGAAATGCTTCTCGTTCCACCCGAGATGTGGCCGGAAAGGGAATCTAGTCTCCCCGATGAAAGGGATTCACAAGTACATCTAGAAAGACTTTATTATTTTTGTATAATATTATGATTTGTTGTTGACCAGACTCCCTTATCTTTAAGGTCGTGTTGCTCTTGATCTTTCCTCTCATCATAACGATATGCATATCTGATTTCAATATCAAAGCTTTGTATTTTGAGCCTCGTGAAAAAGTGAGTGACCATTGCAAAGGTTTGAGTCTTTGGGTTTCTCCCGGTACATCAGTTGTATAATTACAATCTGCAGTCCACATAAAAAATGAATCAAACTAACAGGAACCGTCCGTTCACAGTCATACCCTGTCAGTACATAGTGTTTCAAGACATTGCTGCCTCCATATCAATTACAAAGCCTCCAAACCTTGCAGCTTCAGAGTAGGATTGATTGGTCGCTTTTTGCTAAGAAAAACCTTAAGTTCTTGTAAAATTGGGTTCTTAAACACTAACAGCAGATTTGTTTTGTTTGCGTGATAAATTTCTGCTCTTCTGGCCAAATGTCAGTACATCACAAACCGATCCTATAGCCTTAGTGCACAGCTTTTTTGAATCTTTTCAGAACCCTTCCATTATCCATCCTGCTTCCCCTTTTCCTTTGTATGAGTCACTAATGCTGCGAAACTGTGGAAGCAGTCGAGTGTTATAAGAGTTTGCAAATAATTTTTATTCTTCACCTTGAACTGACATCCCTCTAAATCTACACGGTATCGGTTTCAACCCGCAAAAGGCATATTTAAGCTTTTAGGGATGGCTCTTGCTTGGGCTTTGTTCTTCAAAATTCAGCATTCAGCAAACACTTGAAGGTTACAACCTCGAGACCAGATTTTCCATTTTCAGAAGGCAGTAGCTACGAAATCTGGGCTTCGGAGTTTAACTAAGCTGGAAGTAGTTCTGGCCTAGCCTATCGGTAGAGCTTAATGCTAAAACGCTCAGAATAGCGGAGCTGGAAGTAAATGGATAGAGTCAGCAATACCTCAAGTTTTTGTTCTTTGATGCATGTAGTAAATATTTTTTCCCTCATCTTACTATACTGTGGTAAAGTAGACATTAGCATCAAATCAACTAATTCGCTCCTGAAGGAAATTAGGTAAAGTTTTGTGTTCAGTATTTCCAGCAAAAAAATGGGAGACCACGAAAAAAGGCCTGAAAATCCCATTCTTTGCTAGCCTGCACCAAAAATACAATACAGTATTAAAAGTTCTGACCTAGGGTGAACTACAGCTAATAGGCCCTGATTGACTTACCTTGCATACCGTTAATGCTCTAATAAATTTAAAATTTTAGATGCTATATCCACATATATCATGACTGATGATGATGCACATATCAATTTGAAAAATATTTGAAAACATGTCAATCAAAGAACTCCAGATGTTTACTAGATTAACTGCAAAAAAAAACTAATTTTGAACAAGAAAAACTGTTACATATACGAAGCCAATACATATATGAGTCAGAGACAATGTAACAATCAGACTATTATTAATTAGCTGAATTGCTAATAATATTTGATATGGGCATAGGCTCTCACCGAACTTTGTTTCATTTGTTCTTGCTCTATGAACTTTTGATGTAGCCTTCATTTGTGTCAAACATGTTTATTAAGCTACACTCACTTGGATACTAGATTATCACTATCATTGTTTCAGCAGCTACAGTCATTGGTATGTGTGTGCTGTAAGAGTGCTGTAATGACGAACTTTACCTTTGTGCAAGGCAAATTTGCTCCTTTTAAAAAGTTCACTGCCTTGAAAAACTAGTTGAACACATGAAAGAACAAATGAGAGGTCTCTAAGACTTGAATTGTTGTTTTCTATGTAAAGATCCAACCATAGCACATTTCATTAATCTCCAGCATATTTATTTTAAGGAGACAATTGTTAATTATGAAATCTTGAGCCAAAAGTATTAATTTTTTAGAAAAAAGTAATATCGCGTACATTTTTTTCTTCTGTTGTTCCTCCCTGCATAAGCTATTTCTTAATTCCCAAGTCCCAAAAAGAACTCGAAACATCAATCACTAATGTATAACAAGCTACTAGATTGATATTGCATTTCTTTGGTATCGGCAAGTGTCTCGGGATATATTGAAGTTTTCTCAATAATGCTATATAGAGCAATTGAATTAGCTTTAATAATGTCAGTTCAATCACTGATGTGGTTACAATGTCTGTGACAAGTTTTCAAGTGACCATATCCCATTAGCCCAATATACTTGAAATGGCCCAACCACCAATAAACTGTACTTTTCCTGACGCAACAGCTTCAATTGATGACAGATTAAATTTTGAACAATACCAACATTTAAATCACAGATTTTGCTAGCCAAATCTTGCATTATCATCTGAGACCTCTTTAACAAAAGTAGCAATCAGGATATTTCTCCAGCCAATAATAATTTGTTAAGCATATCAGCAACCATTGTTTAAAGTATTCTTCTTTGAATAATTAATAGACATGCATTAGTATCCACTTCAACAATTCTGATGTTAGACCCACTCGGATTTCTTAAAATTCTTTTCCTACAATAGAGAAAACCTTGAAACAGATCATTATTAACCATTTGTCTTTTGTGATCTTTGCAAAATTCCTACAGTAGAGAAAACCTTGAAACAGATCATCTCTAACCATCTGTCCTTTTTGGGTGATCTTTGCAATTCGACTATTGCATTATTTTTGCACTTTGAAAACAAGCCAAAGTCAACCTCAACTAAAAGCGTCTCAGGAAGCAAATTTTCTATGAATCTATCTCTTTTGAGACCAGGTGGGACAGTAATCTCTTCAGAACTCTTTTCCATTACTTGAAGCAATTATTCTTCTGAGTTAAGATCAATTTCACAAACCTGCTTGCTGCAACAGTTCATATGCATAATATGGTGGCTAGATTTGATCTCCACTACCTCTCTCATTTCTTATGATCGGTCTTTGAGATGATCTAGTTCAAATTCTAGTAGTCTGATATCATTTTTGGCTCCTACTCTTGAAAGTGACGTGTAAAGCTGAGCACCAGAGAACTCAAAACTTGAATGGATCAAAACTCTAAGCTTTGAGACTTATGTAACGTTGTGGCCAAGCCACTAATGAAAAGAATCTTTGTCCTTGCACCCAGAACATTTCTATCTGTATTAGTATTTGTCCTTCTAAAAAAAATAAAAAATAAAAAAATTCTACTATCTTTCTCCAGAAAGCATCTGTCATCCTCTAACATTTGAAGAAATTGCAACAAGAACCATTTCGTTTGTGATTTGCTTTTTATCGACTTTAGACAGCTGTACAGCATTGTGAATATTAACATGGTAATTGGTATAATAAAGGTCAATATTCCACACCTTAGGTTTTTTAGCAAATGCTGCAATTCAGAATTAGCCTCTTGTCTGAACACAGTTTCAAGGTTCACGGTATGTGGACTTTGTTTGGAAAAATTTGGACATCTGAAAGCCATTGTACCAAGATTGTATTTTTTTGCACTGGTCTAAGCTGTAGGAAGTCCCCAACTAGTATTGTCTGATTTCCTCCAAAAGGCAATCGGCTATTCCTGAAACCACAAGCTATTCCATTTAAAAGGACCAAGATGCTGTTGCTGCTCATTGAAATTTGATCCCAAATAACTACATTGCATTTTGTCAATCTTTCTTTAGGAAGATAATTGAAGAAAATTTTGTTACTGTTGTTACAAGAGAGAGTCTCAACTTGAATTTTATTTATGTTGCATGCAATACTAGTTGATCATAGGATTTGGACATTTTTGCCAGAGAAAGCCAACCTTATAGAAATTTCAAGTAGGATTGCAGATTTTCCACATGCTGCCTCTCCTTAAATAACAGAACTGCAACCATCTTTTGCAACAGAATGGCATTTTTCTTGTTTTTTTTTGTAAGCTGTTCTTTTTTGCAAGCTGTCAATTTCTTTCAATTAATGAATAATGACTACATTTTAGCAATTGCAGTAGATTAGTAAATATGCCATGGGGTTTTTAGCATAGTAATCTGAAGTCCGTTGTGTGAAGGCTCGCTTATGTTATTAATCAAAATCGAATAGTGCTACAGAATTGTTAAAATACGATTGAAAAATACTGCAGAGAACAGATCCACTTTAGGGTTTTAAATATTAACTCAAAACGGTGCCAAAACGTGGCATCCCTGTGCTTTCCTCAAGCAACTGTTTGGGGCATTTTCGACAGGAAAGAAGGATTCCACAAGACATTTAATTTCTGCTCCTCGTTCATTTCTGACATGTGAAAGGCAGGTGCAACATTTTATAAATAGGGGAATGAATTTAGAAGTCACACTGTAGTAATCTTGCGTATATTCCTTATTAATGACAGATGTTCAACATGGGATAAAAATTTCATAAATCCTTATAAGGTAGGTAGACTTTCTCACAAATAGAGATAGCTACAATCTTAGACAAAACTGTTGAGACGATCTATCTCAAACTTAGCTGTGTTGACCGACAAAACCAACCCCCTCCCCCAAAATCAATGTTAATTTTGGTAAAAAACTTTTCAGGATCGATCAACTGTATTTCTTTAACAATTTAAAACAAACATTGAGTAGGAGGGAGGGTTTAGAGTTAACAATTTGCAAAAAGAAGGAAAAAGTACAATATGCGTTTTGTTGATCTGTCTCAACTAGTTTTGTCTAAGTTTGTCTGTCAACTACTTTTTAGTTATGATAGTAATTTGCGTTGTTTACATAGGTTGAAAAGCATCAGAAGCGATAAGGATGTAGTGAAATTTAACCCTCAATTTTAGGCCCTCTCTTGTTTAATTGAAACAGACAAATATACTAGTAAAAGTATACGATGTTACCCCCTGATTAACGGCAACTTTAAACGCCTATAAGTTTTGCACCATACATTTTAGAGCTATAGTTCTTTTATAAAGTCGAAATAACTTTGGAAGAGCTATCCAAAAATGTAGTTGGATTTAAATTTCGAAAAAGTTGACTTTTTTCTGAGAGATAGAGGGAGTCTAAATTCATGTTAATGATGTAGACGTGTGAACAAGGTACATACACACAGTTATAGAGAGATAGAGGAGTTGAAAATCATGTGGATGTGTAGACGGGTGGAGAATGTATATACACACAGTGATGGAGAGATGGAGGGAGTCAAAACCCATGTGGACGATGTGGACACGTGGACAAGGTATATACACACAGTAATGCAAAGGAATAGATGTACTTGATTTCAGTGACATTTATATCTTTATCCTTTTCATTCTCATCAATATGAGGACGAATTGGTGCAGTCATGATCTTTTCTTTCGAATTGACAAAGATCTTTACATTTCTGCCTTTCAAATTCTTCACGATGTGATGCATATCATTACCTTTCAGTTTGTGGAAGACAATCAGGATGGTGTGATAGTTTGTAACTATATTGAAAACTTTCAAATTGCAATATCTGCAGGCTTGACCTCTGTATTTCCAAGTAATAGGGCAATGATCTTTGACTTTCTTTCTATCACTATCATCAAATTGTCAATTGCAGGAATAGCATTGCATGGCCATGTTATGTCCTGTATTTTTTTCCAGTGTTAATACGATCATTTTCCAGTGTTAATCTAACACCGTTCAGATTTCACCCTTCAACTTACCCAGTCTGTTCATGAGCACCTCCATACAGTCTTCTCCAGTATAACATTCCAGGGGTTGTTGCCATCTATCATAAATTGATTTGACATATATGCAGTAACTATGTTCTTGATAGGCAGCTCATTAGTTGGAGCTTTCCGTGTTCCTTTTCTGTTATCCCCACTGGAAAAATTTCATTGTCTTCATAAAAAAAGATGGTAATTCAACTATTGTTTTTATTTGGAAAGCGTCTATCATCTTTTTGTCTGTTGCTTTCACGGGGTATTCCCATCCTTCACAGTTGAGTTCATCCAAGTATGGTTGATACTTTGTAACTCTCTGTGAATTTTTTGCTTCTGGATGTAGGGCAGATAGATTTGCACAGATGAAGCATTTATCGGCTCTGTTCTCAATATTGATGACAGCTTGCTTGTTTTGATGTAATTTGGTAGCTGTAAATACTTTTTACCCTGTATAGCTTCATAAGCAAACATCTTTACTCGCAGTTTGGTAAATCTTGTAAATACCCAGCTGCTCCTATTTTCGATAAATTCATCGATCGCTCTTGTAATTTGTCCGATAACTTCAGCAACTTCATCTTAAATATTCTGAATGTCGGACCAAAATAATGTGGTGGATATGTTGTCACTTCATCAAGCGACTTGTGAATTTCTACATTGACTACCACATTATACTTTATTCCTTACTTTTTTTAGCTTGACCAGTCAATTTACCTTAAGTCGTTGATTGTGTGCCATATACTGTTCGCTTATGCGAGGAGAGATTTAACATTCTGTCAAACACTTTCCCACATACATCGCAGCGATTTTTCTTCGCTTATTATTAGCAACCATGCTTTCTTCATGTGACATCTTCATGACTAATTTTTTCATTGCATTTATAGATTGGTCAAAAGTGATGTTCGAAGTATTATGCCATAATGATGTAATTAACCAACCAGATTGTTGAATTATTATGTCATTTTTGGGACTTTCCAATTTTGAGAAGGCCTTTCCCTTTTTTCTGGAAAGTTCTAACAAATTAGATTTTAGACGTATTAGAGATTTTGCCAGTTCCTCAGGGACTTTCCCTTTTTCTTGAAGGTTCTAACGAATTAGATGAGAGGATTATTAGGGACTTTCTCTTTTTCCAGGGACTTTTACTTTTTCTGGAAAATTCTAACCAATCAGATGAAAGGATTATTAGGGACTTTCCCTTTTGATTAGGACATGGAGACGCTTACAAAACTTCAGTTACATCAGGAGGTGAATTGGACGGAAGAGTTTACACATTATGGATGTAAGACAAAATCAACAATTACTATTGAAAAAACAAATACAAGCGATATGCTCTGCCAGAATCTCAACTTTCCATCATCTGCATTTGTATTACCAAGACCACTATCAAGATGTTTCCACAATCTGCATTTGTATTACCAAGACCACTATCAAGATGGTTGTTATTTTTTGAAAGAAGACGTTGAAGAAAGAGTAAATTTAGAAATGATGTCTCACAATCTTTGCAAAGTACTGAAAATTACATCTTAAGTTTGTGTGAACATGTACTTTTAGATTTCTCATTGTTGGTCAATAGATACTTATTGTGTAATGAATTGAATTTGTTATATTAAAAATTTATTTATTGGTAAGATGTTGGAAGTAAACAATTATTTCTCACTTCATTCTACACAGTTAATGCGAGGCTTTAAAATGAGGCAACTAGCTAATGATGTTATTGGACTTATAAGAGGCTATCAGATTAGAGGCTAGTGATCTTAAACGAAGCTACTAACCTTAAACAAGGCTATTTCAAACGAGGCTATCAGTTTCAAAACCAAGCGCTATAGTGCGATGGTTTTGAAGGTTTTGATGGTATCTGAAGTAAAATGCTGAGAAATGTGCAGACATTGGTGTCATCTGTGATTTCTTTGGATCAGATATTTGCTCAGTGTGTCCCGCCTTCCACGCAGTTACAAGCTGCGATACGACATCGTACTTCTATCGAACTGGTAAACTTCGTATCTTCAAAAAGGTTCTTGCAGACAAAAAAAAACTGGGTTTGCTTGAGTCACTTGGGTAGGACAAAAAGCTGACTGAAGATGGTATTAACAACGTCAGAGAGTTTGTGCGTTCAGTGATCTATCCTGGCAAGAATAATGAAGATTACGCAGAAACAAGAATTCGCTTGTACAAAAGCATGAAAAGCAAGTCGTCGATGTCTTTGCCTCAAGATCCTGATTCTGTTGTCCAAGTTATCAAACGAGCTCATTATCAGGTTTATGTATGGTATCATTGCTGGCAGAGAAACTTAATCATCTTGACTTGGAGGAATGTGGATGGAAGATTGGGGATGGAGATGTGAAGCCGGTTTGGTTCGTAGGCAATCAATTTCCGCCATCGGTTAAAAGCACTCGTGGGAGGAGAGCAAGAGATGGATGTTTGGGTGATTACGACAGTTGTGATTCAGATTAGCGCCCCCAAGAAAAAAAGCCCGAAAACAGGTTAAAAAACGGAGGGGAGGAAAAAGAACAGGCTTAGACGATCTGCCGCCGAACAAGCAAACGATATCCGAAGCAGCAGAGGACAGCGCTATGGCAGAAACACTGATTATCAACAGTGGAGAAGAAGGGCATAGAGAGTCTTATACGAATGACTGTGTGGTAAAGGACAACTCAAGTGACGAAAGTGAATGGGAAGTATTTGACTTTATGTCTAGCGAGGACTCTAGTGACGAGTGGCTACCTTAGACCATTTTTTATCGCTGAGGTATGTTTTACGTATTTCGCTTTTATTACGGATCTTAGTACTACCTGAAGGTAGGGCCCATGTCATTCTTGCAACTTAGTGAATTGCCAAACCTGCTAGAGAATGAAAATCGGACATTTCCTGTATATTCTGCAAATTAAATAGCTTTAAACTAACAAGGAAATTCAAAATTCAAAACATCGGGGGTAACATCGAATGAGCAAAATGCTCAAAAATTCATCTAAAGCCCTGGATATGTAGCACAAAATATGCTATAAAATAGCTGTCATGGAAGCAGAAATCACAATTGGTATTTATTTTACGCTCCTTTTGGTCATTTAATTGAAACAGACAAATATACTAGTAAAAGTATACGATGTTACCCCTGATTAACGGCAACTTTAAACGCCTATAAGTTTTGCACCATACATTTTAGAGCTATAGTTCTTTTATAAAGTCGAAATAACTTTGGAAGAGCTATCCAAAAATGTAGTTGGATTTAAATTTCGAAAAAGTTGACTTTTTTCTGAGAGATAGAGGGAGTCTAAATTCATGTTAATGATGTAGACGTGTGAACAAGGTACATACACACAGTTATAGAGAGATAGAGGGAGTTGAAAATCATGTGGATGTGTAGACGGGTGGAGAATGTATATACACACAGTGATGGAGAGATGGAGGGAGTCAAAACCCATGTGGACGATGTGGACACGTGGACAAGGTATATACACACAGTAATGCAAAGGAATAGATGTACTTGATTTCAGTGGCATTTATATCTTTATCCTTTTCATTCTCATCAATATGAGGACGAATTGGTGCAGTCATGATCTTTTCTTTCGAATTGACAAAGATCTTTACATTTCTGCCTTTCAAATTCTTCACGATGTGATGCATATCATTACCTTTCAGTTTGTGGAAGACAATCAGGATGGTGTGATAGTTTGTAACTATATTGAAAACTTTCAAATTGCAATATCTGCAGGCTTGACCTCTGTATTTCCAAGTAATAGGGCAATGATCTTTGACTTTCTTTCTATCACTATCATCAAATTGTCAATTGCAGGAATAGCATTGCATGGCCATGTTATGTCCTGTATTTTTTTCCAGTGTTAATACGATCATTTTCCAGTGTTAATCTAACACCGTTCAGATTTCACCCTTCAACTTACCCAGTCTGTTCATGAGCACCTCCATACAGTCTTCTCCAGTATAACATTCCAGGGGTTGTTGCCATCTATCATAAATTGATTTGACATATATGCAGTAACTATGTTCTTGATAGGCAGCTCATTAGTTGGAGCTTTCCGTGTTCCTTTTCTGTTATCCCCACTGGAAAAATTTCATTGTCTTCATAAAAAAAGATGGTAATTCAACTATTGTTTTTATTTGAAAAGCGTCTATCATCTTTTTGTCTGTTGCTTTCACGTGGTATTCCCATCCTTCACAGTTGAGTTCATCCAAGTATGGTTGATACTTTGTAACTCTCTGTGGATTTTTTGCTTCTGGATGTAGGGCAGATAGATTTGCACAGATGAAGCATTTATCGGCTCTGTTCTCAATATTGATGACAGCTTGCTTGTTTTTGATGTAATTTGGTAGCTGTAAATACTTTTTACCCCGTATAGCTTCATAAGCAAACATCTTTACTCGCAGTTTGGTAAATCTTGTAAATACCCAGCTGCTCCTATTTTCGATAAATTCATCGATCGCTCTTGTAATTTGTCCGATAACTTCAGCAACTTCATCTTAAATATTCTGAATGTCGGACCAAAATAATGTGGTGGATATGTTGTCACTTCATCAAGCGACTTGTGAATTTCTACATTGACTACCACATTATACTTTATTCCTTACTTTTTTTAGCTTGACCAGTCAATTTACCTTAAGTCGTTGATTGTGTGCCATATACTGTTCGCTTATGCGAGGAGAGATTTAACATTCTATCATTTAACACTTTCCCACATACATCGCAAGCGATTTTTCTTCGCTTATTATTAGCAACCATGCTTTCTTCATGTGACATCTTCATGACTTATTTTTTCATTGCATTTATAGATTGGTCAAAAGTGATGTTCGAAGTATTATGCCATAATGATGTAATTAACCAACGAGATTGTTGAATTATTACGTCATTTTTGGGACTTTCCAATTTTGAGAAGGCCTTTCCCTTTTTTCTGGAAAGTTCTAACAAATTAGATTTTAGACGTATTAGAGATTTTGCCAGTTCCTCAGGGACTTTCCCTTTTTCTTGAAGGTTCTAACGAATTAGATGAGAGGATTATTAGGGACTTTCTCTTTTTCCAGGGACTTTTCCTTTTTCTGGAAAATTCTAACCAATCAGATGAAAGGATTATTAGGACTTTCCTTTGATTAGGACATGGAGACGCTTACAAAACTTCAGTTACATCAGGAGGTGAATTGGACGGAAGAGTTTACACATTATGGATGTAAGACAAAATCAACAATTACTATTGAAAAAACAAATACAAGCGATATGCTCTGCCAGAATTTCAACTTTCCATCATCTGCATTTGTATTACCAAGACCACTATCAAGATGTTTCCACAATCTGCATTTGTATTACCAAGACCACTATCAAGATGGTTGTTATTTTTTGAAAGAAGACGTTGAAGAAAGAGTAAATTTAGAAATGATGTCTCACAATCTTTGCAAAGTACTGAAAATTACATCTTAAGTTTGTGTGAACATGTACTTTTAGATTTCTCATTGTTGGTCAATAGATACTTATTGTGTAATGAATTGAATTTGTTATATTAAAAATTTATTTATTGGTAAGATGTTGGAAGTAAACAATTATTTCTCACTTCATTCTACACAGTTAATGCGAGGCTTTAAAATGAGGCAACTAGCTAATGATGTCATTGGACTTATAAGAGGCTATCAGATTAGAGGCTAGTGATCTTAAACGAAGCTACTAACCTTAAACAAGGCTATTTCAAACGAGGCTATCAATTTCAAAACCAAGCGCTATAGTGCGATGGTTTTGAAGGTTTTGATGGTATCTAAAGTAAAATGCTGAGAAATGTGCAGACATTGGTGTCATCTGTGATTTCTTTGGATCAGATATTTGCTCAGTGTGTCCCGCCTTCCACGCAGTTACAAGCTGCGATACGACATCGTACTTCTATCGAACTGGTAAACTTCGTATCTTCAAAAAGGTTCTTGCAGACAAAAAAAAACTGGGTTTGCTTGAGTCACTTGGGTAGGACAAAAAGCTGACTGAAGATGGTACTAACAACGTCAGAGAGTTTGTGCGTTCAGTGATGTATCCTGGCAAGAATAATGAAGATTACGCAGAAACAAGAATTCGCTTGTACAAAAGCATGAAAAGCAAGTCGTCGATGTCTTTGCCTCAAGATCCTGATTCTGTTGTCCAAGTTATCAAACGAGCTCATTATCAGGTTTATGTATGGTATCATTGCTGGCAGAGAAACTTAATCATCTTGACTTGGAGGAATGTGGATGGAAGATTGGGGATGGAGATGTGAAGCGGTTTGGTTCAGAGGCAATCAATTTCCGCCATCGGTTAAAAGCACTCGTGGGAGGAGAGCAAGAGATGGATGTTTGGGTGATTACGACAGTTGTGATTCAGATTAGCGCCCCCCAAGAAAAAAAGCCCGACAACAGGTTAAAAAGCGGAGGGGAGGAAAAAGAACAGGCTTAGACGATCTGCGCCGAACAAGCAAACGATATCCGAAGCAGCAGAGGACAGCGCTATGGCAGAAACACTGATTATCAACAGTGGAGAAGAAGGGCATAGAGAGTCTTATACGAATGACTGTGTGGTAAAGGACAACTCAAGTGACGAAAGTGAATGGGAAGTATTTGACTTTATGTCTAGCGAGGACTCTAGTGACGAGTGGCTACCTTAGACCATTTTTATCGCTGAGGTATGTTTTACGATTTCGCTTTTATTACGGATCTTAGTACTACCTGAAGGTAGGGCCCATGTCATTCTTGCAACTTAGTGAATTGCCAAACCTGCTAGAGAATGAAAATCGGACATTTCCTGTATATTCTGCAAATTAAATAGCTTTAAACTAACAAGGAAATTCAAAATTCAAAACATCGGGGGTAACATCGAATGAGCAAAATGCTCAAAAATTCATCTAAAGCCCTGGATATGTAGCACAAAATATGCTATAAAATAGCTGTCATGGAAGCAGAAATCACAATTGGTATTTATTTTACGCTCCCTTTTGGTCATTTAATTGAAACAGACAAATATACTAGTAAAAGTATACGATGTTACCCCCTGATTAACGGCAACTTTAAACGCCTATAAGTTTTGCACCATACATTTTAGAGCTATAGTTCTTTTATAAAGTCGAAATAACTTTGGAAGAGCTATCCAAAAATGTAGTTGGATTTAAATTTCGAAAAAGTTGACTTTTTTCTGAGAGATAGAGGGAGTCTAAATTCATGTTAATGATGTAGACGTGTGAACAAGGTACATACACACAGTTATAGAGAGATAGAGGGAGTTGAAAATCATGTGGATGTGTAGACGGGTGGAGAATGTATATACACACAGTGATGGAGAGATGGAGGGAGTCAAAACCCATGTGGACGATGTGGACACGTGGACAAGGTATATACACACAGTAATGCAAAGGAATAGATGTACTTGATTTCAGTGACATTTATATCTTTATCCTTTTCATTCTCATCAATATGAGGACGAATTGGTGCAGTCATGATCTTTTCTTTCGAATTGACAAAGATCTTTACATTTCTGCCTTTCAAATTCTTCACGATGTGATGCATATCATTACCCTTCAGTTTGTGGAAGACGATCAGGATGGTGTGATGGTTTGTAACTATATTGAAAACTTTCAAATTGCAATATCCGCAGGCTTGACCTCTGTATTTCCAAGTAATAGGGCAATGATCTTTGACTTTCTTTCTATCACTATCATCAAATTGTCAATTGCAGGAATAGCATTGCATGGCCATGTTATGTCCTGTATTTTTTTCCAGTGTTAATACGATCATTTTCCAGTGTTAATCTAACACCGTTCAGATTTCATCCTTCAACTTACCCAGTCTGTTCATGAGCACCTCCATGCAGTCTTCTCCAGTATAACATTCCAGGGTTGTTGCCATCTATCATAAATTGATTTGACATATATGCAGTAACTATGTTCTTGATAGGCAGCTCATTAGTTGGAGCTTTCCGTGTTCCTTTTCTGTTATCCCCACTGGAAAAATTTCATTGTCTTCATAAAAAAAGATGGTAATTCAACTATTGTTTTTATTTGGAAAGCGTCTATCATCTTTTTGTCTGTTGCTTTCACGGGGTATTCCCATCCTTCACAGTTGAGTTCATCCAAGTATGGTTGATACTTTGTAACTCTCTGTGAATTTTTTGCTTCTGGATGTAGGGCAGATAGATTTGCACAGATGAAGCATTTATCGGCTCTGTTCTCAATATTGATGACAGCTTGCTTGTTTTTGATGTAATTTGGTAGCTGTAAATACTTTTTACCCTGTATAGCTTCATAAGCAAACATCTTTACTCGCAGTTTGGTAAATCTTGTAAATACCAGCTGCTCCTATTTTCGATAAATTCATCGATCGCTCTTGTAATTTGTCCGATAACTTCAGCAACTTCATCTTAAATATTCTGAATGTCGGACCAAAATAATGTGGTGGATATGTTGTCACTTCATCAAGCGACTTGTGAATTTCTACATTGACTACCACATTATACTTTATTCCTTACTTTTTTTAGCTTGACCAGTCAATTTACCTTAAGTCGTTGATTGTGTGCCATATACTGTTCGCTTATGCGAGGAGAGATTTAACATTCTGTCAAACACTTTCCCACATACATCGCAAGCGATTTTTCTTCGCTTATTATTAGCAACCATGCTTTCTTCATGTGACATCTTCATGACTAATTTTTCATTGCATTTATAGATTGGTCAAAAGTGATGTTCGAAGTATTATGCCATAATGATGTAATTAACCAACCAGATTGTTGAATTATTATGTCATTTTTGGGACTTTCCAATTTTGAGAAGGCCTTTCCCTTTTTTCTGGAAAGTTCTAACAAATTAGATTTTAGACGTATTAGAGATTTTGCCAGTTCCTCAGGGACTTTCCCTTTTTCTTGAAGGTTCTAACGAATTAGATGAGAGGATTATTAGGACTTTCTCTTTTCCAGGGACTTTTCCTTTTCTGGAAAATTCTAACCAATCAGATGAAAGGATTATTAGGACTTTCCTTTGATTAGGACATGGAGACGCTTACAAAACTTCAGTTACATCAGGAGGTGAATTGGACGGAAGAGTTTACACATTATGGATGTAAGACAAAATCAACAATTACTATTGAAAAAACAAATACAAGCGATATGCTCTGCCAGAATCTCAACTTTCCATCATCTGCATTTGTATTACCAAGACCACTATCAAGATGTTTCCACAATCTGCATTTGTATTACCAAGACCACTATCAAGATGGTTGTTATTTTTGAAAGAAGACGTTGAAGAAAGAGTAAATTTAGAAATGATGTCTCACAATCTTTGCAAAGTACTGAAAATTACATCTTAAGTTTGTGTGAACATGTACTTTTAGATTTCTCATTGTTGGTCAATAGATACTTATTGTGTAATGAATTGAATTTGTTATATTAAAAATTTATTTATTGGTAAGATGTTGGAAGTAAACAATTATTTCTCACTTCATTCTACACAGTTAATGCGAGGCTTTAAAATGAGGCAACTAGCTAATGATGTCATTGGACTTATAAGAGGCTATCAGATTAGAGGCTAGTGATCTTAAACGAAGCTACTAACCTTAAACAAGGCTATTTCAAACGAGGCTATCAGTTTCAAAACCAAGCGCTATAGTGCGATGGTTTTGAAGGTTTTGATGGTATCTGAAGTAAAATGCTGAGAAATGTGCAGACATTGGTGTCATCTGTGATTTCTTTGGATCAGATATTTGCTCAGTGTGTCCCGCCTTCCACGCAGTTACAAGCTGCGATACGACATCGTACTTCTATCGAACTGGTAAACTTCGTATCTTCAAAAAGGTTCTTGCAGACAAAAAAAAACTGGGTTTGCTTGAGTCACTTGGGTAGGACAAAAAGCTGACTGAAGATGGTACTAACAACGTCAGAGAGTTTGTGCGTTCAGTGATCTATCCTGGCAAGAATAATGAAGATTACGCAGAAACAAGAATTCGCTTGTACAAAAGCATGAAAAGCAAGTCGTCGATGTCTTTGCCTCAAGATCCTGATTCTGTTGTCCAAGTTATCAAACGAGCTCATTATCAGGTTTATGTATGGTATCATTGCTGGCAGAGAAACTTAATCATCTTGACTTGGAGGAATGTGGATGGAAGATTGGGGATGGAGATGTGAAGCCGGTTTGGTTCGTAGGCAATCAATTTCCGCCATCGGTTAAAAGCACTCGTGGGAGGAGAGCAAGAGATGGATGTTTGGGTGATTACGACAGTTGTGATTCAGATTAGCGCCCCCCAAGAAAAAAAGCCCGACAACAGGTTAAAAAGCGGAGGGGAGGAAAAAGAACAGGCTTAGACGATCTGCCGCCGAACAAGCAAACGATATCCGAAGCAGCAGAGGACAGCGCTATGGCAGAAACACTGATTATCAACAGTGGAGAAGAAGGGCATAGAGAGTCTTATACGAATGACTGTGTGGTAAAGGACAACTCAAGTGACGAAAGTGAATGGGAAGTATTTGACTTTATGTCTAGCGAGGACTCTAGTGACGAGTGGCTACCTTAGACCATTTTTTATCGCTGAGGTATGTTTTACGTATTTCGCTTTTATTACGGATCTTAGTACTACCTGAAGGTAGGGCCCATGTCATTCTTGCAACTTAGTGAATTGCCAAACCTGCTAGAGAATGAAAATCGGACATTTCCTGTATATTCTGCAAATTAAATAGCTTTAAACTAACAAGGAAATTCAAAATTCAAAACATCGGGGGTAACATCGAATGAGCAAAATGCTCAAAAATTCATCTAAAGCCCTGGATATGTAGCACAAAATATGCTATAAAATAGCTGTCATGGAAGCAGAAATCACAATTGGTATTTATTTTACGCTCCCTTTTGGTCATTTAATTGAAACAGACAAATATACTAGTAAAAGTATACGATGTTACCCCTGATTAACGGCAACTTTAAACGCCTATAAGTTTTGCACCATACATTTTAGAGCTATAGTTCTTTTATAAAGTCGAAATAACTTTGGAAGAGCTATCCAAAATGTAGTTGGATTTAAATTTCGAAAAAGTTGACTTTTTCTGAGAGATAGAGGAGTCTAAATTCATGTTAATGATGTAGACGTGTGAACAAGGTACATACACACAGTTATAGAGAGATAGAGGGAGTTGAAAATCATGTGGATGTGTAGACGGGTGGAGAATGTATATACACACAGTGATGGAGAGATGGAGGGAGTCAAAACCCATGTGGACGATGTGGACACGTGGACAAGGTATATACACACAGTAATGCAAAGGAATAGATGTACTTGATTTCAGTGACATTTATATCTTTATCCTTTTCATTCTCATCAATATGAGGACGAATTGGTGCAGTCATGATCTTTTCTTTCGAATTGACAAAGATCTTTACATTTCTGCCTTTCAAATTCTTCACGATGTGATGCATATCATTACCCATCAGTTTGTGGAAGACGATCAGGATGGTGTGATGGTTTGTAACTATATTGAAAACTTTCAAATTGCAATATCCGCAGGCTTGACCTCTGTATTTCCAAGTAATAGGGCAATGATCTTTGACTTTCTTTCTATCACTATCATCAAATTGTCAATTGCAGGAATAGCATTGCATGGCCATGTTATGTCCTGTATTTTTTTCCAGTGTTAATACGATCATTTTCCAGTGTTAATCTAACACCGTTCAGATTTCATCCTTCAACTTACCCAGTCTGTTCATGAGCACCTCCATGCAGTCTTCTCCAGTATAACATTCCAGGGGTTGTTGCCATCTATCATAAATTGATTTGACATATATGCAGTAACTATGTTCTTGATAGGCAGCTCATTAGTTGGAGCTTTCCGTGTTCCTTTTCTGTTATCCCCACTGGAAAAATTTCATTGTCTTCATAAAAAAAGATGGTAATTCAACTATTGTTTTTATTTGGAAAGCGTCTATCATCTTTTTGTCTGTTGCTTTCACGGGGTATTCCCATCCTTCACAGTTGAGTTCATCCAAGTATGGTTGATACTTTGTAACTCTCTGTGAATTTTTTGCTTCTGGATGTAGGGCAGATAGATTTGCACAGATGAAGCATTTATCGGCTCTGTTCTCAATATTGATGACAGCTTGCTTGTTTTTGATGTAATTTGGTAGCTGTAAATACTTTTTACCCTGTATAGCTTCATAAGCAAACATCTTTACTCGCAGTTTGGTAAATCTTGTAAATACCCAGCTGCTCCTATTTTCGATAAATTCATCGATCGCTCTTGTAATTTGTCCGATAACTTCAGCAACTTCATCTTAAATATTCTGAATGTCGGACCAAAATAATGTGGTGGATATGTTGTCACTTCATCAAGCGACTTGTGAATTTCTACATTGACTACCACATTATACTTTATTCCTTACTTTTTTTAGCTTGACCAGTCAATTTACCTTAAGTCGTTGATTGTGTGCCATATACTGTTCGCTTATGCGAGGAGAGATTTAACATTCTGTCAAACACTTTCCCACATACATCGCAAGCGATTTTTCTTCGCTTATTATTAGCAACCATGCTTTCTTCATGTGACATCTTCATGACTAATTTTTTCATTGCATTTATAGATTGGTCAAAAGTGATGTTCGAAGTATTATGCCATAATGATGTAATTAACCAACCAGATTGTTGAATTATTATGTCATTTTTGGGACTTTCCAATTTTGAGAAGGCCTTTCCCTTTTTTCTGGAAAGTTCTAACAAATTAGATTTTAGACGTATTAGAGATTTTGCCAGTTCCTCAGGGACTTTCCCTTTTTCTTGAAGGTTCTAACGAATTAGATGAGAGGATTATTAGGGACTTTCTCTTTTTCCAGGGACTTTTCCTTTTTCTGGAAAATTCTAACCAATCAGATGAAAGGATTATTAGGGACTTTCCTTTTGATTAGGACATGGAGACGCTTACAAAACTTCAGTTACATCAGGAGGTGAATTGGACGGAAGAGTTTACACATTATGGATGTAAGACAAAATCAACAATTACTATTGAAAAAACAAATACAAGCGATATGCTCTGCCAGAATCTCAACTTTCCATCATCTGCATTTGTATTACCAAGACCACTATCAAGATGTTTCCACAATCTGCATTTGTATTACCAAGACCACTATCAAGATGGTTGTTATTTTTGAAAGAAGACGTTGAAGAAAGAGTAAATTTAGAAATGATGTCTCACAATCTTTGCAAAGTACTGAAAATTACATCTTAAGTTTGTGTGAACATGTACTTTTAGATTTCTCATTGTTGGTCAATAGATACTTATTGTGTAATGAATTGAATTTGTTATATTAAAAATTTATTTATTGGTAAGATGTTGGAAGTAAACAATTATTTCTCACTTCATTCTACACAGTTAATGCGAGGCTTTAAAATGAGGCAACTAGCTAATGATGTCATTGGACTTATAAGAGGCTATCAGATTAGAGGCTAGTGATCTTAAACGAAGCTACTAACCTTAAACAAGGCTATTTCAAACGAGGCTATCAGTTTCAAAACCAAGCGCTATAGTGCGATGGTTTTGAAGGTTTTGATGGTATCTGAAGTAAAATGCTGAGAAATGTGCAGACATTGGTGTCATCTGTGATTTCTTTGGATCAGATATTTGCTCAGTGTGTCCCGCCTTCCACGCAGTTACAAGCTGCGATACGACATCGCATTTCTATCGAACTGGTAAACTTCAGATCTTCAAAAGGTTCTTGCAGACAAAAAAACTGGGTTTGCTTGAGTCACTTGGGTAGGACAAAAGCTGACTGAAGATGGTATTAACAACGTCAGAGAGTTTGTGCGTTCAGTGATCTATCCTGGCAAGAATAATGAAGATTACGAGAAACAAGAATTCGCTTGTACAAAAGCATGAAAAGCAAGTCGTCGATGTCTTTGCCTCAAGATCCTGATTCTGTTGTCCAAGTTATCAAACGAGCTCATTATCAGGTTTATGTATGGTATCATTGCTGGCAGAGAAACTTAATCATCTTGACTTGGAGGAATGTGGATGGAAGATTGGGGATGGAGATGTGAAGCCGGTTTGGTTCAGAGGCAATCAATTTCCGCCATCGGTTAAAAGCACTCGTGGGAGGAGAGCAAGAGATGGATGTTTGGGTGATTACGACAGTTGTGATTCAGATTAGAGCCCCCAAGAAAAAAGCCCGAAAACAGGTTAAAAACGGAGGGAGGAAAAGAACAGGCTTAGACGATCTGCCGCCCGAACAAGCAAACGATATCCGAAGCAGCAGAGGACAGCGCTATGGCAGAAACACTGATTATCAACAGTGGAGAAGAAGGGCATAGAGAGTCTTATACGAATGACTGTGTGGTAAAGGACAACTCAAGTGACGAAAGTGAATGGGAAGTATTTGACTTTATGTCTAGCGAGGACTCTAGTGACGAGTGGCTACCTTAGACCATTTTTTATCGCTGAGGTATGTTTTACGATTTCGCTTTTATTACGGATCTTAGTACTACCTGAAGGTAGGGCCCATGTCATTCTTGCAACTTAGTGAATTGCCAAACCTGCTAGAGAATGAAAATCGGACATTTCCTGTATATTCTGCAAATTAAATAGCTTTAAACTAACAAGGAAATTCAAAATTCAAAACATCGGGGGTAACATCGAATGAGCAAAATGCTCAAAAATTCATCTAAAGCCCTGGATATGTAGCACAAAATATGCTATAAAATAGCTGTCATGGAAGCAGAAATCACAATTGGTATTTATTTTACGCTCCTTTTGGTCATTTAATTGAAACAGACAAATATACTAGTAAAAGTATACGATGTTACCCCTGATTAACGGCAACTTTAAACGCCTATAAGTTTTGTACCATACATTTTAGAGCTATAGTTCTTTTATAAAGTCGAAATAACTTTGGAAGAGCTATCCAAAAATGTAGTTGGATTTAAATTTCGAAAAAGTTGACTTTTTTCTGAGAGATAGAGGGAGTCTAAATTCATGTTAATGATGTAGACGTGTGAACAAGGTACATACACACAGTTATAGAGAGATAGAGGGAGTTGAAAATCATGTGGATGTGTAGACGGGTGGAGAATGTATATACACACAGTGATGGAGAGATGGAGGGAGTCAAAACCCATGTGGACGATGTGGACACGTGGACAAGGTATATACACACAGTAATGCAAAGGAATAGATGTACTTGATTTCAGTGACATTTATATCTTTATCCTTTTCATTCTCATCAATATGAGGACGAATTGGTGCAGTCATGATCTTTTCTTTCGAATTGACAAAGATCTTTACATTTCTGCCTTTCAAATTCTTCACGATGTGATGCATATCATTACCTTTCAGTTTGTGGAAGACAATCAGGATGGTGTGATAGTTTGTAACTATATTGAAAACTTTCAAATTGCAATATCTGCAGGCTTGACCTCTGTATTTCCAAGTAATAGGGCAATGATCTTTGACTTTCTTTCTATCACTATCATCAAATTGTCAATTGCAGGAATAGCATTGCATGGCCATGTTATGTCCTGTATTTTTTTCCAGTGTTAATACGATCATTTTCCAGTGTTAATCTAACACCGTTCAGATTTCACCCTTCAACTTACCCAGTCTGTTCATGAGCACCTCCATACAGTCTTCTCCAGTATAACATTCCAGGGGTTGTTGCCATCTATCATAAATTGATTTGACATATATGCAGTAACTATGTTCTTGATAGGCAGCTCATTAGTTGGAGCTTTCCGTGTTCCTTTTCTGTTATCCCCACTGGAAAAATTTCATTGTCTTCATAAAAAAAGATGGTAATTCAACTATTGTTTTTATTTGGAAAGCGTCTATCATCTTTTTGTCTGTTGCTTTCACAGGGTATTCCCATCCTTCACAGTTGAGTTCATCCAAGTATGGTTGATACTTTGTAACTCTCTGTGGATTTTTTGCTTCTGGATGTAGGGCAGATAGATTTGCACAGATGAAGCATTTATCGGCTCTGTTCTCAATATTGATGACAGCTTGCTTGTTTTTGATGTAATTTGGTAGCTGTAAATACTTTTTACCCCGTATAGCTTCATAAGCAAACATCTTTACTCGCAGTTTGGTAAATCTTGTAAATACCCAGCTGCTCCTATTTTTGATAAATTCATCGATCGCTCTTGTAATTTGTCCGATAACTTCAGCAACTTCATCTTAAATATTCTGAATGTCGGACCAAAATAATGTGGTGGATATGTTGTCACTTCATCAAGCGACTTGTGAATTTCTACATTGACTACCACATTATACTTTATTCCTTACTTTTTTTAGCTTGACCAGTCAATTTACCTTAAGTCGTTGATTGTGTGCCATATACTGTTCGCTTATGCGAGGAGAGATTTAACATTCTGTCAAACACTTTCCCACATACATCGCAAGCGATTTTTCTTCGCTTATTATTAGCAACCATGCTTTCTTCATGTGACATCTTCATGACTAATTTTGTCATTGCATTTATAGATTGGTCAAAAGTGATGTTCGAAGTATTATGCCATAATGATGTAATTAACCAACCAGATTGTTGAATTATTATGTCATTTTTGGGACTTTCCAATTTTGAGAAGGCCTTTCCCTTTTTTCTGGAAAGTTCTAACAAATTAGATTTTAGACGTATTAGAGATTTTGCCAGTTCCTCAGGGACTTTCCCTTTTTCTTGAAGGTTCTAACGAATTAGATGAGAGGATTATTAGGGACTTTCTCTTTTTCCAGGGACTTTTCCTTTTTCTGGAAAATTCTAACCAATCAGATGAAAGGATTATTAGGGACTTTCCCTTTTGATTAGGACATGGAGACGCTTACAAAACTTCAGTTACATCAGGAGGTGAATTGGACGGAAGAGTTTACACATTATGTATGTAAGACAAAATCAACAATTACTATTGAAAAAACAAATACAAGCGATATGCTCTGCCAGAATTTCAACTTTCCATCATCTGCATTTGTATTACCAAGACCACTATCAAGATGTTTCCACAATCTGCATTTGTATTACCAAGACCACTATCAAGATGGTTGTTATTTTTTGAAAGAAGACGTTGAAGAAAGAGTAAATTTAGAAATGATGTCTCACAATCTTTGCAAAGTACTGAAAATTACATCTTAAGTTTGTGTGAACATGTACTTTTAGATTTCTCATTGTTGGTCAATAGATACTTATTGTGTAATGAATTGAATTTGTTATATTAAAAATTTATTTATTGGTAAGATGTTGGAAGTAAACAATTATTTCTCACTTCATTCTACACAGTTAATGCGAGGCTTTAAAATGAGGCAACTAGCTAATGATGTCATTGGACTTATAAGAGGCTATCAGATTAGAGGCTAGTGATCTTAAACGAAGCTACTAACCTTAAACAAGGCTATTTCAAACGAGGCTATCAGTTTCAAAACCAAGCGCTATAGTGCGATGGGAAGTACTGAAAATTACATCTTAAGTTTGTGTGAACATGTACTTTTAGATTTCTCATTGTTGGTCAATAGATACTTATTGTGTAATGAATTGAATTTGTTATATTAAAAATTTATTTATTGGTAAGATGTTGGAAGTAAACAATTATTTCTCACTTCATTCTACACAGTTAATGCGAGGCTTTAAAATGAGGCAACTAGCTAATGATGTCATTGGACTTATAAGAGGCTATCAGATTAGAGGCTAGTGATCTTAAACGAAGCTACTAACCTTAAACAAGGCTATTTCAAACGAGGCTATCAGTTTCAAAACCAAGCGCTATAGTGCGATGGTTTTGAAGGTTTTGATGGTATCTGAAGTAAAATGCTGAGAAATGTGCAGACATTGGTGTCATCTGTGATTTCTTTGGATCAGATATTTGCTCAGTGTGTCCCGCCTTCCACGCAGTTACAAGCTGCGATACGACATCGTACTTCTATCGAACTGGTAAACTTCAGATCTTCAAAAGGTTCTTGCAGACAAAAAAACTGGGTTTGCTTGAGTCACTTGGGTAGGACAAAAGCTGACTGAAGATGGTATTAACAACGTCAGAGAGTTTGTGCGTTCAGTGATCTATCCTGGCAAGAATAATGAAGATTACGAGAAACAAGAATTCGCTTGTACAAAAGCATGAAAAGCAAGTCGTCGATGTCTTTGCCTCAAGATCCTGATTCTGTTGTCCAAGTTATCAAACGAGCTCATTATCAGGTTTATGTATGGTATCATTGCTGGCAGAGAAACTTAATCATCTTGACTTGGAGGAATGTGGATGGAAGATTGGGGATGGAGATGTGAAGCCGGTTTGGTTTGTAGGCAATCAATTTCCGCCATCGGTTAAAAGCACTCGTGGGAGGAGAGCAAGAGATGGATGTTTGGGTGATTACGACAGTTGTGATTCAGATTAGAGCCCCCCAAGAAAAAAAGCCCGAAAACAGGTTAAAAAACGGAGGGGAGGAAAAAGAACAGGCTTAGACGATCTGCCGTCGAACAAGCAAACGATATCTGAAGCAGCAGAGGACAGCGCTATGGCAGAAACACAGATTATCAACAGTGGAGAAGAAGGGCATAGAGAGTCTTATACGAATGACTGTGTGGTAAAGGACAACTCAAGTGACGAAAGTGAATGGGAAGTATTTGACTTTATGTCTAGCGAGGACTCTAGTGACGAGTGGCTACCTTAGACCATTTTTTATCGCTGAGGTATGTTTTACGTATTTCGCTTTTATTACGGATCTTAGTACTACCTGAAGGTAGGGCCCATGTCATTCTTGCAACTTAGTGAATGGCCAAACCTGCTAGAGAATGAAAATCGGACATTTCCTGTATATTCTGCAAATTAAATAGCTTTAAACTAACAAGGAAATTCAAAATTCAAAACATCGGGGGTAACATCAAATGAGCAAAATGCTCAAAAATTCATCTAAAGCCCTGGATATGTAGCACAAAATATGCTATAAAATAGCTGTCATGGAAGCAGAAATCACAATTGGTATTTATTTTACGCTCCCTTTTGGTCATTTAATTGAAACAGACGAATATACTAGTAAAAGTATACGATGTTACCCCCTGATTAACGGCAACTTTAAACGCCTATAACTTTTGCACCATACATTTTAGAGCTAAAGTTCTTTTATAAAGTCGAAATAACTTTGGAAGAGCTATCCAAAAATGTAGTTGGATTTAAATTTCGAAAAAGTTGACTTTTTTCTGACCATGACTTGTTGCTCGGTCAATTACGTCACTGCCACATGACAACAGCCGATTTCCAAAAATGTCCCAACTCAGAATTTTGATCCCCTATATATATACTATCATTCTAAGCATTAAAATATTTGGTTACCCAGATCCTTAGAGTGTAGTGGAAAATTCCCTGCCTAATGTCTTGTTGAAAAATAAAAGTTGTTGTTTTCTTCTGCGATTTGTTGCAAATGTGCAATTATAAAGAAACTTCGCTCTTTATTTCATTTTCATTTTATATTTTTTTCCATGGTAGCCTCTAACCTCGGTGCCAAGAATGTTCCAGAGTTTTGCACCTCGATATGATAGGCATTTCTGTCCCCTGCTACCCAGGACATTTTGGATGGGTGGACAATGTATATACATACAGTGATAGAGAGATAGAGGGAGTCTAAATTCATGTTAATGATGTAGACGTGTGAACAAGGTACATACACACAGTTATAGAGAGATAGAGGGAGTTGAAAATCATTTGGATGATGTAGACGGGTGGACAATGTATATACACACAGTGATGGAGAGATGGAGGGAGTCAAAACTCATGTGGACGATGTGGACACGTGGACAAGGTATATACACACAGTAATGCAAAGGAGAAGTTGTACTTGATTTCAGTGACATTTATATCTTTATCCTTTTCATTCTCAACAATATGAGGACGAATTGGTGCAGTCATGATCTTTTCTTTCGAATTGACAAAGATCTTTACATTTCTGCCTTTCAAATTCTTCACGATGTGATGCATATCATTACCCTTCAGTTTGTGGAAGACGATCAGGATGGTGTGATGGTTTGTAACTATATTGAAAACTTTCAAATTGCAATATCCGCAGGCTTGACCTCTGTATTTCCAAGTAATAGGGCAATGATCTTTGACTTTCTTTCTATCACTATCATCAAACGGTCAATCGCAGGAATAGCATTGCATGGCCATGTTATGTCCTGTATTTTTTTCCAGTGTTAATCTGATCATTTTCCAGTGTTAATCTAACACCGTTCAGATTTCATCCTTCAACTTACCCAGTCTGTTCATGAGCACCTCCATGCAGTCTTCTCCAGTATAACATTCCAGGGGTTGTTGCCATCTATCATAGATTGATTTGACGTATATGCAGTAACTATGTTCTTGATAGGCAGCTCATTAGTTGGATTTTTCCGTGTTCCTTTTCTGTTATCCCCACTGGAAAAATTTCATTGTCTTCATAAAAAAAGATGGTAATTGAACTATTGTTTTTATTTGGAAAGCGTCTATCATCTTCTTGTCTGTTGCTTTCACGGGGTATTCCCATCCTTCACAGCTGAGTTCATCCAAGTATGGTTGATACTTTGTAACTCTCTGTGGATTTTTTGCTTCTGGATGTAGGGCAGATAGATTTGCACAGATGAAGCATTTATCGGCTCTGTTCTCAATATTGATGACAGCTTGCTTGTTTTTGATGTAATTTGGTAGCTGTAAATACTTTTTACCCCGTATAGCTTCATAAGCAAACATCTTTACTCGCAGTTTGGTAAATCTTGTAAATACCCAGCTGCTCCCATTTTCGATAAATTCATCGATCGCTCTTGTAATTTGTCCGATAACTTCAGCAACTTCATCTTAAATATTCTGAATGTCAGACCAGAACAATGTGGTGGATCTGTTGTCACTTCATCAAGCGACTTGTGAATTTCTACATTGACTACCACATTATACTTTATTCCTTACTTTTTTTAGCTTGACCAGTCAATTTACCTTAAGGCAACTAGCTAAAGATGTCATTGGACTTATAAGAGGCTATCAGATTAGAGGCTAGTGATCTTAAACGAAGCTACTAACCTTAAACAAGGCTATTTCAAACGAGGCTATCAGTTTCAAAACCAAGCGCTATAGTGCGATGGTTTTGAAGGTTTTGATGGTATCTGAAGTAAAATGCTGAGAAATGTGCAGACATTGGTGTCATCTGTGATTTCTTTGGATCAGATATTTGCTCAGTGTGTCCCGCCTTCCACGCAGTTACAAGCTGCGATACGACATCGTACTTCTATCGAACTGGTAAACTTCAGTATCTTCAAAAAGGTTCTTGCAGACAAAAAAAAACTGGGTTTGCTTGAGTCACTTGGGTAGGACAAAAAGCTGACTGAAGATGGTATTAACAACGTCAGAGAGTTTGTGCGTTCAGTGATCTATCCTGGCAAGAATAATGAAGATTACGCAGAAACAAGAATTCGCTTGTACAAAAGCATGAAAAGCAAGTCGTCGATGTCTTTGCCTCAAGATCCTGATTCTGTTGTCCAAGTTATCAAACGAGCTCATTATCAGGTTTATGTATGGTATCATTGCTGGCAGAGAAACTTAATCATCTTGACTTGGAGGAATGTGGATGGAAGATTGGGGATGGAGATGTGAAGCCGGTTTGGTTTGTAGGCAATCAATTTCCGCCATCGGTTAAAAGCACTCGTGGGAGGAGAGCAAGAGATGGATGTTTGGGTGATTACGACAGTTGTGATTCAGATTAGAGCCCCCCAAGAAAAAAAGCCCGAAAACAGGTTAAAAAACGGAGGGGAGGAAAAAGAACAGGCTTAGACGATCTGCGGCCGAACAAGCAAACGATATCCGAAGCAGCAGAGGACAGCGCTATGGCAGAAACACAGATTATCAACAGTGGAGAAGAAGGGCATAGAGAGTCTTATACGAATGACTGTGTGGTAAAGGACAACTCAAGTGACGAAAGTGAATGGGAAGTATTTGACTTTATGTCTAGCGAGGACTCTAGTGACGAGTGGCTACCTTAGACCATTTTTTATCGCTGAGGTATGTTTTACGTATTTCGCTTTTATTACGGATCTTAGTACTACCTGAAGGTAGGGCCCATGTCACTCTTGCAACTTAGTGAATGGCCAAACCTGCTAGAGAATGAAAATCGGACATTTCCTGTATATTCTGCAAATTAAATAGCTTTAAACTAACAAGGAAATTCAAAATTCAAAACATCGGGGGTAACATCAAATGAGCAAAATGCTCAAAAATTCATCTAAAGCCCTGGATATGTAGCACAAAATATGCTATAAAATAGCTGTCATGGAAGCAGAAATCACAATTGGTATTTATTTTACGCTCCCTTTTGGTCATTTAATTGAAACAGACGAATATACTAGTAAAAGTATACGATGTTACCCCCTGATTAACGGCAACTTTAAACGCCTATATTTTTTGCACCATACATTTTAGAGCTAAAGTTCTTTTATAAAGTCGAAATAACTTTGGAAGAGCTATCCAAAAATGTAGTTGGATTTAAATTTCGAAAAAGTTGACTTTTTTCTGACCGTGACTTGTTGCTCGGTCAATTACGTCACTGCCACATGACAACAGCCGATTTCCAAAAATGTCCCAACTCAGAATTTTGATCCCCTATATATATACTATCATTCTAAGCATTAAAATATTTGGTTACCCAGATCCTTAGAGTGTAGTGGAAAATTCCCTGCCTAATGTCTTGTTGAAAAATAAAAGTTGTTGTTTTCTTCTGCGATTTGTTGCAAATGTGCAATTATAAAGAAACTTCGCTCTTTATTTCATTTTCATTTTATATTTTTTTCCATGGTAGCCTCTAACCTCGGTGCCAAGAATGTTCCAGAGTTTTGCACCTCGATATGATAGGCATTTCTGTCCCCTGCTACCCAGGACATTTTGGATGGGTGGACAATGTATATACATACAGTGATAGAGAGATAGAGGGAGTCTAAATTCATGTTAATGATGTAGACGTGTGAACAAGGTACATACACACAGTTATAGAGAGATAGAGGGAGTTGAAAATCATTTGGATGATGTAGACGGGTGGACAATGTATATACACACAGTGATGGAGAGATGGAGGGAGTCAAAACTCATGTGGACGATGTGGACACGTGGACAAGGTATATACACACAGTAATGCAAAGGAGAAGTTGTACTTGATTTCAGTGACATTTATATCTTTATCCTTTTCATTCTCAACAATATGAGGACGAATTGGTGCAGTCATGATCTTTTCTTTCGAATTGACAAAGATCTTTACATTTCTGCCTTTCAAATTCTTCACGATGTGATGCATATCATTACCCTTCAGTTTGTGGAAGACGATCAGGATGGTGTGATGGTTTGTAACTATATTGAAAACTTTCAAATTGCAATATCCGCAGGCTTGACCTCTGTATTTCCAAGTAATAGGGCAATGATCTTTGACTTTCTTTCTATCACTATCATCAAACGGTCAATCGCAGGAATAGCATTGCATGGCCATGTTATGTCCTGTATTTTTTTCCAGTGTTAATCTGATCATTTTCCAGTGTTAATCTAACACCGTTCAGATTTCATCCTTCAACTTACCCAGTCTGTTCATGAGCACCTCCATGCAGTCTTCTCCAGTATAACAGTCCAGGGGTTGTTGCCATCTATCATAGATTGATTTGACGTATATGCAGTAACTATGTTCTTGATAGGCAGCTCATTAGTTGGATTTTTCCGTGTTCCTTTTCTGTTATCCCCACTGGAAAAATTTCATTGTCTTCATAAAAAAAGATGGTAATTGAACTATTGTTTTTATTTGGAAAGCGTCTATCATCTTCTTGTCTGTTGCTTTCACGGGGTATTCCCATCCTTCACAGCTGAGTTCATCCAAGTATGGTTGATACTTTGTAACTCTCTGTGGATTTTTTGCTTCTGGATGTAGGGCAGATAGATTTGCACAGATGAAGCATTTATCGGCTCTGTTCTCAATATTGATGACAGCTTGCTTGTTTTTGATGTAATTTGGTAGCTGTAAATACTTTTTACCCCGTATAGCTTCATAAGCAAACATCTTTACTCGCAGTTTGGTAAATCTTGTAAATACCCAGCTGCTCCCATTTTCGATAAATTCATCGATCGCTCTTGTAATTTGTCCGATAACTTCAGCAACTTCATCTTAAATATTCTGAATGTCAGACCAGAACAATGTGGTGGATCTGTTGTCACTTCATCAAGCGACTTGTGAATTTCTACATTGACTACCACATTATACTTTATTCCTTACTTTTTTTAGCTTGACCAGTCAATTTACCTTAAGGCAACTAGCTAAAGATGTCATTGGACTTATAAGAGGCTATCAGATTAGAGGCTAGTGATCTTAAACGAAGCTACTAACCTTAAACAAGGCTATTTCAAACGAGGCTATCAGTTTCAAAACCAAGCGCTATAGTGCGATGGTTTTGAAGGTTTTGATGGTATCTGAAGTAAAATGCTGAGAAATGTGCAGACATTGGTGTCATCTGTGATTTCTTTGGATCAGATATTTGCTCAGTGTGTCCCGCCTTCCACGCAGTTACAAGCTGCGATACGACATCGTACTTCTATCGAACTGGTAAACTTCGTATCTTCAAAAAGGTTCTTGCAGACAAAAAAAAACTGGGTTTGCTTGAGTCACTTGGGTAGGACAAAAAGCTGACTGAAGATGGTATTAACAACGTCAGAGAGTTTGTGCGTTCAGTGATCTATCCTGGCAAGAATAATGAAGATTACGCAGAAACAAGAATTCGCTTGTACAAAAGCTTGAAAAGCAAGTTGTCGATGTCTTTGCCTCAAGATCCCGATTCTACTGTCCAAGTTATCAAACGAGCTCATTGTCAGGCTTATGTATGGTATCATTGCGGGCAGAGGAACATTAATCATCTTGACTTGGAGGAATGTGGATGAAAAATTGGGGATGGAGATGTGAAGCCGGTTTGGTTCGTAGGCAATCAATTTCCACCATCGGTTAAAAGTACTCGTGGGAGGAAAGCAAGAGATGGATGTTTGGGTGATTACGACAGTTGTGATTCAGAACAGCGCCCCCCAAGAAAAAAGGCTCGAAAGCAGGTTCAAAAACGGGTGAGAAGAAAAAGAACATGCTTAGACGATCTGCCGCCGAACAAGCAAACGATATATGAAGCAGCAGAGGACAGTGCGATGGCAGAATTTCCTTTCGCAGTTTCCATGGGATCGCCACTTGCCCCAGTTTTGGCTAACCTTTTCATGGGTCACCATGAAAAGATTTAGGTCAGTTCTTTCACAGATTGGGATATTTTATTTTATTCTACTATTCTTCGATTTCATAAATAAACAACGCAACAACATCAAATTTACTATGGAAGAACAAGTTAATAATAAATTGCCTTTTCTGGATGTTATTGTTAATAATAGTAATTCAGGGTTGAGTTTAACATCTTTTTATCGTAAGAAGACATATATGGGCCTCCTCACCAACTTTTTTAGTTTTACTGCATTTACTTACAAGATCGGTCTTATTAGAAATTTTGTTGATCGTACTTTTAAGACAAATAACACTGAAGGGGGTTTCCAAAGTGATATAAAAGAAATAGCTAAGATCTTCAATAAGAATCTTTACCTTTCCTATATCATTGAAAAGATTATTCGATCATATCTCGATAAGACACACACAACAGGTCCTAATTCTTCTCCCAATTGTGTCTCATCTAACAAAAAAACACTAGCTCCAGCTATTTGAAGCTTCCTTGCATTATCATCATCTTCATAGTTATCATCAACATCTTCACAGTTATCATCATCATCATCATTGTCCTTCGGACATTTCTGCAGAGTTGCTACTTTTTACATCCTGTAAAGTTTTTGTGGCGCCCTGCCCTAAATTAACGCCAGGTGCCTTTACTTTACTTGGGCATTGACGCCAGTTCATGTGGCCTAATGGAGAGGACTTTCTTATAGGATGGGAGGACTCAAAGACCACAATTTTTTCAACGTGAAGGAAGGAAAGCATACTGTAGGCCTACTTTGTTAAGAGGTTAAATATGTTATCAAATATCATAAAATCAACTGAAAAAGAACAGAAGTTGAAAAGAATCTTCATTCGTCCGTTCAGGCACGGTGTCTGTGCTGTGCTGTGAGTATTGTTTAGGTTGGCGCCATTTTGACATTTATTTCAAATAATATAAAGGGATAACTAAGAAATAAACCAGTAGTGGCACAACACACTGTCAATGGTGACAAAACGAGTCAGGGACCACATAGCGACCAAAGCGCCTTAAGGAGTGGAATAGTGCTGCAAGCAGTGATCATATTGCAAAGACTCGTAGGTTTGTGCTAAGGTTGTAATCAAAGCCAGTATACCAATAGAAGGAAAAGTAAAGTTGTTTGTGCAAATCATCAGCTGCCAACCCACAACTGCGTTTCTGGGGTTAAGACAGTACGCGGAGATGTTGTGGGCACCCCCAGTGCCAAAAGGCACCTTTGCATGTTAAGAAGTAGCCACAAAAACAGCAACCGCAAAGAGAAAAGAACGAAGGAGCATAAACTTTGTTGGACTGCGTTATGCACATACGCTTGGTTTTTCAGGAAAGTTAAAACAGAAAGGGACATTTAAGTGAATTTTTTTTGCAAAATTATTGAACTGAATTATATTAAGGATCAGGATAATATGGCGGGTTCATGTTTGTTTTTTATTCAAATTTCGACTTTACCAGCATGTCACCAATGTTTCTGTTTCTTTTTAATGTTAGGACTGGTTCCTCCTCAGCCAAATACGTCAGTTCAGGATTTTCTTTACTATAACACCAGTGTCTTTGGAGTATCCGACCTATTCCAGTAGTGTTTCCATTAAATGATACAACAAGAGGTAATTTGTTCTTTTCTTGTCTAGGCCTATGTCTAATAAGATCGTCCTGAGATAGCTGTTTCAATTTCTCGAAAATCGAAGTAATAAGACTCAAGTTGAAACCCCTTTTGACTAGTGAATGTGACAGGTTGTTTAGTTCCTCTGAGAAGTCATTGTCATTTCAAAATATATGTCTGTAACGGACAGCTTGGCTGTAGATAATACCTTTCTTACAGCTAGAGGGATGAAATGATTCAGCATGAAGAAGAGAGCATGTATCAGTTGGTTTCTTGTAGAGGGTTGTCCTTATGGAGCCCTCATTGTTGTTGAGGATAGTCATATTGTCAGAGAAGGTTATTTTCTCTCCTGAATAAGATATTTCAAATTTCATTGTTTCATGTATTGAATTCATGTGTGTGTGGAAGGTACGAAGGGCATGTTCCCCTCTGTCCATATTACTTAAATGTCGTCTACGTAACGTTTCCATAAAAAAGGAACCCTTCCTCCAAGAACTGTAGCTTGGGTTTGTTTTTCAACTCTGTCCATGAAGAGATTAGCATAGTTGGGAGCAAAGGATGAACCCATTGCCGTCCCTGTAAGTTGAAGATAAAATTCCCCATTGAATTCAAAGTTGTTATTCTTCAGTATAAAGTTAACGTAACTAATAGGGCATCTGGTGGGATAAGATCATCTTGTTCCTTCAGAATTCTAATAAAATGTGCTGTGTCTTGGATGTAAGAAGCTATGTTTCTCACTATTGGTTTCATGTAATGATCCTTGTCTTTTTAAAGGTTAGCCGTTGGTGAATTGCAGCCAGATATTATTGGTCTTCCTAGTACATTAGGTTTGTGGATTTTTGGTAACATGTTAAAGATAGGTGTTCTAGCATTCACCGATGGGGTAAGGAATTTGAAGAGTGATGTGTCAATAATACCTTTACCCACCAGATGTGATGTGAAGGTTGAAATATTCATAATCAGGTCTTGTATAGGGTTGTAGTTAAGTTTACTGTAGTAGTTGTTGTCATTTAGTGGGCAATTTCAAATAGTCACAGAGATTCAGACACAAATGCATCCTCTTTTATCTGCTGTTTTTATTATTATGTTGTTCATAGATTCTAGTTCATTAAGTGCCTTTAGCTCCTTGTCAGATAAGTTCTTTTCTGGAATGTTCTGAATTTTGATATCAGTTAAGTCCTTGTAAATATTGGTTAAAAAATCATTTATATTTTCATTAACCAGTGTAGGAGGCTCCCAATTAGAATTTGTAAAGAACAGAGAAAGGGGTTTTTTAGTGCATTTGTAAAAGTATTTTAGATGTATACGTCGTCTAAATTGGTTGTAGGCCAATTAAATTCCCTCCTTACTGGTAAGTCTAGGGGTAGGGATGAAGCTAATACCCTTTGACAACACCTAAATTTGTGTCTTAGCTTCCTTTCTACCCCTAGACTTAGCACAAAGGAAGAAATACAATTGGCAAACAACCAATTTAGACGATGTATACATCTAAAATGCTTTTACAAATGCACTAAAAAACCCTTACTCCCTTCTTTACAAAATCTAATTTGGGAGCCTCAAACACTGGCTAATGACAATGTCAATCACTTTTTAACCAATATTTTTGTGATGAACCCAGCAAAAGAATACAAGAGAATTCAAATAAAAGCTTCAATTTCTTCTTTTCAATCTCAAAAAAAAACCTTTTTACTCCAAACCAAAACTAATCTCTCCACTACAATTACCATACGCCCTAAACACGCGTTTTCCAGGATAGTGCTCAGACTCCTAGGTACCAGGCTCCTCTACACTCCCCCTCCTAAAAACAAGCTCAATAGTGAAAACATATTAAGGATAAAATAGCAAACATTACTAAAGTATAACTAAAGGAGCTATTCTCCACGTTTTTTTTGTTTTTTTTTGTTTTTTGTTTTGCAAAGTCAACATAACAAAGAGTCACTGTCTCAAAACTATATACAGAATAACAAAGAATCAAGAGTCATTTTTCTGAATTTATATACAAAACGAATAGTCTATTCTTGAGTAAACTGTCTTCTGCATCTCGTAGTTCAATAGTCTGATACAACAACTCCATACCTTTCCGGTGGTTGTCTATTCCTTCGAAGATTATAACAATGCGGAACTGCGGGTCTTTCATTGTGCTCTACCATTCGACGCTGATGAGTAGGCACGTAATACTCTTCTTCACCCGAATCGTTGCTACTACAGAATGCATTATCTGAGTAGGAAACTTCATCATAGAGACCATTAGCTGGACTAAATTTCTTTAAACTGTCACAATGAACATATCTCTGTTTTCCATCTAGCGTAGACTCAATTTCACAATTGTTCTCGATAACAGCAATTACGCGATATGGCCCATAATACTTGTTTTGAAGTCCTGATGCTCTGAAGTTTTTATAAAATACGACATCTCCAACTTGAAATGTTTTACTTTGCGATAAACAATGTTTCTGATCATAGTTTTTCTTTTGCTTCTCTTGAGCTTTATCAATACGACTCGTGACAAAACTATTAAGATCTTTGTGACGCTTTTTTAAGCCAACAAGATAGTCAGCATTATCCTGATTGAGATTATTTTCATGATCATTCGCGAGAATGACATCAAAAGATACTTGCGGTTCGCGACCGTATAGCATTTCAAATGGAGAAACACCTGTACTTTCTTGCTTGCTAATTCGATATGCTAGAAGTGCTGAAGGAAGTAGCATATCCCAGTTGTCTTGATCTTTATTAACTTTCATACGCAACAAAAGTTTAAGAATACCATTAAAACGCTCGCAAAGTCCATCAGATTGCGGATGATAAGGTGTAGTACGACGCTTATTTATACCAAATAACTGACACATGCTTTTGAAAAGATGAGATTCAAAATTACGACCTTGATCAGTTAATAATACAGTGGGCATTCCATGTCTTGAGAAGATTTGCTCTAAGACTTTGACTACCATTGCAGCTTCTTGGTTAGGCAATGGCTCTGCCTCAGCATATTTAGTGTAATAATGTATGACCGATAAAATATATCTGTTACCTTGTTGTGTTGTCTTCAATGGTCCGATGATATCTACACCAACCATATAAAAAAGCTGTGATTTAACTTCAATGGGTTTCATTGGTCGACGAGGAGCTCCAAAGATCTTATTTTTGGCACACAGTTCACAGCTTGAACAATAATCCTCAACAGCATTATGAAACGCAGGCCAGTAGAAATGTCGTTGAGTCATATCAAAGGTTTCGTGAACACCATAATGGCCAATTGACTCGTGAACTTCCTTGAGCATTTTACTTGTAAGAAATTGAGGAATAACAATTTGTAATTTCTCGACTCCAGTATTATCAATCCATTTTTTACACAATAAGTTACCATCGAAGCATAAGGTGTCAAACACGCGATTAAAGGATCAAAGACAGTCAGAGCCATCCTGCTGAAGTTTATCTGGTTTCTGATTTTTACGCAACCAATCTTTCACGATAAGAATATCTAAATCTAAATCCTGAGAAGCTTCTTATTCGTCGCGTGAAAAATAAGATATCTTTATTCCTTGTACTAGAGCTCTAGAAAGCGCATCTGCGTGTTGCATCATTGAACCTGGTTTCTGCACTATAGCATAGTCGTACTGTTCCAGTTTTAAGATCCATCGGGCTAGCTTTCCATTCGGTTGCTTAATTTTTCGGAGCCATGCTAAAGCCTGGTGATCCGTGAAGATTGTGACTTTAGTACCATAAATGTAAGGGTGAAAATACTGTAAAACCCATACGACAGCGAATGCCTCTTTTTCAGTTGTTGTCCAGTTTTTCTCTGCTGAAGAAAAAGCTATGGAGGCAAAAGAAATTACTTTGTCATCACCTTGCTCACACTTTTGTGCCAAAATTGCACCCACACCAATGTCACTGGCGTCAGTATACAACACAAATTCACCGTTTTTATGTGGAAAAGCTAAAACTGGGCTAGAAATCAATTGTTCTTTCAAATCACTGAATGCTTTTTCACATTGGGAATCCCAAACAAACTTCATGTTTTTCTGTGTTAGCTTATTCAAAGGTGAGACAATCTCAGTAAAACCAGCAATAAATCTGCGATAATAAGAAGCCATTGCCAAAAATCTGCGCAGCTCCCTTAGATCTCTAGGTCTCGGAAAATCCTTGATAGCTGTTATCTTTGACGGATCTGGAGAGAGTCCTTTATCAGAGATTTTGAAACCGAGAAAGTTGACTTCTTGTTTAGCAAAATAACATTTCGTAGGCTTAAGGCATAGACCTGCCTGGCTTATAGCTTCAAAGACTTCTTATAAGTTTTTGCAGTGTTCATCCAAATTTCTTCCTACGACCAGTACGTCATCAAGATATACCAAACATTTCTTGGTTTGCAGCCGTCGAGGACTCTTGCCATCAATTGCTGAAATGTGGGAACCGCATTTGCTAGGCCAAACGGCATACAATTAAATTCTAAAAGGTTACCACCAGGTATTATAAAAGCTGTTTTCTCTTTACTGGATTCGTCAAGTTCAACTTGCCAGTATCCCGACGCAAGATCTAATGTAGAGAAATAATTCTGTCGTGCTAACGAGTCAACTAAATCGTTTATTTGTGGCAAAGGGTAGGCATCTTTGATGGTTACGTCATTAACTTTTCTAAAATCCACACAGAATCTCCATGACCCATCTTTCTTTCTAACTAGAACAATTGCACTTGCCCATGGAGACTTGCTTGGACAAACAATTCCATTGTCAAGCATATCATTTACCTGTTGCTCAACTACAGGCTTTAGAACATTGGGGAGTCTCCGTGGCAATTGTTTTATAGGGGTAGCTTGTCCTGTCTCTATCTTTTGGCATACCACATAAGTAGCACCAAGTTCATTTAAACCCTTAGAAAAAAGTGAATTGTACTTCTGCAAAAGTTGCTGCAATTTTTGTTTTTCAGTTTCTTTTAAATGACCCAAATCAAAAGAATGTTCAACATTTAAATCATCTTCATTTTCCTGTAATGTCGGCTAATCAATTTCAACATGCTCTAATGAACCCAAATTTGTACCTTGATACAGTTTGACAGATTCTTTTCCAGGGTTAATTATTTGAATGGGAACTGACTGATGGTTTGGTCTAACTATTACCCTGGCAACCAATATTCCTTTAGCAGCAAGTTCAATGTTAGGCTCTAAAATACTTTCTTCAAGTGAGGGATTTTTTATAAGAGCCCTTTGTACAACCTCATGCTCTGCTGGAATGACAACATCTTCATTCAGGGTGACAATTGAAGGATTAACTACAGAAGAGTCATTAATGTAAACAGGAAAGTCATCTTCTGGAAATTTTATTTGTAAATGCACTGTATCAATGATTGCCTTGGAATTTAACAAGTAGTCTTATCCTAGTATGACTTCATGACCTATTTCTTTTGATACATAAAATTCTTGAGAAATAACAAGTTTCTAATCAAGCTTGACAGGCAAAACAACTTTTCCCAAAATTGCAATAGGTGAACAGTTTGCAGCATCTGCTACAATATCCGCAGGTGATAGAACAATCTCACTGCTTACTTTTATGGTCTCCCACTGACTATGGCCTAATAGGGAAACAGAAGCACCAGTGTCCAGTACACAAAGTGAGTCAATACCATATACTTTGGCTTCTAGCATCATTACTTTCTTCTTATTAGCTGCTGTAAGCCTTATCTTATTAGAATCTTGCTTCACAGTAGCCTGTGCCTGTGGTTTCGCAAGCTCACTACTAGGCTGATTACGGGCTTGTTCTGCTGTTCTAGGGCGCACATTATTGTCATAATTAGAAGGGCAATATGTTGCTATATGTCCTTCAACCCCATATTTATAGCAAGTAGGTGGCCCTCTTGACCTCTGATTAAAATTTTGTTGACCTTCAAAGCTACCATGATGTTGAGGAATACCCAAGTTGGATCTACAATTTCGGGCAATATGACCCTTCTTACTGCATCTGTAACAAACTTTGTTATTGTAAAAAGAAGAATTCTTTAACATACCATCAGCAAGATTAGGTGTGGGGCACTGATTTGCAAGGTGACCCCAACCATTACATTTGTGACATACCTTTGCTTACACGACTGGTCTACTTTCTCAAACTTGAAATACATTTGGTTGGGCAAGAGCCTCTGCTGATTTTCCTAACGTTTCCATGGTGGAATTTGCAGCTTCAAATCTTCTTGCCGTAATTGATTGCGATAACTTAGTTGAGTCTACTTTGTCCCTGATAAGTGAAAAATTACGAGGTTGAGTTTTTGGAGAAGTGGATGTAGAGTCGTCAGACTAGAGAGTAACATTAGAAGTGTCCGACTGGGCTTCAGGGTTAATGGTTGGCCTACCATCATTTGCTGTGCCTTCGAAGGCCAGACTTGTGTTGGCCAATGAGGGAGCACACAAATTGCTTCTGCTCGATCTTCCTGAAGGCGCCTCAGAATCTCCGGTACTAAACTGAAAGGTGGAAATATATACGGTTTGAATAAAGACCAGTCTATTGTAAATGCATCAATAGCAAATGAGTCTGGGTCAAGTTTGTATGACAAATATGTAGGCAACTGTTTGGTCAAACAAGAAGCAAACAAATCAATATCTGGGTTAAAAGCAAACTTGCATAGGCTAAACTAGTATTGTTGGATTTAGCATCCATTCTGTACTGCTATGATGTTGTTTACGTGAGGCAATATAGGCATCAACGTTTTGCAGACCAGGAATATGGGCAAGAGAAATCCTGATATCTTTTTGTCTTCACCACTCCCAAATAGTTTTGCATAGCTTGTTGCATGCAGTTGAATGACTTGTGCCCATATGGTTAAGGACTGAGATCGCAGTTGTGTTGTCGCTCATAACTCTTATGTGAGAGTTGTGAAAATTTTTGGCAAAAATTTTCAAGCCAAATGATGTGCTGCATTTTTTTTGTTTTTGGTCCAGATGCCACTGGCACTATTTCCAGCGCACACAGCACCCCAGCCTTGACGAGAGGCATCAGTTGAAATTGTCATGCTTGGCTTTTGACGGGAAAATAGGTTTGTAAAGGTTTGGTCCGTGGTTTATCCACCACTGTAGCTCTGACTGAGTTTCTCCGCAAAGACGCATTGGAGAGTCAAAATCCACATTGTTTAGTTTCAGGGCAATGATTTTATCATTTTCAAGACCTTTGTAATACAGTGGACTGTATTATGTGCCAGGGAAACAGGAAATTAGTTTTCCAATCAGCCAAGCAACTTGGCAAATAGACAATTTCTGTTCTTCAGCTAATACTGTATGACGTAAAGCAACAACCCCTCAATTTTATTGTGAGTTTGGGTGACGGTCATATTTACAGAGTCAAAAATGAACCCCAACATTTTGACTTGCCTAGAAGGCACAAAGGCTGATTTGTTGGGGTGAATAATGGAGCCAAGTTTTGTAAATATTTCAAAGGTTGCCATAACATTCATGAGGCAATCTTCATAAGTATTCGCTTGCATGTAGAGATTTGAGGATTTGAGGTAATCTTCCGCCATTCGGGAGATTTTTAGCAATGCGACTGGCTTAGAACGATTTGCATTGACGATAAAATAGTGATATTAAAAAATGTAATTTTGAAAGAAATTTGCTTACATTTTGCAAAGCTTGTAAACCAGTCAATTAGCCAAATATTTGTTGTTGCGTCGGGTCTGCCGCTGTTGTTGTTTCTGGTCCCAGTGGGAGGCAAATCTCTTATAGCTGTGGGAAGTTTGGCAATCTCTGATAGCTGTGGGAAGTGGCTGCGGCTTGCCATTCTTGGTTTCTGTTGTCCGGGTACTTTACATTATGAACAGCTTTAGAAATTTTTGACAATTCCTCTGCGGCTTTGAGTTATTTGGTGAAATCATAACCAAAAAGCTTCGAGTTGTGAGGGATATCACAGGTAGTGAGGGCTCTATATTCGGGTTTTACAGCCGGTTTTTAGGCACTGCGGCAAAGGCCAGAAAGGTCACAAGTGACATGGCCAAGCAAACAATGCTGTCCACCAAACTGCTAATGATGTCCGCAGGATCATCACCCTGGTTATCCGTGACAAGGGACATAGCTGCATTCAGCAAAATGCACCCAACACACTGAACGGTTTGTTTGACATTTGAGAGCTTGCTGTCAACAGTTTTCTTGTTGGACAGCAAGTACCCCCCAAACATCCTTATTGACCTTAATCACTGGTAACATGTTAGGGCAGCTTTCTGGATGCAAGTGCGTCTCGAGGATAGCCTTAACTTTCTCCTGTGGCAAATGTTGCCCCAGCATTTCTCGACGATAGTAGCCAACTGGGGATGAACAGTGGGACTGGTCTTGTCACTGTTCTTAAGATCCTGGCAAAGGCCCAGCAAAAAAGGATCTGGGTCAGGTTGTTCACCCTTGTTAAGGTCGGCTTCCTCATCACTAGCATAAATGCTGATATCATCAGAATTATCAAGAACAGCAGCTTGAGCGGTTTTCGGAGCAACAGAGGCAGAGGCCGTATTGGACTTACGCTTCATGAGTGTGGTCCTCGACCTGGTTGGTTGTATTTTCCCGGTGCCTGGTGAGCAAGCCATCAGTGGAGAGGTCTTCCAACTGATTTTGTCCAGTGGACAGTGTCCGAACAGTCCCAGTGGGTGAAGAAGGGAGGCGCCCTAAAGAACTACCCTCGCTGAGGGTTTGAAAAAGTGATTTCAATGAAGCCATGTTGGAGCTGCTATCCAAAAGTGGATATCATCAATGCTCTGCATGCTGATGCTTTTCCGCAGCTGCAGGTGAATGGGAAGGAGAATCCATTATCTACGAAGAGTTTAACTAAATAAGTCTACAGTTAAGGCAAAATATGAAGTTTGCAAGAATTCACTTACCTTCATGGGCTGAAGAAAAAGTTTCTCTTTTGGTTCTTACGAACTCTTTGCTGAATCTTTGTGAAGAAGGACAACAACCAATATATAAAATTTTTCTCCGGGAAAACACGTTAGGATGGAAGATCAAGAGAACTAAGTTAAGTCTTCTTCATTTACCATTTTATGATGAGAAGACTCAATGAATTGGTCACTTGATCTGTTGCCAAGCAACCAAATGAGAAAGAGTAGTTACAGAAATTGGCTTTCCTGCTGAAAATTTGCATATTTTGTCCAACATGCCAAAGTTTGCAGCAAAAACCATGTACTACTCTGCTTTTAGGTAGAAAGTATTGAAGTTCGTCTTATGTAGGAAAACGAAATGAAAAATGCGAAGTAAATACGAACATTACCAGTTTATAATGAACACTATTTGCTGAGTTGTTTTTCCAGCCTGACGTCATTCAACCCAAGTTTTGGCACCTGTTCGTAAGTTAAGATATTTGATATCTGTTTGATTGCATCATTTATTTTTATAGCTATCATTTGTTATTTAGATTACTTATGTTTGTAGAATTACATTACCTATGGCATCAAATCAACAACAACTATGGAATGTTATGTTTGGTTTAGGAGAATCATTAGCCATGTGAGTAATTACAGTGATCGGTTGCACTAGGTGCTTTTGAAAGCCCTTGGTGTACTTAGTTTTGGTGTAGAGTGTACTGGGTGCTTGAGAAAGGCTCAAATGTAGCTCATTTGGTACTGTATGTAGTATGGATTGGAGTCCTGTAAAGCTATAGTACAGTAGGGTTTGTTGTCCCTTGTGAAGTTGTAAAGAAAATGTAAAGAATCTGGATTACATTTATAAATGATTGTCGGAAAAGTCGTTTTATTTGCAGGCTTTCTTCCTTCCTTTTTTTCGAATCCGTTTTTTACAACGCTAAATTTGACGTGAAAGTAAAACAGGGTTTCCAAGATATATTTGAAGCCTTTAGCAAAGATATTTGTGACCATCTAACTAAAATTAAGTAGAAAAGTTTAAGAAATTTCCATTTGGTATATGTAATGTCATAACATCACAAAGTAATATATATGACGTCATAAAGATGTATGATGTGATACATCTTATTTTTAACTGATGGATGAAGGGTATCAGAAGTTAGTTTTTTGTTCATGTACCTCCATGGTTAACTAGACGTCACAATATCAAATATATGACAAAAAATGTAATAAAATATTAAGCCCAATGAATTATAAATTCTGGAGTTGTTAGCACCTACTGCCTTATGCTTTCAGAGTAATTCTAGAAAGTTAAGTTGGATAAAATAGGGTAAAAGAAGTAAAAGTTTCTTGCAGATTTTCTTATCTTAAAAATTGAAATTTCTATTGGCTTGAAAAAAGTATCATGTTCGAACCAGTCAAAATGCACTTTTTCACAAAAGCAACTGCACAATCAGCAACATTGCTGAATTGACCTTTTAATATTCAGCAACAACGTGAGGGCTCAATTGAATAAACAACTAAGAAGTCAAGAAACCAAGCTTATGCGCTTGCTTGCTATTAGCAAAATGATATGTTCTATGTTTGCATGCTGAAGTTCTTTAGCTAACGTTTTCCCACTTACTGTCTCGTGCTGTAGATGCTTATCAAAAAAAGTGTATGGACATTTCCTGAAAGGTCCTGAAGGGGTAAAATGGGAATGGGACCAACTTTTCCAAACTGAGGCAGGATGCCAAGCTCCAGAGTTTGTCGTTGTGATTCCAAAACAAGGCACGATGCTTTCGAGTTTGTCGTTGTGATTCCATAACAATGCACGATACTTCGGAGTTTGTCCTCGTGATTCCATAACAGTGCACGGTGCCGGACTCCGGAGCCTTTTTGTCCTGACTCTGTAACAAAGCATGATGTCAAACCATCTGGGGTTTGTGGTCATGATTCAAAAGTGAAGCACAATGCCTAACTCCGGTCGTCGAGATTTCATAACGAGGAAAGATGCTGACCTCCGGAGTGTGAGGTTGAGTCTTAAATACTTTGACTAATGTCGCTCTGCTTAGCTGCCGCTCAGTGCAACCTCTCCACGGCATGTGCTGGGGACGTGATCTCGGTACTTCGGAACTCATTGGGAAACTCACCTGTGCACATAACAGTGGGCTATACAGAAAATAATGTCACAAGTGACATGGCCAAGCAAACAATGCCGTCCACCAAACTGCTAATGATGTCTGTGGGATCATCACCCTTGATATCAGTGACAAGGGACATTGCCGCATTCAGCAAAATGCACCCAACACGCTGAACGGTTTGTTGGACATTTGAAAGCTTGCTGTAGACGGTTTTCCTGGTGGACAGCAAGTACCCCAAACTTCCTTATTGACCTTAATCACTGGGAACATGTTAGGGCAGCTAACTCTAATGGGCTATACAAAAATTACGGTGACTGACATCATACATACGTAGTTGTTTATTTGTGATAATCTTTGTTAAGAATAAGATGCATCATGTGAACATGGGACCTGAATGGGAATTTCATACAGAAAGAGTGGGAATCAAGAGTAACATCTCATAGCAGGGGGATTTTCGTTAGAAACATTATTGTTGAGGGTGAAAAGGTTCAAGTGCCATGATAGCTGAGTGGGAACCTCATAAGGAGGAAATAAGAATGTTAGTCTGGCATCATGCACGAGGGGGTGTAACATGGTAACCTTTTTCTAAGGGTAAACAGGATTAGGTGAAATGTGGATGACTTGGGAATGTAACATGGAGAAAAAAAATATTGCAAACATCGTTGGTTTAATTTCTTTGTTGTTTGGTTGCCCTGTTATTGATCGGCTTGATTACTTGGTTCCAAGTTGCTTGGTTTTCCAGTTGCCGAGTTCCTGGGTTGCCTAGTTGCGACACAGGCACCGTTGCCCAGTTGCTTAGTTGCCCAGTTGCTAAGTTGCTCATTTCCCCATTTCTCGGTTGGCCTATTGCTCCGTTGCTTGGTTTCTCAGTTGCCAAGTTGTGACGTTGCTGAGTTGCTTGCTTGTGGAATTGCTTGGTTGCCTTGTTGCTGACTAATTATGAATAGTTCAATGCTTGACAACTACACTGTTGACACGTATTCATTTGTGGGAAAACAAAGTATTTTGCAGCGTAAACAGGAAGACTGTTTTACATTGTAACAATTATGACACAGCGAAACTATGAATATGAGAAGGTACGGAGTCAGCCTGTTGATTGTAAGGTTTTTGCGGCTGAAAATGCATAGACATGAAATTCAATATTCTGGTGATTTTTTTGGAATGAAATACCTTATGTAAAAAGGAACGAAAATAGTAATAAAAAGTATTGAAATCACTGGAGAAATAGAGCTGTTCGCTACTGTGGGTTATTAAATATTAATTGGGGTAGATGATGGCTCTGCTTGTCTAAATGTAGAGTAATAGATGGAAACTGTAGGTATTAAGGAAACCATTTTTTGGCGGGAAATGTTTGTCGTAAATAGTGATTAATTATGAGATGTAGGCATTTTATTTGGCTTCAGAGGAGTGAGGGAGTGACCTGAGTATTGCAAAAAGTGAGGCACGAGAAATTTTTGTATACTTGTGAAGAAAACGAATCGGAGTCAAGGGAATCGCTGCGCTAGAGCTTGAAGGAAAGTTTATTCAACATTATTAAGTAATTATGGGGCAAGAAACACAGGAAACATGCACCCAGACAACAGGGGAAGAACAACAGCTGATGATGATTAGTTATTTATTTATGTGTTGTATTTAAGTACAAGTATTTTTGCGTAAAAAGGGAGGCTTTGATAAGTGGTGAAGGAAACTGTACTAATTGAACATGTCCAACTGAAGCGCTATTTTTGTTTTTTCGCAGGAAGTTGTAGAAGAGAGAAGAGAGGACCGCATGGTGGCGGTCAATTTTTATGGTGATAAAAAGGTATAGAATGTAAACATGTTGATGTGAGCAAGGGCACTGGTGGAAGCTTGGGTAAGGGCCCTCATATCAGAGGTGGGAAAAAATTATAAGGGCCGTGCAGGTTTTGATGGAAATGCCTTTTTAAGATTCTAGTCAAAATATTAATAGTATTCATAAGATTCTAGTCAAAATTTAAGTGCATGATCCTTATCTACAGAACCACTGTACTGGCTTTTCTTTAATGCAAAAGGTTCTATTACATCACTGAAGTCCATTTTTTCTGGAAAGAAATATCATGAAATTTCTAACTGTGGGCCCTACAGGATTGGGGCCCTGGACCATTGCTCTGGATGGCTTGCCCTCTCTGCGTCACTGGAGGCAAGTTATTATGTGAAGCTATTTCAAATAAGACTGTTAGTTTAAATCGAATGAATATCGTATGTAAATCGAATGAAGATTTTTCTAAGAAGGCAATTATCGGCAACACTGGGAGAGTAGGAATTTAGTTAACGGTTTGTTTTCTTGCAGGAAATACAGGGCAAGAATGTGCGTGAAGTGAAGGAGGAGGCGAAAAAATGTTTCATATTGAAAGGAGATTCATTTTTACGGGCAAGAATGGGGTGTATCAAAGAAAACTATTGTAAGCCTTTTTAGAGTCAGTGTTGTTATTACGGCGAATTAAGTTGTTATAGAAGTAGAAAGTTTATTAGCTATACTTAGTGTAAAATGAATGAACTGAAGGAAATTATCTTTATATTGTAGAGACCATGAACAGATATATATATCTCCAGTGCGAGAGCATGGTGCTGGTAGGAGAAGATGTATGCGTGGCTCATGGGGAAGAAAGACAGATGGTCGTGGAGGCAGACAATGGAGGGACTCCAGATATAGAAAGATAACAAATGAATGAAATCGTTGTGACATTAACAACATCGAATCGAGAAAGGAAGCTGCAGGGAAGATGCTCGGTTAATTGGTAAAGACTAATTTACAAAGAATAATAAAATGAGAAGATGAAATAATGAAATGTATATTTTGTGATGAAATTGTTAGTTGTAAGAAGTTTTGGCCATATATAGTAATATTGAAAGATATTGAGCTTCTATGCTTAGTTGCTGGAGACTCAAAACCGTTGAACTTCCGGAACTGAAGATCATGTAAAGAAAGTGGCTGATTGGCTGAAAGAGTTTTGTGTGGTTTTTGTTACACGGTACTGAGTTTCTTATAAACGGGTTTCTTCTAAGAAAAAATAGTGTCACGCTGAAACTTTCTGTGAACCAAAATGAGATAGGAAAAAATATGGATACTTTAAGAATATGATAGGAGTGAAAAGGGGCATTTGTTAAGAATATTTAGAGTGGGGAGAATTTATAGTATTTTTATCAAAAAGAGAGTGTATGCTCTTAATACAATCCCTTCATGCCATTGTTGAGTATGAAAATAATGCCATTTTGACGAGTCTACAACGAGTGAAAAGAGCGAGTGACGTCATGTGCGCAGGGAATTTTATTTGCGGACTTCTTTGCTGCAAGGGAGCTGGGTAGGAGGGAAAGTAACTATTAAGTGAGTGCAGTTATAGTAATAATTGAGTTGTTTTCACAATGGAGAGCAGAGTTAAAAAGTTTGCCCAAGAAGTTGAGTTGGCCATGGCTCATATGAATCCCGCTTTAAAAGATTTGGAAGTGGACTGTGAAGCGGCGGTGTATCAGTTCATCAATGGGACAACGACTCTTGGTGAGGAGAGAATGTGCAGGGGAATTAGGAAGTGCAATACAGCACACGAAAAAGGAGTGGGAGAGGTTAACAGGGCAAAGGAGAAGGTAATCCAGGACATAGAGGAAATATGGATAGAGGGGAAGGTCGAAACTGAGGAGACAGTTGAAAAGGGAGTTGGAGAGGAGAACAGAGGAGGAATTGATACGTAGGTCGAAGAGGAGGACAGAATGGAGGGGAGAAAGTAGATGATGAAAATAGACCTGCTGGTGGAGAAGATACCACAAAAGAAGGAAGAAATGAGGACAGAAGAGGTAGAGGATAAGAGGGCAGAGGAGAGGGACGAGAAGAACGAATAAGATAACTATGAAGAACAAAAATATAAAGTAAGACTTAGTAGTAGGGGGGCTTTGGGGGGTATCCAAACCCAAAAACTCGGAAGAAAATTTGAACAAACCCGAGATGTCGGATGACCTATGTTTCCAAAACTGTTTTAAGAGTTGTAGACATTGATATCCTATTCAAGGTTGAAAAGCCAAAAAAGCGCATATTTTTACTGCAATACCCGAAACCCCAGCTAGGAAAACGGCAGAACACGTTGCCCATTAAATAAACTTGATCCAATTATTTTGAAGAACCCGAAAACCTGGGATGGGATGATACAAATTCTTTAGTGGTTGGGTAATTAGTGAGAAGCGTAGTGTGGGTTGGAAAGATGACACACATGAACTGGTCTTTCAAAATGTTTTACATCATTTACCTCCTTTATTTTAAGAGAATACCATAGGGCTCCCTGAACAAAACATGATGTTGCCGATTCTCCGATTCCTTGATTCCGGTTCCACCTTTTACAAAATGAGGACACTTTGGGCTAATTAACGTTAGATTGCTTCAACGACATGAGCCACGGCAAGTAACATAAAATTACTTAGTGGACATGGTTGAGTAAATTAGAAATACGCAATAAGTCAAGGTTAACAGACTTCTTATCGAAAAATCTTTGTTAATAGGAAATACAAAACAAACTATTTTCCTGAGTATTGTTCTGGTGACCTAACTGATTAAAACTTGGTTAAAACTTTTATCAGGAATTGAAAATAAGAAATTCATCCAAGAAATGTTAATTTATTTTTTGGAAAATAACTGCATGAGCCATGATTGTGAAATTGCCTCAAAGACATGGTTGAGTAAATGAGATTGACGCAATAGTTTGAAGTAAACAAAAATCAAAGATTTTTTAGGAGAAAATCTTTAGTAAATAGGAAATACAAAACAAGCTATTTTCCTGAACTGCCTAGAAAGGGAAAACGTATCGGGGCATTGAATGCTGGTTGAGCAACGTCTCAAACCCTGTAATGTGTGCCCATAACACATCAACCCTTCTAGGTCCTTCTGAGCTGTGATGCAGCAGCTAAACTGAAATTATCCCGTATTGGCACAAGCGAAGTCGTGACTGGCTGAAACGAGGAGGCCCTTTGTTTCCTAACACAATCAGGCAGGGGCATGCTTCCAAGGTGCATTCGCCAAAGGAAGTTGTCAACGTGTACAACCCTTTCTTTGCAAAACCACAGTTACTGTATGAAATGTATGACCTTTATTCGCCTTTGTTCCCGGTCCGATATCAAGACAAAAGCACTGGTATTTGCAACCCTTTCGGAGGTGGTAGCAGTCGGTCCCAAAAGCTGTTGTGATGACAAATCCACAACTGGGGGTCTCGAGAAGGCGGCGGACTGAAAAGAGGGAAGCGGCCCAACCGCGGATCGAATTTCCACAAAAAAACCCGCATGCCAACTTCACATTTTGGTATATAAGATTATTGTGATTATCACAAATACACGGCAGTTGTTTATCTCAAGATTAACAAATTAGATCTCAATAAAGCTTTTGACACAGTTGACCACGAAATTCTCCTGAAGAAGCCAAGTTACTTTGGCTGGAAAGGAAAAGAACTTAACTGGTTAAGCTCATATCTAACCAATAGACAGCAATGCTATAAAGTAAACAGGCAAAATTTCCCAATTGATAATATAACTAGACGACTTGCCTATTTATTTGATTAATTCCCCTGTATCGATGTATGCAGATGACAAAAGCATTTACTGTCCTCCGAATCTGTTTCTGAGATTAATGCTGACATAGATTAATCTTAATCAGGCGATTAATGCTGACATAGATGCGTTAAACAAGTGGCTTGAAGGAAACAAGTTGTCATTAAACTTTGCTAAAACTGAAGCTATTGTTGCCACCCTTTATCGTTCCAAAGATGTCAAAGTGATAGAAGAGGTCAAATACCCAGGGTTTCAGGTTGACTGTCAACTAAAATGGACTTCACAATTGGCCATGACAACTAATAAAATAACCAAAAGCATTAGCATGCTTTGCTATGCAAAGCAGTACATTAGTTCCGAAAATATTTGGACCCATATATTTCGGACAAATATTTTCGGACGTAAATGGTCAAAATAAAATTTCGGACGTTTAAAATTTTGGGCTACCTAAAATTCTGGACATTAATATTTTTGGACAAACAAATTGTCCAAAACTAAAAATGTCCGAAAATTTTGGGAAGTAATGTACCTCCCCTTGTCGACTGTGAAGACAACGTATGGCAGTTTACTGGAGCCATACTTCAGAAATTGCTGTCCTGTCTCGGGAAATGTTATTGATAAATTACAGAAGCTTCAGAATCGAGCTGCAAAACTTGTTACCAATAGTCCTTGCAAGAGACCTACCAGTTATTTGGATGCTTAAATGGCCTATTGTCACGATGCTTATTGACTTTGAATCCCAGAAGATGGTTTTTAGATCCCTTGATAATGACGTTCAACCTTACAGACATGCTTAAGAGAGTAAATGAATCTACTGAAAACACTCTTAGAAATGCTGAAGTTAACCTGGGCAGGGGGGGGGGGCAGAAATGCTTCTCATATCCAGGTGCAAAACTCTGGAACATTCTTGGCACCGAGGTTAGAGGCTACCATGGAAAAAAATATAAAATGAAAATTAAATAAAGAGCGAACTTTCTTTATAATTGTGCATTTGCAATAAATTGCAGAAGAAAACGACAACTTTTATTTTTGAACAAGACATGCTTCTGATTACATTTTCCTTTCCCACGGTACCAACCCATTTTTTATTTAATGACCAGGTCGATGGAGTTGCCATGGGGTCGCCACTTGCCCAAGTTTTTGCTAACCTTTTCATAGGTCACCATGAAAAGATTTGGGTCAGTTCTTATACGGATAATATTATTATTATCCGTATAAGAAAATATTATTTAATAAACAAGTAAGCTTTATTGATCAATATTGAAAGGGATCACTTCTGGGTTTTCAACAGCATTTTCATAATCTTCATCACTGCAAATATCATTGAAATTTTCAAAATGCACAATGCCAGATTCTGAATTGTTCTCATCAGTGTTCAACAGATCTTCAGAACAATCTTTAATTTAAAGTAAATTGCTTCCAAAAGAGCTCTCAAGAAAAATGACATCTCGACTTCTTATCATTTGATTTGTTTCAGGATTAAACAGCTTATATCCTTTGCTTCCAACTGGGTAGCCAACAAAGATACACTGCATGGATTTCTTATCTAATTTGCCCCTTTTCTCATCAGGAATATGAACCATTGCATTGCATCCAAATACTTTAAGGTGTTTTACATCAGGTTTCTCACCATGCCAACATTGGTACGGAGTCTTGTCTTTCAGGCTGGATGTAGGACTTCTGTTCTTTATATAAACTGCCGTAGGAACTGCTTCTGCCCAGAAGCTAAGAGGTAGACCAGCATGATGCAAAATGCATCGTACAATTTCCATAATCGTTTGGTTCATTCGTTCAGCAATCCCATTTTGCTGTGGTGTGTAAGGAATAGTATGCTCTTTCAATATTCCATGATCCTTACAAAACTGCTTGAATAATAATATTATTATGAAAAGATTTGGGTCAGTTCTTATACGGATTTGGATATTTTATTTTACCGTCGATACATTGACAACACGTTCTGCCTTTTTAAGAACAAACAGGACGTGCTACTATTCTTTGATTTCATAAATAAACAACACAACAACATCAAATTTTCTATGGAAAAACAGGTTGATTATAAATTGCCTTTTCTGGAAGTTGTTGTTAGTAATAGTAATTCAGGGTCGAGTTTAACATCTGTTCATCGTAAGAAGACATATAAGGGCCTCCTCACCAACTTTTATAGTTTTACTGCATTTACTTACAAGATTGGTCTTATGAGAAATCTTGTTGATCATACATATAAGATAAATAACACTGAAGGGGGTTTCCAAAGTGATATCAAAGAAATAGCTTCAATAAGAATCTTTACCTTTCCTATTTCATTTGATCTACTATCAAAGAAGATCTTCAATAAGAATCTTTACCTTTCCTATTTCATTTGAAAAGGTTATTCGATCATATCTCAAAAAGACACACACAACAGGTCCTAATTCTTCTCCCAATAGTGTCTCATCTAACAGGGAAACCGCTAGCTCCAGCTATTCGAAGCTTCCTTGCATTATCATCATCTTCATAGTTATCATCATCATCTTCATAGTTAACATCATCATCATCATTGTTCTTCGGACATTGCTGCAGAGTTGCTATTTTTTTACATCCCGCAAAGTATATTTGGGTCACCCTGCCCCAAATTAACACCAGGTGCCTTTACTATCTTTGGCATTGACCCGAGTTCATGTGGTCTAATGGAAAGGACTTTTTTATAGGATGGCAGGACTCAAAGACTTTGTAGTCTTTTTAACGTGAAAGAAGGAAAGCATTCTGTAGGCCTACTTTGTTAAGAGGTTAAACATCTTATCAAATATCATAAAATCAACTGAAAAAGAACAGAAGTTGAAAAGAATCTTCATTCGTCCGTTCAGGCAGGGTATCTGTGCTGTGCTGTGAGTATGGTTGAGGTTGGCGCCATTTTGACCTTCGTCATTTTACAAGAGTTGAAACTAACTACTTTAAATGTGTTGTTATTCCAAAGGTGAGTATTTACATGTCTTTCTGATCTAAGAGGTTTTCTTTCCGAAAGAATTCATGATTCTATATGTGCTTCAAAGTTTTTTGGGTTTCACTCCAGTTTTGGGATAAAAAATGTCGATTTGCTGTAGGCCTAAGTTAAATTGGTGTTTGCGTTTAGGCTAAGCTACCTTCAGTAGGATTTAACTTTATTATTATTATTAAATGAGGCAATGAATTTTTCTTAGGGTTAAATGACCATGAGGTGTTAACCAAAAATGATTTGTGTTAACTAATTTTATGGCCAGTCTGCCACACAACTAGTGTGCTTTTCATGATCTTTTGTCTAGGGCGTCTTTGAAGGTTAGCAAGTAAAATTCGCACTCAAGAGATGCAAAAATTAATTTTTCTACACTTTTAGGAGCAATGTAGCGGCAGTTTAAACTTTGGCCCATGTATCTGTGAATTAAGTTTGCCGACCTGTAGAGAAAAAACCCTTTAGATCAAAGGATCAATCTAGCACAGCACAGAGGTATTTCTCTTAGAAACCATAACAAGGCATGCCTGATAGTATCATGATAGTATCATGTGCTAAATGTGCTCAACCACACGGCCTGATTTTCGACAAGTGACAAAAGTATTATAATTTTGTGGTTCTGAGCCAACTTCATTGTTTGACAAAAAATTAGAATTTGCATATTATAGAAAGACTAGCCCTTGCCCGTGTAAGACCACCGCCTCATGAGGACCACTGCCTCCGATGAACTCCGCCAATAAGAGCTGCCACCTAAAAGGCACTGTGCATCAAGGTGGTTATAGGTGCTGTATAATCTAAATCTTGATCTCAATCTAAATGTTAGTCTAGTCTTAATCTTAGTCTTCAAGTTAAATGGAATCTTAATGTTAACTTCTACCTGAATTGGAATGTTAACCTTAATGTTAATCTAAATGTTAATCTTAATATTAGAAACAAAATCTTAATTTTAATGTTAATCTTACTCTTACTCTTAATCTTAATCTCAACCTTATATTAATGTTAATCTTAGCCTTAGTAAATCTTGAACTCCATCTCAGTATTAGTCTTAGTCTGTGCTAGTCTTGGTCTAAGTATCAGTCTTTCATTTTTGAACTTCAACTTGAAGTTATTCTTAATTTGTAAACTGAAGCTCATTTTCACATTGGTCTTAGTCTGAACCTTTATGTTAATCTTGATGTAAATCTGAAATGACATTGAAACTGAAAATTAATGTTAATGTTGTTATTTATCACCACATGCAATAGTGTCAATCTCAAACTTTATCATCATCTCAATTCGTCTTCATACTCTTAGATGCCAAATAATCATTCCCCGTTTATTAGTTTTGAGTTTTTTCCCACTCCCGGACCTTAATAGGACCCCCCATTTATTAATTTTCAAAGAAACAGTTTCACTTGTGAAAGGATTGAACTACGTTTATTAATTTCCCTCAACCCCCTAAACTTAATAAGACCCCCTCTTTATTAAATGTTCAAAAAAATTTTCCACCCCCCTCCCGTTTATATGGACCCTCCGTTTATTTGTTACCTAAGAGTATTGGCCTTAATGTTAATTAGTAAAAGTAAAATTAATTTTTAATTGAAAATAAATTTTAATATTATTCTTAATTCTTCAGCTGCAATAAAACTTGACATCAAAATCGAAGATGAAATTAAAATTGAAATAAGAACGAAATGAAAGTGAAAGTTTAGTGTCGAGAGATAAATTTAAAATAAATTTATAAGTGAAAAATAAATTGAAAATAAATTTATAAGTGAAAAGATATGAGAAAAAATAGATCCAAAGATTTGAGTCATTTCAAAAAGATTTCTAGTTTTGTCAAAGTGACTTTAACACATTGAAAAGAATTGTAAACTATGTAAATAACAGAAAACAAAAACACAAAAAATTTTTCTATGAAGGGAATTGAACTCCAGACATTCTGGGTAGCAGGCGAGCATTTAACCACTTAGCTACACAGGCACATTGTTTAGTCAACGATAATCTCCTAGTGGTCCTAACATTCATCAAAGGGAAGAACAACAAAACACGTTAAAAAATTGTCTAACGAACTTAAAAATTACACCAAAAGTAAATTTTAGTTACCAGACGTCTCTTTGGCCTTTTGAAAACAGTTTCAACACGAAAATAACAGAAATAAAAAACTTCGAAAGGAAAAGATTTGCCCCCGAGGGGAGTCGAACTCCCAACTCTGAATATCAGCTCACGAGACACGCCGCTTTACCGACCGCGCTACAGTGCCTTGTTCCGATTCAGTGATAATCCTCCTACAGAAAACAATCAGACGATGGTGAAAACAGGCACCAATGACGCACTTCAAAGAAGGGTTGGCCCCTTTTACCCCAAAGACTGCAGCAGATAGGAGAAAAAGCAAGGGCGATGGCTCGCCTACCCAATGGGCGGCCGAGTCGTGGGAAAATCGCATCCCGGAAGCTTACACAACCCGCTCAAACAAATCCGTACAAAATTTTCACTAATCCGATTCCTATTTTAGTATATACAGAATTTGTCAAGTCCCGTTTATCATCATGATCTAACAAATGAAAGTGGATCATCTTTTTGTTTACTTTTAAATTTTCTTTCTGTAGGTAAAATATGGATGTTTTTTCTTCTAGTTACTATACCTTTTGTTCATGAAGAATGAGCAAGGCGGCTGAGTATATGACAAAGCCCACCACACCTGCTTCTTCTGTGACAAAGAGTGTCTTAAGATAGCAAGGCATCTGTTGACAGTTCATAAAGATGAAGAGGATGTGCTGAAAATTATAGCAATAGATGAAAAGACGAAATAGGGCAAAGCAAGAAAGCATAGAGAGCTAGAGAGACTGAGGCTGAAGGGCGATTTTCACTACAACTCCAAGGTTCTTAAAAGTGGATGAGAGCTTAAAGTTTTGTGTCGTCCTATGACAAGTGATATGGTGGATTACCGCCAAATTACTCCTTGCACACATTGCTTGGGCTTTGTCAAAAACATGAATTGTGGAGCCATGTGGCACAGTGTGATTTCAATAATTACAAAAAAGATCCAGATGCAGAGAACATGTTGCAAACAGGCAACTTCAACATAAGAGTGAAATGTTGCTGTATGGGAGCCAAGGATTCTGTACCCAGGCCATGCAGGATTCTGTGTTATCATCAATGCGTCCTGATGAAATCAGCTTTGTTGCCAAAAGAGATGATCTAATCATCGTTTTTGGCAGCTCTTCAAGAGTCAACTACATGTCAGACAAAATGAGATCTTTAGAAAGGCTGCTAATAAAGTTGCTTGAACTCACTGAAAAAGAAGAGGCTGACCTGGCTGATTTTATCACGCCAGGGATGTTCGACAGTGTTGTTCACGCAACAAAAGATCTCTGCATGTTCACTCAGCCTGCAGAGAATGACCATCTGTCTTCGTTTAATAAGCCTGGGTTGGCGTTAAAAATAGGCCATGCCCTGACAAGGTGTGCAGAGCCTCTGAGGGGTCTTGCACTCAGATGAAGTGATAAAAATATGAGGGAAGATTTTGAGTCCTTCATGCAACTGATAAGCTCAGAGTGGTCATGTAAAGTATCCTCTGCAGCTTTGAGGAAACTTAGGGACAATGCATTCAAGAATTCTCCTCACATGCCAAAAACGGAAGACCTGGTTAAGCTGAGAGATCATTTATTGAGGGAAATCCGGATTACCATCTGGTGAAAATTGGCGAAATTGATGGTTGCAAGGATCTTGCTTTTTAACTAGCAAAGGGGCAATGAAGGTTCAAAAATGGAATTAAAAGAGGTTTCAAGAACGTCCAAAGTGGATCGATTTAAGTATGGAGGAGATGTCCAGATCGCTTCTGCAATAAGAGATGGAACTCTGTAAAAGGTAAGCTTGGCATCTCCTGCAACACCGAATCTTAATAAACGATGGTGGGCCATAATCGTTGCCTTTTTTATTTGGCAATATTTGAAAAAATGGAGCCACTGTGAAACCAGTAAATAAGGTAATAATTTATCATGGGACAAATATTTAATTTTTCAGTTACCTTTTCATTCTGGGTTTTTTAAGGCATTTTTTATCGATTCAACCCAAAAAAATTAAAAAAAAGATAAGATAAAATGAAATATAATTAATATATTAAAACTATCACTGCTATTTCAATACCAGCTGTTCACAATTATTCTTAAGCTATACCACCTCCCTTCTGACAGTGATGAATAAACTCTGCATTGTTATTAGTTAACTTGATGTGTAATATCACTTTTTAGCTACGTTTGTATGGTGCCTTAATTCTTTATTGGCCTAGACTTATTGTACCTTTGATTCTAAGTTTTGCTATTTTAGTGCATAGAAATGATACCATTATTGTGAAACATCAAGTTATGTTACAATTGATGAGAGATTCTTCACACCATGTTATTGTGGTGTACTTCTTGTTTACCAATTATTATCTCACTCAATTTTATAGAATGGACCTGGTTTATATCCGTGGAAAACGAGGGCAAAAAGTCCCAATTCTAATTGACAAAGCTGTTGTGGCAGCCATAGAACCATTAATCAAACAGAGGAACGCTGTTGGAGTCTCAGCAGAGAATAAGTATATTTTTGCAGCCCGAGCAAGAGGATCCACAAAGTACCTCGGAGGTCCTGATCGTTTAGCATGTCATTGGCTAGTGCAACCTTATATGCCCTGGGCTTATAAAAAGCACACAGCTGAGGAAAAACATTGCGACATTGTCGCAGATAATCAATTTTAATAATTTAGAGTTGGAATGGCTAGCCAACCATATGGGGCACAATAAATTGGTCCATCGGGAGTATTATCATCTTCACGATTCTATGCTAGAGTTGTCAAAGTTTAGCCGTCTCTTACTGGCTGTAGACGAAGGATCCACCGCATAATGGCAAGGAAAGAGGCTCAGCAACATAGACTTGAATGGTTAGTTAATTGTTGCCCTTCTATTCTTGCAATTATTCTACTTTCAAATCCTATCGTATATCTATACTTCTAATTTCTCAATTATGAAATTTTTCATGAATTTTCATGTTCTTTTCTACTTAAAGAGCTGGGCTGCCAAACTGTAAGCAAACAAGCATTTTTTGGATTCAACAAGCGGTGATTGTAAATGGATGAATTCCTCTGTATTGATAAATTCAAAAATTTAAGACTTGAAAAATTTCCTTTGTTGACGGGAATATACAAATTAGGTGTTAAGTTATCTAAACAATCTGCTTATGTAATTGGCTTTTTGAAGAATAATACGGTCCAACTTTGCATTTGGTTTTAGAAACTGTAATAAAATCCTCTATTAGGGAGCGATTCAACAAATAATCTATTGCAAACAAATGCATATTCCAGATCTGTGCAAGTTGTATTTCCATCCATATATTTTATTCTAAGCAAACTGTTGGCCAAGATGACTAGCTCCTAGACCCTGGTTTGATTTATCAATGAGAAAATAAAATTTGCATCTTTTCTATTTCTAATGGCGAATTGGAAATTTAGGAACAAATTGTGCTCTAAGTAGAGATTGCAAACAGTATATTAATGCTTCAAGTGCTTATAATAAGAAAATTGTATTTGTTTAGGTTAATTTTACAACTGGAAAAAGAGACTAGATCAGCAGCTTTTGCTTACATAAACTGAATTGTTTTCATCATGCTACAAACCTCAGTAATAGGTGCAAAACAACTCCTTACCATTTCTCAATGCTTTGTTGAAAACACTGCTACTGAACTTCTCACCAGTAAAGACATTAAACCAATTTTTGCAACTTCTTCATACGTTTGGAATTTTTTGGACAACAAGAAGATCGCAAGTTTCTTGGCTGAAGAAAGTGCAGTACACAAAAGTGCCGTGTTTATCTAAAAATGTTGTGGCTTGACATTGTTTCCTTGCCATTCGCAGATCAAACAAGTTTTTCGCTGCTGCTAACCCTATGTTAGTTTTTAGCACTAGGAAAGCGCTGCCAGTCTTGCAAACAGATTTCAAGCCTGCCACACAGAAAAGTTTGATTATTTAGGAATTTTCATGCTGGTGTGATGTGAGGTGCGTGGGCCGTACTTCCCAGCGACTAGCAGATAGGGTCAACAGTATGTTCCTACTAACATTCTTTTCAACTCATTTTTGCCAAAGGAGTAACCACACTGCAACTCTAGGCAACACGGTGCCCTCAAGCATAATTTTGCCATACAACAACATTTACCAGACCAGAAATCGTAGAAAACTTTACCAGAAATCGTAGAAAACTAAAAGGAGGATTTCAAATAATTGGCAGGGCTAGATCATTGTTTCATCTCAGCGTTTTGGAAACTGTCCCCATCAAAACCAAGAAGCCGGTTCTTTGTAGGCAGAAAGAATTTTGATTTCTCACTTGGACTCTTCAACTGATTTTCATTAATCTTTCCACTTCAGCTTTCTATTTTGATTGCTGCATTTTGAGCTGCATCTGGGTTGCATTCCGCCTTAATTAATTGTTTTTGTTTGCTTCTGATGTTCATACTCCAGAGAGTGTCAGAAACAACAACGCAAGTGCTTTGAATGACAGCCGTCTCCAGAAATTGATAGAGAATCAAGATCATCAGAACTCAATCTGTCACAGATGATACAGCAACAAAAGCAGGGGGTTATGGCACTAATGTTACTGCAACCAGAAATAGAAATCTTCAGTGGAGACCCAATAAACTTATGTAATTCATCCTTGCCTTTGAAAGCCTTGTCAAACAAAAGGCAGATGACCCAAGAGCTCGTCTTCATCCAGTACACTTCAGGTCCTGTACAAGAACTAATGAAAAGCTGCTTATCTATGCAAGGGATACAAGGATACAACGAAGTAAGATGTTTGTGAAAGGAAAGATATGGACAGAACTATAGAATTGCTGCTGCTCATGTTAAAAAATTGGTAGATGGGCCTGGGATTAAACCAGAAGACGAAAACCTGCTACAGCAATTCTCTGCGGAACAATTCTCTGCGGAACAATTCTCTAGAGAACAGACAGAAGCTAATAAAGGAGAAGAAACTCTGCATCAAATGTCATTGTCCAGCCCATTTTGTGCGTGCCTGTACAAAGGAAAGCTTCTGTAAAGTGGAAGGATGTAACAGTAAACACTCCACATTTCTCCATCCAAGAAACCAAGTGGCTCATTTTAGTGACACTGCCAGAGCAATCAAAAGTGAAAGAGTGAGAAGTGAACAATCACAAGAAAGCGATTCTAACTCGGCTAGTAATGGCTCCATCAAAAACGTCAACAAAACCTCAACATTCATCAACTTCTGTGATGGGACTTGCTATGGTTCCAGTTAAAGGGAAAGCAAAGGGTAAGCCAAGAATGATTGAAACATACGTCTCTTTTAAAGAAGAGACTCAAAAGGCTCCAAGCATGCTCAACAAGTACTATCAATTCATTGAGGACCTGAATCAAAAGGATTATGCAAGACAGATACCAGATAAAGAAAATACAAGCAGTGATACGTAGAAGTGGTACTTGCCACACCACCCCGTCTACCATCCAGAAAAGCCTAGTAAGGTTAGAGTAGTTTTTTACTTTTCGGGGAAATGGCATGGAATAATCTTGAATGACAAACTTCTACAGGGGTCGGACAATTTCACTCTGCAGGGGTCTGACAATTTCACTCATCTATGCACTGACCCTTTTCAGGCAAGAACCCATTTCTATCATGTCCGATATCGAAGCAATGTTCCACCAGGTTCGAATTCAAGCTGGTGACCACAACTATCTTCGATTTCTATGGTGGCCAAACGGTGATCTCAACAACAAACCAGCCAAGTGTCAGAAGCTGGTGCATTTGTTCAGAGCTACATCATCATCTACCTTCGCGAACTTCCCGTTACAACAAACAGCCAAGGACAACAAAGCTGATTTCGACCCTTGTACCATTGAGACTGTATTATCCAACTTCTACGTCGATTATTTTGAAGCCTTAGGAATTGTTTGCCCAACGTCTCTTCGCAAGAATGTCTTTACGACAATGGCTGTGGATAATATAGACCACAACCCTTCATCGGCAACAGCTTCTGACTCTTTTCATGGCACTGCTATTTCAGTCGTACAGCATCCTTCAGCTGTAGGAGAGGGAGCAGAGTTAGAGAAGCCGCCGTTTATTTTTACTGCCAGAAAATCGATAAAGCCCCTTCCTAGCTTTTATACAAATGTATCTCCTGTAGCGAAATCTTGTGTCGAGTCCAAAACCAAAATGTTGCAGGGGTCTATGGCATTTGACTCGACTACCATGGCAGCTGCAACACAAGATGAGTTTGCCTGGTTGGAACAGCTTCATGATGCCCTCAAGGAAGAAGAGATGTCTGACAGCAAAATTTTCAAGGAAGCGAGAATGAGGCCATGGCCCTTCGTTCACTTGCAAAGAAATGAGGTACAAGTGAGGCCTATATCTTCTTCCTGTCTCTTACCGATGTTCCCAGATTGTGCACATTCAGTTCCAATGATAAAGCATAGCATGAAGGTGGCAGTAAAACTTACGGATTATGTAAATGCAGGGCAGACACCAGTATTAATGTGTGATCAGCCATTATTTATGCACTTGATACACTTTTTCATTCTTAGTATTAACCATTTACATGAAACCTTTAATCCCAGGGCAGGTCTGGATCTGAAATCTTTCAAGAGCTTTTGTTGTGCCAAAAGAAAAGTGGCTTTGACTGGAGCTGTAAGCCTTTTTCTTGTTCTTGTTGAAGCACATGATCTGTTTCTAAAAGTGTGGCTGTGAGCTTTAGATGAATTATTTTCTGCCACTATTTTATCCTCTTGGGATTTCCATTTTGAAATAATAGACTTATGAATAGCATATTTATCAGCAATAATTTTCTGTGCTGACTGGGAAGACTTTGCTTTAGATAGTTCCCCAAGTTCCTTCAAAACTTTTTTTTGAAGTACAGAGAGTACGGTTTTCTCTTTCTTTGACCTTTTCTGTCCCCCACGGTTGGTGTATTTCTTCCTTCGACACTGCTCACACCTTCAACTCCTTCTGCTGAAGCTTCAAAGGTCTCATTTCCTGAACTTTCAACAGTTTTAACAGCATCAACAAAAAATGGAAGCTTTTTATCACCTTTCTTCTTTTCTACTACAAATGCATCAGCAGTGCTAAGAATTGGGTGTTTGGCCTTGTTGTGTTGCATGAGGTACTGCTCTGATTTGAAACTGCGGTTGCATTTTGAACAGAAAGCTTCATCACTGTCTTTTGTAAGATGGTCAATTTTAATAGGGTACGACTTTCCAGCAACTTTTACAGTTTTCATGAAGTTAAAAAACGCCAACCTGCTTTGTCTTAAATCCCTTTTAGTTTTAGGTTTTGTCACAACAACGTGCTCAACTTTATCCGCCATGTTTTGACGGGCAATGCAATCTTTTAAATTCAACTGAATCTCGTTTGGAAAACAACCCAAAAACTCAAATTTTCCCTTCCAAAGCGAGGCTTAATGGTTTTTGTACATACTATGAGTGATTTCCGGGCTTGACTTGCTTTTTGCCTTGCTTTCACCATTCCCTCTTGCTGCTGTCCAAAATGGCAACTCAGTTTCAGTTTTTTGCTGAATCAAGTGTTTGAGGTTATCATGCTTATAAGCAACATGATGTTTTTATTGGAGAGATTCTGCATTGTGAAAGAGAAAAGGATAACCCACATGATGTTAATGCCATTTGAGTTTACAATGAATCAGGAAATCTTCTTGGTCATGGTCCAATAGAGATGTCGTCCATTTTGAGCAGACTTTTAGATGATTATGGAGAGCTTGAAGCAGAATGCATCGGCTCAAGATTTAATGCTGGAGAAGGAAATGGACTCGAGTTCCCCGTTGATTACAGATTCATAGGAAATAAGGGGTACTTGAAGAAATTACGTAAAGAACTAAGGATAATAAAAAACGCTGGTATTGTAAGAAGACTATCAAAGATCACTAGTTTTGAGCTGTTAATATAATCACAATCATATCACACCAGTCCATCAGTGCACTGTTCTTGTATGAATTGTTTATAAAGTGAAAGCCAACCTGTGTGAACCTTTGGCCTGATTTATTCGCATTCACCGTCTCATTGATTTATTTGGCATGTTCTATCCTCTGCTGATGATGCAATGTATAGAAACAAATACCAAATTGACCAAATTGTAAAAAATCCTTTCAATCTCATGTTGTTTAATGGTAAAATGTGTTGGTCTATACTTGCAAAAAAGTAACAGTTCTCAATTTTGAAGAAGAAGTCAAATTGAACTATAATGCCCACTTTGTACCTTTATAAAAGAAACTATCCATGAACCAGCCTGGATAGTTTCTTTTATCAGGGTGTTTTATTTAGTAAAGTCAGGCCTGAGTTTCTTATAACACGGTTTCTTAAAGGCGGGACTTTACTGTATTATGATTTAGAATGAGTTGAGGAGTTCAGTACAGATGTTTACTGTGGGATAAAACTCACACCGTAATCGCATTAAAAGCTAATGGGGAGAAGATAATGAACATTCAATTGACGCAAAACTGTTTCCTCCTCGCTAACACTCATTATCACATATGTATGATTTGCAAGTATCATATGGGAAAGATAAATTATTAATGTCGAAAGCTTAGAGGGATGAGAATACTAAAATTTGCTACTACATCTAAATAAGCTACTACCAGTGTTGCATATACTGGAGCGCATTTCGTTCCCATTGCGGTTCCCTGAATTTGGATATATTTCAGATCATCAAAATTGAATGTATTGCTCTTGAGAACTGTTTGGAGGCCTTTTAATGTGAACCTATTATCCACTGCTTTAGCCTTCGTGTCTGGGAATCTCTGTAACCAATATTTCATGGCTTCTTGTCCTAAATTTTTGTCAATATTTGTATACATGCTGGAAATATTGAATGTTAAAAACTTGCATGTTTGTTTTGCCACCCTTGGCATTTTTGTCAGAAAGTCTATGTCATCCCTAATATGACTGCTGATTTTTCTGAGTTACGGTCTTTATGAATCAAATCGCTAAGTCTACTTGTAACACACTGTGGCCCTGCTATTATTGATCTCATTGTAAGGGTTGGAGGGGAATTTACTATTAAACATTCCCTAGGTTCAAGTGCTATTTTATCGATTATTTCTTTGCATTTATGTACTGTCGGTAGTCTGTAAATGTTGCTAGGTTTGTGATCAAAATTTGTTAAATAATCGCATTCTTTTGATGTTAAATCTTCCCCAAAATTTCTAATTAAGCGTTTTATTTTTATTAGTATTTTGTTTTCAATATTTTGATTGCTAATGCAAGGGTATGTGTTAATGTTGCTCAGTAACATTAATATTTTAGCTTTCTAATAACTTTTGTCCATAATTATGCAAGCTCCTCCTTTATCTCCTTCTTTGATGATTAAATCATCGTTTTGTTTAAGTGTTAAAATTGCTGTCCATGCTTCCCTTTTTAGATTAGTTTTGGTTTTTCTGTTTTGATTTATGTCTTCAAGTGGGTATTTTGTCACATAATCAATGTATGTGTCTAAAAATATGTCCCTATGTGCTGGGGGGTTAAATGTACTTGTATTTTTTACTAAACTTCAATCCTGTTCTCTTTGGTTAGTGGAGTCATTTGACCCCACCAAATATTCAACTAATCGTAATTTTCTATTTAATTTTTTTACATCACTTTTTAATTCTACTACATTACTCCAAGGTGTTGGAGTGAATTTAAGTCCACATTTTGTCAAGACATGTATTGCCTTGTCACCGATTGCCCTGTTTGTTAGTATAAGGATCTTCGGTTTTGTCTGTTTACTTACTGCTAAAACTTTGTCCTTCTGCCCCAGCCTCCGGGCAAACAAGAATGATCTGTGCTTCCTCCGTGTTCTTCTTGATTCCCATATTCTGCTTGTCTATTTCGGTATCTTCTGTTGTCTGCCCAAAAATCATTTTCCACTCTGGCAGGTCTGTTCGGTGGGAGAGGCTGATTAGTTCTGTTTCTGGGTGATAATTGGCTTGTGTCTTTCGCTCTTGTACTTCTTGTCGCTGACTGAGTTGTCCTGTCCTGGTTGTCATTCCCGTCTGCTGGTTGTTCTAGTTCCATTTTCACTAACCAATTTTCTTTTTCCTTCCAGATTTCCTTTTGACTTTTCTTCCTCTTTTTCGCATTCTTTTTTCCAAAGCTCGACGAGGTTGGACTTTGTTGATTCGTCGTTAGTTGACATTTGAATCTCTGAAATCATTGTTTCATCTGTGGCCTGATATTTTGATTTGAGATTTTCTATTGTCAGTTTCATTATATCCATGTCGTACTTCATTGAGATTTTAGCATGGCGCATTCTAGTTTCTCTTTGGTCTTCCTGTTCACACTGAATTGGTTTTGGAGTGTTCTTGCTGGTACCATTCTTCGTATTTTTTTACCAAGTTTTCTGTTCTTAAGTAAGACCAGTAAATTCTTTTCTTTCATTCAAATTGACTTTCCATGATTTGATTCGAGCTTCAAGTATTTCCTTATCTTTTTGCAGTAAAATGTTATTTGCAGAAACAGCGTACGTGGTGATAGTCAATAATCCTCTTTGAATCTTTGGCGAGTTTCCTCAAATTCTGTTTTAATGAGTTCTTCATGTCTTTTGTTTTCCAGTAAGATTGAAATTTTATCTAGTTTCTCAATAACAGTTCCAAGTTGGCTCGATATTTAAAGTAAAACTCCTCTTTCATCTATTTGATTTGAAGGGACATTGTCATCTTGGCTTGGCGTTGGCGTCTTCTTGCTTGTTGCCATCTTAGTGCGTCAGAATAGATATAGGATAAAACTGAGTTTGATCGTCTGAGCACCGTTAAAAATAGAGTAAAACATACAAATGACTATGAACTATAAGAAAAGGCACAACTGTTAGCAACTAGTTTCATCTGTTCACGCAGAATCTTCAGGCTACAATAATCTTCTGATCTTAATTCTACTTTTTAAAAACACAAAATGTAATAAATTACAGTATACCAATGTATTCGTACAGTTCGGAACATGATCAGCACTGTCAATGTATCTCATGTTATTCCTGCTAGTTGGTAAATTATTTCCCTAACCAAGAAATCAACTGAATTGTACCATATAACGAGCCAGCAACCAGTCAGCAACGAGTCAGCAGCAACATGTCAGCAACAGATATATAAGTAAGTCATATGGAATGTTATAAGTCAGCAACAAGTTTTTAAAGTCAGGGGCAGATCCAGGGGGTGGCGAGCATCGCTTAAGCAAGGGTCAGATTCCAATAAAATTAAAAAAAAATTTGAAGCCATTCAATACTTAGAAAAAAAGCTAACATTTGTTTTTTTTTTCATTTTTCTGACTCTTCTTACTCTAATTCATTTTTATTGAATCCTGAAAATCAGTGTAATGACAGAAAAATTTTGCGTACAAACCTGTCCAGGTTTTACCACTGGAAGAAGACGTATAACAGGATAACAGGCCATATTTGAGTGAATTACAGTGATCCTCCGGGTTGAATTTGGCGCGAGCCACAGCAAGCTACATCTCCATTTGCAATTTATCACCTTGGCAAATAACAAGATGCAATCTCAATGCTTTATTTTGGAGGGAGCCACATTCAGCCACTTTTCCATTTGAAATTTTGAGTACTAGCCAATCAAATTTATCGATTAGATACTAAATTTTGGCAGGAGCCACATCTGGCCACATGAGCAACTCCATTTTGAAATCGCACTTACTCGTTTCCAACATGGCTGCACACAAGGCGAGCTGTGGCCTGCTGCTGAAAAATGTTGAGAAAGCGATAGTGGAACAAGCATCTCCTCGAATTCTTGAAGATATCACAGCTCAATGTATCGAAATTATAAACAATGTAGTCCTTGCAGAGCAGAAACCGAAATCACGCCCCTTATTATCAATATGCCAGTTTTCTTCCCTTCAGTTTCCGGCAAATGAAAAATATAGATCATTGACTCGATGCCCAGTAAGGTATTTATAAATGTATGTATGTGACAACAACATTTTATTGAAGGAAAAATTGTTGCATGCCAACCTTTAAATCTATATATACTCTAGGCTTGCAAACATTAAGATTGGTCAAAGTGTATGATTATGGCTTGGCTAGTGGGTATCGGAACAGAGTTGAAATTTGTAAGGTTGACCAATATCTACATAAAATAACTCTCACATGCAATATATTGTACAAATGACTGTAAAAAGGAAGTTTGTGTTTCCACAAAAAATCTCAATTTATTTGTGCATGTGATGTCCTGGTAGTAGTAATAGGTTGGGTAATTTGTCATCCAGTGCAGCAACATAATAGGTAGAGTAGTTACTGCAGTTACTACTGTTAGCTTATTTATCTCTGCTTTCTGCTGATAGTTTTTCCCTTGTGTCTCATTATGACAAACATCATTATGGATGAGGTGGACATGCATGAAAGGGTTTTCGCCTGGACGTTAAGACCACAATCAATACTCTATGTAATACAGCCATAAAGCAACCAAGCCTTTTAATTTGAGTTGTTTTGCTGTGATATCTTCCAGTGCTTTTAATGCCTGGTTGCCTTGTAGCTAATCGTACAAATAATTTCTGTTCAATTACTTTGGGCAATGGCAACTGCTCGTATAATGCTGCTTCTGTTGCACTTATTGGAAATGAAAAGCTGTCCTTGTTTCTTCGCTGCCTCACAAGTATTGAGCTTTATTGCAATCCACTGTTTTATGCTTCTCATCCATTGATTGAACAGAGGCATAATTTTCGAGTCTGAATAATGCTTTTGCTAAGTGCATATCTGATGCTGCTTTGCAGTATTCATCTTTCTTATGTATGCTGGCACTTTCTAGTGCTTTGAATGTTGAAATTGAGTCCTTCTTTCTGGTTTCTTCTGAGAATAATGGAAAAGGAGACTCTCTGTCTATTATGTTTAACTGCACCATTCTACCAAGGCAAACAAGACAAAGCTACAAAGCTTCATATATTCCGTTGTGCTTCCATGCCAATAAATTGCATTCAAAATTCAGAAATCCCTCCAAAGAAAGACGATTTTGTTGCTCTCTGCATGCCTGATGAGAATTTGTCAAATGATGTCCAAATCCTGCCCCTTCTTCCAAGCATCAACAAAACTTCAGGTGAATTACAGCAGAAAAGTACTAAAATCCTCATTTCTGATACCCAAACTGTTGTCAAAAGAGCATCTTGCCTCCCACCTATTATCAGTAAAGCTAAAAAGCCAGGCTCTTCCTCTGTTCCTTATAAATTCCCTGAAGTCAGTCCAAAGATTGAGGATAGTGCATTATCTAAAGAGGGTGACATTTACTTCAAGACTCCAATAGTTCCATAAAATATTGGCTGTAAAAAAAGAAAACAGCTTACCATCGACACCATGAATCTTAAGAAAAAGGCTTCAATTACTGAGAAAAATTCCCCTTCAGGGGAAGTTAAATGTGTCTTACCTCCCATAAAAGAGCATGAATCTTCAGTTTATTCATCCTCAGCGAAAAAGGAGTCAGACAGCATGAACGCTGTGGCTTCTCAGTTTCCTAATGATATTGGAAATTTTGTTAATTTTGTCCCTTCTCTTTCTGATGAAGCAAAGTATGACCTGATTTGCCATGTCTGGAAGCCTGAGGCAGGCTATAAGTTTCCTCTTGATGAAAACAAAAGAAAGTTTCAGTACAGCAAGTTATCAAAGTACCCATGGCTTGTTTATTCTGAAGTCTTTGACGGAGCTTTCTGTATTAATTGTCTTCTCTTTGGTTGTGACGAGATTAGTCACACTGCATCTAAACTGAAGAACTTGTATCGACCACTTTTAAAGAAATTGTCATCTGCACTTCAAAAATTAAATAAACATGTTGGAAATGATAGTAAGCTTGACCAGGTCTTCTCAGAGCTCCTAATGGAAATCAAGACAAGGATGACTCGAACTGAAAGAACTGTCATATTTTGCCGAACAAGAAAGCAGTGCGCACTCATTTGGAAAATGTTCCAAATTCAATTAGGGAGAGATTTGTATGCTAGTGTTGATTGTGCTCCTTCATCAAGATTAGTTGAGATGTTTCATGCTGGCTCTCCGAAATCAGCAAAAGATCATGTTTTAAAGGAAACAGGAAATGCTGATAGTTGCTTAAGGGTCTTAGTTGTAATGGTTGCTTTTGGCATGGGCATTGACTGCAGGAATGTAAGCCGAGTTATTCACTTTGGTCAATCCAAGTCATAGGAAGCCTACCTGCAAGAATGTGGGAGAGCAGGCAGAGATGGAAATGCCAGGCAGTGCTATCTGCCGTACAATGGGTTCTTAGCTAGCAATTGTCAGTCTGATATGAAGCAATATGTGTCACTATAATCATGCAGGAAGTACATGCAAGACAACTTTCCAGGTCAGCATAGTGGGATGTTGGTCATGTGTCAGTGCTGTGATTTCTGTTTAATAAGTTGTAAATGCTCTCCTCCTTGTTCCACAAAATTCAGTGGCTCAAGAGACAAGACTGCAGCTCCATCCAGAACAAGAATTTTTCCAGATGAACAAAGAGATTTGCTCAGATCAAAGCTCCTTCAATACAAAGAATTCCATCAGCAGTCATTAAGTATGCCTTCTGTTGTTTTTCCAAGTGTTTTCCTTGAATTTCCACACTAATTTCCACACTAATTTCCACATCAATGAAATATTGAAAAATTGTAATTATCTATTCTCACTGGATGATGTTCTCTCTCATATTGAAATGAAGCATGCTGTCAACATTCTTCTTACAATCAAAGATGTTTTCAATGATATTGAAATTGTAGAGTCCCTATCTCTGACCAATCTTGCAGATGATGTTCATAATCTTGAGGATGAGTTGGATTCCCAGTGGATTGATGTACGAGATGACTCTGAAATAAGCCTCTTAGATAGCACAGGTCGTATGATTGATCAGTACTCTATTCTCACCGTATTCCACTCTCTTCCTTTCAATTGGCTAAGATATGGAGAGTGCGAAGGAGGCTTCGCTGTTTGAAAGGCAGAGAGTGTTGAGACCATCGCTGTGGGAGGAGTGGAGGGGCAGCTAATCTTATATTGCGAGTTGCTGAAGAAGACTGGCTGGAGAACACAGGTTAACTTATATAACATAGTGAAACCCCCTAGGGGGGTTCTTCTTGGTTTCCCGTATCCTAAGAGGGTTGTTAGATCGATTATATTTGCCTTATAACAAGTTCAGAGATTTTCATCCAGTGAGAATACTATAGCGATTGGCTTTTTAGTTCTTATGAAAATATGAAATCATATGTAGCGTTTGCTTTTAGAATCTGTTTGTATGTTTCTTTCTTTTGATAATGTTTTATTTTTCTTCTCATGCGATTGAATTTCTATCTTTTCATCCTTCAGTCACTTGGGGGCTTAACTAAAGGCTCTAATCCGCGGTCTCTGACTGTTGGTCTGAGTGGCTGGGTTGGGTTTATTTTTAATAAAATCCAATATTCATTGCTGAGCAATAAGTAAGCAGAACTTAAGCTGCACAAAAGACAGCAATGGCATCATCTCTCTAATATTAAAATGGTAATTTCCATGGAAACCGATTTTGTAACCTTCATTCCTCCGAAGTTGCGCCAGGTTCGCTTTTCCGACCTGCGCCTTGCCCTGCCGACCGTGGGGTAGGCGTGTCATCGCCATTCGTTTTTCCCCAACTGCTGGTGTTTCTGGGGTAATTGGGGGTAAACAGTCTTTGATGTGCGTCATTGGTGCCTGTTTGAACAATCAACCGATTGTTTTCCTAAAGGAATTATCGAAATCTGAAACCCGTAAAAATAGCTCTGTTGGTAAGGGCTCCTGTTTCGTGATGCAGGTTGTCTGAGGCAGGAGTTCGATTCCACTTAGGGGAGAATCGTTTTCCATCAGCATTTTTTCTTCCAGTTGTTTCCGTGGTGGAAATGGTTTTCGGAACACAAGGAGACGTCTTGATCACTAAATCTTGCTTCGGAATTATTTTAAAATTCGTTTGGTATTGATATTTTTCAATCAAAGTTCCTCAAACCAAGTTCATGTTTACATGAAGATTCAGTCAACCGGTTTGAATCGCGTTGTGCAAATGCTTTTAACCCTTTCAATGGAAACAAAATGCCATTACCACATTTCAAAAGCTTATTCACAAGTGCATTTCATTCAAAGAAAACAAACAAAAACCCTTTCAAAAGGGTTTTTGAAGATTGTATTTGAAAGCCAACAAAACCCTTTCCAATGCGATCGCGAATTTCAAGCTGCCTTGATAGCAGTATCTGACTATACAGGACTGAGCAACTACAACAAGACCAAGAAGCAGGATCCTACAGTAAACCCGAGTTCTCCACGATCAGACGGAGAATACGTTCAATCTATTATATTGCTGCGTTTTCTATCATGATCTTTGGGGGATCCTTTCAACGGGAAGGAAACAAGGACAGCTAGAAAGGTAAAATTTTCTTCGCAACATAACAACTAGACTAACGAACTTTTCTAAGGAAAACGACAAGGAACAGAACTGCAGAGAATGAACAATAACAAGACTGAGGAACAGGACCATAGTGCAGGACTGAAGACCACGAATAATTTCCGGACCAAGGAACATAAACAATAACATGACTGGGAAACAGGACCAAGGAACGGGACAGAAGACCATGAACAATTTCAGGACTAAGGAACATGAGCAGTAATAAGACTGACAAACGGGACCAAGGAACGGGACTGAAGACCACTAATAATTTCAAGACTAAGGAGCATGAACAAGAACAAGACTGAGGAACAAGACCAAGGAATGGAACTGAAGACCATTTCAGGACTAAGGAACGGGATAAGGAACAGGACTGAAGACCATGACCAATTTCAGGACTAAGGAACATGAGCAATAATAAGACTGACAAACGGGACCAAGGAACGGGACTGGAGACCATGAATAATTTTGGGACTAAGGAGCATGAACAATAACAAGACTGAGGAACAAGACCAAGGAATGGAACTGAAGACCATTTCAGGAGTAAGGAACAGGGAAAAGGAACGGACTGAAGACAATGAGTAATTTCAGGACTAAGGAACAGGATAAAGGAAAGGGACTGAAGACTATGAATAATTACGGGACTAAGAAGCATGAACAATAGCAAGACTAAGGAACAGGACCAAGGAGTGGGATCGAAGATCTGAACAATAACAAGACTGAGGAACAGGACCAAGGAGTGGGACTGAAGACGACTGATTATGTCAGGACTAAGGAACAGACTATAGAGAAAGACAATGGCTGTACACTGACTAATTTGAAACTTAGGAACATTAATGTGGACCAACGACCTTGCACGAGAACAGAGGAACAGAACTGAGATTGGCACTAGGAAAAGGGACCCTGGACTGGGATCAAGAACAAATACTAAAGATTAGAAACTAGGAGCTAAGTGGAGAGGCAGAGGTCATTGAGGCGGAGGTCCTTGTGTTTGAGGTCTTTGAGGCGGAGGTCTTTGAGGCGGAGGTTCTTGAGGCGGTGGTTCTTGAGAGGCGGTGCTCTTAGACGGGCAAGGGCTAGTCTACTATACTAAAATAGGAGTGGTCATGGTAACCGATTTTGTGACAGTCACTCCTCCAGTGTTGTTGGTGGTACGATTTTCGGACTTTTTTGCCGCCCGGCCGCCTGTGGGGTAGGCGAGCCATCGCCCTTCGTTTTTTCCCAAACTTCTCTCGCTTCTGGGGTAATTGGGGCTAACCCTTCTTTGAAGTGCGTCATTGGTGCCCGTTTGAACAATCGCCCGATTGTTTTCCTAAAGAGATTATGGAAATCTGATACCCGTGAAAATAGCTCTGTTGGTAAGGGGTCCTGTTTCGTGATGCGGGTTGTCGGAGGTAGGAGATCGATTCCTCTCAGGGGAGAATCTTTTTCAATCGGCATTTTTTCTTCCAGTTGTTTACTTGGTGGAAATGCTTTTCGGAGCACAAGGAGACGTCTCGATCACTAAATCTTGCTTCGGAATTATTTTAAAATTCGTTTGGTGTTAATATTTTTCAATTGAAGTTCATCAAACAAAGTCCATGTTTACGTGAATATTCAGTCAACCGGTTTGAATCGCGTTGTGCAAATGCTTTTAACCCTTTCAATGGAAACAAAATGCCATTACCACATTTCAAAAGCTTATTCAGAAGTGCATTTCATTCAAAGAAAACAAACAAAAACCCTTTTTTCAACAGTGCATTTAAAAGCAAACAAAACACTTTCCAAATGTGATCACGAAGTTTAAGCTGCCTTGATAGCAGTACCTGACTATACAGGACTGAGAAAGATAAACTACAACAAGACCAAGAAGCAGGATCCTGCAGTAAACCCGAGTTCTTCACGATCAGACGGAGAATGCGTTCAATCTATTGTATTGCTACTTTTCTATCATGATCTTTGGGGGATTCTTTCAACGGGAAGGAAACAAGCCAAGGACAGCTAGAAAGGTAAAATTTTCTTCACAACATAAAAACTTGACCAACGAAATTGGCTAACGAAAACGACGAGGAACAGAACTGCAGAGAATGAACAATAACAAGACTGAGGAACAGGACCACAGTTCGGCACTGAAGACCACGAATAATTTCCGGACTAAGGAACATGAACAATAACATGACTGGGGAACAGGACGAAGGAACGGGACTGAAGGCCATGGGTAAATTCAGGACTGAGGAATAGGACTAAGGAATGGGCCTGAAGACCATGGATAACTTCAGGACTGAGGAACAGAGCCAAGGAATGGTATCGCAGATCTGAAAAATAACAAGATTAACGAACACAGGACTATTTAAGGGACAGACGATAGACAAGGAGGACTACTGTACACTAATTTGAAACTTAGGAAAATCATTGTGGACTAAGGACCTTGGAAAAAACAGAGGAGCAGAACTGGGATTGGCACTAGGAAAAGGGACCCTGGACTGGGATCAAGGACAAATACTAAAGATTAGAAAATAGGAGCTAAGTGCAGAGGCAGAGGTCGTTGAGGCGGAGGTTCTTGAGGTGGTGGTTCTTGAGGCGGAGTCCTTGTGAGGCGGTGCACTTAGACGGGCAAGGGCTAGTCAGTATATACTAAAATAGAGATCGAAACTACGCGCCTTTTGCTGATAGTCATTCCTCGGTTGCCGTGCAAGCTGCCCAACTCGAACTGCTTTCTTTCCTCGCAGACTTAGGGGTAGGCTTGCCATCGGCCCCTAATTTCTCTTTCTTCTCTCTCTTCTGGGGTAATTGGGGCTTCCCGTTTTTGACTTTCGTAACACGACGTTTTGAACAATTTTACAATTGTATTCACAGCATGGGTTTTCGTCGTAAGACGTCGAGGCAAATTGGCGCCTTTGTTTTTAAATCGCCAAGCTCTGTTAACAAAACTTACCCTGGGATTCCTTGTGGATTTATATATTCTGGGCATACCGGACGATTTCCTTTTGAAATGATTCAAAACATTAAGAATTCATCAGCGAATTTTCACTCTCAAAAACATCTTCTCCTCGCTGTCCTCGCTGTTTGCTGTTATGCGTGCGTGATCACTGACATGACTTCCGCAAAACATGTAGTGACAGCAACTTCCGCCTTTTCACTTTGAATTAAATTTTAAATCAAATTCTGTTTAAATGTAACATTATTCTTTTCTAGTTTCAACATAAATTTTAACAAATTAAATCTAAGCAATGTTGAATTTAAATACAAGTTGAATATAAATAGTCATATAACATAGAATTCCACACTGAGTAACATGAATAATAACCAGACTGGGGAACATACTAACGAACAGGACTGACAACCATGAATAAAAACAAGACCAAGGAATATGACACAGGAACAGAACTGAAGAACATAAGTAACAACAAGACTAAGGAACTGGACCGAGAAACAGGACTGAGGAACACGAATCAGAACAAGACTACGTAACAAGACGAAGGAACAGGACTGAAAACAAGACGGAGTAAAATAGCACAGAAACAGAACGAAAGAACATGAGCAATAACAAGGCTGGGGAACAGGACCGACCAACAGGACTGAGGAACATTAATAAGAACAAGACTAGGGAAAAGGACGAACAAACAGGACTGAAGAATACAAGCAGTGACAAGGCTTAGGAACAGGACCCAGAAACAGGACTGGGGAACATTAATTAGAACAAGCCTAGGGCACAGGACGAAGGAACAGGGCTGAATACCATGAAAAGAAACAAGACAGAGTAACATGGCAAAGAAACAGGACAACAGGACTGAAGAACATGAGCAATAACAAGGTTAAGAAACAGAACTGATGACCGTAATAAAGAACAAGCTAAGGTAGGACAAAGGAGCATGACTGCACAGCAACAAGAAATACAAAACTAAGGAACATGAGCAGCAAACGGTTAAGTTTAAACTGCTTTATTCTTATGTTGCAAGCAACATTAAGACACATTTTAAGTTGAGGATCGGATTTACATTTATTTTGAAATTTAAGTTGAAGTTAAGTTAAAATTCAAGATTGAGATTCATTTAAAGTTTAAGACTAAGACAAGGCTAACATCAAGATTGAGATTAAGATTATGATTAACAATACGTTAAGTTCAAGACTAGGATAAACATTAGCATTAGGTTTTAAATTTCAGTCTAAAACAAAGACCAAAACTAAGAATAAGATTGACATTAAGAGTAAGTAAGATTAGGATTAACATTAAGATTAACATTCAGAGCAAGTATAGCAAATTAAAGGCTTAATCCCCTCACCCAAGAGTCCTTGGGAGGAGGAAGTCCTTGAAAGCGGAGGTCCTTGCGAGGCGGTGGGCTCACTCGGGCAAGGGCTAGTCTTATATACTAATTTTGTAGTAGTCAAGGCAACAATTTTGTCAGAGCATCTCCTCCGTGGCCGTTTATGTTACTCTTCTCAAACCTGCACCCTTCTCGGCGACCTATTCTGAAGTTGAGCCATCGCTTGCCACATCTTTTGTAACTGCTACCGCTTCTTGGGTAAACGGGGGAAAAGCCCCCTCTTTTGTCACAAGGCATTGTCTTGCCACATTAGAATCTTTTGTCTACACCCCAGACGTAGATTGCTTGCTTACTGTATGTTAAATTCTTCTTACTTCATAACGATGACCACAAGTAACGAGGCTGACTGAATATATCTACTAAATTTCATGTATACCTGGATTATTTACTGGGAAATAACAACTTTTCTAGATCTAAAAAGGTTTTAACGTTGATGTTTACAGGAAAATTCAGTCAACCGGCTTGAATCGCATTGTGTTAATGCTTTTACCCCTTTCAAATGAAACAAAATGCCATTACCTGATTTCAAAAGCTTATTCAGAATTGCGTTTCATTCAAAGCAAAACAAAAACCCTTTTGAAACGTTTGTGAAGAGTGCATTTGAAAGCCAACAAAACCAAATGTCATCCTGAACTATAAGCTAGCAGGATAGCAGTCTCCGACTATGCAGTATGAAACAGGACTATGAAACTACTAAAAGACAAACACGACTACTAAACTACCAAAAGACAAACAGTATCCTGTAGTAAACCCGACTTCATGACACGGGACCGAATCTCTATGATCAGACGGAGAATGCGTTCAATCTTTTTTATTGCTACGCTTTTAATCAAGGATCATTTCAGAGGGAAGAAAACACAGACGCCTAGAAAGCTGAAAATTTCCACAGAACGAAAAAATGGACTGACCAACGGGCTTAGAAACACGCCGAGGAACATGGACTAACCAACGGGCTTAGAAACACGCCGAGGAACTAAGGAAGAGGGCTGAATACCGTGAATAATTTCAGGACTGAGAAACAGGGCTAAGGCATGGGACTTAAGACCGAGTAATTTCAGGGCTGAGTAAGAGGTAAAGGAGTGGACTGAAGACCATGAGTAATTTGAGGCCTGAGGAACAGGACTAAGGAATGGGACCGAAGACCATGAATAATTTCAGGACTAAGGAATGTGAAGAATAACAAAGTTTACGAACTAGACTAAGGAACTGGAGTGAAGACCCTGAATAATTTCAGGACTAAGGAACAGGATAAAGGAAAGGGACTGAAGACCATAAATAAATTTACGACTAAGGAACAGGATAAAGGAACGGGACTGAAGACTATCAATAATTTCAGGAATAAGAAACAGGACAAAGAAATGGGACTGGACCCCATGAATAATTCAAGGACTAAGGAACATAAACAATATCAAGACTGAGGAACAGGAACAAGGAATGGGACGGGAGACCATCAGTTATTTCAGGTCTATTTAAGGAACAGACCATAGACAAAGAGAACTGCTGTACACTAACTAATTTGAAACTTAGGAACATCATGATTGTGGACTAAGGACCTTGGACTAAAACAGAGAAACAGAACTGTGATTGGTACTAGGAAAAGGGACCCTTGACTAGGACCAAGGAAAAATTCTCAAGATTAGAAACTAGGAGCTAAGTGGTGAAGCAGAGTTCGTTGAGGCGGAGGTTCTTAAGGAGGAGGTCCTTGAGGGAGAGGTCCTTGAGGTGGAGGTTCTTGAGGTGGAGATTCTTGAGGCGGAGGTTCTACGAGGCGGTGGTCAGAGACGGGCATGGGCTAGTCATAAATAAATTGGCAAAAACTCAAGAATAGAATGAATAAACTTTGAAAATGAGGCTCAATGTCCAACAATTAAGTAAAGAGAAATCATGGAAATAATCTAACAGCGTGCAGAGCCACAAGAAGATCAACTTTTCTCAGGTCATTGTTCAAGATGCAAGGCAAATAACTAAGCAATAAATTGTATCAAAATATTTGATATGAGATTTTGATAGCAAGGATGCTTTGGTCCACTGTCATGCAAGAAAAATCATTGAAAAATCAATAACCTGACAGGGCTGCATAGTATAAAGTTTTGACAGTAAGAATTTTCAGGTCCACCTTCAACATGCGAGAAAAATCATTTAACAATTAATAAACTGATGGGGCCACATAATAACATATCGATTGTAAGCATTTTTAGGTCCATCATCAACATGCAAGAAACAATTATTGCACAATCAATAATCTGATGGGGCCAGATAATAACATTTTGATTATAAGCATTTTTAGGTCCACTATCAACATGCAAGAAACAATTATTGCACAATCAATAAACTGATGGGGCCACATAATAACATTTTGATCATAAGCATTTTTAGGTCCACCATCAACATGCATGAAACAATTATTGCACAATCAATAAACTGATGGGGCCAGTATAACAACATTTTGATTGTAAGCATTTCCATGTCCACCATCAACATGCAAGAAACATTTATTGCACAATCAATAAACTGATTGGGCAACATAAAAACATTTTTATTATAAGCATTTTAGGTCCACCATCAACATGCAAGAAACAAATTATTGCACAATCAATAAAGTGATGGGGCCAGTATAACAACATTTTGATTGTAAGCATTTCCAGGTCCACCATCAACATGCAAGAAACATTTATTGCACAATCAATAAACTGATTGGGCCACATAATATGAAGTTCTGATAGCCAGAATTTGTTAGGTTCACTGGCAAGATGCAAGAAAAATCGTTGAGCAACAACCCTTTGACAGTACAACAAGATACCTATATTTACCTATATACTTACAAGACATTTTAGGTAGCTATGGTAAGCTTTAGTTGTGCAAAACAAATGAGCAAAATTGGTAACGGTGCCTATCTATATATGTTTATGCAATGTTTTGCACCCTTAAATAAGCAATAACAACAGGTAAATTCAAAGCCAGGAGGTGTTTAGGCCGACACAAACTGGTCGGCAGCATTGAAACGGCCTCTAAATTCCAGTGAGGTAATGAGGTATTTCTAGCATTACCTTAGGCCTACTAAAATGTTCCAGGCCAAGCACAGTTTGGCAGCGACGGCATTCGGTGTCACGTCGAGCAGCTACATCTTATATTGCGAGTTGCTGAAGAAGACTGGTAAGAGCACACAGATTGTTTTATATAACATAGAGAAACCCCTAGGGAGGTTCTTCTTGGTTTCCCCTATCCTAAGAGGGTTGTTAGATCGATTATCTTTGCCTAATAACAAATTCAGAGATTTTCATCCAGTGAGAATATGATCATGCTCCGAATGCTCTGGATGAATCTAGCCCTCAAGACCATTCCTTAAGCAATTTTGTTGATTACTTCAACATACAGCCAATTCCTCGTGATGAGGAAGACATGGAATTGGTTTGATCCACATCAGCAGATAATGGAAAAGAATAACACGTTTTTTAAATCATCGGAACTTTGCAATAGATCTGAGAACAATAGAATTCTGCTCCAATGACTGACACAAAAAATCCCATTGTTGCACGCAAAGCAGTACATGTAACATTAGAAAGCAAATGAGCAATCTTTATTTGTTAACACAAAACTACACGACTGCTATGGACACAGTTGCAAAGGAGAGACATGCGTTAATCCCACCTGGCAAGCCAGGTTTGGCTACTCGGCAATTACTACGCCTGGAAAGGAGAGGCTGTGTGTTGCGAGTCACTTTCCTTTTGTGAGTGGGCCGTTGTGGCACTGTCACGAACTACTGATAGGAAATTGGTTATGGTTGAAATATTTCTCATTCATTTATTTTGGTCAAAAGCAGAATAAACAAATTTTTCATGTGTCTTTTTGCTTCTGGTCTGTTTTGATTAGTCAATTGGGGTATGGCTTATTTGCATAAAAACAAATGCTTTCGTCCAACATTTTGTAAATTTGAAAGCGTTGCAATACATATGTCCCCATAGTGTATAATTCATTCTTTGGAATGTTTCATGATGATGACAATTTCTTTAAATGTCTATACAGCACATTTTTCAGAATCATCATTCACCACATTTGAAACAAGAGCATCATCAACTACCGATGTTGTATCTTGGCTGCCACAAAAATTATCTGCGGCAGGTAATATATCTTGAAAAACATTTGTGATACTTTTCTACTGCTTCCTCGACTTCAAAGTTGTTTTGCTATGTCTTTTCACACTGGGTGCAGCATGGAACATTTCCACGACTCTCCCATAACATAGCTGTATCACTAACATAACATCTCTTTCTTAGATTTACTTTAAAAATTTTCAGGAGAAGGACAACTTGTGTATGTGTTTGACAGAGAATTATGGTTCTTGTTGCATGTCGGCAATTGCCAATAACTGTCATTACCCATATATGTCATTACCCATATATGACCTTTGCATATCTGCAATTAACAAACGCCTAAGGGTTGTCCTCCTCCGCTGCCCCTCCACTCCTCTTTTTCACTGGCAAGCCCATAATGCCCTGCCCTGTTTACTAAGAATTCAACATTGAAGTATAGGGCTTCGGGCACAAGAGTCAATCGTGAAAACTACAAATAAAAAACATAAACTTAAAACGGCAGCCTTGAAAACGGCAAAAAAAGCTATTCATATGTTCTCGTAAATCAATGACACCTTCCTGAATAACTGATGTTTCTTTGGATTGAGGATCAATGACATACTTCATTGGCATTGCTTCAATGTGTTTGCAGAACAATTTATGTTTCAATTTGTTGCTTCCCCAAGAAGATAAAAGGGAGAATGATATAATCCTGCTTCATACCCAATCGGTTGATCCTAAAATATGTCATTGACAATGTTGTGAGCAAAGCATCTGTTTCAAATCTTACATATTCCTTGCATGCATTGAATTTATCAAGGATGTTTCCTCGTGCATTAGAATTGTAAAATAAATTCATGATTTATGCCCTTGATGCAGTATCGTTCACAGAATCAGCCTTGTAAAATTTTCATGCAGTATCTGCAAAATATTTTGCATAGATATTAAATGTAGGCTCAGTATCTTACACCTAAAAAAGACTGAGAAAAGGAGCACCAAATCGCTAGTGAACACTATATGTCTTTAATAATATTCTTGTTCACAAACAGTCAGGGATATATAGCTCAAAAAACAAATCCCTTTAAATTTGTGGTAAATCTGTTCTTTTAAGAGCAGCAACCCATGTCTTTTCATAGTAGACATTATGGCAAAAAGCATCCTTTTCTAAAGCAGCTGAAAGGCAGTACCTTTTACATATATCTTGCAGAATGCCAAACTTCATTCTTGGGACAACATCAGTAAGACATTCTACATCAGAATCTTCTTCAGCCATAGCTCCTTTCAGATACCTTGCTCGTTCTTCTTTTAATTATTCCAACCAGGGAATATCCTTTGAATGACCTCATCATTTATAGTTGGCACATACTTCTCCTGTACCAGCCGTAGTGTTTCAATGATATCTGCACCAATTGAATCAATTTTAGGATCAGCCTAAAGGGTATCTAATAATAAGCAATAAAGAACTATTAATTTTAATGGGCAGCAAAAACCCCTGTGTGTGATACTTGTGCACAAGTATTGAAATTGGAAAATCTAAAAGGAAATCGGAGTTTAAATGTCATTTACTTTATATGAAGCTTTTGTCAATTGTCGGAAACTTGCTGCTATTACTCAATAGTTAGGTGCAGTAGCAGTCCTATCTAACTGTTGTGATGTAAGTGATTATTTTGTCACAAACAACAAAAAGGTACAGATTTTGCAACAGGTATCCCAAACTTCATATGACCCATCTCTTCTTGAGTAATACTTGTACATACCTCTTTAGAGGGTTCTGCCATCCGTTTTCAATGCTTGAGTGGGATATGGCACATAGCTATCTTTCTGAAAGAGCTGAGGGCTGGGATATTATCCATCACAACTCTAATTTCTAAATGAGTGAGGTCACAAAGTAGTTCTGCATGCAGCCTCGTAGAGGGTGTGAAATCAGCACTTGAAAGTTCATTCCTCTGTCTTTGAGAGTACTTAGCATGCAATTTATTGCCTCTGGTCACACGGTTTACATGCACAAAGAAGTAAAGATTGACTCTTATTATGTCCCTTGATCTCATTTCTATCTTCAATTAAAAGTTCATACTCAAGGCTTCTTCACATGGAATTTTCAAAGTTTTTTCCTACTATGTTTGTATGTTATTTTAATTAACACTCGCACAGTGCCTGAAATATTTTAATTCAGTGCATGGAATTCTTTGTGATCATCTCTAGGACCTTTTCATTTTCTGATGTACATTTTCTTATGTAGACATAGTTGAACTTTTACCATTTTCTGATGTAGACATAGTTGAACTTTTACCAAATCCAACATTTTCTTTTGGCATGTTGTCTTTGGAGTAAAACTTCTCTAATTTCGAAACACTGACATCGTCAGCAAAAACAACTTTTTGTCCATCAGTTGGTTAAGCTTTTAGTGTATCAGTGATGTCTGTTGCTGCATTTTCCGTATCAACTTGGACATCAAATTTCTGTAATTGACTATTCATTTCACTGGAGAGACATTTTTGTTTATTCCACAGTTCTTCAATTAATTTACCGTGCTTATTGCCAGCTTACACCTGAAAAAATTTAAAAAATTTCATCACCTTGACAATCCTAAAAAAGAATTACAATTTAGGCTTGTTTATTAATTCTGGTTCGATTCTCCTTTTTTAGGAGTGAAGTAGCTAGTTGATTCACAACGTCTAGCTACAAAATTAAATTTGAAAGACTGAAAAAAGATTTCCGGGATTCATTCGGACTGCTGGACTCTTTAAGATAATTGATGCTACTGGTACCACTAATTGCTTTGACTGCTACTGCAGATAAGAAAAGAGAGAAGAAATTGTTAAATCTTTTGTAATCAGACAGCTCAAGCTGATAAGAGAAAGTCCAAATCTGGTCAAAGATTAGATTGTCCAAGGTGAATGTTACCAAGCTGACACCTTTTGCACTGAATTGGATAGTAGAGGATTTAGGAAAGGAGAAAGAGAAATATAACGAAACAATTGTTTATCGTCTAAGCATTAAAGTTGTATCAAAAATCTTTGCTTTTCCGAAGGAAGAATCAGGGGAAAACGTTTATGATTCAATTTTTGGAGAAAAAACATTAAATTCAATGCTGATTGGCATGTACCACAGGAAAACCCTAACCAAACATAAAGAAATAGTACTACTTGCAGATCTTTCCAAAGCAAATGGATCTTGCAGGGTAGTTATCCCAACAGCTCTTCTTGTCATGGGTGTAGACAAGATCTTAGGTCTGTAATTAATTTTGATACCCATTTCACACATTTGGTCCCATATTTATATAGGACTACATTCAAGGTATTGGAAGAGCAGGAAGGGACACCTTACCAAAAACAGCAATACTCTATTTCTCAGGACATAAGTTGGCAAAATGTCAAAAGAAATGAACAGGTATGCTTGGTCTAATAGCGCATGTTTGCGAGCAGAAATGTATAAATAGTCAGGTATTAAATGTCCTGACAATGTGCATGAATGTTGTTCATTCTGCTACTGAAATTGCAATCGCATCTGCACTTGCTGTTCTGTGAGGAAACCAGAATATGAACAGAAACAACAGTCACAAGTATAAATTGCAGTTAGAAATGTATCAGAGGCAGATCATGGTTTGCTGGACGATATTCTTTCTGATAACAGAATTACAGCAGGAAGGCAATATGGGCAATGTGTTTCATTTGCTGACAGACAATTTTGTACTGGTAGTTCATCCCAAACTTTGAGAGAAGTTGCAACACATGCACCACACATTTCATTACTTTTCCCTACATATCCTTTTGTTGACACATGATATCCGTAATGACATACAGGAAGACATGCAGGATTATGGCTGCCCATTTCTAGGAAAATTCAAACCCCAAAATAAAATTTCAAGACCTGGTAAAAATGCATTCTTATTTAATACTTGGTCAAATGTATTCAATTCAAAAACCAAATAATCTATGCAATTAGATTAAAAATTACCGAATTCAATGTGCAAATATCCGCTCAATCTTTTTCCAAACATTTATTCAACCTTTTTGCAAATATTTGTTCAATTTTTTTGTGTACATAGTCATTCAATCTTTTTGTGCAAATATTCATATTGTTCAATTTTTATATAATGCATTCTAGGCTTGGAAGTTTTGGAATACGAGGCTTTGAGTATTTCACACCAAAACTAGCATGAAACATGCCCAAGCCAAATTCCATTTTGAGAATCATTTATCAAACATGTCAGGGGAGAGAGCTAAAAATATGGCTCGTCAATGCATATTTGTGGTTCCGAAATGAGGGGCCTCTCACGTTGTACTATCAGTGAAGTTTATGCAAAATATATTATATATTTCTTCAAAAAATCACTGGCAGCTCACTTAACGTTTTAATGTCATCAGGGAACCAATGAACCAAATTGGTCGCCCTCTGAATTATAACTATTAGCTGATCAATCAAATCAATACAACGCAAAATGTTGGCGTTGCATTCTTCTGAGTTATGAGGACAGATTGGTAAATTTTCTAGAGCTTGCGATAAATTTTGTAACAAATTTTCACCCAAAGAGTTCGGTGAAGCCATTCATATTCATGAGCAAAATGAATATGATCAATACAGAGGCAATCTGGCTTTGAATTTCATTTTTTTGCCAAAAAAACATAGCCTCGCTTTCAAGTACCCCCTTGTTCCAATTGGGGATTTGAATGAATATTTGAAAAAAAAATTCAAAATCCAATCAATGAGAAAACCATAAATTAAGTTTTTTGCCATTTCTTACAGCATGGTGATTTAATACTAGCTGACTGTGACTTCACCATTGTAGAAGAACTTGCCATACATGGAGCCACATTGAAAATCCCACATTTCACAAAGGCAAAGCCCAAATGTAAGGGAAAGAAGTGGACACATCAAGGAAAATTTCAAATGTCCCAGTATTGGCCATCTAAGAAAATTCAGAATACTTCAATCAACCATATCAATTACTCAAGTCAAGTTATTGGACAAGATAATGACAATCATTTCTGCTTTAGTGAATATTAACAACAGTGTGATTTCATAATATTTATGCAAAATGAAAACTTTAGACAAATTGATATGCAGTTATATAACAATAGAGTGTGAAGAGTTATTTTATAAAGTTTGTTATAAGTTCCTGTGATCTAAAAAAAGTATGCATACTGATTAATTATTTAGTTTTCCAATGTTACAGCTTTCACTATACCATTTCCCTTTTGGTGCTTTGGTAGTGAAACCATTCAACGTTATTTCAAGCTTGGTCTCTGACAGATGCAGTATAGCTTTTCACTTTCATCAGTGCCATCTTGGCAATTTTTGCGTGAGACTAGCTCTGGCAGAATGACATTGTCAAATAATTGCTTATATTTCTGTAACAAAGCTTTGCAACGTTAATCATCCCTGTCCACCTTCAATAACAGAAAGTTATTATCTTTGGGTCCATTTTTCCAGACATATAAGTATGTGTACATTAAATCTGTAACAAGCATGAGGTGTTGCATCTGAAAATAGTATTTGTGATTCTTTTTTATATTTCCATCAGGTGATATTGGAAATAGAGGATCACATTGCCATCCTTCAAGGCTATTTCTTTACTTGTATGGGCTTTATATTCCATTTTATCTGGGCTTGCTCCCAAATATGGAAAACTTGCATTTACATTGAGCCTGGTTTCAGCTACAAGAACATCTTTGTGATGCAGCTTGAAATGGTCTGCAAAATGTTTTCTGGGAACAGCTTCCATTTCATTTCCATATTTGGTAGCTGCAACCTGGATGGATTTTGTGTACTGCATTATTGTATTTAAAAATGTTTTGGATGGTGAGTCTATGTTTGTTCCATATGCCACTTTTGAAATTGATGCTGTAAATCTTCCTCCTCTTTGAATTTTCCAGGCACTTGATAAACTCTGCTTTGTTGTCATGTTGCATAAATTATCGTAATGGTTTTGAAAGTAGCTTCTTGTGTATTGCCTAAAGATTTCTTGGGAATATTGAACTAATGCCTTTTGCTGAAAATTTATTGCTCATAGTTCAAACAAACTGGTAAGAGGTTCTGAAATGCAGTTACTTGCATTCTCATCACCAGACTCTGTTCCTTCACTGTCATATTCATGTTCTAAATTTTCTTCAAGATCAACACCCTTCAAAACAGCTGCACCTGGTGCAATGCCCTTCAGTTCCAATTTTTTTCATAGGTTCAATAGTGTTTACTTTATAACCAGGTGTACACAAAGGAGGTAATTCATCTGTTTTTTCCTCAGTAACATTTGGAATTATTTCTTCCTTTTTTGGTCCTTTTAAAGATATGTACTGCAACAGTACTGCTTTAGCTTTTTGTTATGATTTTCTCCATGAACACAATTTGCTTGTTGAGACAACGTTGTTCAGTTTAAACAGTATGCATGCTTGCTTTGTAAATAACATGGCTGCATGCTGAACCAAGGCTAAAAACAAGAGAATGTTTTGTTTCTAAATGTAAACATGAATGTTACAGGCTAAAAATTCTCATAAAATCAGCCCCCAAAAAGCAAATTTATGTGCCTTACCCTGCCATGCAAGTACAGTTGGCTGTAAGAATCCACCCTTCACTTTTGGTGACTGCTATCCAAACTTTATATAATTTTTGCTTCACTCCTTGTTGCTGGCTTGGTAAGACTTCTGATTTAATAAAGCAGAACTTGCTTTCTGATGATAAAAAACATCTTGAACGTGACCCTTTGATAACATGTAGGCTTTTTTTTTTGCAAATTTTGAAATTTTTGAAATTTTTTTGCAAATTTTTCTAAAATATCACTTTATAATTTAACTCTACTATAGTGTCCAATAAATGTTTCTTATACTGAGCCGAAGTTACAGGAGCAATTTTTCTATGACAATTTTATTTTGCTCGTGTATATGGGGCCAATTGGAGGTCAATTGACAATTTTTCATATGACAAGTGCACTTGTTCAAAAACAGGCATGCCAGTTTTTCAACAAATGCATTTGTCATAGCCGAGGGGCAGTTCACTCCTTGAAAATCTCGTACACCTTTGCTGGAAGTCCTTTTGTTTTCTGGAAAATCCCTTGAAAGTCCTTTTGTTTTAATGGAAATCTTGTACGCCATTTTGCAGAGTGAAATGCCCCTCAGTCATAGCAAAAATTGTCTTATGCGAAAATTGCTCGCGTAAATGACTTGACAAATGGGCAATTTTTCTAATACTTAATTCCCAAAGAAACGCGTGTAAATTTTGACTTAACTGATTTGCTTACTGTTGCTTACCAACACGAAATAACTCAAAGTAAGGTGTGTACCCACAATAATCAAAAGTTCTTACTTATTTCCCGTATGTATTTTTTCGTATTCAGCCATGATATAATTCTGTTCAATAGTCTTATTCCTTATCACCTAGAAATAGTCTTTTCCAGTTCAATGGTCTTTTCAGATTTTGTTTGGACTAATGACCTGACTCATAGTTATCGCTCATCAAACCGAGATTAACTCCAAACCGAGATTAACTCCAAACCGAGATCGCATATACTGGTCATACTTCTCCAAAAAACTGATTGACCGAAGTTTGGTGCAGTGCAGAATTCAAGGTACCAACTAACAGCTGGACTCTAGCCTCGGCGATGGCAAAGGTGTTCAAAAGTTGTAACTTGGACCTCCTGTTTGGTCCACTTTGTAACCTGTATAAAAAGTCAACCCGCATGTTCGAATGGGCGCTGTCGATCTATGGTGAAAACAATTTTCAGATTTATGGTACCTCATTTCTGTGCCTGGAGCAAAGTTTTTATTGGAATCAATAGTAATAAATTCGTCGGACCCCTAAAATAGGGGGTTATCTTGAGCATGGGCAGTAGGATTCAAACAAACCCTATAGATCGGGGGATATATGCCACTTTTATGGTGTACCAAAGAGTCTCAACAGGACCTTATTACCATTGGCCAATACAATGACTCAAAAATACAAACTTTTGACCTTAAAATGACTTTGCACCCTGACCAGGTACAGGGAAACTGAAAACTAATTCATAAAAAAGACCTGTGGCCAAGAGGGTTAGCTTTATTCTCTAGAACATTGCGAGACATTTTTTGTACGAGATATTTTAGGAGTAATACACCACCAGAATTGAACAAAGCGACCTTGGTTTTAAAATTCAAAGTTTTATTCAGTTATCTAAAAACAAATACCCTTACTAAACAAATACTAAACACTCGTTAAATGAAAAAAAAGTAATTGAAAACTCTCGCATAAGTTAATATATAAAACGTCTATTCAAAAGTCACATTTCTTCTAAAGTTTCAAGCTCTTCCTCCTTTGCAATGGCTTCTGCATTTTGAGTTTATAACCTCATTAATGTTCAATTGGTCAAATTCTACAGGAAATTTTATTTTTGCAGATTAAACGATGCGTTTGAGTTGCTTTGGTGAAAGCTGCCCGTGCTCAACTACAACTCCATTGTATGCTCGTTTACCGGAATTCACCCTGCAAGTCGCCAGTTCTTCACGGGTATAATGCCCACCCAGCAATTGATTTATGTATGACCTACACGGATTGGAACGTCTTGCTTGATTTGGTTCCTTGTAGGGCGTGGACACAGCTAAAGGACATTTCTTATCATTTGTTAGTTCTAAATCGTACAAATCACTGGAGTTTATTGTGGGCAAGCTGTTAGTATCAAGAGGTTGTTCTGCACTCTCGGCTGTTGTTTCGTTTGGAAATGCCAGGTTGAGGTATTCATCTTCGTCTGGATCTTCTTCGACATCTTCCAGCTCATCAGTTGACAAATTGATCAGTTGTTTTCTTGCTTCTTGCTTCTTTACTTCTCGCAAGTCCTGAATCCCCTTTGCATTCAGCTTTCTCTGAATTAGATCCAGCTTTGCGTTCACCTTTGATTCCAATTCATCCATTTTCTGGCTCACGGATTTTTCAAACTTTGTTATTCTTTCAATAAATCGAGAAAGCATCACTTCAGTTGAAGTCCGTTCCTCTGAGAAATTCTGAACGCCTGCTCCTGCTTCACCATCATCTATATCCATTAATGGCTCCAGTGGCTCCACCTCCAATGGCTCTGGTGGCTCCACCTCCAATGGCTCTGATGGCTTCAACTCCAATGGCTCCGACGGCTTCAACACAAATGGCTCCGAAGATTCCAAAGCCTTTCATTCTTCGTCAACAACTGGAACGGATGACACATTATGGCTAGTATTCTCTATTGAAATGCTCCCCGATATTCCAAAAACAGAATCAAAAACTGCAAGCTCATTCGGTTGCACATGAATGGATGGGTTGGTCCCCACTTCTTCAGAATGATCACTGTCTGTGTCCGAGTCGCTGTTTAATTCCTCAATATCGTCATGCACATCTTTTGCTTTGTGCTCTTGCAAGTACTCATACATGACGCTACCACCACATGTCGTCAAAACCTGAAATAAAAATTATTTTCATTAGCGATAAGGATATTCTTCCTGAAATTTAATTTTTAACAAAAATGAAAGCAAAACTGCATTGACAAATCCAAGGGGCATGTCACTAAACGATGTACGAGATTTTTATGAAAACAAAAGGATTTCCAAGAGATTTCTGTGAGAACAATAGGTTTCGCGCATTTTTCTAGCTAAGATATTTTAGCTAAGAAACTAAGACTTCTTGTTTTCACATGAAAAGTTTGGTGCATACATAACAAGTATTTTAAGTTTCGATGTTAGTTTGGTGTGTTTGATGGACTTCAATTTACATTTTTCCTCGTAGAACTTGTTTTTTATAGGCGTGAACCGGTTTTCTTAATATATGAAAAAAGACGTGTAGTTTGACCATCACCTTCATCTCAACTATTAAATTAAACTCACCTCTGCTGCAAATGGGTCATTTTCTTTGACGACAAACGTCTTTCTTCTTACATTGTCCTAAATGACGTCGCCACCTTGCAAATTTCTCGGATGTCCGCGTACACGGAATTTTTCTCTCGTTACAACATTGCGCAGCTGCAATGTTCTTTCTCCAACAGGAACACGAATCTTCTGTGTCCAGCAATCGTATTCGCTGCCATAAGATGCCCATCGAAGCTTGAACTTTTTTCCTTTGATCTCAGTGATCGTGGCATTAAGCCACTGCTTCAGATCATTATCAAAGCCTTGAACCTTATCTTTTACTTTGAAATTCATTTTCCGTTTTCCTCAGTCACGCATCTGATTCAGCTGCTTGTTTGACTGACACACAGACACAGATAAATATTCACAATCTCTAAGCTATTTATATGTTCGCTCTTGAATACTGCCTTGATATCTGCCATGTGTCATAAAAGCGGCCGGTCCAAAACGTATTTCGCTGTGCGGCTTTGCACACAATTCCCAATGGGAAACTTTGTGTCACAATTAAGATATGCTCACAATGAAAATTTTGAGGTGCAAAAAATGATTCTTTTTAACTGCCTCTTTATATTATTCTCAAAGAGCCGATTTTACACGCACAGAACAATGAGCTACAGTTGGTAAATCTAGTGAAATCACTAACTTTTGAAACTTGATGAATCATATCGCTACCAAATCGCTCTTTTTGTACGTATATGATTTTGACATAGCGATTCTATCGCTCGATCGTGAAAGGCTCATCGCTACTTTTAGAAGAGACATCGCTAATTTTGAACTAACTTTGCCGGAAAGTAGCGAAAAGTAGCGAATACGAAATAGCGATATTTTAGCGATCAACTTGGACGACCCCTAATGCTCTATGGTTGATTTTCATAATCAACTCTTCTTCGAGAGACAACACTGTTGTCCCGTTTTTCTTGGAAATTTCGCCGTTTTGTCTAACCAATCAGGTTGCAGAATCATTAGAAACTTTCCCCAGACTTTCCCTTTGCATAAGATTCTAAACAATGAAATTGTGTGGAACTTCCCTTATAAAAACATCTCGTCTTTAAAGAGTTGATTATGGCTATGCATAGGAAATGTTGGACGTTGATGAATATTGAGAATATTCAAATATCTCCTGAATATGTCTACAAAGACTTGTTATTTTGTTGAATGACGGAGAAACTTGTTTTCAACATGTCATGTCTGGAATACAAACTGCTAGCAGATAAGTGAAAACAGACATATTGTTGACGAAAGATACATTGCTTAAGTTATCATTCAACAGTTGCTGCATCATCATGCAATGACTTGATGTTAATTTTTTAAAGATATTCTAGACTGGAGTGACGTTGGAATGGTGTGGCAGAGATATCAAACATTTGCAGACAAATTGGTATGCCATCGTTTAATATAGAACAATTTGGAGTGCCGAAAGCTGCATCGCACAACCCATTAGATGAGTTGAAAGAACATTATAAATTTTTGGAAGAAACTGTGTTAATTGAATGTTAGTTGAAGTTTCATGAATGCAGAGAAATAACTGTTTTCCTCAAAATAAATATATATATAAACATATAAACAATATAAACAACTTATGGAACATATAAACAACATAAAATCAATTTGAACAACATATAAACTATAAAACGTCCAACATTAGCTCCGCCACTTCTATCTCTCTCTGCCATTTGTCCATTAGAGCTATATCCTTGTCCCAGTCTTGGGATAGGGTCATTGAATACACCTCTAAAAGCCGTAATTTCTCTTTCTTGACTTCAATTCCTGCCTTGAGAATTTCTCTCATTCTTCTTTTAACTGATGGATATTGCATGTAAGGAAGATAAGGTACAATCATTTCCATTTCTGTATTTAAAAATAAGAAATTAGTTGTTTGAAAGATGTGCTACTTTTTATTGAAAGTGTCTGACGAAAGCGTTTGAGCAGTTTAAATTATTTACTTTCCTAGTCCATTAAAAAGATCAAATTATAAAACTTAACGGGGTCTTGATGGGCAGCATTGTCTGCCTACTAAGGATCTTCCATGTCTAAGAGTTTCTCAGTCTTCAGCCACCTGTTCTGAAGCTCATCAGGCGGCTGTTACAACGAATGATCTATGCTGCACGGGGGTTCTACATGGCCTCTCATAACATTGACCAGAGCATTCGTCAATAGCCTTTCGAGTCTGAGAGGGGTGGTGTTAATTAGATGATAAGAATGATGAACATTAATTAATCTTATTAGTTTTAAGAAAATTGAAAAATTCTTTAGTGGTCCGAGCGGACTGAGTGGTTCGAGTGTATGTGTGGCCTGGATTATATTCATGTAAAACTCAGACTGAGGAAGGTCTATTTTAAAACGCCGACCGGGTGAGGTTTATGATAAAACACAGAGCGGGTGAAGTCTGGATCAACAGTATGATAAACACTATTTAACCTTATTTACTGATGTTGTTAACATTGTATATCTTACAGCAGGAGAATTGAATGAATATGAGGGAAACATTTAATTCATACTTACTAGTTTCTTTGACTTTCTAAGTCTAGAAAAAATGACGAAATATCAATTATTAATTTAAAAAGAATTGAAACGGGAGTGGGATAGGAGAATTACAACGGGAGTGGGAAATTTAAATTGAAGCAGGAAATTCAGAGAATTGAATTTGAAGACAAAATTTAATTCAAACTTACTTTCTAAATCTAGAAAATGAAATATTAATTAGAAATTAATTTGAAAAGAATTGAAACGGGAGTGGTATAGGAGAATTGAGCGGAGAGCTGGAAATTTAAATTGAAGCGGGAAATTCAAATTAATTTATGAAACAATTAAACATTTGCTTGTGAAACAATTAATTAATTAAAGAATAGTACTTACCGCTTTTACTCTCAGCTTGAACTAATTAAATTCCTTTGTGTGAAAAGATTAAATTTCTTCCTGTGAAAGGGATTTTCCCCTGGAGTAAGGGGAATCTTCGGGAATCCTCTTCACGTGCGGTGCGGCTTCTTAGGTCTGGGCTACGAATCTGATGCTGAGGAGGGGTCTTTAGTAATTAAACTCTTGCTAATCTTTAGTTATTTATTATCTCACGTAGTGGAATCTCCGGGAATCCTCTTCATGTAACGTGTCGCCACCAAAGTCTGCGCTGCGAATCTAGCGTTAGGGAGGAGTCTTTGTAATTAAACTCTTGTAAATCTTGAGTAATTGAATTATAACAATTTCTATAGAACTTACAACAATTTTTACAACTTTAAAACAATTTATAGATATACTAATGTTAGTATTTAAACGTACTAGAATGTTTCGGGGAAATTAAAAACATGTCTTTTATTTACATAGCTTTTTGTGCTTTTCCAGCCTTTCTTGAGTTGTACACCCCAAACAACATAGAGGACAGTAAAAACGCTTTCGGTTATGTTTGTGACCATCAAAGCCTGCTAAAAGACAGCTCAAGTCCTTTATCCAGCAATAGTGACTCTCACCATTGTCATTGAATATGAATAGCAAATGCACATGTTTTTCACGTTTAACTTCAGTTATTCTTACGGGTACAATTTCACCATCTTCATCCATATAGATGTTGATTGAAATGTTGTTGTTTATTTCAAATGTATTAATAATCTTTTTATCAGTTGCTTTTACTGGATATGTCAATCCTTCGCAGTTAAGTTCATTCAAGTATCGTCGATACGGTGCGGCTCTCTCTGGATTCTGCGATCGTGGATGTAGACAGGATAGAATTGCCCAGATGAAACATTTATCGTCACTGTTCTGTACATTGAGAACAGCCTTCTTGTTTTTGATGTATGTTGGTACTTGTTGCAAATACTTTCCACAATGTATAATTTGAGAAGTTGATATAATTGATGGAGTTGAATGTATAGACATCATGTGGCATCTCATTTTGATTCTTGAGCTAAAGTGTTCCTGGCAAACATCACCAGAAAATCGAATTCTCTTCTTCAATGAAGTTTGTTGAAAACCTGCTTCTTGACTACTTCTCTTCATGATTAATTTCTAACTGAACTGATTTCGTTTTACGCTTCGATTTTTTATAGATTGACCGAACGCTACATTCAAATTATTAACCAATCAGATTGCAGGATTTCTCGTTTCTAGAATCTTCTGGAACATTCGGGAAACTTCTAGAAAGTTCTAACCAATCAGATCGCAGGATTCTTAGGGACGTTCCCTTTTTCTAGAACATTCTGTAAACTTCTAGATTGTAAAGATTGTTAAATCGGAAATGAGGCTAGCAGTTTCAGACCGTCACACTATAGCGCGAGCTGATGACGTCACTGGAGTCAGAGGATCCTTGAGGTTTGAGAAACCATCGTGCTAGATTAAACCGTCGCAATATAGCACGACATGATGACAACACTGATGACGTCACTGAGCTGAGGCCACCATCACTGAAGTTTGGCCACCTACTTACGTCCTACTAAAGTGTACAAATATCCATCATCTGTACTCGAGTTGCTGGCCTGGTCAACTTCAACATTATGAATTGCTTGTTTGGAAAATGTATTTTTGCCTGCTTGTTGTTTACGTGGTGAAGTACGGCTGTGACAGACTCGAGCAAAATGGTTGTCTTTGCCACATTTCGCACACAGTTTTCCTTGAGCAGGGCAAGATCTTTTGTAGGGCCAGGAATATCCACATTTACCACATGTTTTGTTTGTTGATGGCTTTTCAGCAGGTTTCTTGAAATTGGTTCTGCGATTTGTAAACGTACGATTGACTGTATCAGTGTTGGTTGTTGGATTGACTGATTCTTCCATGCCGATTGTTTGAATTTCACTTGTTTCGAGAGCTCGTGCTTTGGTCAGCAATTGTTCTAGAGAAAGTTTGTCTTCTCGCAATGCAACTCGTCTTAGACGTTTGGAAAGACAATTTTAAATTATTGTCGCTTTAAGTTCTTTCTCTTCGTCGAGGAATTCACAACTGACTGCGAGTTTTCTTAGTCTCACGCAAAATTGGTCCACTGTTATATCTGTTAGCTGTTTGGTTTGGCAAAATTGGAATACTTTGTAATGTACATTTTTCTTTGGAGAAGAGTAGGCATCGAGTTTCTCTGGAGCCTTGTCATAATCATCATGTCCTCCTGTATCTTGAAATTTTCGAAGATTTCCTGTGTCTCTTAACCGGCTTGGTACAACAAAAATGCACGCTTTTTCTTCTTATCTGTGATATTTAGGGCTGCTAAATAAGTTTCGAAACATCTTTTCCATATCTTCCAGCTTTGGCTCAAAGTTGCAGGATCTGAGAGAGGAATGAATATCAGAAGCGGAGTAACATCTATTCTTCCTTGTGCCATTTTGAATCTTCGTCGCCAATTTAATGTTCATTGGAACATACTGATGAGGCGTGTATTATGACAAACATAGGCCAATGTGTCTGTATTCGAATCACATATAATCTCAACTAAATAAGTCACAGGGTTACAAAGTATTGACAATAATTAGGTTTTCAGTCAAGATAAACCTAAATTAACATGATTTATGTACATAAACATTACAATACGTAGAGAGACGACAGCACATTATCACTTATAATAAATGAGGCACGTTGGCACAAATAAAGCTTTGACACGTTGGCACCTAAAAAAATATTGCACGTAGGCACGTACAAAGCTTTGACACTTTGGCACGTAAAAAATATGGCACGTAGGCACGTGGGCACGTACAAAGCATTGTCATGTTGAAACATAAGAGAATATGGCACGTAGGCACGTTGGCACGTACAAAGCTTTGTCATGTTGGCACGTCAGAAAATATGGCACATAGGCACGTTGGCAGGCCTGGCACGTATGGCACGTTATTTAGCACACTCCATATATTCACCTTTATCTTCGTTTGCATTTGAAATATTAAGTAACAATGAGCGTAAATGATCAACATATTAACCAAAACACAGTCAACTAATTGGAAAGCCAAATGAGCTCGTTTGACCCTAGTTTTGTTTTCAGGATTGGAATTCAGGATTAAGTTCAGTATTGAGTTCAGCATTCAGCTCAAGATAGTGGTGTCGAAATTAGCTAAAGCATATGAAATGGATTGCTTGAAAAATTATGTAAAAATATCTTTCTTATTCGTCATGAACTTATTTTTGATTCTACATACTTTTCGTCACTATGCGCTTCAAAATTAGAATACTTTTACCGGCTGAAAGTTTGGACCTTTTGGGCCCAATATTTCTTCTTCAAAATACGCATGGTGTGTTTGGAGTAAAAATAGTGGCCAGGAAAAATTGTGAAAAAATTTTTCAAACTATTTTCTAATTGAATGCGCATATAATTGCCACCTTCTCAGCTTTTTGGAAGGGTTTAGGATAAAAATATAATTTTTACCAATTTTTAAAAACGGCCTAAGACATCGCAAGCGATTTTGAGATGCTAACAAAGGGAATAATGGGAGTAAAAATAGTGGTCCCATCGAGGCTTGGAAAATTATGGAGAAATATTTTTTTAGATACAGTATAGATTTGTCTCCCACTTTTTGGGCCTTTTGTGGCATTTTGAGCGAGTTTACCTATTTTTCCAGACTTGTGAAAGTCCTTTTTCAAGCTTAGTTTTTAAGAGAGAAAATAAGCCAGAAAGTCATACATTAAAAATCAAAGCAAATTAAACATCATTGTAATGTACAGTTAAGTTGCTGTGAACAGGAGAAAAATTTTCGGGTATACTCAGAGGCGGAAACTATGAGGGTTTGCGGGGCTCCGGCCCCCCACTTCTTTCTTCCTGTGGAAATTTTGCGATTTTCCTTTGAAAATGGCACAAAATAAAAGTGATTGTTGGAAATTTAGACCTCTGGACCCCAGCAGTTGGATGAATTTCCACCACTGGGCGTCACTGGGCCTCATGAACCTCAGAAGCAGACACAGACATTAGGGTATAAATTCTATCCTCGTTCATACTCTGAGGATTGTCAGACGAAAAAATGCTTTTAAGTGTGCCTGAAAATATTTCCGCTGTTTATGGCAATTTTAAAATATAGTTACAATTTCTTGCAAAAATATTTATTACTTTAATATTGATTTGACACTCATTATGAACTACTTACTTGTTGTCAACTTAACAGCTATGACATCTTAAATCTCAATATGGTCACTATGAAGAGACTATGATAAATTTAATGATACCACAATAGTTCATAAATATAGCTAAAAATTTTAAAATACAGGCGCTTCTACTACTGTGTTTTGCTATAGAATACTGTCGGCGCACTTTACTTGAGGTTGGATGGACCCTGAGGTGGCATGTTTCACAACCCGATACCTAATGGTTTTCAAATTTTGATTTCAGTACAATTACATCTTCGAACGTTAGTAGGGAAAGTCTGAATACGCAAGTAAATACACTGCAGCTGGATGAATCATCCTGTCGTTGGAGGCCAAAATTGTGGATAGGTGTGCATTTCCAAGCATTTGTGGATAACTGTCTTCCACAAAACTTGTAGCATTTGGCGAGGATTTATCAGATGCTTCTTGGCCAGCATGTTTGCATCTTAGAATTGGTAAAAATGGCGGGAAGAGGTGTACTTTTAGTTCTAATGCTAAATTGCCTTTTCCCTACTACCTATGATAACTTTATGAAACGAAAAAATGAAAAATTGATGAAGGAAAGTCTACAATGGTCAAAAAATGAAGATAACATTGATAAGTCTTGGTTCACGATCGCAATCTTATATAGTAATTTTGTAGTAGTCAAGGCAACAATTTTGTCAGAGCATCTACTCTGTGGCCGTTTATGTTATGCTTCTCAAACCTGCACCCTTCTTTGCAACCTATTCTGAAGTTGAGCCATCGCTTGCCATATCTTTCCTAACTGCAACCGCTTCTGGGGTAAACGGGGGAAAAGCCCCCTCCTTTGTCACAAGGCATTGTCTTGCCCCATTAGAATCTTTTGTCTACACCCCAGGCGTAGATTGCTTGCTTACTGTATGTTAAATTCTTCTTACTGCATAACGATGACTACAAGTAATGAAGCTGACTGAATATATCTACTGAATTTCATGTATACCTGGATTATTTACTGGGAAATAACAACTTTTCTAGAGCTAAAAAGGTTTTAACGTTGATATTTACAGGAAAATTCAGTCAACCGCCTTGAATCCAATTGTGTTAATGCTTTTACCCCCTTTCAATTGAACCAAAATATCATTACCTGATTTCAAAAGCTTATTCAGAATTGCGTTTCATTCAAAGCAAAACAAAAACCCTGTTGAAAACGTTTGTAAAGAGTGCATTTCAAAGCCAACAAAACCAAATGTCGTCCTTAAGTATAAGCTGGCTGGATAGCAGTATATGACTATGCAGTATGAAACAGGACTATCAAACTATTAAAAGACAAATAGGACATGGGACCGAATCTCCATGATCAGATGGAGAATGCGTTCAATCTTTTTTATTGCTACGCTTTTTATCAAGAATCATTTCAGAGAGAAGGAAACAATGGCGCTAAGAAAGCTAAAACTTTCCACACAACGAAAAAATGGACTAACCAACAGGCTTAGAAACACGCCGAGGAACAGAACTAAGGAAGGGGGCTGAATACCGTGAATAATTTCAGGACTGAGGAACAGGGCTAAGGAATGCGACTTAAGACCAAGTAATTTCAGGACTGAGGAACAGGACTAAGGAAAGGGACTGAAGACAATGAGTAATTTCAGCACTGATGAACAGGACTTAAGAATGGGACCAAAGACCATAAGTAATTTCAGGACTGAGGAACAGGACTAAGGAATTGGACTGAAGACCATGAGTAATTTCAGAACTGACGAACAGGACTAAGGAATGGGACTCAAGACCATGAGCAATTTCAGGACTGAGGAACAGGACTATTTCAGGACTTATTTTAGGACTATTTAAGAAACAGACCATAGACAAAGAGAACTGCTGTAAGCTAACTAATTTGAAACTTAGGAACATCATTGTGGACTAAGGACCTCTGACTAAAACAGAGGAACAGAACTGTTCTTAAGACAGAGATCCTTGAGGCAGAGTTCCTTGAGGCGGAGGTTCTACAAGGCGGTTGTCAGAGATGGGCTTGGGCTAGTATTGAAACTAAAAGCTTTACTGATGCAATATCTAATTATGTTCTAAATATGAATAAAGAGACTGAAACCTCTAGCCCCACTGATTGTATTGCCAGATCATCAGAACAACTTAAAGAATTGAAATTAAAGTGCCCAAAAGGCATATCATATGGTCACATCAATATAAGCTCCCTCCTTAATAAGCATCATATCTTAATGAACATGATTAACCATAATCTTGATAGTTTCCTAATATCTGAAACTAAAATAGAAGATTCATTTCCTATTGCTCAATTTGCATCTGAAGGGTATTCAGATGCAAAACCCTACTGAAGAGACGGAAAAATAGGTGGAGGTGGCTTAATACTATATGTATATGTATTCTATATGTAAATGATGATATTCCATCTCGCGAGCTAGCTGTCAACTACGACTGTCAACTATAAAAAACACTCGTTTCAAAATACAATTACTGTAGAAACAGGTCTTTCTAGTTTTCACCAACTAATGGGTACCAACCTTAAAACTCAATTTATTAAAGCTGAACCAACTATAATAAAATATCGTGATTACAAGTATTTTGATACAAACACCTTTACTCAAGATTTAAGCAGGAAATTTTATGACGCCAATGTTGTAAGCTATAATGATTTTTTAACAATCATGAAGGATACTCTAGAACACCATGCTCCTCTAAAGTATAAAATGACAAGAGCGAACACTGCTCCTTTTATGAATAAATCTATAAAGAAACTTATAATGGCCAGATCAAAAGCCAAAATTAATATTATAAGGAAAGAAGAATCATTAACTGGGAAAAATATAAAAAAATAAGAAAAGAATGCATTAAATTGGTCCGGAAAGCAAAAAAAGTTTACTTTGCAAGCATAACTATAAATTTCGTTGTAGATTTTAAAAACTTCTGGACAACGATTAAACCACACTTTAATGACAAAAGTTAAAGGAATAATAAGATTATCTTACTTGAAAATGACGAGATAATATCAAACAATAAGGATGTTGCTCAAGTAATGAATAATTACTTTGTGAATATAACTGACTCTTTAAATTTACCAAAATAGAACCTTTGAAAAGAAATAAAGGGCCCCTAAAGTCAAAAATTTTTTTTTAAGATTTCGATAGTGGATAACGCCCTGAAAGCCATCCTGAAGTTTTTTTTAAGAAATATTGCTTCTTCTGCCTGTTATAAGCGCTCAAAGTTGGACTCGGCGGGCAAAATCCGAGAAATTTTCTCGGAAAAAAGCCCGTGTGACGTAACACGGGGCTATTGTTACGTCACACGGGTCTATTGTTATCATTTCGGTGAGTAAAACGCGTAACTCGGCCATGACGATTCCTGATCGGTCAGAAACCGAGAAAACAAGCACAGACAGGCACAGACCGCATGTGGCATACTGTTTTCAGTCTTTTGGGAGTACTTGCTACTAGTCGTCAGACGCTTTCGCTTTGCTCTCAAATTATAGTGTGAGAATAATCGTACTGTTTGATTTTTTTTCCTTTATCATATTATTTTATTATTTTTTTGAACACCAAACTGCGAAATGCCAAGAAAATGTTTCGTGGAAGACTGTGGCAGTGTTTCTTTGCCACATAAAGTAGCGTTGTTCGAGTTCCCTCGTGAGGAACCACTTCGGTCGGCCTGGGCTGACTTCGTTGGAGTTGAACGCTTCCAGCTTAAGTGGACCAGTAATGCTCGTATCTGCAGTGCTCACTTCACAGAGAACTGCTTCAGAAACTATCAGCTTTGGAGAAATGGTACAGCTGCAAAACTCCATCTTTTACCCAACGCTACTCCTGCTACTGTTGTTAGTAGCTCTGGGCTCGGACAGAAAAGGGCCAAACATGCTGCAGAGGAGACCTCGCATGTAAGTGCTTCCCTATCTACTTTTTATACTTCTAATTGAGGTTGCAAAGCCTATCTAGTGCTTCTGGAATTTCGTAATTGGAACATTCTTATTTCTAAAAACATAGCAATTCCAGTAGTACAGTCGGACTTGCACTAGAATCAAGTTTCTTGTAATTAGGACTCAAATTTTCGGTCTAAAACCCATCTGCCCTCAAATATTTCAGACTTTGAAAGCATGGAATCCCCTTAATTAGTACATCACAATAATAGTATTTCTCCTGACCTAAATAGATCATCTGTCTATTATCACAGTGAAGAAATGGGGCTTGCTATTACATGATATATTGTAAAAAAAAAAATAATTTTTAATTGAATTTGCGATTTCAAACCAACACCATTTTAAGCAACAAGCTTTGCCACAAATGATTAAAAATGAAGGCTATTGACCATTTTCTTTTCCTGGCAAATGCTTTACTGATCTAATGATTTTGTTACCCTCTGTGTGAAAATTTGCAAAAATTATAACCTGGTCATGTATGAAAAATAAGGATGAAAACTACTATATACATCTATTACAAACTAATTTACATCTTGATAACCAACAAATTCATGCTGCCCAAACTCTTCTTCATTTCCAGGTGGAGGAAAATTTGCCCGAATACAGCAAACAGCACAAGCAGGAAGCACTACTCTCACCTCCCTGCCAAGAAAGCCCCAACACCATCTGGCAAGTTGACGATAGGCTACATGCCTGTTCTGTTTGTGCTCTGGACCGTTGTAGTGCTGCTGGTACTGTGTACGATACTGAAACCATGCTGTCTGAAGAACCCATCTATTCAAACAAACAGCATGAAAAGCATCCGTATCAGTTATGCAGGAAGGCTGGTTTTCTTCAGAATGGGTTGCAGCAACTTCCTCAAGCTTGTTGGCCACCTCCACAACTTCATCACAGCAGATACATTCATGTGCCATTGGCATGATCTGGCAATGACCACAGGTGCACCTTTGAGACAAAATTTATGATAAATTATTTCTGAGTGATTAATTTCATCTTCCATTAATCCAATTAATCAAAGTGTATTAATTAGTTATAAATGGGACACATTCTGAACTTTTTTAGAATAATGCTGTTAGTGCAACAAGGACCTTCAGAGAACATTTGACTAATCTGTTTTGTATGTATCTAGATTAATAATATTTATTATACTGATAACAGCTGACATACAAGGGCAGGGACATCAGAACAGTAAATCTGAGCCACAACTGGCTGAGGAATTCCACACCTGAGCTCATGTGTCAGAGCAATGATGGTGTTCAACTACCCAATATAACAAGTACAGACAACAAGCTAGTAACATAATAATTTTTGCATGTAAATTTAAATTGACATAAGGCTCGCTTGCTTTTGGGTCAAGGAATTCCATATCTGAGCTCTTGGCTGTGCATTCAGCACTTGAGCAATGATGGTGAACTTCTACAAAGCCAAAATACAGCAAAACAAAAATGGTATGAATGCTTTAATTCTATGTGAAATTGAAAGCTTTAGAAGTTTGGTATTTTTTTAATTGAATTTTATATGTCATTGATAAGAAAGCTCACCAAGATAAATCATGCAGTCTGTCTTCATTTTCGTTTCCCCCTATCTCTATTCTCCAGCTCTAGGTCCAACTCTTCCAATTGCTCTACCAGATATTGAGGTTCAAACTGGTACGGTAAGACATTGCCATTTTCAACTATAATATCTGGAGAGCCTTGAGAATCCATAGATTGAGCCTCTGAATCTAAATCAGACATCCCGACGTACACACTGGAAACAAAACTGGCCTCATCACTGCTGGCGCTGCTGCTCGGATCAGATCGATCCGCCATCTTTGCAAAGACAAAGTGAAGTCCAGTTTTCGCTGCCTAACCGAAAATTTTGTCCGAAGATTTGGCGATTGCCGACTGGCAGTGTGACGTCAATTCAGGATTTTCCGAAAATAACAATTCAATTCAATTTTCGAAATACAAATGCTTATATAAGCAAAACGGTGCTAGATATCAAAGAAATAATAACAGATTCCTTTTCAAGAGGTCCATTCCCATCATAATCAGAAATAAAAATTTTTGACTTTAGGGGTGCCCTTTAAATACTGATGAAAACTTTTGTGTTATCGCATTTTAACTACTGCCCACTAATATGGATGTTCTGCAGTAGAAAAAGTAACAACTTAATAAACTCCATCCACGAAAGAGCTCTAAGAATAGCTTATAATGATCAATCCCTAAGTTTTGAGGAGTTACTGCAGAAAGATGATGTAATAAAAATCCATCAACTAAATATCCACAAGCTGCTTATTGGAATTTTAAAACTATGAAAGATATTAATCCAGATTTCATGAAGCAACTGTTTCTAACACATAACTCTGCATACAACCTGCGGACATCTCATTTTGAAATCAAAAGACCGAACAAAAATAAATACGGTCTTGATACAATAACTTATAGAGGCAGTCCCTCAGGAAACTCAATTTCAAAGGAAATTAAAGAAATCAATTCTGTGCAAAGCTTTAAGCAAAACCTCATGAACAACTACAAAGAGGCAAAATTATGCAACTGTAAGCTTTGCACGGAATATATTGCAAACATTGGTTATTTTTAACATTCAAAAGTGTAACATCTAATAATATCTAATAATTTGTTTTTAACCTTCTTGAATCTATACCCTAATTTGATTTCTTAATGTTGTTTTGTTGCTACTGCTTGTATGTAGCTTGTGACGTAAATTAATTAGACACCCTTCATATTTTGTTAAATTTTTTAACTTTGTAATTGTATTGTTTTAGTAGGTTGGTATTTATTAGCTGCAGCATTAATTATGCTAAGCTACTGTAAAATCAACGTAAAATAGAGTGAAAAAAAGAGAATTGCAGTGGACTATGACGTTTTGTAAAGGGTATATTCCCAGTATACTCTGGTGTTTCCTCTCTTTTTGATGAAATGGAATGGGAATAGCTTGAGAAACTGTTAGAAAGGGCTTACTTTCTTGTATGGCGATTAATAGGATTCTAGAGTTTTTTTCTACAAGAATATCACCGAAAAGGTGTGTGGATGGTTCCTCAGCAAATATACCTTTACGCTCTCGTGTTACTTCAGAAACTTGGCCCACGAGATACACAAGATCACCTGTCAGTTCATCATTCCTTCCTAATCGCAAAAGTTCCTCATTGTCGAAAGAGTGCAAAGGAACTCTTTACATCACAAACCAACATTCCTCTTCCATCCTAACATCATTCTGCAACAATTTCAACTTTGCCAGGTTCAATACTTCACATGATAGATCATTGTCAGGTAGGACTGATTTCCTTACTAGAATAATAGTCGAGAATGGCGTTTTATATCACCAGACTTGAGACAGGTAGCTACTGGTGTTCCTTGTATGTCTGTGTCATCTAAATAAATGTATTCATTGCCGTTGCCGAAAAGCAGGTTGTTGTAATGTCCTGCAGATGACCTAATGCCATGATGTTTTAATTCTCTAGAAAACTGAATGGGGACATGGTTGATTGTACCATCTAGCTGAACACAATCAATCAGAAATGCAAGATTAGCCGGAGTAGACAACAAATAAGAGCTGTTGATAATACTTTGTAGGTCGTCCGAGCATTTGCAAAGATGTTAGCTATTTTTTCTGTTGGTGCATCATTGCCACAAAAGTGAAAAGATACGAACATTAGCAAAATCATTGCCAGTCACAGGCAACCTTATTAAAGAAATATAATACATGATTGCTTTTGAGCGGTTGGTAATATAAGCTGTTTTTGCCATGAATAATGCCAGGGCGGATCCAGGGAGTTGCTAGAGCTGCTCAAGCAACTGTCAAATTTTTCAAATAATGAAAGTCATTTTTTTTGTTTTCAATGTTTGTTTTAATGTTTCACTGCGCGAAATAAATTTATTGATATCCCTTCTTTGTTAAAATTTTCAGAATTCAATATTGAATTAACCAGTGCCGAGGCATATTTACATTTCTTTAGGAATTCAATGGTCGTTTTTTTCTGCTAATTTCCAGACTGGAATAATGCTCCACTGTTTGGATGAACCAATCAATAGACAGAAAATGCTGCTCTTCTCCAATGGCTTCTCCAGTTTTCAGTATTGGTGAGAGCAACCTTGGGCCAGTCGTTTACTGCATACTGAGCAACCGTGATTAAAGCTTAACCAATCAAAACCTGGTATTGAGGGTGCTCTCATTGTCTCTGTTTGAGCGGGAGCAACCTCGAGCAACTCTCTGGTTTTGAACTTTCTAGTTATCCAAATATATTGCTTGAAAATAGTGCATTTTACCCAACGTGCATTGGCAGCAGTGACGAGGATGACAAGCAGGTTGAGTAGCAATTTGGTTGATGCTTTTGGACGGTGCTAGATGATGCAGAAAAGTGATGCAGTGAAATTGCTGCTTGGAGTAAACCTGAAAGTGTGCTTGAAAAGCTCTATATAATATTAAATAATCCTGGTAAATCAGATGATATTTCTGGAATTATCAATGAATGTAACAGAGTAATAGAAAAGGAGACATCGTCAGCAAAACAGGAGAGATTGTGGGTTCCCACTTGCGATTTTTCCGACATGCAGTTCCCAGAGAGTCAGAGGGAAAGATGTGGTAACCTTCGCACAGTAAGGTAAAAAAAAATAACTGGAAAGTCAACTTATGTCTCTTTATCATATTCCTAAAATCGGCTTTTTGTTTGATTATAATCATTAATGCTGCATCAACAGATAAATGTGTGAAAAGGGGGTGTTCAATATCCACCGTTCCAGCCCTTGGGGCTCTCATTTTGGAGCCTCCAAGACCCTTTGGGGCCCCTATATTTTTTTGTGATATTTCACATCAAGGTATTCCAGGTTTTTATGGTGAAACCGAGCAGAAAGGCCATTTTATATTCCTAGAATTCGCATCATAAGAAAATGTTTATAAGAAACCTTGATCTACTAAGTCTACAATTCTTGCAAAAAATTCTGGGACACAAATTCTTGCTCTAAAGGCGCACACCCCCTCCCCCCAGTTCAATGTTGGTGAAATTGATGTTTCAAGTGGTGCCAACATTGCGTCAGGGGGGTCTAATTACCTAAATATGTTATGGTGGGACTGGGTATTCAAGGTAAAACATACGTATAACATGCAGCAGTGTCCCCAATAGTGCTAGCAATGATTGTAGCCACTCATAAACTTTAAGAAACTTTTAGAACAACAACATCTCTGTTTTAAAATAATTAAGAATCGGTGATATTCAAAGAGGGGAATTTAACTGTTTAAAAAAGCGTACAAGATTCCTGTTTAAAAAAGGATTTCTAAAGAATTTCCATGAAATAAATATAATTTACGGCAGGGAGTGTGTTATTAGGAGTGAGTTGCCCCTCGATGTCTGGATACACAAAATCCATTTCTCACTCAAGTACAGTACATATATAATGATGATATAATGATAAAATGTTGTCAAGTCTGCAAAACTTTGTCCAAACAATTTTTATGATCAGTCCGGCAGAAAGGGCATTTTTAGATTGACATTTTTTTAGAAGTAGCATCGAATTATTAAGCCCTTCCATGCATCCCCACTCCCATCCCCGCATAGCATATCCACTCTTTTATCCAGGTTTTTATTAGCAATAATCTGCTCCTGTTTTAGCCACTGTTTTAACAAAAAGATCAGTCTGGAGTTTTTCAACATTTCATTTTTCCTTGTGAGGACTTACCTTGAAAATAGGATTTACTGAATGTACATGTTTTTGCTCTCTGTGCCGCATTCGGTCACCGCTCATCATTCCAGAGTTTCAAAGCACAGATTTGATTTATGGTGATAAAATTACAGTGCAAATTTCGTAAACTACATATCGTGGAGTGAAAAAACACGCTTTTCAACAATTTTTCCCACTGGAGATCTCTTTATACAAGACAATAATGCCCTTCAATCGCCCAATTTTTAAGAGCAACACAAGAATATGTTGGAAATGAGTTGATTCGTCTTTATACTCGAGTAAGAAACGGAGTTTAAATAACGAGGGACAATTCACACTCCTAAGCACACATACCCTGCCTGCCGTGAATTGTATTGACTTCATGGATCACAGGAATCTTGTAGGCTTTTTTAAAGAGTTAAATACCTCGCGTTATCACCAGTTTCTTAATTATTTTTGATGTAATTCTGTTAGTTTCTTAAATTTTAAGAGTGGCTACATCTTATAAACATTTTCTCATTAAAAAGTGTACTTAATTGCCTTTCTGCTCGGTTTCACCATAAAAAACGTCTACTTTTCTTTGTTTTAACAAAATGTGGAGACCTTGACGTGAAATATCACTAGTTAAACTAACCTAGGACAGCATAAGAACACAGCATAAGAACAAGCATACTACTTATAAGAAACCCCTAGGGGAGTCATTATCAGCCCCATACCGAGGGGCCTAAAGGACAATTAATTTACTTAAATTATAACTGATCCTAAATCTGAATTGCAGGAAAAATTTGGTGTGTGATGCACCGGCCTGTTATTGCCTGCCTAACTAAAAGCTTGTGCGGTCGGTGATTGAAACCAAAATTGCCAAATTTCCGCCACAGAAACACGAAGTGTTGACCCCACAATGACCTACCGTACAAGTGGAGGAAAAAGTTTTGGATGAAAAAATAGAAACTCTACTAAAAACCTAACTAGATCCCTGCCAACCCCAAAAATTGTAAATAGAAAGATAAAATAAAAGACCCTAGAATAAAGAGACAAAAAAAATTGCCCACATCAAACATCATAAATGCCTTAACAAAAGCAAAGGAAGGTGTGGAGCGTCAACTCCTAAGGAAACTACAAGGCAGAGGCTGAAACCCCGGAGGACTTAGTGCCCTCGTTCAGCCGAGCCGCACTGTATTAATTGACCCATGAACGTTTGATCCAAGGGCAAAGCCACTGCCGCCGTAAGTACCATTAGAAAATCGACAATAGGGACCATCTCGTCCTAGAGTCGAGCCACCGCCACGTGTTGTTTGAGCTGCAACATGCAGTTTGAACCTTTAAAACTGCCACATGCAGTTTGAACCATTTTGAAACTGCAACATGCAGCTGGAACGATTTTAAAACTGCCACATGCAGTTTGAACAATTTTAAAACTGCTACATGCAGTTTGAACAATTTTAAAAACTGCCACATGCATTTGGAACCTTTAAAACTGTCATGCAGTTTGAACAATTTTAAAACTGCTACATGCAGTTTGAACCATTTTAAAAACTGCCACATGCATTTGGAACCTTCAAAACTGCCACATGCAGTTTGCACCTTTAAAAACTGTCACACAAAATTTGAACCTTTAAAAAAACTGCCAAATGCAGTTTGAACCTTGCTTTTAACTTGAAACTGCCACATGCAGTTTGAAACCTCTAAAATTTCCACAGACAGTTTGAACCTTGAGCACCTGGGCCTATGTGACTGCCAATTGCAGTTTGAACCTTGTCTGTAACTTAAAATGCACATGCAGATGGAAACTGTAAAAATCGCCACATGCAGTTTGCACCATGAGCAGTTAGACCTATGCGACTGCCAAATGTAGTTTGAACCTTGCTCTTAATGTGAAACTGCCACTTGCAGTTTGAACCATAAACCTGCCACAGGCAGTTTGAGCTTCAATTACATAGAATTTATATTATGCCTTGCCACACTATAACAATTCCAAGAACTTGCAAACCGGGACACCATGCATTAGCAGGCATTTGCGCTTAAGATAACAACAGAGAAGGCTGTCTGAGTCACAAAGATGAAACATGCAACAAGTAAGACTGCAAAATGTACACCAAGCAAAATAACAGTAATAAATCAATACATAGGTTTCCTTTTTTATGTTGTTTCCTTTCAACAGTTGAACAGTAACAAAACAGGCTTACAGATATACTTACTACTAATCCTTAAGCATACAAATGACAGCAGAAACAAGGTTTTTTTACATGTTATAAATGAACAGATATAGATGCTTAAACCTTAATCTCCCGAGGCAGGAAAGAGAAGCAGGTTATCACAATGGTTTGGCCATAGCTAAATTTACAGAAGCAGATGTTAACTTTGCGGTAGGCATCTTAATGTACACCTTGTATGCATCACTTGACCAACTGCCCAATGCCTGGATAAGATAATCCGGAAACCCAACTGCTGCCGCAGAGGTTGCCGCACCCATCCAAAAACTGTGCAATGTAAAGGTATTCAGGCAACCACAAGTTTTAGTAATGACTGTAACCGGCTGTTTAGTTTGACCTTGGTCAGTGGCATACCATTACTTAACATAAAGAGGGGGCCGAGGCAAGACCCCCGCCTTTGCAAGTAGGCCATCAAGGCAGCGACTGGGCAAATCAAGCTGCTACAACGAGCAAGGATGACAGTGCAACCTTTCCCAAATTGATCTGTCTTAGAGAATTTGAGTCTCAGAAACGCATTATCAGGAACTGGACTTTTGTCCAAAGTGACATCGGATAGGGACATTTGTTTGTCTTCAATGAAACCAGAGGATGGAGAGGTAAATTCTGCAGCTCGAATGAAACCAAAAAAATGCTGTACAGCAGGCAGCCCAAATCATTAAGTCATCAAACACCGTCAAATCAAGGTGGAGCTTCAATGAATGCAGAACCAAAGATGTTATGGGCATTTTTTCTCTTGACCGTTTATTATCCAGGCGCTTAAGGCCACAGGACACCAATGGGACCCGCAGGCAGCCAACAAATGGGTCAGGGAAACCAATCTGAATCTGTAAGGATCTGATAGCAGCAAGGTAAACTTTCACTGACGAAGCTTTACAAGACTTATTTAAGACGCCAATGTAGCGTAACAAAGTCAACTCAGAAATTGGGAATGGAGACCCATTGGAATTCAGAAAGTCGTTATTTTGGACGAATTGGATAAAGTTTTGTTGGGCTGAACGATATGTTTTCTTTGTGTTGAGAGATAATGCATTTTTCAACTGGTCTTGCCAATCCTTGTCCAGGGTGGATAAAGAAGATGATGAAGGAATCGGCTGGGGATTACCAACGAAGTTGAATCTGCAGTTGGGACAGTTGAGAAGAACACCTGGATATCGAGGCGAGAAAGAGCATCAGCTGCCACACTTAAAACACCAGGAATGTGGACAGCAGTGAACTTGAAGTTAGAGAGAATAGCTAAGATACTCAGTTTCTGTAACAAGAAGGCCAAGTGACGATCCCTACAAGTCCCTTGGATAAGACAGGATACAACAGCCATATTGTCACACCGGAACACAACCCAAGTTCATGTGTCAGGATGTCTGACTACAATTGTTCAGATTTTGATTGACAGATAAAACTTCTGCCTTTGATGCATTAACGTTTCAATAACCATTAATTCACGTCTCAAAGTACATTTGTTCGGATTATGATTGACAGATTAACCTTTTCCCTTTGATGCATTAACGTGTAAATTGTTCCATTTTAGATTGACAGATTAACCTTTTGCCTTTGGTGCATTAACGTTTCAATAACCTTTAATTCACGTCTCAAAGTACATTTGTTCGGATTATGATTGACAGATTAACCTTTCCCCTTTGATGCATTAACGTGTAAATTGTTCCATTTTGGATTGACAGATTAACATTTTGCCTTTGATGCATTAACGTTTCAATAACCTTTAATTCACGTCTCAAAGTACATTTGTTCGGATTATGATTGACAGATTAACCTTTTCCCTTTGATGCATTAACGTGTAAATTGTTCCATTTTAAATTGACAGATTAACCTTTTGCCTTTGATGCATTAACGTTTCAATAACCTTTAATTCACGTGTCAAGATTTCTAAATACAATGGTTCAGATTTTGATTAACAGATTAACCTTTTGAACTTTTTACTAAAAATAAAACTGTTTTTCACTTCAAGTCGAAGCAAATCTATTTTTTTCGATTTCCTTTTTGCTTTATCACATAGCAATTCGACATTTCCTCAACATCATTCACGTGTCAAGATTTCCAATAACAATTGTTCGGATTTTGATTGACAGTTTAACCTTTTGGACTTTTTACTAAAAATAATTTTGTTTTTCATTTCAACTCAACGCAAATCGAATTTTTTCGTTTTCTTTGTTCCCTGATCTTTTAGCAAATTGAAATTTCTTTATTTCCTCTTTTATCTGCGAAGCAAATTCAAATTTTTTGCATTTGCTTTTCACTTACCTCACTTTTCCCTTTTACCATCAAGGAAACTGAAATTTCTTCATCTCCTCAAAAATTATTCGCACAAAAACCTCGCAGATGGTTCGGCCCCACTATATACTACTCAAGCTTCTGTTGTTAATTGAGCTTCTTCAATTTTGCTGCCAGGCTGTTGTGCTGAGGCGACCATTCCTACGCCGTCTTATTGATAGGGCCTCAACCATCTCCGAATTACACCATTATGTTAGTCTGTCTAGCTGGGAAGGAGACGACATAAAGTGGTGGCACTCTGTTCTTACACATCTTCTTACACACTGGAATGGTCACAGTTTATTCGTTTTTGACAAATGGGCCCCAGCCACTGAGATAGTCATCTCTTCTGATGCAGCTGGTAGTTTAGGATTTGCTGCTATATATCAGGACCAGTGGTTCTCAGAGGTCTGGCCTGCTGGTTACGAATCTCTGAATATTTCATGTAAGGAACTCAAAATCTGAACAATTGTAGTCAGACATCCTGACACATGAATTAATGGTTATTGGAAAGTTAATGCACCAAAGGCAGAGGTTTTATCTGTCAATCAAAATCCGAAGAATTGTATTCAGACATCCTGACACATGACTTTAAGGTTCAATTGATAGATTAAATTTGAAACCAAGATAGTTATTTGATTGATATGTTGCCATAGGAACAACATACAAATGCATTCGATATATAAATAGTTTTGCCGAGGAAATCGTATTTTAGTTGTGTTCTGATTCTCAAGCAAGGCAGTTGCTTCCAAGAAGATAATAAGGGAAAGGAAAGGATTCTTGGTGAGTTTATTTTAAATGCTTATACTCTGACTTATACTGCTTTAGCTTAGTTTTGTTTAAGTATATATATTTATTTCATTTCGATTCTATAAAGGCCACAGAATGTTTCGGCTTTATTTTTGGTTGTTTTTTTGGTCGATTTTTAAACTAAGTAACTGTCGTTTCCTTAAATTCTGTTTGAAATACGAAAACATTTTTGCGCTTTTCGGTTTATTTTAACTTCGATCATGTATGTGGTCTTGTTTATCTGAATATCCCAGCCAGTATCAACTTTTTGAGAGGCTGAGAGACTAACAGTACTCAAGGAGAGTCTCCTTTCATGTTTAGCTTGACTCGTTATGAACGTGCTAGTTTCATCGGCTCCGCCAAGATACTCGAGAGCTAAACCTCAAAGCTACAATGTGTGCTCATTAAGAGATGTTGGTAGTACAAATGTCCACAAGGTTAATGAACTTGTAAAGGGTCAGAAACTTGGTTCTTCATATCAGTCTTCTTGTTTTATCGCGGAGAGTTTATAAAAAATAAAACAATCACTTGCTCATACAAATGCGATTCTTTAATTTCATCATAAGCGGTTATATGAAAATAATTAGAGAATCAAACGATTGAAAGTCTTAATGGAAAAAGTCAGTTTGTTCAATCAAAATGTCTTTGAAATCATTTAAACACAAGTTGCAAATGAATATTGAGGAAATGATGCTATATCACCCCAGAAGGTCAGAAATTCGATAAACTTTGCGATGAAACTGGTTTTGAGAAAAGCATCCGAAGTATACACTTTTCTGATGTTGAAAGCAAACATAACATCAGAGATATCAACAGATTTGATATGTATAACATCGCATATAGTTTTTTCCACATCTCCTCCTTTGAAATAAATCACTTTTATATTGTGCTGTCTGCATATGGAACTTAGTGTTTCGACTTCTTGTCCACACTGATGTGCACCATTATAAATGGGATAATATGGTAATCCATGAAATTTTTTCTGGCAAAATTTGAATGTTCGTTCTTCACTCGGGGTGAGATCTTCCCAATCAATGCACGGGTTTACCTCAATTTCAAACGTACGTTGATAATGTGGTGTTACCAAACGAAGACAAATCTAAAAAATTAAGAAGGAGAGAATTCTTACAATTTGGAAAGTTTGTATTTTATAGCTAAGGTATATTATCAAAATAGAAAGTTATTATTTTTACATACCTGTCGACAACATTTGTGTCCGTCTTCTAACGAGATATAGTGCACACTCAAAACACCATAATTGAACATATAAAGACTTCGTTCAGCGATGAATTTACTTGCAGCTGTATTATCTAAAATTACATTTGCCCCAAAAGACATGATGACTGTTAGTTTTTGTATGAAGTGAAGTAAGAAAAAGGTGAACTAGAAATGAAACTTAAAAGGCGAATCAAGCTTATATATAAGAGTTTAGACAGTTTTGTGACAGCTGTCAAGAAAAGGAACGAAAAGATCAATCATTTATATTATGATTGTTCATATTATATGACATATCGCTCTAATATATTGCTCATATCAATCATTGACGAAAACAATGGTAATTTAATCATGTGATGTTTAAATGTCATATGTCAATCATAAGTGGGATTTATAAACGAATATTTATCCATTTTGTTTTAGTTTTAAAAAATTTCAGAAGATGGATGACAGCATATTCAAAGAGTTGACGCCGTCAGAGTTGATAGCCGATGTAGCTGATCAAAATCATTTTTTCGTATTTGTACCTACCAACGAAGCAGAAAGAATATCAAAAGTACTCTACAGAAATTTCGCCAAGGATATTTTGGATTATGGGGAAGCAAACATTATGCTTCGATATGGCTTTGAAGTCAAAGTCACCAGAATGAGGCTGATGGGATTAAGTATAACGGAAATGAGTTTTTTTGATGAAGGAATGCCAATAAATGTAAGTTGGAGTTATATTATAATTTTAATGTTTTTAATAATATAAAGTCATAGTATTAGAAGGTATATAAATATGTTTATATGTTATAGAACATTGGACAGGAATTACGGAAGCAATTATTGGAGATGATAGGATGGAGCTCAGATGAAGCGAAAAGACAGTTGGTAGGAGTAATTTATGATCAGCCGAAATTGAGAACAACACTCAAAAGAACTACGATTTCAAATTCACATCTAAGAAAACAGTGGGGAAGTCGGATAAAGAAAAGAAATCAATGAAATCAAAGAAGCCAAAAATCTCTAAAAGTTATATTTCAGAAGGTTGATATTATTTTTCTACTGTATACAATTTATTGAATTGAATAGAATAGAATGTATATTTATGGGGTATTTGTTTTATGTTTTAGAATCTGATCTCAATGACATTGAGGTTGTCGAAGTCGATAAAATAGAAGAAAGGGTTAAAGAAAAAAAGAAGTTTATGGAAAATAGATGTTCTTTTGCGATAACCGAAACAAAAACAGTGGACTCACCAGCGATATCTAGTATAGATAACGAGATTCCAGTCAGCAGAAGTAATAAAGAAGGTAATAACAATAACTGTTTTGTTAAATATCATGAATCTTGAGACAGCAAAGAGGTTTAAAGAAGAGTTGAGGAAGATTTATGCTATGAAATCTCAAAGTGGAGGAGATAAGTTTGTGTGTAATGGGGAAATTATATATTTAAAACCTGGTGTGATTTTTTTCTATACATTATAATTTATCATTGAGAAACTTACTTAATCTTGAATAGACGATTAATTGCCTTTAATGTTTAAGGTTATATGGAAAATGCATTTGAAAATATAACAAAGATTATGAAGAGTTGTCCTCCAGAGATTCAAGAAAATGCAAACATAATCACGGAAGCAGTCATAAATAATCCTATACACCCATCAGAAGTAGACAGCATGATTGAAGAATGCATAAATAACCCGTCAATTTTTAAATCTTTTCCCGTCTCCAAAGGAAATTGAGTTGAAAACCATAGAAGTGAGACAAAATAGGTAAGTGAATTTAATATTGATATTATTATTATGAACACTTTCAGGGCCTATTTTTTTGGTTACATTCTGTTTTAAGCAGACGCCTTCTTTTTTCGGTAGACGTCGAAACGTAATTTTTTGGTACCACCTTCTGAATACGGCAGGTTTGGTAGGCCTCTAAAACCTTCTGGCCCCAAAGCTGAAGGGTTTCGCAGACATCGAAAGGTATCTTGTTCTCGCATAAAAATGAATGGTTTAGCTTTAGTTTGCTCTAATCAGCCTACCGTTTTGGACAGTTGTGTTTCTTTGGTGCAGGAAACTTTTCCTGCTAAGTCTACCGTTCTCAGAATTTGGAGGGTCTTCTAAAAACAGGAGGTTACGACAAAATACGCCCTTACTTATATGTGTCATCCATATTATTATCATTTAGAGATTACTTTTATTGTGTTTTTAGAAAAGTTCCATTGTGTGGAAGAATTCATATGAAGGGAATTGGGCGCCACAGGAAAGTACTGAATCCAGATTTCAAATTAGCTGATAGTGAAGATGAGGAAGTGGAAGAAAAGCATAATCATGAAGAAGAAGAGAACGAGAGTTGTGATGTTGAAGAAGAAGAAGGAAAGGTGGAAAATAACGAAAATCAGTCATGGAGTGTAGATATGAATCACACTGATTTCAGAAAGAGAGAGGAAGATGAGGAGGAGGCGATCGAAGAAGATGAAGTCAACGAGGCATTAAAGAATTTAATCGGAGACGCAGTTAGTGCTAGCAAGAGTGATGATGAAGAGGAAGAGAAGAAGAAGAAGAACGATTCACCAAAGAAGAAGAAAAGAGATAGAAAAAGAAAGAGGGAAGAAGTTGAAGAAGAAGACGATGAAGAAGACGATGAAGAAGAAGATGAGAGAAAAGAACTGTTTGAATTTTACAGATTTTTCAAAAACTTAAAAACCAAAAAAAAATATAAAAAATGATTTGTGTATAGATTGTTTGTATATATTGTAGATGAGTAAAATGTTAATATAGTTTTCATGATTTAGCAATTGATTGGTGAAAAATAATGACTAAACGAAAGCTTGGATTTGATATATATCTTCCTGAGACTAGCTATGAGGAACAGAAAAAATGTAGGAACGGAAAAGAATACGATGATGAGGGTGATTATGATGATGATAGCTCAACGACAGATTCTGATAGCGAAAATGAAGTAAGAGAATTAGGACAAATATGTAACAAGAGAAAGAAAACAAGAAAAGATATTTTAGGCTTATTGGATCATATAGATAGTGTTATGTATGATCAATATAGATCAAAGTTGAAATCGATTTACGAAAATGAACCCGAAATAATAGAAAGTGAAATAAAGAATCCATTTTCAATGCTTTTGACTGGTAAATCAGGTTGTGGAAAAACGTTTTGGGTGCAAAATTTATTAGAAAATTGGCGAAAGGTTACTTCTGATAAGCAAGGAATTTTATTGAAGAAATTTTATGGCTTTATGGAGTAGATCAACCTGAATTTTTCAATAGTTTGAAACGAAAACATGGGGAAGATAATATTGAATTTATAAGAGGAATAGATCAAACGAAACTTGCAAATGCGCATAAGTGTATTGTTATAATGGATGACTTAATGAGTGAGATTATAAACAATAAAGATGTTGCAGCTCTGTTTACAAAAGCTTCGCATCATAAATCTATTTCAGCTTGTATATTATGGCAATCTCCGTTTCCTCAAGGACGATTAGCTTGCGAAATTGCTACAAATGCTGATTATCAAGTAATATTTGATAATCAAAGGGAAAGTAACCAGATGAAAGTCTTATGTCATCAATTAGAAGGAGGAGGTCAAAGGTCAAAGGATCTTCATAGTGCTATGAAACAATATTTTAACGAAAATAATCAGAGTTGGCCAAGTGTATTCGCTAATTTTAAACCGACAGATAAGAAAAAAGTTAAATATTTGATCAATTTTCCTTTTGATTCAAACAATCCACCTATGACACTGTTCTAAAATATATTTTTTCACGTTTTTTTTTTTTGAATGTTCTATTTTTATTGAAATTAAAGAATCAGTAAGAGTGAATATCATTGTATGAAGATGAAGTTGTTCAAAAGAGCTAGTTTATTCGGGAGAGCTTTAAGAGAAGGTAATGAGCCGAGAGCTTTAGATAAAGAAGTAATGATGATGAACAGAAAACGGACAATAAAAGGTCAAGGTAAAAGGAAAAGGACTAATCATAAAAAACATAACTATCACCATCACCACGGTCATAAGTGTAAAGCTCAACACTATGAAAGAGTATACATTCCTTTTCCGGAAACAGCAAGACGCATGGCAGCCATTCCTCCTTCTCTTCCTCCTCCGAAAAAGCTCACCATAGTACAACCTGATGGGCGAATTTTCTACCAATATTAAAAATTTTAAGTAAAATGATTGAACATATATATATATACCAGAGCAGGTTTGGATCAAGTTTATTTACATAAAGAGAAAGAAAGTAAAAGATAATAATAAAGATGCATCATATAGAACTATTAGTAGATAATATAGCTGCAGCGAGAGTTATAGACCGCTCTCTGATTCAAAAGGCAAAAGAGGCAAAGTCTTGGATATAGAATATGTGATGAGTGGTTTTTGTTTAGGACCGAGAGTAATATTGAAGATATCTACAGATGAACATGTAATACTGAATGATACATATAGCAGTGTTATTCTCTGGTTGAAAGATGCTTTAACGGTGGAAGAATTAAATCTATTAAGAAAGATTACAGTTCAAGTTTATTTGGAAGAAGGATATGCTAATATATGTTATTTATAAGAAAACTGTCGAATAATTTGATTGACAGCATGAATGATTGACAACATTGATGATTGATTGATTGATTGATTGATTGATTGTGTCAAGAGTATTTAAGGCGGTTTTATAGGTGTAGGTTTAGTTACTTTTAAATGAACAGCAAGGAGGCGAGGAGAAAGGAAGGAAAGAAGAAATTAAATGATGGAAGCTCTGAATAGATTACAAACGTCGAATATTAACAATCTTCAAGATTTTAAATTGCAAATTATAGATGTAGAAAATGAAGTGCGAAATAATAGGAGTTCTAAAATCTCAAATTGTAGTTGTACAAAGGGAAACTCAGTATTTCATAGCAGAATATGAAAGAAAATTTAAAGAAGAAGTATTGGCGATTAAAAGCGAGACAGAAGCTCTAAGGACAGCTTATAATGAAATAAACGATCTCAATACGGAAAGAAAAGTTAAAGAGATAAGATTTAAATCAGATTTAGATGCACTGCGAGGAGGATTCTTTGAGCTCAAGAAATATTGCGAAGAAAATTTTCAACAAACTTCAATTCAAATGAATAAGTTAATGGCGAATCCATCTATTGGAAGTGAGAAGTTTAATGTTAGTTATAATGGAACTTTAATATGGAGATTGGATGATATGAATCAAAGAATGTATGATTCTATCACAAAGAAAGTCAAATTTTATACAAGTCCTTTTTTTTTTCTCTTCTGTTCATGGATACAAATTGTATACGAGAATTTATTTAAATGGTGATGGTCCAGGTTTTGGAAAGTATATCGGTGTATTTATTGAAACTATGAAAGGACCTTACGATGCCATATTGACATAGCCAATGACAGGTAAAATAACGCTTTGCTTAATTAATCAAATAGATGAACTTAATAATCATGAAGACTCTTTCATGTGTGATAAGACAAGTAAAACGTTTCAAAGACCAGTAAATGAAGCTAATATAGCATCTGGAAGTGTGAAGTTTTTTCCGATTTCAAAATTGCGTGAATCAAGAGGATTTGTAGAGGACAATTTTATGTTTTTAAAAGTTTCGATGGACAGTACTAGTTAGGAAAAAATGTTTTCGTTTAAGTTTGATAATGAATTTATAACATGTATTAACTTTACATAAGAATAACAAATTGTCAACCTTGTAGTTTTTTTTCTTCGTTGATTTCTAAGTTTTTGAATTCTGCATTAACTGTTCTGAAAGCCTTCACGTAGGCATATATTTCCATCTTCATGAACGAGCTCGTCGTTGAAGAATATGTGAAAAATTGACTCCAACTCTTCTTTTGTGCACGGTTCAGGTTTATATTCCGGTTCAGGCAAGAATACTGTTGAGTCTTTGACATCATCATTTGAAGAAGTTGCAATGATTTCAATAGTTTCTTTTATTATTTTAAACGACACGTTTGTTTCAGACATGATGAAGATCAGGTGGTAAAATAATATGAACGTGTTATGAAGCTTTGATGCAATGTGAATTAAAATAAGTTGTTCATAGCTGGATTTTTTATAAGCAAGTTGATTGACAGTTGAGTCATATGTTAATTTATTTTGACACATGTCAATTTAATATGACATATGTTCATTTATTTTTGACATATGTTAATTTATTTTTGACATGTGTCATAATTTTACTATAAGTATCCTTGAAACAAAATACGAATAAGAAAAGTGAACGAGAGTATATAGAGAGTGGTAATGTAATGTAAGATGGAATTTATTTTTTTTGGAAAGGAAAGGAAATGGCAAAAATATGAACTTGAAAAACATTATAACACTACGCTGAAGAAGCTACAAGATGATGTATGGTTAACCGATCCTTTAACTTCATATTATGACAAAATACACGTGGAACAAAATATATCAGCACAAGAAATGGATTATTTGAATCTTAAAGTTGATACTAATGTTACAAAATTACCTAAGGCTGATGTTTTATCGGAATATCTTCAATTGTGTGATGAATTAGCATGGGAAACAAGTACATATGTAGAAGTAAAAATTAAAGATATATTGCGCAATTAGAAGCTCTTACAAGAAATATAAGAGAGTTGAAGGATGGTGAGTGATATTTGATTTTGAATCTTAAAGATGAGTTTAAAGCCATCTACAAGTTATGACACATTATGTTATATTCAGTATATATTTTGGGTACAAAAATGTCAATCAATTAATCTTTTTTGACAGGTGTCAATCATATAAGGTATATAATAAATGAATAAAAGAGTCAAGTTAGTTTAGTTACAATATCGCAAAGAATGGAACAGTCAGTTACTGAGCGAGAAATTAAACAGCAAGATGGGGGAAATATAGAATATTTAGAGAAGATATGTATATGTATGGAGAAAGAAAATCTCGATGATGAACAAAAAATGATGATTGAAGTATTAAAAGATATGTTAACTTGGATTCGTAGTGCTGAGGAGAATGGAGGAGATCAATCTGAAGATGAATATGATGATGCTGAACTTTATGATGATGTTTTTAGAAAACGAAGTTTAGTTTTGCTCTATAGCGATCTGAAAACGAGTTATGATAAATTGATGGCTTCTTTGCGAAAACGGGAAACTGCATATTGGTGGATGTGTAGATTTGGTTTTGATGGTGTACTGCATAAATTCTCTCCCTATGTGGAATATCCATCTAGCGTATCAAGCATATAGGATTGAAGAGGATGTGAAAGAGGAAGCAATGAATTATGTGTATATCCAAGATCAAATTGTTAAACGTGATGTGAGATTTTCTGAGAACGATCGGAAAGAATGGAACAGAAACGTTGATTTGTTAATGCTCCAAACATCTAAAGAAAGCGTAATGAAAAGAAATGAGTTGAAAAAGCAGATTCAAAAAGAATTAATTGAAAAACATGGAAATATGGCGATAGATATATTTAGACAAATTTCTAAAGACGTGAAAGACTCACCTAAATCATCAGCTTATGGTGTAGAATACATATTTTAGAAGAAAGAGTAAATATTTTATTAATTGTGACTTTTTTACAAAGTACTAGCTATATATCGAGTATGATGATAGAGTTTTTAATTGGAGTTTTATATCAAAGGAGAGAGTAAGAAGAAGAGTTCTTTATTAAAATGGCTTTCTATGGTACGACAAAGAGTATACTAGTGAATGATTTGTTTTATAGAAAGTTTTTTAAGCAGCGCTTTGAACTGTATAATTTGGATTTTGATAGTCAAAGATGGTTTGGTAAAAAAAAGGGTTAGGTAGAAATTTGAATTCGAATAAAAAAATTTATTTATACAAAAATAAAAAAGGTTTAAAAAGATTTAAAAAGAAAGCATTTGGGAAGTTTATGTTAGCTAGCGCCAAATCTTTAGTCAAACCTATAGTAGTGAAAATTTAATTTATTATAATGGCTGAAGCTAAAGACGAAGAAGGAACATTATTAGAAGACAATAAGCAGAGTGAGGCAACACATTACAATAATGATTTGTTCAATAGACGGGTACTTATTCCTTATAAAGATTGGGAAAAATATAAAGAAATGAAAGCAAAAGAAGTACCAAATATCTATGAAGAAAAGATAAAACAATTAGAAAACGAAAGAGATTCGACTGATGATGTAAATGTTAAATTAAAAATAATGAACGACATAGAACATTATGAAAGCTTGTTACAAAAGATTTTTGTAGAAGCAAATGAAAAGGGAAGTAATTTTGATGTGCAAGAAGAAATTTCAACCAAGGTACATAGGAATAAAATTAAAGAGTTGAGAAATAAAATAAATGCAATTAGTAAAAATAGAAATATTTCTGTAGAGCTCAAAAATAAAAGAATTGCAAAACTCTTAGAAGAAATTAGAAATCTAGAATACCAAGAAGAAACTAGAAAGGAAACAAAATTAAAACAGTTCATTAACAATGAAGGAGGCTTGAGTAAAGAAAGTCTAAAATTGCTTCATAAAGCCAGTTGGAATACTAAAGAATTTCTGAAATATTTAAGAGTCAGTAATCATGTCCGTTTTTCTAAAGATGATAAATCACTATTTATAAATGGAAATAAGATTGAGAATGGTGCACTTAGGTATTGAATGCAGAGGAAATTTTGATAATTACTTTGAACTTTACTCTACATTATGGAAATGCAAACGAGTCATATTTAAAAGATGTTTTCAACATGAAGGACTGGATACTATACCTGATTGGATGCACATATATATCATACTAATGAAAGGAATGTTGTTTACAATAAATGAAGCAATTGAATTTTGTAATTCTCAAACAACTTGTAAAGATGGAACATCTAAGCTCCAAATTGCAGAACAAGCACATTTTAAGTTAAATAAAATTGCTAGAGAAGACTTTATACAAATATTCAACATCACCCAAAAAATGTTAAAATCAAGTTTGGTGATGAAATCTTTTTCTACGAAAACGAAAGAAGGGCAATGTAATTATTCAACTGAGGTAGCAAGAGAGATTCTATTGAGTAGATATAAAGAGGAAAGGATTTTACAACGAAAATTGTTGACATTTATTAATAAATCAAAAAATGAAATACAATTAGAACATTTAGATAAACAAGAAAATGTAACAGAATTTATTAAATACAAAAGGGATGGTGGAACTAATACTTACATGAAAGCCAGTTTAATGCAATCATTTGAGAACAAAGAAAGACTAAACGAAGAAGAAATTATTAATAAAGTTATTTTTTCAATTATTTGGTTTGACATAGACTTTTTAATGGTAGGGAATTATGATCCTGATTCGTTGTTTGGTCAGTAGTTGAAATTTTGTCAAAAGAAAGAAAGAAAGAAATATATAGATATATATAATCACGTTCAAGTTGTATAATGCCAATCATACTATTGAATTATTTAAAAAACGAGTCGTATTGCTTGTTGTTATATTGGAATACACTTCATGTTATTTTTTCTCAATTTTTGTCTTTGTTCTTCTAGCTTTATCGACGATGTTTGTATTAAGATTTTTCATAGTATTGATAAGTCTTCTTTTTCGTCTCGTCAAATTACATTTTCCGCTTTCTTCCCCTTCTTCCATATTGAATACTCCATCTTCTTCTTCGTCTGTCATTTTAGACGATTCAAAACATTCAAGGAACAAAAAAATTCCAAATGTAAAAAAAGCAACACATCAGCCAAATAGTAACAATAACGAATATATAAATTTGTTCTAAGATGTTACTTTCTTGTTTTTCTTGAACGATAATTTCTGCAGCTCCATCAGAGGTCATTTTTACAATTAATATTTTGTTTATAGGTGACGGGTTTAAAAATACTTTTTTAAACAATAGAACTGTCAATCAATCAATCAATGTTTTAATAAACATGTCAATCACTCATTATTTAACATATAAATAAGAGTGTAAAGATAAAAAGTTTTATAAATTTATTTTTCACTAAAAAATTAAGTAGAGTGCAATGGCTGAGTATCCATACCCTGATGTATTGGGCATTCGCTGTATTCTAATCGAGATTCTAAAATATTGCAATGTCAAGGATATTTTGAACATGAGTCTTATGAACAAAAATATAAATGAAATATGCTACTGTGTTTGGCGACAAAAATGTGAGGAAAAAGATTTAATTTGCGAAAGAGATCACATTCAAATGTATGAGAGTTATAAAGAAATATACATGATGGTATTTAAATGCGAACAATTATTTAAAGCTCGAATTGAAGCATGTAATACACTAATTCCTCAGTAAGAAGGAGAAGACATGGAGGCAAATAGAAAATTCACACCTATACCGGATTATATAAGTTTAGTTTTGCTCTTACGAGGAGAAAGATTAAACAAATTGCCAAACATGCCAAAAATATCATGTTCGAAATGGAGTGGAAGAGTCAAATTCGAAACTATCAAGATTCTTCATGACAAAAAAATTTCAAATATCATTTTTGAAACTTATTTTCAAGAAATTGGCATACTACAGTTGGTAGAAGATTGGACTCAAGAATATGAAAAGAAAAAGAAAACAAGATTTGTTAAGCTATTGAAAAGCTATTGAAAGAAAGACATATTAAACGTCAAATAGGAAGAAAAAGATGTCAAACATCGACATTTGAATCTACAGTACGAGAAGAGAAAAACAAACTTGAAAAACTCTTTCAAGAAGAAATTTTGAAATCTATTTTAATTAAGAAAGCTGAAATAGACAATGACTATAAGTTTATTACTAATAGAAAATGTATAGATGATCTCAAAGGCTTGATTTATGATATTTCAGAGATAGAAAATATTAGAGCTGCAAAGGCTGCTGAATTTAGAAGAAGAGATAGGATTTTACACGAGGCAGCTAGGGATGAATTACTATTTACAGAAAGATACGGTTTTGGTTCATAACTTTGTTATAAACTTTATAATAATTACTCTATTATCATTCATTGTCTGAGTCTATCAAATCATTCCACCAAATATAGTCTATATCATCAATAGTTGAACTAATATCATTCCATAGTATAATATTTTTCATTTGTTGTGCCAATGAATTACATGATTTTAATTCATCAATCTCGTTCATATGTGAATCTTTGAAAATATAAAGAAATTTTTTCTCTTCTTCCACGAATGCTATCAACGCCTTGTATTCTTTTTCTGCTTGTTGCAAGTTTGCTTCAAGTTTGTTCAATTCGCGCTCTTCATTCTCTGTCAAAATTATTTCAAATTCGTTTCTACGATATCGTTCCATGACAAAATGTTTTCTTTTTTTATTCATCTGTCCAAGATGTTTAATAACTTTATTATAAAATTGAAAGAGTAATACATTGAAATCATATTCATCTTGCGGTAAAACGTCTAAATCATTTCCATAAGATAACCTATAGTTTTCACATAACCTTCTAAATTCTTTAAAATGATTATAGCACTGCGCCATTTTTGAAAATAATATTATATTAATTAAGCAACTCTATATATTATATTCTGTCAAACAGTCAATCAATCAATCATTTTTGACAACCTATCAATCATTTAAAGGCGCTATCCGATATAAATTGACAATACGTTTTATCATTCATTCAATTTGTATTTTAAATAGTGTTCAGTGAGTCAGACAAAATGTCATGGTTAAGGTACTGTTTAGGACGGCGATTATATGGCAATTTAAATGGTGAAGATCGTACTTTTAACAATGATATTCTCGATGAAAAAGAATATAAAATAAATAAAGCGGTTAGAAATCAATTTGAAAAATTACTGGATGAATTACGAATCGAAGCTTCGATAGTTAGTCATCTTTGTCATTCTAACGTCCGTAATTGTCCTAATCATGATCATATTGAGAGACAGGGCAGGAAAGTTGAAGTTGAAAAGGAAAAATATTATGCGTTACTATCAAATCTGAAAGACAAAGGGTATAAATACATATTTGAGGAAGAAGACGTACAAGAAATAGAAAGGATGAAAATGTTGTGTAGTATGACTCAATATCAAGATTTCGTGAAGTTATGTAATAAGGTTAGTCAGATGAAGAATAAACATCTGCGAGAAAGACGTGCAAGATTGGGAGAAATAGACGAAGAAATACAAGAGATTATTCTAGAAATGATGCGTGAAGGAGACGTAAACGTATTTGCTGTTTGTCATAATGGAGACGAATTAGTTCAAAATGAACAAGACAAAGACGAAGAAGAAGACTTGCGACAATTAAACAATTTCGTTGAACGAATTTATGATTATTGGTAAAGCAAAGGCGTACCACTACTATACAATTTGTCAAAAAAAGTTAGAAACAAGTTTCAAATGTTTTTTTAAATGTTAATCTTTTGATTTACTTTCTTTATGAAGTTCATTTTTGAACGATTCTTTGCTCTCGATAAAAGTTGCCTGTGAACATTGCAAGAATGATAATCATATCCTTTTTCTTGAAATTTCTTCGTCATTCTTTTGTATTCTCGAATCTTTTCTGCAATATCATCGGTAACTGTTTCGATATTCGGTCGAATATGATAGCAAAAGGAGGAATGAACCGATATGTCAGCAGCAAATAATTTCTTCTTGCCAATACTTCATACTGCTGGATCAATGTATGAAAAATTGAGTTTATTTCAATATTCATATCTCGTTCTTCTTCATCCTGTCTTGGAAAGGGATACCCAATTCTAACAGTTAAACTATTCAGAGGAGACGAATAAGCCATGATGTTGATAGATCCTTGTGTAAAATTAATACAACCTATGTTGAATTGTGATTGAAATAAAATGAAAAGAAAATAATTGATATTTATAAGACTTTTTTGATTGATTGGCATATTTCTTGTTGATATTTTTGATTGACACATATCAACATTAATAATAAAGGCTGTCAAAGTGTCAATCATTTTAATAAAACAATAGGCTCGATTATATAAATACGAGCACAAAATTCGTGAAGTTCACAAATTTATTTGAACACTTCAAGTGACTGTAAGAAAAAAAGTAAAGAAACAGGTATGGCAGAAAGTTCTCTAAATTACGTTTCGAAAAAACAAGTGTTAAGTATTACACAAGGAAATGATGACAACACAGTAGAAGTCGTAAGCTTGGCAGTGGTGAAACAAAAAACCCAATTTAAAGATGGGAAAAGCAGAGAGATTATGATCGAAAAAGAAAAGTTGTGCTATGGTTTCCCAATGTCGCCAGAAAAATTTGATGCAGATATCCATCTTGACCAATTCGACGATTCTGATAGTAATAAGAGAATTTTAATCTCAAAGAAGACAATAGAAAAAATGGTGAACATCATCAACAAGTACAAAGGAATATACACTCATTTTGGACTTGATGAAAAGGTGAGAGAAAAAGACCGAGCAGGAGTCGAAATGCTATTAGAAGTTATGAAAAAGCAAGGATGGAAAGTTAAGAGCAAGATTGCTACTGTGGATCTAACACAAGAATTTAAATATCAAGACAACCAGTCGTACAAAGATATGATTGATATTTTCTTTACTCCCAATTGTGAGAAAGGAGGATTTGGCCTCAGTATTTTGTTGAAGAGGAAAAACACAACAACTGGTGGGTTAATGGAGAATAAATCCATGCTTTTAAAAGTTAGTGAACTAGATGCTTTGTTTGAATGGATGTTTGGAGGAGTGGGAACAACATGTAATCTACACAAATACTTCCCAACACTGAAAGATACTGTACAACCATTAATTGTAAATGAAGAAGGTAAAGTGGAAGAAGTAGTATCAGAGGAGAAATATTTGAAAGGTAACTATACATTACTCGATCTTAAAACATATTTTTTTTACATGTTTGATAGAGATTGAATTTTTTTTATTTTTTTTATATTAACTTTTAGCCCTATTGCCGGATGAATATTCAAATTTACCTGTCAAGAATTGGGTGGAATAGAGTATGACAAAAAAGAGAAGATTGCCTGCACTCGCTGCACCTGTTTCAAAGAAGCCCAAAATTTCTCAAGTTTCGAAAGATGATGATGAAGATGATGAGGTGAAAAGTGATACATATTCAGATATCGAACAGAAATTGATAAAAGAAAAACAAGAAATGATGGCAATGAGCTCTAGCTACTATAGTGAAGGAGGAGAAAGTGAAGGGGAGATAAAAAGAAAGAAGACAGAGGTAAAAAGAAAAAAGGCAGTTGTTAAAAAGAAGAAGTATGTAATCACCGATACCGATGAAGAAGAAGAAGGAGGAGATGTAAATGAATGGTAATTTAAGAGCAACAACAGGACTTTTTACTAATACCTTAATTGTATAACTTTTTTTAGTTTTGTATTGCTTTGAAGATATAAAAAATATGTGTTTAACCTTTTGTGTTTTTTAATTCACTTTGTCTTGAGCAAATTAGAAAGAAAAGTACAACACAAAATGCCAAGAAAAAGGAAAATTGAAAAGAAACAATCTTCTAAGGAGAAAAAAAAAAGAGAAACAAAAGTAAAAATTCTGATAAGAAAAAACTAAGATCTGATTTGAGACAGCTTAATTTATCGTTGAATTGGATAACTCCTGGAATTTGGACGAAACTAAAATAGATATAAAATTTAAAAAAATATCAAATCTAGAATTATTATAACTGGAATGCGGGATATTATTTTTCTCATGTTATACAGAGTAAGTTCAAAGTCAAATATGATAAAACTCCAGAAGATCGTCTAAAAAATGAACTTAAAGATTACATAGAAAAATCAACTATTGGCAGATTGAAAAGTATAGTTGAAGTTATATTTACAGAACCAACAACTAATCAAACACATTCACTTCATAATGAAAGAAGTGAAGGATGGTATAAATTAGATTGGAATGGATATGAATTCCAAGATAAAGCACCCAAAACTGGCACAAAACGCAAACTTAAAAAGTCTTCTACTAACAAAACAGCTGTGACTAAGAAAATTAGAAAGTTAAAAAAATTTGGTGATATGGTAGATGGGGATTGTGACAATTTTGCATGGAGTGAAGATTACGATGATGAAGAAAATACAATGTCAATCAATGTAGAAGATGGGGAAGGAAAACAAAAACATGTTCAATCATTTTTTACTTCTCTAGAGCTCGAGCCGAAAAAATATGAACAACCACAACAACATTAATTGAGTAAGGTATAAATAAAAACGTTCAGACATTTTTATTCATTTATGTCATTCAAGATGGAGCATTAAGATAAGCTTGAAATCACTTGAAAATAAAGCAATATGAACAGTTTTAAAGGAAAGAAGAAAATCATGATCCAACAGCAACGGGATATATTTGCTATTAACAAAGTATTGAAGAAGAAATTTCAATATATGAAAAAGATGTTGGTACTAAATGGAGCTACACTGAGAAACATAAACTATGCTATTCTTCACAATAAGAAGAACTTCAAATTCTGCAATTCATATGGCTCCCTTTTAGAACTTATGAAACACTTATTGGAATATGTTACTCATACTTCCGCATTAATAGATGATCTTAGACTTAGTGAACTTTTTTATGTAATCTTACAAAATGATAATAACTCTTTACTATCTAAAGAAATAAATAAACAATATAAAAAAGCGGTAAAAAGTCTATTAAATAGTAAAGTTTGATTGATTGACATGTGTCATAATTATTTAATACTTGATCGATTGATTGACGTATTCTTTTGTATATAATATTTTCGTTAGTTAATGATTGATTGATTGATTGACATGTGTCATAAAATGTGTCTAAATTTCTATAAATTCTGGAATAGAACTTCATATAGTTCACTTTTAAACATGTCATTCATACGAAATGGCGGGTAAGAAAATCAAGGAGCTTCAACCATTAACTTGTGTATATTGCAAGAAAAATTTCAAAACGAGGAAAGAATTAACTTCACATCTACACAAACTACATGGAGAATCATATAAATGCTTAATATGTGGAGACAAGTTTAGTTCAATTTTAAAATTAGCAAACATGTGTCTGGATGTAAAAGAAACAACGATGTTAAATATGAATGTCCTTATTGTTCTAGAACATTTAAATCAGAAATCTGGAAGCAAAAACATGTAAATTCATGGCATAAGGAAAAGTACATTAAGCAACAAAACGAAGTTTTTAACAAGAAGAATTTATCATTCAATTGTGATGTTTGTGGACAGCAATTTTGGAAAAAGAGAAAATTACTTAATCATAAATTTTTAATGCATGATAAATATGACTGCTTCAGATGCGGGAAAGTGTTACATTCATACAAAAATTTGAATAAACATCTTGAAGAACATAACATTGACCAACATCCTTATTCATGTGATTTTTGCGAACAAAACTTCAAATACTCTAACAATTTACAACATCATCGTATTGCAGTCCATGGTAAATTAAACGTTTGCAAATACCGAAACCATCTATTGGACATATTCGCCGTTCTGGAATGAATGTCAATATCTTCATCAGCCATGGAACAACGATAAAACAGTACGTAATGAAAAATTTAAAGGTGAAGAAAAAGAAAAACTTATTCAGCATTACAAAAAGCATATCGAACATATAGCAAGTCACTCTTATACACATTCTCTTGAATGGATTTACAAATTTAATTTCCACTTACTGAAAAATGAATTGCTTCATGATCAAATCAGCGAGCATTTATAGGATGTGTACTATGAAGTCTGTGATATGCTTCCTGTTAAGATGGTTGTTTCATTTGTTTTTATACTCCAGAATAAAGAAACCAAAGAATTGCGCTATTACTTCGTTTCAGATTACAAATTACACCATTTAAAATCTTCGATAAATGAAAGTAGTAATATTCATCTTCAGGAATTTGATATAAAGAATAAAGAAGAAATGGAATCAACTATTGAATCCATACGTAATACACCTTTCATAGATATAATTAAGAAAAATTTCGAAAACAGTTCTTGGGGGTTGATACGAGCAACTAATATGAGTGTTACAATTATTAGCGCTGGAAAAAATGGAAAAAATATTAAAGTCAGGGCTGCAAGAGATTGTGCTGAACATCTGCCAAGTTGTTTAACAAAAAACAATACAATCGATATCAACGGTTTTAAACATCCTTCAAAAAGACGAACTATGATAGATGATGCTTGCTTTTTTCGAGCAATTAGAAAAGTGAAACTTGAACACAATGAAAATGATGTTCCATCTCTCGAAACAATGATAAAAGATTATTGTACTTTTGCAAATATCGAAAAATTTGATGGATTCTACCTACAACATATTTCAAACATGGAATACATATATGGTGTAAAAATCAATGTGTACACAGGTCACTTTAAAAAAGACAAAGATGATAATCCTATTCAACTCAGCGCTTTACAAGATGTCTACACTTCGTCATTAAAATATAGTACAAATATAAAATTGAATTTATTACTTTACAACGAACACTTTTGTATAATCAAAAAAATGGATGGACTTGGAATTAAAAACTTTATATGTTCTCAGTGTTCCAATTGCTACGGTTCAAAACGTCATCTAGTCAGACATATTAAAAAATGTTCATTGAAAAAAACTGTAATAAAATATCCCAAAGGCGAAATTTCAAGTCACATAGCAATAATTGAAGATATAATGAATATGTACAAAATTAACAAAACAACATTGGGTTTGCAAGAATGCAATGTGAAAGATAAAGAAGAAGAACAACATGATGATAACGAATACCTTTTCAATGAATTATTCGCTGTTTTTGATTTCGAATCCTTAAACTCAAAAGTAACAGTTCCCGAATCTGATTTCTTTTACGGAAAAGAATTCATATATGGTGGAGAAGCGTTTGTCATAGATGAAGAAGGTAACAAACATTTTTTCGATAAAAAAAACATTAATTGTTATACGTGCTTCGATGATGATGGTAACCTAATGTTGGAAAGAGATTTTATAGCTGAAAAAGTTTTGGCAGGAGAACCTGATTATTTCAAAATTCAAAAGCCTATCTCATTTGCTCTAAGTAATAGTTTTAATGAAGAAGAAGAAGAAAATTACCTACAGCAAGCCATTTTTGAAATGGACAATGAACCAAAAACATTAATCCATAAAATGATGGATCATTTAATTAACATGCAATCACAAAAGCGAAATTATGTTTCGCTAAACACGCTTTAATATTCGAGAAAATCAAAGAGTTTTTTTGATAAAAAGTTGTACTATTAAGTGAAGATAAAATATTTTATCATTTTGATGAACTCATTATCATGTCTAATCAAGAATTCGCTCAATTAAATACAAAACTAATGCAAGAACTTACGAAGGAACAATGCATTACAATATATGAACTACGAAACATAGATATCACTGAATTGGAAAATGAAAATGATGATCAAGCCTGGAGTCAAATTGATGATTTTATTTTATCCACACCAGAGTGCGATCTAGACGAATTCTTTGAAAAAGAACAGCTCAGTAATGAAGAGTACTTTAAAGTTATCATTAACGATGAAGATCATGATGAATACTGTAAAGACGTGGAAAATTGCAATCGCGATACTAAATTATTTGATTCAGTTAAGGAAAGACTGACCGCAATATTAAATGTGTTTTCAAAACATGTTGACTTATATCGTTCATTATACACTCAATGTATCACGCTTCCGATTTTTGGTTTTAATAGTAGTGGATCGACTTACCGTTAATATCGAAATGGCTTTTTCCAGAGATGATAAAGCATAATTGGGAGTCTAAAGTCATCAAAAACGGTACGAAATATAAATCCATTGAATTTAGGTATTTTGAAAGAGATTTCCCTTTTCCACTTCGAAGTAACTACTCAATTGAATCAAGAAGTCTTCAATTTCTAGATATTGCTAATTTTTTAGCTGCTGGTTATAACTTGGACACATTTATAAAGTCATTTACAAAAGGTACTGTCGAAAAATCGTTTTTTCCTTATGAATATATAGACTGCTATGAAAAATTAAATAATACAGAGCTTCCACCGTATGAAAGTTTTAAAAGTTCCTTACAGCAAGATCAAAATACGCTGGAAATCCAATATCAACGTTTTGAAAAAGAAATTAATAATCTAAAAAAGGAACAACAATATACATCATGTGCTGACAAGGTAATCAAATTAAAAGCTTTACAAAATCTAAAATGGAAAAATAAACCGTTAACGGGTGAAGAGAATTATAGAATGTTGCAAAATATATGGCGAGATAAAGCTTGGAAATCATTGGGAGACTATTTAAAATGGTATAACAGTATAGATGTCATACCTTTTAAAGATGCAATAAAAACATACGCAAAAGAATTCCATAGATATGGGATAGATCTTACCCATGATGGTATAAGCCTTCCTTCACTTGCCAATAAAATAATGTACAAGTCTAATACAGAGGCAAAAATAATGTATGTTGAAAACAAATGGATCATGGAATTCTATAAAAAACATATCGTCGGTGGGCCATCCATTATATTCAAAAGAAAAACTGATGGAGGGAGAATAGAAGGACATGATTGTGCGGCCTTGTATCCCGATTGTCTTCAGCAGCCAATGCCAGTTGGAAGACCAATAATATGGAAAATCAACGATATTGAAGATGAAATTTTATACAGAGAAGAGACTCCTAAAGGTATTTATCTTACACTTAAGTTAACGATGTCTGATTAATTTTATATTAAAAATCCTATACCGAAATTTTAATCGCATTTATCGTACCTTTTTTTTCAACAGCACCATGTAAAAGTGTAATTGCAGATCAATACTTAGATTGGATCGAGAATGTCTGTTTGGACGATATAAGTGGAAAATACTTTAAACGCGAACATCTCTTCCGAATCACACTACAAGAAAAACAAGCATTTTTCCAGCACTTCAAATCTATAAATCACATATTTGTTGATGGGATCGATGAAATAAACAGAATCGTTTACGAATTTGATGGATGTTATTACCATGCTTGTAAAGAATGTCTTGATAATAAAATAATCAAAACTTTCGCATCACATTTTGAAGGAGAGCGTAAATTAACAGCTGAAGAGATACGCAACTTTGATCAAGCACGTGACGACTTTTTAGAAAACAGAGGATATACGATTATAAGAATGAAAGAATGTGAGTGGAAAAAATTTCTCCAAAGCAAAGCTGGTGAAGAAATGCGCATGTTTATAGTTCAAAACAAAATACATAATAGTGACAAAGGTGAGATATCATTACGCCAATTATTGGATGATATACAAAATGAGCGGGTATTTGGCGCGCTTGAAGTTGATATTCACACCCCAGAAGAATTGAAAGAGAAATTCCAAGAGTTTACGCCTATATTCAAGAATGCAACTGTGCGATTCGACGATATCGGAGAATATATGCAACAAGTGGTTGCGGATTGTGGGTTCTCAACTGCCGATAGGCGATTATTAATAAATTCATATTTTGGTACAAATTATGGTTTAAACACCGCTTTGGCTAAATGGTACCTTGACCATGGATTAATAATTACAAAAGTACATTGTTTCATACAGTACAAAAGTAAAGTCATCTTCAAGAATTTTGTGGAAAACATCGCTAAAGATAGACTGCGAGGAGATAAAGATCCATCTTCATCTATGAGAGCTGAAACTTCTAAGTTAATTGGAAATTCTGCTTTTGGAATTACAATCATGAATAAAACAAAACAAAGAGAAGTTAGTTATTTAGTGAAAGGAAGACCGTTTAGAAAAATAAACATTGGTCAAATCTTAGATGGACAATTACTTGAAGATAATATAATTGAAGTCATATCTCCAAAAAATAAAATACATGAAAATCAAGCGTATTATATCGGTTGGAATGTTTTCTTCTACGCAAAACTAAGAATGCTTCAAGATCCACCAAAAAAACAAGAGCACGATCGTCCGGCAGAAAAGACCTCAGCTACTGTGACAATTTCCAATGCTATCTTTAAGCTCTGAGAATAAAGGCATAACAACAATCCAAAGTAAAGACAACAGAGAATGTTCTCATTGTTGTCATCAAATGATAGGGACATTTTCATTATGTGTGATGTACCATTGGTCAAAGCAGATGGCGGAAATCTACTTTTGCACAGCTAAGATTGGTGAGCAGAAAAAGAAAGTCAAATCAAAGGCACTCCACTGGGGAATCAGCATAATATCATCTACCTTCTATCAGTGTGACCTTTTGTTATTGTGTGGGTGTGATACAACGTCGGTGATATATAACAAAGGTACTATGGTTCTATACTATTTTATCAAGTATACAATCTTTTAAAAGCAAGCATATTTCTTACTCTTTGTTTGATACATTTCATATGCATATATATAGTAATTTATTCATCTCTTGTATGATCATTATTTGTTAGGAAAAACAAAGATCTTGACGACCCTCAAATCAGAGCAAGCTCATGAGCTACCTAAATGTTTTGGACGTCTTGACACTGACAAAGAGATGATTGAAGAAGCTGGTATTGAAATTATGTAGACAATGTAATTCAAACTACTGCATTTATGTAAGTCTCTATCATCCATTTCACGCTTTCACTGCTTGCATTTAAACACAATTTCACGATAACTTATCGACTTATCTACTTTTAGCTATGGTTGAAATCCTACAGACACATTGCCGGTCTTCGCCACAAAAAGTACATTAAGATGGTATCGACCGCAAACTCAATTCAACCAGGAAACGTTCCACCAACTGAATGTGCGACATTATTTCAGGCATCTAGAGTCCATCTTCAGGTAAACTTAGCTCCTACTCCATTATACATAAATCTAATAGATGAATTTAAGCTCTTTCAATCTTCGACGGTTATTATTGTCATCAATATCACTTTTAAGGTTGCCTAGTGGAAGCAATTAGACCTCAAGTGTTTGAATTAAGTGTTCAAATCCTTTGGAATGGGGCTGGAAAATAAGTGAAACTGCAATTGAGCCAATAAAAGCAGACCTTAAAGCAGCGCCCGAATGGCTCTTGAAAGTTATAAGTTGCAATTGCAAGAGTACTTCTCGAAAACAGTACATGACAAAAGCATGCTCTTGTCAGCAGAAAGGTCTGCAGTGTGTTGCTGCGTGGGGTGATTGTCACAGTGAAGGATGTGGTAACTCCGAACTACCTCAGTCAGTTACAGATGATGAAAACGAACAGTCATCAATGGTTGTTGATCAAGATGAAAGAAACCTTTCTGATATTCTTGAGAGTTTCATATAGAGCAAGTTATTTACAATGAAGGTTTTTTTGACAATTGCCTTTCCCCTTTTTTAACTGAAATTCCCGAAAAACTCTGATTTTAGATTTTATTTTACAATCTACAAAAACGTTGAAAATTCAAACTGTTAAAATCTTCAACATAGAGAAATTAGTTGCAAAGATTTTTTTGAAAAATAATACTGATTTCCTGACTTTTTTAACCGGAAATCCTAAAAAATTTCGATTTTAGATTTCATTTTACAATCTTCAAGCATTCTAGAACTTGAAACTAACAATTTGTATCGAAATTATTGGTTAATTCCTTCTTAATGACATAAGATCCGTAAGTAGTTTTTTTTTTAAATTCAAATTTTTCATCATACTTTTTTAAATAAAAAATTTTCCCCAAGAGTCTCATCGTGAGGCTCTGAGTATATTAATCTACCTAAAATTGTGCTTTTAATGGTACCAAGGAATCTAGTGCAGATTTTTTTTCAAGGTCAACTTCTAATTCTGCCAGACTACGAGGAACTTAATGCTTTCCTATATATACCAGACAGAACATGAACGAAACAATGACTCTCTAAATAACTAATGCTGTCGTAAAAAGGCTGGAAAAAGGCTGATTTGAGCCTCTGTTAAAGTCGGAAAAGGACTATACATTTTGGGACTTCTTAATGATGAACTGCAATAGTCGAAAAGACTACAGCACGTTGCCGCTATTCAACTAGGAACTTAATGGTTTGCTATTCTCTATACATACTAGCTGGAAGACAAACAAAACAATGATTATCTAAATCACTAATACTGTTGTAAACAGTTGGAAAACTACTGATTTGAGCCTCTGTTAAAGTTGGAAAAGGACTATACATTTTAAAGGTTTTTCAACAATGAACTGCAATAGTCTAAAAAAGACTACAGCACGTTGTGGCTTTTTAACGAGGAACTTAATGTTTTGCTATTCTAAATATATACTCAATAGAAGGCACACAAAAAATGAATATTTAAATATCTAATGCTGTCATAAACTGTCGTAAACAGTCGTAAAACGACTGATTTGAGCCTATGTTAAACTCGGAAAAGGACTATACATGTTAGGGCTTTTCAACAATGAACTGCAATAGTCGGAGAAAGACTCAGCAAGTTGCCGCTTTTCAACGAGGAACTTACTGGTTTGCTATTCTATATACATACCAGATTGAACACAAACAATACAATGATAATCTCTTATAACTAATGCATGAAGAGGATTATCACACCTTTTTGTCAGAGTCGTTTTGGAAAGGCTGTGCCAGATATCGATGTGCCGTTTTCGCAAGACTCTGCTGCCCGTGGGGTAGGTGAGCCAAAACTACTTCGTTTTTTGTATCTGCTGCAGATGCTGGGGTAATGGGGCTAACCCTTCTTCTTTGATCTGCGTCACTGGTCCTACTTGAAACAATCGCCCGGCATGAACAAATTTCAGTCATGCATTTAAGCACACTTGCATCAAATTTAATTTTGATTTTTGATGTTTTCGTTTCCTAACAAGTTGTCCTTACGAAATGATTGAGAATAAAATTAATTTACCAGTTCTGGATCCTAAAAGACGGGTTTCAGTTTTCTGTTTAGTCATGCGAAAATAATTTCTGCTTTCCTCTTGCAACTTCTTCGGACTGTTGACAGGTGAATTAAATTTTGCAAGAGTACAACAAAGTAAGCGTGCTGTGTCCGCCTACTTGGCAAATACTTTCTTTGTTTTGGCGGAAGCCTGGTAGAGGTATTTTCAGTAATTCGTTTCATTGTTTTACTTTCGTAAGCAGCTGTACAGTACATTACATTAATGACAGGTGACTGCCACTGCCTTATCGAAGTTAAAGGTTACAGCAATGCTTACTCAACCACCATCAATCTTTGTTAGCATGCAGTGCAGGTACGTTCTCCTTTCCAATAAATCGAAATGATAGGGATTTCAAAAGGCTTCAGTTAAAATTTGCTTTAAAAAGCGAATTGCCTTCATTGGGAATGATTTAGATTTCTACGTTATACAATAACCTTTCAGTCACTGCAGGAAAAATAGTTTCTTACATTATTTTTCCACTGACACATTCGTTTGGCTGTTGAAAGTGGATTTCGTTTTGTTTACAGAAGTCGGGGTACAACTCTGTGCATGCCATTTGCATGACATCCGCCTCTCACACAAATAGTATACTGATTCTGTTTCGTATTTTTTCCTTGATGATTTCACTGTACTTCCACTTACCGAGCAAAGAATTTTACTAAGTTTATAATAAAGAAATTAATTCATGGGGCCACCGCTTGAAGTTTACATCTTAATATTAAAAAATAAATTCCTTTTACATGAGATCTAGGTAAAAGTTTTACTAAAACTCTGTATAATAGTCATGAATTGGTTCCCATCAACTTACTTGAAAATAATAAATTTTAAGGCTTTTAAAATGTATTCTTTAAAGTTGTAGTTTGTTCACATCTGTCTATGGTCAGTCAACAGCATTTTCGTAAGCGCTCTAACAGATAGAACAGTATAAATTAAGAAGGTTGTTAAAACCTGGACCAAGGAATCGCATCGAGGGGCATGCTGTGGAACAGGTGGAACATGAATAATGAAGACCCTCGGGAACAACACCTAGGAATAGGACAGGACTGAGCAGCATAAACAATAACAAAACTAAGGAAAAGTTCCTGAAAAAGGATTCAGGAAACGATTCAGATTAAATTAAGATTTACATTTAGTGTTACTTGATAAGTGTAACTAAGATTAAGAAAATTTTCATAGACTGAGCCCCTTGGACTAAGACCAAGGAACAGTTCCTTCACTTGGAGTAAAGGGACCCTTGACAGGGAGCAGGAACAGGACCAGTTATTTTGGACTAAGGTACCTTGATTAATACCAAGGAACAGGACCCTGGACTAGGACCAAGAAAAAGGACATATGACTAGAATAAAGGAAATACGTACAAAATTGATCTGCAGGCAGCAGTATAGACAAGGGCCATGCAACGACTAACAACTTGAATGCACAGACCTTTAAGATAGAGTTTTTTATGATGCAAGGGTTGTCACCAGGTTGTGGTCAGAGATGGGCAAGGGCTATGTTATGCCCTGGACAGGGAGTAGAAACAGGACCAATTATGGTTTAAAGGTCATGAACTAATACCACGGAACATAAAATTTACAGTTAATGGGGAACAGGACCCTGAACTAGGGTCAAAAAAAGGACCTAGGACCAGAATAAAGGATCTAACTAGAAGTTGCGTCTGCAAACAGAAGTATGGGTAAGGACCATGGAATCACTTCAATACACAGACCTTATAAGGCGGAGGTTGTTATGAGGCGGAGGTTGTTATGAGGCGGAGGTTGTCACGAGGCGGTGGTCAGACACAGCCAAGGGCTAGTCAAATAACTAAAAGACGGTACTGATTACTGGCTGACACCAACAGGGGAGGCAGAAACTGTTGGCACCAATGTCCTCATGAAAACTTTCAGCACCTCAACGAGATATAAATAATGTCTCAGCATGTCTGTTGATCAGTGATTTCAGCTACTCAAAAAAGAAACCTAATTTTCCATCACCTGGACTGCATCACGAATCCAAATCCTTTGCTCCTGGTTGTCTATCAAACATTTGTCCACTGTGGTAGGTAATGCTCTGCGTTTGTACAACGGTTTGCTTCTGGTAGTAGCAGTTTCTTGGGCAATCCAGTATCTCAGGTGCATCAGGTTATTTGGTAGTGCAGAGATAAAACTGGAGGGAATGTACTAGTGTACCTGTTGATATACGCTAAGAAGCCACAAGAATTGTTATCAGTCTGCTGTGCCACAGTTCTTGGAATAGCTAGGACTCACAGTTCTTGAACCTCGAAATATTTTTCATTAACAACAGCATGGAGATGCAGAAACGCAATTATTTTTTTGGAAAATTGACTTCCTCTGGTCCTGACTTCTCAATGAATCAGCAACATTCTATAATGAGTACAGCAACAATAAACATGACAAGTTTGTTACAGCAGCATTTTCATTTTTTTATAATCCAAGAAGTAACATAGCAACAGAAAATTAAAACATGGCATACACAATAGTTTTGATTCTTTTGATTCGAACCTGAATCATCCTAAGCTAAATGAAGTCCAGCAATTTATAGTTAAAGACTAATTAGTATTACAATAGCAAGTGAATTACCAGAAAAATTTAATTAAACAATACAAATTGGAGAAAAACTACAGAACAACACTAGAAAAGAGTTAAAGCGATTGACGACATTTGGGAATTAAGAGATGGTCAATCACGAAGAATAAGAAGACTTTCATGAATAAAAGGTCAGCACTACTATTAGCTTTATTGATGATGGAGAAATTTTCAATGGAAGATTTGTGGTTGGTTTGAGATAAGTGTTCAGTGATTGAAGAAGGCGAGGTCTTGATTTTTGGCCATTTTGGTTAATTCCCAGATGCTACCTGCAATGGACGATGAAATGTTTGAGATGTCTTGCCATAATACAAATCATTGCAGCTTTGGCACTTAAATTTGTTAATCACAGAGGAGCAAATGGTAATAGGAAAACAGTCTTCAAACGGAAAGAATGTGGAAATATGTCTGGGACCGAGGAAAATGACATTGATTTTAAGGTTGGGATAGCATTTTAAAGATATTGTTGAGTTTCCTCTTAAGTTGCCCTAAGAAGGGAAGGAAGAACAGAACCGTAGGTTTGAATTTTAGGTGTAAACAGGGGAACATTGATTTTCTTTGTAAGAAAAGTTTTGATGACACGATCAACAAGTAAGAGTGGAAATGAATTATTACAAAGAGCCTGTTTGATGTGTAAGATCTCACAAAGAACAGAAGCATGCAAAGAGCAGATGTGAAAAGCTCGAAAAATATAAACATTTATAAGATTAATCTTGTATTTAGTAGGGGAAACACTAGAAAAATCAGTGAATAGACCAGTTAAGGTGTTCTTTCTAAAGAGGCTAGTTGGGAAATCATAACCTGAGCGGGTGACAAGAATATCTAAAAAAGGCAAAGAATTATCATTTTTAGTTTTAACGGTAAATTTGATACTTTCATGTTGAGAGTAAATATACTTAAGGAAAGAGTGAACATGTTGAGGGTGCTTGAAAGGACAGAGTGTGTCATCAACATAACGATGATAAAGAGTAGTTTTAAACTCAGTAGGACAATCAGAAAGAAATTTAGTTTCTTAATTGCACATAAAAAGGTTAGCAAGAGTTGCCCAAAGTGCAGAGCCCTTAGCTACTCCATCAGTTTGATCATGGAGAGACTCATTGAATATGAAGTAGTTATCTTGAACAGCAAGCTCCAACAATGTAGTGAATTGTAGCTGAGTGAAACTGCATTCATTATAACAACGGGTGGGAGTATCTTTCAATAACAGATCAATACAAATTTGGATAGTTTCATTGATAGGAATATCGGTGAAGAGACCAGAAACATCAAAACTGACCATGGTAAGGTGTTCATTATGTTGAAAAGAAGATATTTCAGTGGCAAAAGTGAAGCAATCAGATACAGAGAAATCATTACAGGTGCCAGGTTGAAGAATCGTTACCAGAAATTTAGACAGTTTATGGTTGTATGTACTAATAGCAGACAAAATAGGCCTAGCAGGACAATTAACTTTGTGAATTTTAGGAATCAGCAAGAACAATGCTCTTTGCTTTAATTTGCACTGTTGCTACTATCAAATGGTTCCAATTAACATTCACAAGAATAATGACGGCATCAACAGTGTACAACTCAGTCTTCATGAGCACATTACTCATCTCTAAACTTTCGAGTCTTGCTGGGGTCAAGTTTCCAAAACAGATGGAGGATACTGTGTGTATGGATTTGACTGTGACTGATTGCAAAATCACGTGGTAAAATGCTTCCATTTAAAGGTGTGGCATAACTGTGATAAAATGCTTCCATTTTAAGGTGTGGCATTGCACAGCGAATTAAGGTCGATGACATCGATCTGGCATGCTTGGGGCTCCAAGTGAATACTTTTCTGCTCTTGATGTGATTGCATTATCAGCATAGCTTTTGGAACAAGGTTTCAAGAAGTAGAACAGCAGGTGTGAAGATCTTTGCACATTTGGAAAATCTAGGAAGTCAGAAACTCGCTGTGTCTCATCTAATTCGTCATCATAGGTTTGCACATTAAAGTTGTCAATTAAATGTGCTGCATTACTCCCACATGCATTTGTAATAGCATAGTGAGATACCATTGCCTTTAATGATTACTTAAACTCCATTCCTGAACGTTGCATTGAATAGCATGTCTAGATAAAGTTACTCAGTTGCATTTTATTCATGACAAAATAAAAGTCCATGTCCGAGGGCTCGAGTCTCTCAGCATGTCCCAAGAAAGCTATGGTGGTTTGCTGATTCCAATCATTATGCATCGTATGCCCAGCAAAATCACCATCAAGTTTTATGTTACCTTCATGATATCATTTCTTTAGAGGTGGAAGCATTTTTATGTGCATTTTGGTAAATCTGTGCACGTCAAGCGTTACCATCTATATTGCAAGCAAAGCTAGACTTCCAGGAAATGGCCACTATTTTAACTTGAATTAATACTCTGGGCTTTATTTCTTGGTCAGCTCAAACCCCAATTTCACACCACCCATAAACCATTTCTTTGCAATAAAGTCCAGTCAATGTAGATCATATTTTGGGTCAACCTGGAATAAATTGCAACAGAAACGTTTTCTTTGTTTCTAACATTCCTTGACATTATAGAATAACATACTAAAAACTTACTGAAATCGGATCAGGCAAATTTCCAGAAATTGAGTTTTTGTTTCAAGAGGTTTAGCAGTTTTTACCGTCAAAATTTCGGAAAATGCATTACAAATCATCTCAAATAAAGAGAATTGCTATTGGTTCATTAACATGATTCTACTCAACTCGTCCCGAGTATTAGGACTTCTATACTTAGACGTTACCATGGTACAAATTTGGCAAAATTTTGGCACGTGACTTTTTTGATGACGTCACCACAATTTTGTCACATTTAACGATTGTTTCAAAATTTGCAATTCAATGGGAATTTAAATGGAAATGGAACTTAAAGTGTGCCTTCAGACAAGAACAGCCCTATATCATTTTTTTACTCACATTTGATTACTGCAGCACGCAGATAAACAAACAAACCAAAATTAATTAAAGTAGTTGCTTAAATATGTTCGTAAAATATTTGATTCAAAGTAATTGTTCATATTAACCAAGATTCGGGCATGCTATATTTCATCATCGGTATCTTCATTCTCGATACTAGTTGGATCTTGACAGTTGAGACAAGAAACACCCCTGCATTCACCACACATCGTCGAACATTTCAGACCATTCTTATAACATGTACATCACGAGTTCCGGCATTCTTTCTTGCAGTTGCATCTGAATAGTTTCAATAAACTTGCTGGTGCTGGCGCTTTTGTAGTGTAAACTGGTGGCAGCTTTCTGGTTTTAACTACCCATCCCCACTCTTCTGGATCTAGATCTTGCCGATCTCTCCAAACTTGTACTTGATGGTATACACGCAACGAGTGCAAGGAGGCTACTGCTGACGTGGGAGGCAAGCTCTCGGGGGATACGACTTTCATGCTTGATGCTACTTTTTGACAAAACCTCGTCAGACGGAGCTTGTCTAGTGTGATTTCATCCTTAGCTCCATAAACTTTGAGTAGTAATTTCTCCCCTGCAATGATAACGTCTTCTTTTGTTGATGCTGCATTGTGAAAGACAGTCGTCAGGCGCCTGAAACATTCATCTTTTTTAAACTTTTGTAAGGCTACTCCTTTGCCAATAGAGAATAATCTGGAAGTTGTGTCACATCCTAGTAAGGCATGTAGAACTAGGATTGATTCGCATAATGTTTGTCCTAGTTTCGATTTAGAGTGTTTTATATCCCACAGCTTGGCTTTTGATTTGGCTCGATTTCTTTGTTCCGAGGTGAAAAAAATTTGGCGATCACTGTTCTTGGAATGATGCAGAAGCAGAATCAATAGATCCGTATCCTCTCCCATGACGACTGTTGTTTCATTTCTGGCTAAATCAATGGCGGTCTTAACAATCAAAAGATCTGCATCACCGACTGCTTGAATGCAATGGAGCCCATTTTCATTCATCCGAATCACCAATAACTCTAAAAAGCGTTGCTTGTTATCCAGATTGGTGAGAAACTCTTCCTTTTTCATGCTTAACTTCATTTCTCCTGTGAAGAGTACTGCTATTCCCTGTTTTCCTTTGGTCCTGCGAATATGAGTGACATCTTTCGTTGAAGGATTGCCATCATAGCCGTCAAATACAATTGTGGTACCTTCTCCGTAATTCTTGATGACGTAATTTACATATAAAATGCAAATCTCATTGAATGTTTTCCCTTTTGACCATAATACCTTGTGAAGTAAAGAGCCGCCATCTAGAACGAGCTTAACATCTGTTGGAAGCTGCAGAGAAGCATCCGGTCCGATGGAAGACCATATAGAATCAGCTATTTGTGGCTTGTTTGCTCCTCTTAGCAACCCATCCGTATCTACAAGTGCGGGAGGAAATGTACACAGCTCATACTTGAAAGCAGTTTCAAGATCAAGATCGGATCCTAACCCTCTCACAGTAGTTATCAGGCGCTGGAACAACAAAAGAGGATCAACAGTTATAATCTCATTATCTACTTTAACAGTAGATCGTGCTTTCATTGTTACTACTGTGTCTTTTTTCTTGAATGTATATTCGGTTACTGCTTTTCCTGTCATTGATGTAATAATGTTCATTCCAACAGCATGTGCAGTGTCTACATTGACAGCTGGAATAGCAACTTCTCCAGTATCTATGCTCATGAGCTCCTTCCGGTTATCAAAGGGGTTTCTGACAAACATGTACTTCATGATATTTACAGAGTCTTCAAAGTCTTTTATGCGCCTTGCCTGTGTTGTTTCTTTGTGTTGATCACTGGTCTCGTACTTTATTCCTGTGACTTCTTGCATGGAGCGGTTTATTTCTGCACATGCTGGAGTTGAGAGAAGCCAAACAGATCTTTGAAGATCAGTCATTCCCCTTCCGCGAGTCATTCCACCTGTCGTCTTCAAACTTCTCATCAAAACCTGCTCAATAACTAAATCTGTTGATAGCCCAGCCCAAAACCTTTCACTTCTACGGACAACATGATATCCATTGGTAAACATCTGATAAACATTCGGGTGTGTTTCCTCCAACTTCGACATAGTTTGAAGATAAACATAGGCCGACTTACAATATAGAGAGTGTCCCGATGCTGCAAAGTAAGGCAACATATCCTTGACTGCTTGCAAATGAAGATGGTAGTTCCCTGTTCGTTCAGCCTTAATAAATTTACATAGGATTTCCACCATTTCAATGTATTTGAACCACAATGCTGCTGTCCTTGAAGCAGCCAAATCCTTTCTGTAAGCTTCCACTCGCTCAACCATTGTTTTTATAACTTCACTTTGTTGCAGATCCTCGCCACTAATTTTTCCTGAGATTAACATGTCAAATAATTCTGAGATCTGTTGTAAATCTACGCTATCACCAATGTCGAGAACGTCTGCTCCTTGCTTTCTTTCTTCATCGTTTCCAAGATTAACCGGGCAACTGTAAACGTCGGACATTATAATCGCATGGAGGGCGGCAACGACGAGTAGATGGCCACGAACAGCCCGAGAAATGGCTTTGCCGTTTAACATGTAAGGAACTGTGTTTTCTGCGTACACCGTCTCCAAAATAGCTTGCAGTCCAGATGAAGTCATGATATGCCCAATTGATCCCAGGAAACTCATTGTGGTGTGAAGCCCACCAAGTCGTAAGACAATTTTCTTCAATACACTGGAATCATCTTCGCTATGTTGTATTTCAATTCCCTTCCAATACAAAGGCTGGTCAAATGTTAGCATGGGGCTCATACTGTATCGTTTGGCTTGCTCTGCAAAAAAGTGCATGGTTGACAATATGCATGATTCATCGCTTGACTTCATATCAATCATGGGCATGAAGATAATAGACGACTGTCCTGGGTGTTCTCCGTTATGTACCATTTGCATAAAACCATTCCACAGAGGTCGTTCAGGTTTCAGTGTCCATGCACTTTTCCAAAGAACATCAAGAATATTTGTGGTATCATTAGCGTTAAATTCCGGTAAAATTTCGTATTTCAAGCTGCCAGACAATTCTGACGCCAGCGAAATGTATGAGTCTCTATGCTGCAAATATTTATTATATCTTTTGAAGATACATCTTTTCTTGGCACTGATTTTGTAGACGTTACCCGTGGAGTGACAGTGGCAATTATCCCCATACCATGAAAAGTATTGAGGCCATCAATTGTTCGGACATTGTTGTCAACATTATCAGCTATATGTTGAATGAATGAGTCATTATCAAGTCCTTCAATCTCTGTCCCCTGATGATAAGCTGCACTTCTTTCAAACTTTTGAACCTCAGAGTATGATGAGCAAAATCCGTGACTGTGTAAAGAGTCAATTAAAAAGCGTGATCCAAATTGTCTATGCATCTGTACCGCCAATCCAATTTGAAGAGGTGCAATGATTGCTTTTGGCCGAACCGCTTGCATAATTGCTTGACCAATAGAGACAATGCGCATATCACTTCCTTTAGCAACAAACATTTTTTCTAGCAGTAGCTGCAATGATTGACAGAGGAACTCTTTGGAATGTGTGAGTGATTCAATATCTTCAGTTGATGGATATGTTGTCGTGGAGCAATAGCACTCTTTAATTTCATTTTTAGAAGCATTGCAGCAGTTTCAATGATGCGAGTTTTTTCCAATTCCACGTCGTTGGATCTGTAGCTTTTATAGAATTCATGTAGAATATTTTTAGCTTTTGATCTGAAAGTCACAACATTTTGTTTTCCGTTAATGTCCGTGAACACAATTTCATCCTTAAACTGTTCCATTAATCGGGCTTTCATCCATTTTGAAGTAAATGCTTCACTTGTGGAATCTTTCAGATGTTGTTGCATGATTAATATAAGGTCACTAATAGTAACTTGTTCATCATCATTCTCGCGCAAATATCGACAAACGACATCGAAAGCTGATTCACGACCTAGATCTGAAGGCCGTCCTCGTTTTGTCCCTGATGTCGACTGTCTCTTGCCTTCATATATTTCAGGGATATCCTTTCCAGTACGAAAGTTTGTACTACAAACTTGATGGTACACTGCATCTTGTGAATGCAAATCATTGACATAAGCTATACGACCCTTAACAGAAACTGCCCAGAAATCATTGCGTTGCTCACAGATTTTGAGGATGCTAATTCACGGTTTTACACATTACTTGGTAGGCTTTTTTATCTCGCTTGTCTCTTTCGGAAACAGGATATTTACAGAACAAACAATTTAATCCATAATCAAATTCATGATCTGTTCTTAACCTGCGCTTCACTGGGCTACCAGCATAAGAAGTAGATTCCTTCTTTTTGTTATATGACTTTATGTTATATTCTTCTTGTTTATGTATGAATCTCTGCATGATTTATGTACCTTTTCGCCAGCTGTGACAACAAGATCATCGTGTCTTTCTTTACTGGCATTACAAACGCCAATAGCACCTTTTTCAGTTAGCGTTACATGTGAACCACTTTCATCTACGATCTCTTCTTTACATATTACACATACGTCACAATCCATTTTGCTCTGCAAAAAATTGCAGAAGATCATTATATGTCAGAATTCTGAGAATCAAATGCTGACAAAAATGCGTCATATCAGTTACAAAAATAAAGAAGAGCTCAGTGGGGTTACAGCAGCCCCTAAAGGAATTCTATGCATCCCGAAGGAGAATTCCAAGAGCCACTGAGCATATTGATCCCCCACGCTGTTGCCAACTCTGTAACTTACCTAGTTTGTAGCCAAATCCATCTCATTTCGGAGAGGCTGATACTGCAAGTCCATGGCTACTAATGCAGTGTAGTTAATTATTGCTTGTGGGACATGGATTCTTTGCGCATGCGCTATAACAAAAAATGTTATCAGAAACTTGTTATAAAGATGTTATAATATCTTTCAATTCGAAATAGTTATGAATGTTTCTGAAAAGAATATAGTTTGCATTTCTTCTAGCTCTGAAACGGTCATTTGGAATTTTGGCAGCCATTTTGAAATTTTGGCAGCCATTATGGATTCTTTTATAGCTAAATCATCTACAAGATAGGTTGAAAGTATTATTAGATGATTGCTACTATACCCTCGTGGGTTAATTTGGAGTTTATTTATACTTAAAAACGAATGTGGAAAATATGTACTCTCACTTTTTGAGTGAAATACTGGGTCCACCCCTTAAAAATATTATGACGCATAGCCAAAATTTGCGGGGTCCGACTTTGTTAAGTTTTTAGTATGTCATCCGTACTGGTGTAAAGGTGCGAAAACAGTTGAAACAATTTCTGTTGCAATTTATTCCAGGTTCAACCCCAGATTGACTGGACTATTTTCAAAATCCAGATCAAATATTGAATACCTTCGAATTCCATGAAGTAGGCAGTGAAGAGGCAATGCGACTATAAGAATCCTTAGATGGAAGAAAATTTATGGGTTTTTGCTTATAAAAGATCAAACAAAGTCTAGTGGACATGGAATAAACATTAACGGTAGCTTTATTAAATGGGAGGAGAATATGAAGCTGCTAGAAGTAATTTTTGATTGTAAACTTGATTTTTACCTGCATATTTGCGAATCTTTGCAAAAAAGCTGCTGCATAGCTAAATTTTCTCAAATATTAAAGATGTTTATTGGCTTCAAGGAGAGAAAAATCCTAGTTCAAAGTTTTGTATACTCCAATTTCGATTATTCCCCTTTGGTGTGGTATTTCTGATCCTCTAAATCGCATAATGATATGCTTTTAAAATTGGGTAAATGCAAAATGCATGTTGCTCATCAAAGACCTCTTTGTATTAAGATGTTCAAAACGCTGAATTACCATTTATGTAGAGAATGTTTGAATTACGTTCTTCAAACTATTCGCTAAGAATACAAAACAATTAAGCCCATATTATGGCAAATCAAATACCTCTCAGGTCAAAGGTCTTAAGTCAATGGGGCCACAGATTTGGAACAGCTTACTTAATGAATTAAAGTCAGCAGAAAATATAAAAAGTTTCAAACGTTTAATAAAATAAACGGAAAAAGATTTTAAGAAGATTTTAAGAGAAAGAAACGTTTTGTCAAAATCAAGAAAATTCTTTTAAAATCAAGAAAAGTTTTTTCAAAATCAAAAAAAATTCAAATCTGCTGGACTGTCAAATCTAGTATGAGTTGAGAAAAAATTGTATCAGTAGACCTATTTAAGAGAAATTTTATTCAGAAACGAAGAAAATATTTATATTTAAAAAAATTATATTTTCAAATCAAGAGAAAATTTCTGATCAAAATGGAAACATTTGCAGATCCTGTGGCTATGAAGTCAAATCAACTGACAGGTTTAGTGTGAAATTCGGAAAAGAAATACCTCATCAGAGTCAACGTGCAGATACCTATCCGAAACTTAAAGTCTTGGAGCTTTCACAGCAAAACGAGAGGAACTCCATTTCACACCCAACAGTGGGGGATCTACTTCAAAATCAATTGGGGGGGGGAGGCCTAGGCCTACCAACACTTGACGAGATACAAGATTTCAAGGTTGAATTGAAGTTGAATGAACTGACAACTCCTGCCAATGAAAAGGAATTCCAAGAATAGTTGAGCTAATTTCAGGAAAGATTTAATGCAGGAGTGAAAAATGCATTTATTCCTTACAAAGATAGATATAATCTCATAAAGGCTAAATGAAAAGATCCGACACCATTGGCAATCCGCATAACCTTGCTTCTACATTCCAGCACTTGAAGTCGCACACTGATCAATAAGTTTCACATTCTTTTGTCAATATTACAGGATCATTTATGAAGAGAGCAAACTATTTCAAATAATTTTGAAATGCTTTTTCTATCTTTTGGTCAAAGCATATTAATTATAGCAGCACACCCTTCTAATACCTTTAGATCAGCGTTTGACATCAGGTAAGACAGAATTTCAGATTTCTTCTTTGGCAAGTGTGAAACTCCATTTTTAGCTATATATGGCATAGTAGATTGGTTTTTGTTGGCAAAGAACGTGCTACAGTCCCTGTCACCTGTTTGGCTATAAAGAGACAAGAAAACAAACCAACATTGTTTTTTACTGATTTCAATTTTTTTTGCAACTTTTTTGTACCTTCCTTTGGCTTCTGTTTGGAAAACATCAAATATTTATTTTTCTTTATCGTATTACTGACTGTAGCAATATTTGACACAACATTGGACGGTCTTCGCTCTGGTCAATCAATTCAGGTTCTGGAACTAGCTCTTCATCTTCACACGCTTTTTTATAATACTCATAGGCTTCTTATCGCAGGAAATACAAGGCACATGCGGTGACTTGCTGAAGGTAGGAACAGAGCATTGTGTTTGATGAGGGTGTAGCAAAGTGTGGCTTTTCCTGATGTTGCTTAAATGGGAACGCCAAAAGGTATGTTCATCCACTTTCTTCTAGCCAATGACCTGAATTAGAGAAAAGAACATGATTAGTTTTGTAGCAAAAATATATATAAATATTTATATAAAAATATAAATATAAAAATATATAAAATAGGTATGCATAAACTCTACGAACCAAAACATTAGTTACATAGGCATTTCAAGAAAGTCATTTCAATGTGTAGATCCCAAATCATAATGACAAAGAAATGTTCTCCAAGTTTGTCGACTTTTTTCCATTGTATGTCTTTAGCAATCACATATAAAGGCTGATCCACGGTCATTACAGGAGTTTGACCTTAAAATACGAATATGACAGAACGTTGAATATCTGCTCCGACAGGTTGCTTATAAAGCTGAAATGATGTGAAGTTTAATTTATTACTGTGCCACTATCCATAATGGCAAGACCAGCTGAAGTCCAAATAATGATAAGTTACTCATATACTCCTAGTTGATGCAAACGGGAATTCCTTCTAAAAAGCTACAAACTTTTGCTGCAAACAAAAGTAGAAAAGACATTCTGCCAAAGCACAGGTGGCCAAAAGAGTGACCTCCTGGTCAAATTGGTTGCAAACACTGTTTGCGAGAGGGGTTGAGATAGATAACATACGATCATAAGATATGCAAAGACCGAGAGAGTGAAACTTATTGATCAGTGTGCGACTTCAAGTGCTGGAATGTAGAAGCAAGGTTATGCGGATTGCCAATGGTGTCGGATCTTTTCATTTAGCCTTTACCCCCTGGTTAGTGAATTTTTGAAAGCTAAGATCTTGAAAACAGTACAATTTGGGGCCATGATTTTTTTGCAAATCTTGTTAAGAATTTAATTTAGTTAGTATGTTTTGAAGACATAAAATTTATGGTAATTTTCAACCTTATTAACGTCATTATGACATCAAAAAGGGATGGAGTTTTTGGGCACCACTCTTAATTTTGCGGTACTCACCCCAAAGCTACTCTGTTTCAAGTTTCAGACTTTGTTCACAAAGTGAACATTTCAGCCTAAAATGGGGTCTTAGCTGCTTACTAACGGGTTTTGTTGGCAGATGTGCTGAAGTTTTGTAGTAGCTCAAAGCATATTACCAACAAACAATATGATTGGTAAAGGATCTATCAGTTTTGTCCACCCAAAGCCTGAGGAGTTTGGAATGGGAGCAGTGGCTAACACATGCTCTCTGATGTTTACATTGCTAGTTTCCCCAAGGTACTCTGGATCCCCAGCACCATTTGATGACAACTTTATATCAGACATTTGCTCTGCGCTAGATTTTGGAATGGTTTGAAGTGTTTCTTACTGTTAGTCTTGATAACCAGAAAGTAACCCTAACTTAATTTCTTTGAAAAATACATTTTAGAGGTTCTTTATGACATTTCCAACTTCGTGAAATAATTTTAATGTTTACATTATTGTTACAGATGTTTTCTTTCCTTGTAATATGTTTTTTGATTTTCTTGTTATGTTCATGATGCTATGTTGGTCAGATACTTCTTTTCCTTCTGTCCATGTCTTTGGAGGTATGCACAGCTGGAAGCACAGATTTTCCTTCTGCCCATGTCATGTGCAACGTATGCGAAATAATTGACAAGGTCCTCATCATGTTCTTTTAGAATAGGCAATGCATCGGTTTCAACATCTCTTCGCTTTGCTATATTATTGATCTCTGTCTGATTAAGCTCCCTCTTAGAATCTGTGGGTCTTGTTGCACTTGGCATAAGAAAACGACACCAGGACAACAGTATAATGCCTGCTTTTCCTATAACCATATTCTATAACTATCTTACCATACACATTACATGTGGACATGATTTCCTGGTATCAGAACTCCTTCAGTGACCAGATTTCTGAAAAAATCTATCACCCAAGAAGAGAAGGGCCTTCTCATGTAAGACCACCATTTTTCTTTACACTGATTGGAAGGTGATGAGCCATACCTATGAGCATCTTCCCTTTCCCAGATAGAACCTTTAATTCCTGATATGATGCCATTCTCTGTTCCTCAATCGGTTTGGGCAACCAGAGGACAGCAATGTAATTCTCTTATTGTTTGGATTTAGTAATTTGTAGTGGCCAGTAGGTTGTTGTTGGTTCTTGTTACTCGAAACTACAAGATCTTCAGAGAAAATCTGTCCACACAACCATGGATCAGCTTGTCAACTTGAGCTTGTCATAGCCATCAATGTGCCAGCATGTGTTTGGACCGGGTTATCTGTACAATCTTTGCTGCAAACCGCAAGCTCAACGATGTGCGGCTCCTTCAGGATCAACCTCTCTCAACAACTTCATTATCCTATGAAGTGGAATGATGATCCCATACAAATGTCTGAGGGTATTCCATATTTCTCTGTAACCTCTTAGACACAAAGGTCCTTGCATTTCCCTGTCAATGATCTGTCTAATAGAGGAATCTAAGATGTTATTATGCTGGCTTCCTGACCATCGATATTCCAAAAGACTTTTTTTCAGTGTTCTGGTACTCGTTGTGATTTGGTAGTACTTCTGTAAGAACAGAACAATTGTATTTTTGGAAAAGTGATGCATGAAATAGTATGCTATAGCTTCTTTTCTGAATCAAATTCAAAATAACCGTTATTGATTTTATAATAATGCTTTCCTCTATGTACTATGTATCCACATTGACCAAAAAACACTTTGCTTCAAAACAAAATGTAGCTCCTCTTCTAAGCAATAACCTTTTTCATTTTCCCTCGGATTTCAGACAATCATTTACAAAAATTAAGAGACCGCATCCCCTTTGCCCAAGGTAAATGCTTTTTGTGATGAATATTAGTAAATGGGCATTTGGTCTTACTAAATTCCTTAAGGGGGATTGGGGTTAAAAATTATACTAGTTATGGTATATGGGTTGAATAATGTATAATCATGAATATTTTCTCGTGGTCTCAATATATTTGATAAAGGATTGTAGGCCTCTGCTGTGAAAGGGAAAACTATTTCCTCACAAGTTGAAACAACAGAAGGAAATTACCACTCTTAACAATGAGCATTGATCAACTTTGACATCATGATCAAAGTTAAAATTGTTTTGGTAATTACACTATTTCATATCCAGATGATAGAGGAATGTTCACAATTCCTGGCAAGATGAACTAGAAAATGTCAATGAGGAAGAATCATCTTCATCAGATCTGAAGATGATGAAAGCACTCCCAAGGCCACTTCTTGAACAACAGACCAATCACCCTCACATACTTTGGTTGCTGGCACTTCCCAACTTCAGATTTTTCTAAGAATAATCTAATATATATCAAAACACTTAAGGATATATTTGGACATTTACCAGAAAATGAGATAGCTTTGGCAGCCAGTATGGGAAAACCAGGGCTCTCACTTTGCTTCATATAAAATTCCTCGAAAGTTCACGAAAGATTCCTTAGATTTCATCAAAATTCCTCAGATTTCCGTATTTGTGTAATTTTTCATATAACACTCTATTAGACCCCCTTATAATGTGTTGCTATAGCTCAATATCACAAATTTTGCCAAATTGGAATGTTCAATCCTTTAAAATAGCTATCAGATCTCATAAATAGATGTATATCTATAAGAATACATGCACGAGAACCGCTAACACTGGGCTCACACCTGTACACAATGAATTTTCAGGGGCCCTTGTGGCTTTCAGTGGAGACGAATCAGTTGCGAACATGTTTGTTTCATTGATATGTCTGATATTGAGATTTGTCTGACACTAAATTCAACATTTGGTGACAATGTCCAACAACCGGAAAGAAATTTATTTTCTTGTAGACCACATAGATATTTTTAACCAAAATAACATGCGACTCTCGCATAGCCCTTCCTGTTTTGATTTTCACTGGCCAATTCCAGGCTTTCATTTTTGTCAGCGATTAAATTTATTCTCGAAGCATATATGTATTCTAGCAGTCACACTCTATCAGTCTTACTTAACCATGGGTGATAAAAGCAGTTCTTATGTTGACAAATCGAACGAGCGGCCACTGCCAAAAAAGAAAGCTGTTTTTACTGTTGATACTTCTAAGAAGAAGTACACTCAGAAATTTCGCTCTGAATGGTTGTCGAATCCGAAATTCAAAGATTGGCTGGTAGCTCCAAGGTCAGGAAGCAAGGATGCATATTGTAAGTTCTGTATGAGTTCAGTTTCAAGCTCAAAAACATCTTTACAGAGACACAGTGAAGGGTCTGCACATCAACGAATAATGCCGAGTGCCAGTAATCAGAAAGATTTGTCTGTATGCATCCAGAATCAAGCAGAACGAAGCAGGTACAAAGAGACAACTGTATCTCAAATTGCAGCTTTCATTGCAGAGAATGATTTGCCAGTTAGCTTAAGCGATCCTCTTCTAAGTTTGATTAAAGCACGAGCTCCAAAAGACAGCAAGGAAAGCATCAGCCTGAAAGAAATACATATGGGTGCAACAAAATGCACCAATGTCATTCGCCAAGGAACTGGCCTGTACTATGCCAAGCAAATTGTAGAAACATTACGCAAAACAAAGTTCAGCATAATTCCTGATGAAACTACTGACATTTCTTCGGAAAAACAACTAGGTATCTGTGTCATGTATGTTGATGAAGCTAAATTGACAGCAGTTACTCGCTTTTTTGATTTGATTTCTGTTGAAGACACTGGTGCTGCAGGGCTTTACAAAACAATCAAGAACTCTTTTGAAGAGAAACATATTCCACTGGATAACATTATCGGGTTCTCTTCCGACACCTGCAATGTTATGTTTGGAGAACACAATGGATTGGCAACCTTAATGGCAAGAGATTTACCAGGCCTTGTAACGGTAAAATGCAGCTGCCATATGATACACCTCTGTGCCTCGCACGCATGCCTGAAGTTGTCAACGTCACTTGAAGATCTTTGCCGCAATATATATGCACATTTCTCCAGGTCCACACTGCGACAGAAAGATTTGAAACAATTCCAAGAGTTTGTTGAGACGCAGCCACATAAAATGCTGAGCTATGGTCAAACCAGATGGCTATCAATGGAAAGGTGTGTGAACAGGATATTGGAACAATGGCCGCACTACAGCTGTACTTTACAGATTTTGTTGCAGGCGGAAAAGATCCATCATACACTGTTGACTCAATACTGCAAGGATTGCGCAACAACTTTGTCCAGGCACAATTGGAATTCATGCGAGATCAGCTCCATCGCTTGAATTGTTTCAACACCATGTTCCAGACAACAGAGCCAATGCTGCACCATCTGAGAACGGAGGTAGAAAACTCCTCAGGAACATTTTGCAAGATTTCATGAAGATAAACGCTGTAAGATCATGTGACCCCTTCACAGTAGATATTGAAGATGAGACCAAGCATGTTCTCCTAAAAGATGTCTACATTGGTATAAATGCTACAACGACATTAGCTGATTGCAATGACCCTGAAAATGCCCTGAAGATAAAGAAATCATGCCTCAGCTTCCTGATCGAGCTTGTTAAGCAAATAAGATCTCGGTTCAAGGTCAACAGTCCTGTCTTCAGGGCTGTTGAATTTCTTATGCCAAGTAATGCTATTAAATGCAATCCACCCTCACTTCTAGAGATTTTCAATGCCATGCCATTCCTAAATGAAGTCTCAGAAAAAGGTCCTACGGATTTCGAGTTGAGGCAACAAGCGTTAGAAGAGAGCGACGAATTAAACGAAGATGAGAGTGCAACATCCTTGTGGAAAAAAAGGCTTGACGCGAGAACCATTACAGGTTCTTATAAGTATCCAAATTTGAGAAAGGTAGTTGCAACTGCTTTTTCATTGCCATTCTCAAATGCTGCCGTTGAGCGTCTTTTCAGTCTACTAAAGCTCATCAAAACATCGTTGAGAAACAGTTTAAAAAGAGAGACGCTGATTGGCTTGATGCATACAAATGAAGGTATGAAATCAATGGGATTGCATGCGCATCAGATGCAGTTAGACAGTGACTACTTGCGTCTCATTCAGAAAGTAAAGAGCAATGCAACTGACAGCCAAGCCCATGAGATTATCCGGCAGGAGCTTGCTATGATCGATGAACAGTAGTTTTTAAGTAATAACTTTCAAGAATTCTTATTGTTTTGGTCTTTTTTGTTCTGTTATGGAATTTTGTTATGTTATGTTCAATTATGGAGTATATTATGGATTATATTTTCTTCTTTGGTGTTAAATTTGAAAATTCCTTAGAAGTTCCTTAAAAATTTAGATTCCTTAAAAAGTTCCTCAAAAGTCGGCAAAATTCCTCAGTTTAAGGAAATTTCCTCAAAAGTGAGAGCACTGGGGAAAACTGAAAAAAGGCAGGAAAAGAGCACAGTTGGAATATTTGTCACTTGTATTTTCAGTTTTGTTGTGTTTTCCGTCTTCCTTTGTGTTTTCAGTCTCTTGTGTAGTGTTTTTAGTCCTGCATATTATTTTCAGTTTGTGTTCTGTTTGCAGTCTATAGTGTTGGGTTTTTAGTCTCTGGTGTTTCGTTTTCCGTTGTGATTTCTGTCATACATTGTGTATTCAGTGTATATTTTGTTTTCAGTCCATTGTGTTTTGTTTCCAGTCTCTGCAAACATTGCTGCCAACAACGAACGAGGATGTTCAGTGACAGGGAGATCATAAATTATATATAAACGATGCTATGTTGTAAAGCCTTCCTCATGATTACTGAACATCATGTTGAAGCTTTATGGTTGCTTGCTTTCACTGAGCTTGTTTCCTTAGGCTCATTTTGTTAAAGCAAGTCTATATCAACCTATGGCAGTGAGTTGAATGTTCTTTTTCGAATCAGGTTTAAACTCAAGCTCATAGAACCTTCAACAAAGCCAGTGAGTTATGGTTATTTGGTTATTTCTTGTCTTATATCTCCCAGGGGGCACATTTCAAACTTTAGACAGGGATGCTCAACCTATAATTCAGGGTTTAAAATTTGACCAAATCCTATTTACACTTCATAACAGATGGGTCATTAATTCTTCCTGGGAGGGGGTGTAAGACATTCTGAAATATTAGATAGAATTTTCCTCCCCAAATAAGATTCATGATAATAGTGTCACTTTTTACATAATTCGAATAATCAGGAATGAATATTATGGCAGAAATGATCTGCTTACTGCTGCAGATGTGCATAAATTTGCACATACAAGCAAGACTTTGAATGTGCTCAATGTAAGCTTTAAGAAAAGAAAGATTAACTGATTGACCAGCGCAAATATATTTTTTGATAAGATAACTCTGAAGATAAATGAATGGAAGGCTGATGAGATGTACTTTTATGATTCTGTTCTAAAATCTGTGATTGATGGTATCGGTGAATGAAATAGACTCAAAGAATGCATTGCTGAGTAACACTTTTGTATTCCAGAATGGCAGATTTCCAACAAGTTTGGCACAAAAATCAGAAGACAGGAGCATTAGAAAAGAAGGAAAGGCAACAACAACAAATGCATATAAAAGCAAGGCTTATCAAGGGAAAGAAAAGCTTATTAAAACCCTGTTAGGTGGTAGAGATAGCTCTACATTAACAATTGAGAATTTAGAAGGAATTCATATGGCAACCCTAAGCTAAGATTCCACTTGAAACCATTGGTATCCCATGTCATGGAAAAAACATTGAAAGGAGAAGATGCAAAATTGTGGACTTAGAATGCAGAAAAATATTCAACAAATCAAAAGGCAGTGACATGAGAAAACAATGCATTGTTTGGTGAAACGATAAAACATCAAACAGTAAACAAAGCAAAGAAAGCAGTTGCCATTAAAAAGTACTTCCAGAAGAAATAGTTTAAAAAGGAAGCTGGGGTCTTAGAAAGACATGGCAAAATGCCGTTTCTATGTTTCTATGTAGGCCTCTGCTGTGAAAGGGAAAATTATTTCCTCACAAATTCACACCAAAAGAAGGAAATTACCATTCTTAACAATGAGCATTAATCAACTTTGAGATCATGATCAAAGTTAATATCTTTTCAGAAGAAATAGTTTCTTTAGAAACTAACAGACTGATATACATGAAATCATTTCCCTACCGCCTCCTTAAGACATTCTTTTTTTCCTTGAATCCTTTTCATACCCCCTCTTTGCGATGTGCTTTATTTTCTGTAAAATTTTGGTCCCCCAGATGTCTTCCACACCCTCTCCAGGAATAAATAATGCTTGTCCCTAAGTGATCACATTGGGTAGTCTAACTTCCTTGACCAAGCATCCCTATTGAACTAATACTTGTGTTCCTCCTCTGGACTGTTTCCAGATCGTGGAGGGAGGTGGAGAGATGAAAGCTGCTGATATGCATAAGGTGATATTTGCTTTCAGGAGATCTTTGTTACCAAATCAACTGATGGTGTTTGATTACACACAGTTTAAAGTGCTTCTGTGATACTGCAGACGGTTCAATATACTGATTTCTTCAAAAAAGTGGTCCTACGCATAAAATATTTTGGCAAATGCCTGTCAACATTTTGGCCTAGAGGTAAAGATTACCATAAGAATATTGTGTTTGATGGTACAGTCTGTAACAAACTAAGAACCAGCAGTCTCACTTCACTTATCATTACAAAAGATAATGTTGCCAATACAGCTTTTTCAGGTATTAGCCAAGAAAAAGTGACTTTATGCGGGAACAAAAGTGAAGAAATTTTTCTAACTGCAATTGCAAAACTAGTTTGCAGCATCTTACAACTAAATGATAAATTAGAGGCTGAACAAGGAAAAACATGTCTTTAAAAAACGAGCATGCAGACATGAAAATCAAAATCATAAAACTCAAAGACTATAAAAAATGGAGACCTCTCTCCGTCCCTTTTAGTAACAACAGAAAAGGTTAGTAAACTTTCACAAAATAAGTCAAAAACTGAGCTATCAATGAAAAAGGAAACCAAGAAACAATTGAAGGAAACATTTCGAAGCAATTGAAAGTCAAAATGAAAAAGACAAAGAGTTCAATGGAGAAATCTATGGACAAAACAACATCAACAACAACACGTCAGGTAATCAACCGTGTAAACAATATTTCAGGACTAAAAACTCTTTGTGTTTTGCAAGAGTTATGCATCTTATCGCCTGGGCAAAATCCGACAGCTAAAGTTGCTGGATAAAGAGAAGACGATGGAATGGAAAAACCAACAGCAGGAGCAACATCTCCAACAACATTAACAGCAACAGCAAAAGGATAAATACAGTCAGTAAATAAAGGCAATATACCAGACACCAAGAGATTCCCCGAGATAACACAGAAGTCGCAAGAATCCATCAACAAAGAAGATCTAACTGGTAGGAAATTCGCAAGTTCATCGACTACTTGAACAGAGGCTGCTTTCAAAATCTTTCAAGGCTAAATGAGTGATAGGATTTTATCAAGACTTATCTGCAAAATGTAATATAAAAAAAATCTATTTTCTTTTGATAACTAGAGCCTAGCCCTCCTTTCACCCCCAGATGAAGATTTACAACCAAGATTGAGGATATAATAACTCACCGAGTGGTGAAATAGCCCACCCAGTATTAGAAAATAACCACCTCTAATAAGGTCAAAAGAAACATTTGGAACCCACCCCATTTAAAATAGTAGCCCACCATATATAGAACTAGCCATTGTACCCATTTCATGTTGAATTGTTGCAAAGATTCTATACTCATGAAACACAAAACAAAGAAACGCTTTTGAAACAAATTTGGGTGAAGACACTCTCCAGAAAATGCTGATCCCATACAGAAACTGTTTTGCAATGTGTGGGTCGGTCTTGAGAAGCAAACATGTATACATGCATACATATAGTAGTTAATCAAAAACAGATTTGTTCAAGAAAAGTTGCATTGAAACTTTGTTCTCATCGGAATTTATGTTTTCATAACTCTAATAAAACACACAAACACTGCTCAAAATATAACAAATTATTGGATCAACTCAGAATAAGGAATAAATGCACCAAAGCCATTTCTAAGGTGTGAATAAGAGAATTAACTCACTGATGAGGCTTCCGATTGGCAGCAGAGTATTTGAGGTCATGATAAATTAAATAATAAATTAAATGAGTTGAAGGTGTGAAAAACAATGGTTATAAAAACAAAGCTTCCGAAATTATAATTAGTGTAGAAGACATGGGATGAACAATATATTCACGTTTTTTATCGTTTTCACTGCAATTTATTTCCATTAAGTTAAGAAACTGTTAAGAAACTTTTAGAACCAAAATTGGGCCAAAAATTAGGAAACTTTTTGAACTAGGCCCTGACCTAGGTTTCTTATAAAAAAAACGTGTACAGCATGACAAACAAATCACCCGAAAGGAAAACGAAGTGAGAAATAAATATTAAAAATTTCTAACCAAAGGTTTATCATACCAAAAATTAAATGTTTCTACAACGCAACTGATAAAACCAAAAAATGATAATGATATACTATTTATTTGCAAAAAATCTATATCTGTAATAGTACAGCCTTTATTTTATGGAAATTACCAATCGGTGTGCGGTGTCCCAGACAAAGCACTTAAACGATCGAGTATTTCTATCAGTCTGTAGCTTAGAAACACACGTTAGCAAAGTTAGCAAAGTCTATCGTACTGAAGGTCTAGGTTTTACATTTTGGCGTATGTACAGTATTCTAATAAGTAAATACGATTTATCACATCGACCATTTCTTCGAATACAGTAAAAGCAGAGTTTTCGTGACTATTAGAATAGGCCATATCCTCTCTAACTTCCATGCGATTTCCATGCAACATTTCAGTATTCGTCGCAACCCTCCACTTACATGATGATAACCCTCCACGATACTTCGCATCCTCCACTTACATGGTGGTATCCCTCCACGTTGCAAATGATATCCCTCCACTTACATGATGATAACCCTCCACGATACTCTGCATCATCCACTTACATAATGATAACCCTACACGTTGTATTGGCACCCTCCACTTACAGGATGGTATCCCTCCACATTGCAAATGATATCCCTCCACGATACTCTGCATCCTCCACTTACATGATGATAACCCTCCACGTTGTATTGGCACCCTCCACTTACATGATGGTATCCCTCCACGTTGTATTGGCACCCTCCACTATACTGCACATCCTCCATGTTACTGCACACCACGTTGTACGGGGTGTTTCTACTGGGTTTAACCATAAAAACCTTTACTTTTCATTATTTTAACGAAATTTGGAGGCCTTGACGTGAAATATCACTAAAAATTAAGGGGGCCCTGGGGGCTCCAAAATGAGGGCCCCGAGGGTCGCAGGCGCGGATATCGAACACCCAACAACAATGTCACCAGCAGATATCGCACAAAAACATAATGGCTTTTTACAATAACGAACAACAATCAACAGTGTCAATATAATTATGATAAAGTTTTAAATAACCATAACAGTGTTCATAATACAAAAGCCATATCCCAATTATTAGGTACATTAATTTCATTACAATAACAATTCAAGCAAGGCACATTTCTACCAAATCATAGTATGAGTTCCTCCCCCCTTGGTTTCTTTATGTTCGTTGCACCTTGGCAACAGTGAAAGCATAGTTAATGGTGAAAGTGAAAAACTAACTTAAAAACTTGAGCTCTAAATTTTGATTTGCAACAATATGTTGTACTTTGCATTGTACTTGAAATTCTGCTTTGCGTCTAAGGTCACCATCGGCTTTATTTGTGTTGTTGTAACCCACCACAGCGTTATACAAAATTGTCACATTATGCGTTGTGGGATTAATACGCAAATTCGACAAAAGGTCGATGCATACAACAACAAAAATGGACTCCATTCTTGTCCAAGGACCTTGGCTGATTTCGTAGTTTCTTGATTGCAGAAATTCGTTGCTGCGTTTTCGCTTGTAGCTTGCAAAACTTGCGTGTTCTCGCCTCACCTCTTCTCCGCTCTTTTGTTCTGTTGAAATGGAATTTTCACCAAAACTGTTACGACAATTAACGCAAGAGCATGGTTCTGAGCACCCCTGGCCATTTGTATAGCACATGCATCTTGATTTCCGCTGTCCATCGATGTCTGTACAAGCTGGGTAGTTTTGTTCTTTCTAATAACATCTTTACCGCATGAACATTGTGTGTCAATCATATTTCTCTCCCATCCAACATCAGTATCTTTGTTTATGCAGTTTCTGCAAAGGCATCTCCTTGTACATTTTCTGTTACCAACAAAACACGGGCATCAGGCTGTCCATACAGGAAAAAGATGTCTTCTTGTTTTTGCCACAGGAGCATTTTTCAGATACCGCTTTAAGTGGAAGAAACATAAAAAAATCAATATATTGCTTGTGTTAATCTGGGAAGTTTAGGGCTGTAGAGGTAGCCTAATAGCTTATTTTTTTATATACAAGTTTTTATCTTGGGCTTCCCTTTACTATAATCCATTCAGAGTGATATTCGAACTCTGTCTTGCACCAACGTTAAGAACAAGGGATTTTTCAAAACATAAGGACACCCTCACCTCACCTGTCTCTGAAAGATCTCCCACCTGTAGCCCCAAAAATTTGAAAGAAGGCAACTTCTATCAACATGGTAATCGGAGAATAGGTTGTGCTAAGAGAATTCCAAAATTATTAACCCTATCTGGACTGGGCTTTTTTGAGCATCCTCAGACTGAGGGGGGGCTAAATTACCCCCCTTATAGCTCGCATCTGGGAAGAGTGAGAAAGATGAAATTTGGCCAAAATATCAATGTAATCATATTATTTGGAACTGTAAGGTTTTGTTGATATCCAATGCATTATGACGTCATAATGGTGTAATAATCACTTTTCCACTTTTTGACATTTCTACCTATACCTTGAATTATATGACTGATAATCACTACTAAACTATTGGAAAACCCATTTTGACTGTTATAATCATACTTAAACACATTTTGCTACATTTTTGAAAAATTTCTTACTTTTCTGTAGTAATGCTGCGCATGCGCAGTAGAAAACTGTCGTTATTTTTGTTTATATGGGTTTCTTGAAGTAGCTTCTGATGGAAAAGTAGAACTGAGTCACCAATACACGGATATTTGCGAGGAGAAATTTATTTAGCATCGTTAGAGCGTTAGAAATGATAAATAATGCTGATGTCAGCAATATTCTAAAAATAGAATCCAAATGCATTTCACAAAAGCAGGGTTTATTATCTTATAAAGTCCCCAGTTTTCGCCCTCTATTCCCTTCTTAATGGTCAATCAAATTTCTTCTGGGATTTTGGACATAACGATAGGAATGAGGACAGTTCCATATTCTTTAAAATCTACTCCTAGATGCTTAAGACTTCTTACATTGCTTTCAATATTGTCAAAAAGTTTTCTCAGAGTTTTCACATCCTTTTCAGATGAGACCTTTTGAAGATTGAGCAAGGATTCCATGTGGGCGTTCACTATGACTTGCCTCTGGGCGAATCTCTCTTTTAGAATTTTTTCAGCCTCGTCATAATTTGCACTGGTTATTTGTATTCCTCTGAGCACTGCTTCTGCGGGACCTTCGATAAGAGATTTCAAATGCCGAAATTTCGTAACTGGAGGAATATTTGAATTAGAGTGCACAATGTTGAAAGAATCCCACCACTCATTCCATTTGCGTGGGTCTCCATTATATTTTGAAAGCTGTAGCTTTGGAAGCTTAGCAGAATCGACTGGCTTAGGATTAAGATGAGAAACAGTTGCTGATGGTGTTGCTAAGTTAGAGCTAGTTTCCCTACTTTCTTGTAAGTTAATCTGCTTCATTTTGTTGTCTAATTCTACAACTAAATGCCGTACGTCAGAATTTAACGTTTCACATTCTAGGACTACATTTTGAATTTCATCTTCATTGACAAGGTTTAATATTTCTTCGTTTACTGTCTGCAAAAGGGAGAGTTTTTCTTTAAGGATATTGACAAATGTTCATATTTTACGAGAGTGTGGTCTTCCTATTGCAATAGAGTTCTTGCTTCCCCACAAAGTATTGTAGTATGGGCACGATACCCTCCTCTTATGCATTTGTTCTTGCTGAGAAAAGATGATGAGGGATCTGGCCCCGGGGGAGCTACAGTTGAGGCGCTCTCACCTTCCACAGACATATTATACCACCTTAAAACAACTCAGATTATACAAAACTAAACAGGGGGTGGGAAGCGGGTTCGACAGCCTGACCCCAACCGCCAGGTCACAACAAAAAATAAAAAAAAAATCAAAATGAGGCTGAGCCTAAATTTCGTACAACCTCCAAAACTAAAGTTGGGATCAGGGGGGGTGGGAAGCGGGTTGGCGCATGCTCAATAAGCTGCTTTTTGCAAGGACAGTGATGGCGGAAAGTCAGCTCAATTTTTCAGCCAAGTTTGCGGGTAAGTAACTTCATTTTCCCTTAAGCATTTTTTATTTCTTCATTTGATTGAATAATTTTGACCTAATTTGCTTTAAATAACAGAAAGAAATTTGCGATTTGGCAAATCTTTCATCTTAGAAGAGGCCTGCAGAATTACATACTTTTCGGCTTATTTTTCAGACCGTCACAGTGCCTACTTTCAACATGGCATTATTTTATAAATTGTATGGGGTTCCGTAAAATAAAAAGTTGGAAAAGAGTAACCAAGGTTCAAAGTTATTGAAACCTTTGAAGAACCCCGAAGAACCCCAACGCTAAGAGGTGAAGTCGCACTTTGAAAATGTGCCATTTTTAAGATTTTTATCGCCATTTTGAAATTTAGGCCTACTCTGTTACACAAAAGCATGACAATTAAAATGCAACTGGCATTGATTTATTATACAACAGGCTGTTTAAGCATAGATTTCTAGCTTTTTAAAGTATTTTCTGTTGGCAATAAGTGTTGTCCAAAATCGAAATTCATATTTTGCAGGAAAAAGATGCTTGACAGAACTGCCATAGTGCCATTGTTTAACTTACTCTGCACCTGCTGATGGTAAAAATGCAGCAACATTCACAGAAATTTCAAGGAAGAACTCTTTGGTAGATATAGATACAAGCGATGAATTGATTGAACTTGAAAGAGTATTCAAATCAACAATTTTGCTCATCTTGTTGGTTATTTATTGTTGAATTTCTTACCCCATGTGTTAGGCTATTGTTGCTTTATAATGATAAGTTGTCAAGTATTTTTTATTTCCAAGACCTTTTAAAGTTTCGACCTTGCACTTTTTCCAATTAACCAGCTTGCCAAATTTCCTTATCGAGTTTGGAAATTAGGGAGTCAATTCAACTCGAAGATATTGATTCACACATATGCAAACAAATATCAGGGATTTTAGAGAAAGTATGCTCCCTAATTCTTATGGATAGTTTTGCATTTTAAGTAGATACTTCAAGCAGACAAATTGCTATATCCCACCACACATCTTTTATCGGCAATGATGGATTAATGGAATCCCTATTTGAAAGTCTGTGCAAATAGAATCTTTTTATTATTCCTTGCCATTCATTCAAATTATAACTGAAACAGATGAACTGTTTTTCATGCTTGTAGTGTAGCAAAGAACAGCAGACTCTCCAAAATAATGAGGTCAAGATAATAACCTGACATGAAGTTTACAACAAATAGAGACTAAATAACTAAATATATGGAATATCCCCTTTTCCTAGAAAGCTTCATTGTTATCAAATCAAGTGTTTAGTATTGAGATACATTGTCAGTTCAGATTCATTCCACATTACAGCTATGATTACAGTAAACTTTGGTTTCTCTGGACTGTCACTGTCAGAGCAGAGTTGCAAAACCATCATTTTTTCAAAGTTGACGTTATAATTGATATACATTAGCGTCTCAACCGGTTCCTCTTGGGTTCTTGTGTAGTGCCGATCTCAGTAATTCAAAGAGTGTTATCAGGTAACAAGCCTTTCGTAATAATCAGCAACAAAGGTGAGATTATTTCTGAACACAGCAAAGGCACAGCAAAATAATTTGACTGGCTAGGCCAACATTTCCAACAGCTTTTCAATCTGCCTCTGTTAAGTCACAAATTATTGCAGAATGGTAAAAAACCTCCTTTTATCTGTTCAGATACATTCAAGAAACAAAACTAGAAAACCGATGAATAGTTTTTATGAGTGATTGTGAAGATTTGTGAAGATATTTGCTATTGTGCCTAGGCCAAATTTGCTCCTTTCATCCGCACGCTAATCGAACAGGATGGAAATGGAAAGATTTAGCCTCTACAGAAAATATCTTGCACATCCAAAATGAGCATGCCCAAACCTTTTCTCTTTTAGCTTCCGAAAATAGTTTGAATAAACTCGTTTGACCCACAGATGTAAGGAAGCGTTGGCAAAAAGTTATTTGATATTTGCATCAAGCTTTCTAAAGAACAGTGCATATCTCTTACTTTGTTCATGGACAGGTGGGCTAATGCTTTGATGTTGATAGCATCTTCAACTGAAATTTTCCCTTGAGAAAAAATGCCTGCTTTTTCCGCTGCAGCTCTAAGCAAAGCTGTATTTGCCCATCATCTCAGTAACCAAAAGCTGCTTCTGGGTCTCATCATCATTGCTGCCACCAGATGTAATGGTTAAAATATCCATTGCATATCTGGCTCGACCTTTTAAAGTCTGAGAGGAAACTTCTGAATTTGATTTTTTAAAAGCAATCCTCAATAGTCCCCTGTCTGTCCAGTTGTTACTTGAACTGCCTGCTCATACCCATAATATCTTGAGCCAACAAAAGTTTCTCTTTTCTCTCTACTCTTCACAAGCAGAATGAGCTTTTTTATATCTTTGATCTCAGTCAAGTTGGATTTATCATTTTTCTTACCTGCAGATTCCTGTACCTGTTTAACTGCTGTTCTGTTTCTGTTTTGCTTTTGAGGACATCATCTTTAGTTTTCTCTACTTCAACAAGCTCATCTGCTAACTCAGCTATCCTGTTACTGATTTGTTCCCCCAAGTTCCTTGATTGTGCGTTCAAAAGAATCCTTTAAATTACCCTCTTTGATCTCAGCTTGTATTCCGTTCTCTTCAATTTTACATTCTAGTTGATCTTTTTCATAGGACAGCTTCCTAGCAATAGTTTCCTCTATTCTGCGGTTCTGCGGTTCTCTCGTCATCCACTCTGCTAGCTGACGCTGAGCAGGCACATCAGAAACAAGTTCCGAGTGCAAGACTTTTTTACGTATTATTTTATTTTGTTGTCTTATTCTTATTGTTCGAGAAGAGCTTCTTCCACTTGATGAAATCTTCTAATAACCTTGCTTACGGTGTTTGGATCTTCTGCCTTTATTTCCATTTGGGTCACAATCTCCTCTCTGACTCTTTCGCTCTCTGCTAAATGTTCTGTTGTTTCCTCGTCTTTCTTGCAAAGTCTACATTCTTTTCCTCTCTCTCTCATGTTGTCCTTAGCTTGGATCATGTTTAGTTTCACTTTCAAAATTTTCCTAATTTCTGCTGGTTTACATACATACATCTTTTATTACATACATAGAAATTTTCTCTTTGACTTCTTTTTTCCCTCTCGATTTCTTTACTTCTTTTGCAGCTCGTTCAGTCACCTCTATTTTCATCTTCTCTGCTTCCTCTTTCATTTCTCTATACCACATTCCAGAGTTGCCTTTCTCATCTTGTGCCCGTACTGTTTTTTTTGCTAACCTATCCTTTCCATTTATTAAACCGCTCATTAGCTTTTTGTATACAATAATAATGCATAGGCCATATTCCAGTTTCACAGTATACTCCTCGTGATGGTGTTGTTCTCGGCATGTTCAATAATCGCTTTAGGTTTTGTGCATGTATACTCTCAAGCTTTTCTTTGTCTTTTTTCTTAAAACTGACCACATTTCTACATCGTTAAAGATGGTGTTAAAACCCAATGACCTATACAAGTAGAGCTTTACTATTATAGCCATTTCTCCTGTCTGTTCGCCCATTCTTTCTAAGTTTGCTAAAACTTTTTTTGTCTTTTTCCCTATCTCTTCCAGCTGCCTTTCAAAAGTCCCTTCTCTGCAAAACCAGTTACCCAGTTACTTGTATTCTAGGCATTGTTCTATTTTTCCGTTTTTAACTTCTTCCTTCTCTTCTGTCTCTTCCTGTCTTTCCCTCCTATTTTCATAATTTTTTACTTTTCTGTCGAGAACGTGAACTTCTTAATTTCTTCCATTTTTTTCAGGCTCTGTACCACTTTCTTCTTTGTTGTTTCGTCCCCCATGCCTATTATATCGTCTACATACGTCAGAGCCGATATATTAATTCTTGGGCTTATGCTTGTTACGGTTGCCAGCGTCTGATAATTGTTCTGTTTTGCTTCCTGTACTTCGTTTTCTATTTGCTTGTATGCTTCTTCTAATTATTTTTTTGCTATGGTTTGTTTTTTCAGCGTTCTATGTTTTTTTCAAACATAAGCTATTCTCTTACTTTAAAGCTGTGTTTTCTGCATTAAGTTTTACACTCTTTGCCCTGGGAGTCCTATCTGGATTGTATACTGGTGGAAGTTGAAGGTTGAAAGCTTCACCAAGAATTTTTTCAATTTCATCTTTACTTTTTCTTTTTTCTTCAAATTTGCTTGAAGGGACTTGAGTCTTTTGCAAAGGGTACTCTCATTGCAAGTTCATACTCGGATGAAACTAACGGTGTAATGATTTCATGAACTTCGGAAATCGTGAATCTTTTTATCAAGTGAGAAAATGTTCTGTTTTTTTAACCCTATTCGGTATGGGCTACTTTTTGCCTCTCTAGATATGGGGGGCTTTTTTAGCCCCCCCTAGTTATCTCAGCTGCTATTTGTCTGATTGAGATGAAACTTGGTAGACATGTGCAAGTATCCAATTGTAACTAATTAATACTTTTGTTTGCTAATTAGTCACGTGACACGTTGCCTAGGGACCGTGTAGAGTGTGAAATTATGACTATTTCATCTCGTTGCTGAAAATCAAGCTAAATCGGACTGAAATAGGTGAAAGGCACTATAAATGTTAAAATCTCTGTAGAAAGTTAACTTTTTCTATCATTTAAGCTAATCATCAGCTAATTGCTGTTTCCTATCGACTTTTATAAACCTTTATGACAAAGAAAAAATTTTTTGCTTACTCAGCATTTTGGAAAACATATATAACAAGCTTTATTTTCTGTAAAAATCTTCAAAAGCATAGTTTACACAGCCTTATGCATGACTCAATCCAAAAATTTTTAAAAAGTTGCTAATTAGGCTAATTAACGACATTGATTAAATTGATCACGTGACAAGTGACAAGATTTGCCAACAATACCAAAAACATTCAAATGATATATCAAATGATAGCTCTTTCCAAGAAAAGTCCAACCATATATATTTCTCTCATATGTGTTAATTATTGACAGAGATATAGCCGATTGAAGGATAATTTGCATTACCTGCTTCCAAATATGGGCATTTTCTGGTCACATGACTAAGTCCGCAACACCATATCCCATACCAACATGTTCCATGAGAAATTCAGATCCTTACCAAAGCTACTAAGGAGTTCATGCACATGATACACGACCAAAAGTATGGAGGGGGCGCCCCCCCCCCCATACCGAATAGGGTTAATTAAATAAAGTTATTTAATTGTTGCATAGTTGAAAAGTCACTTAAACAATCCTCACACAAATTTACTTCTTCAAAATCTTGTGTGCGATAATCCGATATGCGTGAAGAAATTATACCAAAATGGCAGAAGAAAAAATCAGGAACTCCTTCCACTAAAACTGCTCTGCAGTTATGAAAAAAACAGGGTCCCAATAGACCCAATTGTTTTGATGGCAGAGTAAATTGAAGGGAAGGCCTGAACAGTTAAAAGAAAATTTTGCGTGCCAAATTTGGAAAATAACAAGTATTTCAACAGGTGATCAGGGCAAGGGGAATAAATAGGAGATTTTGGTATTTATCCTTTGAAGAAGATAAATAGTTTATTTCAAAGGAATTGACTTTACAGCCTCTGAGATATCATAAAATGAAAAGTTTCAAATTTGTCGAAAATTGTTGTGACATTGTATTGTTTATGCAAAATGCGGAGACTTCATTATGAGGTCCCCACTGCGCTGAAACAGCTGTGCCCACAATCAGAGGATTGAATGTTTGTGGCGTGATTTATACAAGTGCCCATGTATGCTATAACCTCTTCTATCCGATGTAGGATACTGGGACTTCAATACCAACTGGTGAAGCACATCTATTTACTCTCAACTTTATGAACATGCCAGGGATAAAACACTCCTTACAGTGTTTTACAAGATAATTTAACGATAGTACTATTTCAACAGAACATTTTTACTCACCTGTATTGATGTGGATGCAAGATTTGATGGAAGTTAGGTGACCAGGCAATCCCTCACAGAGATTCAGTAAATCAACAATTTGTTGCAACATGTCTATGACATCTTGATGGAATTTGGGACAAATTTTGTAAAAGAAATACAATGTCAGTTTCTAGGAAACGTATTGATTTCAACATTAACAAATAGCAAAACCGTGTAACAGAGTAAAATTAATAAGTCCATGCAAGTTATAATCAACTTCAGTTATTTCAAAATATAGGTAGTTATGGTGATAGCTGTTGTTTACCGCTTTTGTTGCTTGGTACAACATAAACGATGCTTGCACTGTTACATTTGCTTTTGTCCACGTACAAATACAATGTGCTTTTGTCCACGTACAAATACAAGGGCAAAAACTAGGAAATAGGTGATTAATAGTAATCCTAAATGTTGCCGTACCTTATAGCATGAACGCATGGAACCTTTAGTGTTGACTGAGACAGTCCATTACCTATGAATAATTGCAGTGATGCTGGTTAAATTATGGTTCCTGGATTCATTGCTCTATTATTGTACTATGTTATTCTCCACTTTTGAACACTTTTGGAATTCATAATTCCATCAAGCATATGGAGACAATGCATTGCTGTCCCAGATGTGACAACAACACACTGCCTTAGTAGACCTTTGCTTGGCAATGTTGAAGAGCAAGTTCTTCACCTCTGTAAAGAAAATTATATTATTATTACTTAGTTTTATAGATGAGTTTGTTGGGAATATTCTAGAATAGGTAGATATTGTGGACCTGAAATAAATGTTAAGTCAGATGCCAAATTCCAAATTTTGAATAGATTGGCTTTTAAAGCCTTCTCTTCGCATTTTTCTTGTGATGACGTAAGATTTTTTAGAACTCAAAAAGACAACAACCCTTTTACAACCCTGCCAAATGTACTGATTTTTTGGGAAATGCTTTCACAGGTCTATAGTCAATCACTTATGGAATTTGGCAAGCTTAGTAATTCTGAATGAAATGCACCTGAAGCCCATATTTAAAAGGTTTGGTTAAAAAAAGCAAGGAGCCTATCTATTCATTCATCAGATAACATTTAAGCAAATTGCAAAATATAATGATAAAAGGGCACCGTGTAACAACTTATATCATTTCCTTCCTCATTATCAACAAAAACTATAAAATTTCACTCGAGTTATGAAACATTGCAGAATTTGCCATTCAACCAACGAGGAAAGAAGTACAAAATGCCGAGCTTGTGCACGTGCAGTCCTAGCTAGTTCTGTCTGTGATCCATTTCCTTGCAGAAAGATTGTTCCTTTACATTTCTTCAGTCTCTGATCACACAAGTAGATGCTAAAAATGACTTCAAACTTGCAGAATGATGTAACAGTATGCATGTAGAATTTTATAGCTAAAATGTATGCCAATACATGTGCATTTCATGTTATTAGGCCCAAAGATCTTTGCGGTAGGTAGTGGTGAGAGAGGATTGTCCTGTTGGCATATTCTTTACCTAGAGCATAAAACAAATGCATTAGAACCCATTTTTAGCAGTAAACTACTGGGTGCACCATTTTTTGCATTACTCCCTTTGTTATGTAAATTAGGGTTGCTATGCAACAATGAATTTCAACTTTTCAACCAAACCCCATCACTACCTATGCAAACTGCCTTCTAAATTGAAGCTAAGACAGTTATAATATCCATTTAGCCTGAAGAGGTCTTAGTGAACCCCTGTTGACAGTACTGCTGCCTGCTGGTTTACATGCAATGCACCCTGGCCTGTAGGTACTGTTCCAAAATGTTAAAACTGCAACCATTGTTTAGTTTCGTTTCTTTCTGGTCATCCAGACTGTGCTTGTATCTTGGTTGTCAACTGCAAAACTGCCAACTGACCACAGTAGAGTTTTCTGATTTACTCACCTCTTCAAAACGACTTGCCACACTCGGCTCTACCATATTTGTAAATTAATCACTGAAACCATATTTCTAAATTAAGCTTTTACATGAAGAAACACTAGCCAAATTGTTTACAATTTGAATTTCTATCTGTAGCAAGTCGACGTGGTGACTTCACCTGAAATGGGTGGCGACTTGGTTGTGTAGTGAGTAAAATTTCATTTTCTGCATTTCTAATGTGTGAATTTTTCAGAACAAGAGGAAAAGAGGGGAAAAGCAGTAGGGTTTCATGAATGATAAAGCAAGAAGAAATGAATTTGCTAAGCAAAATTAAATAATTTTAAGTGATAAAGTAAGTATCTTATGATTTACAACACATTTTTTCACTTCTTTTTCAGTTAGTTCTTTGTAGCACTAACATACTGTGCAAGATTTGCAATGATGTCATCATCAATGAAACATGCAATAAGCTAAGAGAGGAAGAGAAAAATGATCTGTTTGTCAATCACTGGAAGCCAGAGTCTGAGTTTCAATTCCCAAAAAGTTCTTCGGGTAGAAAATTTCAGGCTTCATGGCTGTCTCGATTTCTATGGCTTGTTTACTCTCAGTGTCTTGATGGGGCTTTTTGCATTAACTGTGTTCTTTTTGGTATTGCTGAAGAGAGCACTAATGGTGCAAACAAGCTTGACCATCTTTTCAAATCACCTTTTACAGAATGGTCAAAGGCACTGGATAAATTTAAACGCCACACAGAAGAGTCCAAAGTGCATGAGGCTGCTACCTTAAGAACAGTTGGGTTTCACCAATTTATGGAGCATAAGGTAAAGTCAATTGATGTCCAGCTAACTGAGAAAATTGATGAAATTCTGAAATTCTTGGTTCATTGTGACTTCAATTTCTTGTTTGACGAACATCTTGCAAAAGGACCAAAAAATTGCACATATCGTTCCAAGACCACACAAAATGAGCTTATTAATATATGCCGTGAACTTATTGTATTGAAAATTTGTGCAGAAATTAAGCCTGCTAAGTATTTCTCAATACTTGCAGATGAGGCTACTGATGTGAGCAACATCAAGCAAATGCCTCTTGTTATTCGGTTTGTTGACGGGAACGCTGAAATTCAAGAGGAATTCATGGGTTTCATACCTTGTAACGAAGGAATGACAGGGGAAGCCATTTCTCAAAAGATTTTGAAAGCTGTCAAAGATATCGGTCTTGATAAGAAATATTGTAGAGGTCAGGGAAATGATGGTGCAGGGAATATGGCAGGTAGATGTTCTGGTGCTGCTACTCGCATACAGAGCAGATACCAAAAGTTCCATATGTTCACTGTGAATCGCATGTCTTAAATTTGTGTGTAGCATCTGTCTGTAACATCCAGTTAGTTTGAAACATGTTGGGACAGGTTCGAGACATTTCAGAATTCTTTGGAGCTCATCAAAAGCGTTTTGATCTTCTGAGAAGCCAAATTAAGGCCTTGCTTCCTAAAGCTCACCACTTGAAGCTCTTAGATGTCTGTCGATGGGTTGCTAGGCTGGTCGGCTTGGATGTTTCATTGAAGTCTTCGAAGCTGTTGTAGCAGCTCTTGAAATAATCAGACTAAACGAGTCATGTTCTTGGAACTCGAACTCTGTGACTGACGCTGAATTGCTATTCCATTCTATAACATGATTCCAATTCATCCTTGTTCTGATGGTAGTTTCACAGATTCTTGAGGTCACAAGACCTCTAACATAGCAACTCCAAACTGTTAAATTGGATGTTGTTGCCTCGCATGATAAGATCACTTTGCTTTATGCATCCTTAAGGGAAGACTCAAATCAATTTTTTCACGGATAACGTCCTTTGGAAGTTTAGGGGGTGGGGGTTTTTGAAGATTGATGTAATAAAAATTTAATGAAAACATCAATTTTTCAGCTAGGCCAGAAAGAGATTTTATGGATTTTACAATGCTTATGGTTTCAAATCTGTATTTAAAAACTTAGTTAAACTCGATTTTGCAAATAGAACATTATATAGAATAGTAAATATGCACAAACATTTTTGTGGAATCTTTGCTTTGACATTTGGATTGGATTTGACTTGATTTTTCTGTTGACGAATGCTGGAGTCGCCATATTGTTTTCTTTTATTGAGTTGATGGCCTCGTATTGAAACTGCATGATTTTTTGGTATTTGGTGCGAAAAGTGAAAGTCAACGTGCCATTTATTCTTGACCTTGATCACTATCAACTTTTTTCTCTTTTATCTTGAATTTGTATTTGTTCAACTGTTTATGCTGAAGATAAGTTTTTAAGTACGTATTGTGGAAACTCATGTGGAAAAGTAGCTTGTTTCCGAAATTCATTTGTATATATGTAGATGACCATGACTTTCCTATGATATACAAAATGATTCCTGATGGCATTATGATTCTTAAGCCAACTGAGGATAAAAATAAATCAGTCAACAACAACATACTTCACAAGAACTCTGATCGTAATGATAATATGTTTCTGTGTGAACTCAGGCTTTTGGAAGAAAATGAATTGAGCAAAACATTCAAAGAACACCAAAATAAATTTGATGCAACCCTGCTAAGAGCTGGATTGGAAATGAAAGAAACCCCAGCCAATGATGATTTTTTATTTGAAAGTTTGTCATGGGAGCTGAACGAGCGTCTTGGTCTCAACATAAAAGCAACTCAATTGAGGGACTTTGTTTGTAACCATGTACACTCCCCTTCCAAAAGTATCCGGACGATTGAACTAAATGGCCGCCAATGGCGGTCAAGGGGCCCAAGAGCAAATATTTTTAGGACAATGTACAGAAGCCCAATAGACTTTTCATGAACAAAGCGATCTGAGCCTTAGTTGTTTACTTTAAAATCTATTTGTAACTTAATCCAGGATGCCTGTTGTTGGACTTATGTTGGATCAGGGCAAGGATGGATGCCCTTTTATTTGTTATGCAGGTATTTATTTATTTCATGTATTTTGTGATTGGCTGTTACCCTGCATGTTTGCTAATACAGTAGAGTAGAGCAGTACTAGAATAGTAACTGAGGCAAAGCACAACTTGTTTAATACTATGATGATATTGATAGGGTTTTGATAATGTTGCTTGCTGTGCTTCAGTTTCTTCCCATTTCAAAACATTTGCTGAGGACAGCTATGTGAAGGATATTTTTTTGCGAATTGCGACAGATGGGTTACAGAAATCAGAATCTGAGAATAGAACAGGTACTGGACGAGGGGCAAATCACTCTAAAAATCTCGTCCACCCTTCAGAAAAACCCCTAAAAATCTCAAAAATCTCTTGAAAATTCTGAAAATCTAAAAAATTTCTCAAAAGTCCCAAAAATCCTTTGAAAATCCTCAAAAACTCTCAAAATTCCTAGAAAATCGTAAAAATCACACAAAAACATCCCTAAAAGTAAACAAAATTTCCTAAAATTTTCAAAAAAGCCATCATATGAATTAAAAATGCCGTTTATATTGAAGATCCTATACAGTTCCACACAAAACTTTTGGGTTTCGCCTGAAACTTTTTATTCAGCCTCGTTTTCGCTAAACAGTCTCGGTTATGGGTTAGATTGTATTCTAGTTGCCATGGAAAATGAGCCACAAACCCAAGGATAATGGCGCTGTGGATGGAATATTCATACTGTAGTAGTGGCAAAGAAATATGGATTCTATGGATTTGGACTCTGATGGCTCCTGCGAATTACGTGAAGGTAAGGCAATTCAAATATTCAGGGACTTTAAATATATTTTTGCCTGCATTTATTTACACCTGTTGCTGTGGGCTGTTTGTGTGTTCTTTCACAGCCAATTAAATTTTAGGTCTTATTATTGGGACCATCTCATCTGGGCATCGGTTTTTATAACCCAGGGGTAGCAAATGCTTGTGTATATATTTTATGGAAATCCCAATCAGTCAACGAATTTAATGTATTTCTTTTTCTATTTTCTATTATTCATAGTTTATGACTGTGACTCGTGGAAAAAATTAAAAAAAGAGCTGAATGAAATAAAATTAAAGCTGGAATCAAACAATGCCATTCCAGATGAACTCTGGAATATATTTCCAAAAAGAGGACTGTATATAAAGAACATGTTAATGTACTGTGGCTATGAGACAAGAGAATCGATTTTCAACAAGATCCATTGCCCATATCTCGAAAATCGCTGGCAAATGACAAGCTTTTAATATTAATTTTAATAACTAATTTTTGTTGTTGGTCATTGTGTTATACATCATGTTGAAAACTGAATATTTTGTTTTGTTCTTCCTTTTTGCAATGTCGTGGCAACTTTCTGCGCATGCGCACTTTGATAAATCAAACTTGCAAAAATCCCAAAAAGCTTTTGAAAATTCGAAAAATCTCTCAAAAATCCCAAAAGTCTCTAACAAAAGTGTAGGGATTTTTGAAATCCCAAAAATCTCATCCACTTTTTTGGGAGTGATTTGCCCCTCGGTACTGGAGATGATGGACATGATGAATGTAGGCACACATTATCCATTGTTTGACATGTAGTTTTTGAAAAGATTATCATTAATTGTCATAACTTTCATACTATTAAATTAAATGAAAGAATATATAAAAATATTATTAAATGAAAAAACTGAAAAAACTTTGTGTTAAGGTTACTCAGACTACCATCCGTATTCAATCAATCAGGCTTCTAGCATTAGAAATTTACAAAACTTAAGATTATCTTAATCCTGCATTTATGAGGGATTGTTTTTTACCAAAACGAGTGGACCAGAATATCTGTAGAACGAACCCTTTCTATATACCAAAAGTTAGAGCAACGTTACTGTATTGACGGTTTCAAGGACCGAAAATCTGGATTGTCCTCCTTGCTAAATTCAAATCAGCTCAAACTGTAAAACAGTTTAAAAAGTTTGACAAACAATGGCTTTTTAAAGATTAGATGCGCTTGCTCCTATTGCAATAAGTGATAGTTAATGTAATCTCTTGAGGTTGCTTCGTGTTAGTATGAATTAGTGAAGTATAACTACTGTTAAAAATAAGTAAATAAATTATACAACAATGTAGTAGAAAGTTAATCATATCTGAAGTTAATCAAGGAGCTAAAAAGGACAGGACATTTTTTTTTCTGCCAATAAATACTATGACTAAATGTACTATAATGTCTTATACTATTCTATGATGCTATTATATGTTTCTTTCAAGAAATTGATGAGTATGTTGCAAAGATGGTTCTGAATGAGGATGTGTTGAGGTTGCAAATACATACAAAGCCCAATCTGATTGGACAAATAATTAAAGGTATGGTAGCTTGTTTTCTGTTTTCAGAGCTTTTCACTGCTCTTTCATGTCCTGTGCATTTCATATCAGTCTGTATCTCTAATGCATAGAAAAAAAATAACCGATAGAGAGATATATAGAAAGAAGCGAAGAAACGGAATACAAATGAAAACAAATAACATTATTAATATCATTTTAAAGAAATCTCTGTTGATTGCGGCTATTTTAAATGGGACAAATCGAGTATGTGGCATATTTCAGTGGTTTGTTTGAACAGGATTACTACCTGCATAACATCATTAGCAAGCTTTGATAATTGTTGATGCATAATTTTCGTCATCATCAAGGAATGAAAAGCAATGGGAAAGACTATATTTTGACATTGTTGATGTGTTTCACTCTTTTCATTGTCATCTCTGACCTGCTAAGCATTCTTCTCATACAACAAAAGGTGTCCTTTCTTTTTTTTAATTCAAATGTTATCCTTGTGCTACATTCTGAAATTAGTTTGCTATTAACGATTTCCAGAAATTTCAAAGCTTTTGTATATATATAGCCTTTTTATGCTGTCAGCACCCCATGGAAGGAAAAGAAAATGGATCTCGAGCAATTGCCCATCATGGTGGCCTTCACAAATTCGTTTTGGGACACCAAATTATGGAGAAACCAGGCTGTCGGTGTCGGAAGCAGACATAGTCATTACTGCATGTAAAGACTTTCTGTTAAAGCAGAAAGGTATTGATAAAAATGATATTGATAAACATGGTAAAGATGTTGATAAAGATGATGAGGAAACAAATGAGCTTATAAGAGAACAAAATGTTGCAGTAGAAATGGAGATGAAAGAGCCAGTAATTGAGATAATAGAAGAAGAAGAAGATCCTATTTTTTTTAGATTTAATAGCCAAGGCAAAGGTTGTTGCCCTTACACCTCATTTTGTTTTCGTATCGTAAAATATCGCATGCTTTTTGTATGTTTGTCTTTGAGTATTTCTGTTGTTTTGCATTTTTTCCATTGTTGTTTTATTAGTCCATGAAAATGATAAATATTTATTTCTATCTTTCACAGAAATTAAAATGGACTCAGGAAGATGCATTGTCATTTTAGATTCTGTGCCAAGCTAAGCGGATGATAATGAATTAGAAAAGCTGGTTTGTGTTTTACCATCAACAGTGCTAATGGAAGCTGATCCAGTGTCACTAGAAGCAAAGATGTTGTATGGTTTTATTAGCTGAAAGCGTAATTAAAATAATTTGCTTCATAAAGATTCAGTTTTATATTTATAGTAAGAACCTTTTCTGACACTGCAACCAATATCCATGTTTAAGCAACAATCTTTTAGGCTTCATCATCAAGTTCCTCCATGCCTTGGAGAAAAGAATTTTGAGCCAGTTGCGGTTGTCGATGATGGAAACAACCTATTTCAGATGGCGTCTGTGTCAATGTACAGAAACCCAAAATACTGTCCTTTGATTCGCTCTGTTGTGCTAACATAGTCACAAGAATAGATAGTTGGGAAGCGAACAATGCGCTATTGTTCTAGGTCTTTGATAAAGATTTTCCTGGATCCCAGACCTCCGAAGGTGCACGCACTTTATGCATAATGCACAATTAGTGCATTCCCATTGTGAAATTCTATATTAATTTCGATGTTTTCTTTACATCTCTGCCGATTTTCACTATGCCTGGAGCAAATTGCTCGATCTTCGGCTGTCCAAAATCAAGAAGAACTAAAGAATTAAGTATTTTTTAAGATTCTTTTGCCAAATAGCGACGCAAACAAGAAATGGAGAAGTGAATTGCTCAACGATGTGACCAAAGATGGCCTCATTGATCAAAGCCTCCAGCGTCAAATTGACTCAAACAAAAAATTTATATTTGCAAAAGACACTTCTCCGAGGATCAACTTTGGATTTGTAAGTAGTATTTATGTTTTCTACTTCTGTTTACTTTCAAATTCATTTGGCATTTTCTTTCTTCTGCCCTGTTATAGATTTTTCGGATACATCAAACTAAACAAGGCCTAAAGACTGCACTGGGCCTAAATTCAAGCTCATGTGAAGAAGATACAAAATATTTGAGAATATGTATCATTTTTCTGCAATTTTCTTGGAATTATATTCATTTTAATGAAGTTTTTGATGATTTAACAGACCTCCTTTATATATGTTACTTTTTTGCCTGCACCTTTTTGGTAACAAAACGTTTTTTAGCCCCTCTCCACCCCAAAAATTTATTCAGTACACAACACAGCAGAAAGTGTGAACTGGCACTATCTTATTAGAAGGAACAGGGGCGTAGCCAATGGGGGGCGTGGGGGGTGCTGCATCCCCTAATACTTTTTTTGTCGGCACAAAACAAAATGTTTTGGGTGAAAGATGAGATTCTTGACCTTTTGTAGCAACTGAATATGACCCTATAATATGTGCAATGATGTAGCCAGTCCTTTGGCATGTGGAGTAAAGCCAGATGTTTTGAATGATATTTATTTCATTCCATAGATCCAACACGAAAGGCACTTAAAGAAGGAGTTCTGCCATTGTTGCTTCCTCTCAAGAAAAGCATCTCTGTTCCTCCTCCTTCCCCACGCCCAACAACAGCTATAAAAAAGAGATAGGAGAACAGTTCCATGACTGCCGCTTTGCCATCCATTCCATCTGCAGTTTACAAAAGCTTTTCAGAATTTCAGCAAGGCATCTTAAAGCTTAAGCTTGCTGTTTCTTGGCGCATTGATTCGTCTGAGACATTCGTAACCATTTTGTCCCTCAACAATGAATACCTGCTTCCCATCTTTGTGGAACATTCACTTCAATTTTCTGTGTGAGTATTTGGTTGGATGCTAACTGAAGACCATAATTTGTGTGTAAAATATGAAAGATCTTTGGCCAATGCCACTCTATCCAGTCTTATTCAAGAAATTGGAAGGAAACTTTTATTGGTGGACTGCCTAATAAAAAAGTTGAGCACAAAATCTCAATGGTCAGAATTATATTCTGTAAAATTGTGTCCCGTTTTTATGTCAAACATTTAAAATCGAGAAAATTATTACTACCAGAAGTCATTTAAAAAAGGAAGAAGCATTCATTGATAAATGTGTCTTATACAATTGCCTTATTTCTCTTCACGCAATCTTGTTGATTCATTCTTCCAATATGATTCTTCGTTCTTGAAATGACTTGCTAATAGTTTTCTGGATTTTAAACATTTGACATAAAAACAAAACACAATTTTTACAGAATGTTATTCTGACTGATGAGATTTTGTGCTCACCAATAAAAAACTGTGATGTCCTTTTGGTGACTTAAAACAATTTTTTTGCAACTACCTTATTACACCAAAATAATGTGGTACATACATTAACGCAAATCACAAAATTTTGCGTTAATTCATTACATGTAATGAACAATAGAACTCCATTATTTTATTTGGCAATTCGCATTTTTTTCTGATCACATTAATTCAATCAGCGCTATTTGGTGTACCGCGTTATTTCCATGTAATAAGGTATTAGGGGGTAGAAGCTCTCTTACATGCAAATTCAAGAATAGCTCAACAACACATAATTGACATGCATTGTTGAACCGCTCTATTTACATATAAAAATACGGTTTGACTTTTTCGGGTTTCAGGTTTGGGTCTCACAGTTATTGTTCGTTCTTAAACCCTGCCAATTGTTTTGGTTGCAAAGTCGGTATGGAGTATAGAACTCCACTACGGCAAATCTTTTCTGATTATTGTGAATGAAAATTACGGTTCAATGTGTAAATCCGGCAAATTTAAACAAATGTGCATTTGGTGTGACATATTAATGACCTTTGTCAGTAAAAGAACTAGATTTCTTTATTTCTGTCCGGAGGGACCGTTTCTTTGCCTGCTTCTTCATATTTTTATGTTTTTCTCTAATATCCTTTGCATATGAAAATGTTCTTATTCTAAAATAAAGTGTCACCATGTGTTCCAAGAGATCCATGCTCACTTCTTTGTTTATCTCAAGGCTGGCATTAAGACATACATCATTGTAGTTGGAAAGAACAGAAGAGTCTTTTAAAATTTGTTCAACTAAATCTTTGCAAACCAATTTTGTCTTAAAAGACACAGTTCTTGCGTGAAATAGCAGCTCTGATCATAAAAAGACTTTTTCAATTTTTATTCACCCTCCATAAACCACCTCTGCCAGAGCATTGATAAGGGTTTGGGTGTTATCACTTTCAACTTTGCAACCTTGAAGGATTGAAATAATTTGTTGATAAGTCTTTCGACCTTTCGTTGAATAAAGGAACTTTGAATAAAGCTTGTGGAGAATAAAACCAGCAAGATATTGTAAACTTTTCTCCTCTTTGACTGACAGGATTTTGGGTTCCTTGGCAACTTCTAAATTCTCTACACCGGACAGATGATTCAATAAAAGATTTGCCATTTCGGACATCAGCGTATTTGTAATATAAGAGTCATCGAATTTTGACGGAAGAATGTTATCCACCAATAAAGCAAAGAAACCAGAATAAAATTTTTCAGCATCACCATTGAAATTATCGAGAATTTTTCGTAAATTTTACCATAAGTCGACAGCATCTGGGTTGGAGAACGCAAAGATCCCATTCGAAAATTTCTCTCGCAAGCTTGAGGGAAAACATTCATCGGAAGAGATCTTTTCGGCGCATTTTAGGACGATTTTTTTAAGCTGAAGAGGATGCAGCTTTTGGCGACTAAGATCATCAACTGAAGAGGAAGGAGAAGAAGGTTCTAGTGCAGCAGTTGAGCCAGACATGGCCACGCTAGAAGAATTAACATCGGGGTGGACCCAGTGCTTCAAGTTTGAGTGGCGTGTAAGTCCACGGCCAGATTTACAGGCCTTTCCACAGACGCTGCAAATGAAACCTGCATTGTTTTCTTCGTCCATGCTAACTTCTATCGCAATATCTGCAATCTGATTATTCAAATCTTCATCTTCTTCTAAAAATCCTTCTTCAATCAAGTATAATATATCATCAAGTTCCTCCACCGGTAGAGATTTGTGTTTATGAGCGGCCACTTTGAGCTAGAAGTGTGCACTCTCGGGCTGTTGCTGTTGCTTGTTCAACCTCAACGTGCACACAATCGCAGAAAACAATAGCGCATTGTTCGCTTCCCAACTATCTATTCCTGTGACTATGGTGCTAAGTATGGCATTACTCGATTCCAAACAGTGATATCAAAGTTAAACCATATTTTCTTTGTTTAATTCATGTCATTTATCAAAAACAACAATAAATCGAAGGATTCCCAGTCAAAGAACTTATTATCTTAGTATCCTTGTGAGAGAACTTATTCGGTCAAGGTTTCCTATGCAGGTGGTCTGCTTCATCTTTTACTACTCTATTTCTTGTCCATTCTCTATTTTCCTACTTTATATGAGTGTTCTTGCTGTTTTCTGTCTTTTATCTTGCAATTGTATGGCGCTCTTTTCATCATCCTTAATTTCAGCTGAAGAATATGGAACCTTCCGAGGAGCAACTACTTGACCAGCTGCAGATAGAGAGAGATTTTAGTAGTGAAGTCAGAAATTTTACGGACCATTTAGAAAGGTCGAAATACCTGTAAGTATTGCTTGCTGTTATCACTGTTATCCTATTGTAGTTTACTAATCTTGTAGTTTTGTCACTTTCCATAGTTAATCTTTTGGCACTCTCTCTCACCTATTTGTGGTGTAACTGGATGCACCATCCACATATCTTGGTCTGCGAATAGGTCAAGGTTCGAATCCTGGCAAATACTGTGCCACAATATGAATTATTCTTAACATTACAAAATTCTTAGACAGCAAAAAAATATAATACAATACACTAACTTTTTATTCACATGACAGTTCATGGTTTAATTTTTTTATTATCTAACTTTGCACCCACGCTCTGCTTCAATGAGTCTGGAATCCTCTTGCTCTTGAATCACATATCCCCTTGCTATTGATGGCCCGTTGCCATTTGCTGAACTTAGCAATTTCTTTAAAAATAGAAGTATGCAATGAATATTAAACATTTGGACGTCATTGGCTGAATCTGTTAGTGTTATTCTTACTAACGAATTTATTAAAATGTTTCTACCTATTCTACACCTAGTGTTGCTGTCTGAAGCTCTGGAGATCAGTGTCTCTTCTTACACAATTGACGCAAAATTTGAAAGAACTGTGGTTCACTTGTACCAAATAGCAAAGGTCAACCTGCTTTTGCCAGTGGTGCGTGACAATAAAGCAACCTCATATGTATGCCCACTATTGGTAATTGAATTGTTCGATCATTCAAAACTGTGTGCTGCTGGACCTTTGTGTGCAGCGAGAACTAGTGTTCACCCACGGAATAAACAAGTTGTATGCAGCTCATGCCATCGACCATACCACATTGTGTGTCTTAGTACTGGGAGAGGAGATAATTTTGACAATGCTTGGTCATGCAGATGTGATTACCCTGAGGAACAGGTGCTGAGGTAAGTTGTTGAACAGGCTCATTTGCATAAGTTTGGCTTTACTTTAAAAATGTTGAAACTGTGATTTTATTATTGCTGCCGTAGATAATACAACTTTGCACAGTTCTACTGTTTCAATATGTATCAAAATGATTTAAATAAAAGTATTGTAGTATAGTTAACAGGATTTACTGTACCTGAAATACTGTACCGTAACTCCTCAAATAAACCTTGGAATAAGCCCCCCCTCGAATATGCCCCCACCTAACCATTCATTTTTGCAAACAAGACCTCCCCTCAAGCCTGAAATGTGTGATGCATTTCGACACAAATAGTAAGGCTAAGTGCCTGGAGATTCTGCCTCGTATTTTCAATCTTGTTTTCAGTTCCATAGTTTTTATGTTCCTGAATTCATGTTTCATGTTCCATTAACTTTTTCATATCTTTTGGGATACTTTCGACCAATTGCATTTATTTCTATCTGGCCACATTTAATTGATCGATTGATTATTTATAGGAATGACGTCTTAACTATTGAGAATGCCTTTAACCAAATGATCCAAAGGAACCGTACAGCGATACAGGTACCTTCCAAATTTTCAGTTGTTCAACTCATTTTTTCCAAAAGATTGTATTTTCTTATATTATATATCGTTTGCCTTAGAAACACCATAGTCAATAGAAAAACCCTGGTCTGGAAGGCCGGCTAAGATCAAAGGGGTATGTTATTGTCCTCAAAAATCTTGATCACATGACATTTGCCGTGCACACAAACACACACACCAAATCATGACCGTGCCTTTGCCCTCGCCTCGCGAGTTTTCAAGTTATGCCTGGCGATAGTTGTTCCGTATTTGGTTGAGGAACTTGTCGAAGAACTAAAGGAATTGGAATTTTCAAACTTCCTTCGGCAGGGAATGATTTCAAAAAGAAATGGAGAGCTGATCTTCTTAACGAAATATCAAAGAGCAGAGTGGTGGACGAAGCATTTAGGACAAGAATTGAGAAGGACAGGGTGTTCATTTGTGAAAAACATTTTCTTCCGCATGAGATTGAAGTTTGTGAGTTACTTAGCTTTCTACTTCTACATTTCCTGGATATTTTAGACGATTAAATATCTTTCTACTGTCCAGTGATATATATATATATCTATAAAGATATATAGATTAGCTATAATATTTTATTTTAGGCCGGTTAGCTTAGTAGTAGCTATGTTGTTGAATTATGTAGCCTCTGGTAAATGTTCAGGTCTGTTGTCTGTTTTTTGAAGATCTGCCAATACAGAATGATTTCCATTGCAGACTCAAATATGAAAATAAGTTAATGAAACATAAATTTTCCATTTCAGTTGACTCAGAAAAGAAATGTTTGAAAGATGGAGCTCTTCCATCCCAAAATATGCCAAAAAAGCGTTTTGAAAGAGAAAAAAAGAAAGGAGACATTTGAACATAGTGAATGATCGAACAGCAGAGCCCACAAAGTTGTTTTGCTATCAAAATTTGACAGAACTATGTCAAAGAGTCAAGTGCTTAAAACTTAATGATGGTTGGGCTTTCAACATTGAAGACCATACATTGAGAGTTAAGAAAGTTGAGAGCCCTTTTCTTATTCCAAAATATGATATTATCATAGATTCCAGTCTTGGGTTCTCAGTTGTGATATATGGATGCCTTCTTCCTGAAGACCATGATATTTATAAATTGAACAAAAGATCAGTGCGAAAGATAACTGTATCTAATTTGATTAAAGTAACTGAATCTTATAACATATGCTGTGGCTTACAACTGAACCAAGACACTAAAAAGATGATCAACCATGTTGTACCAAAACAATTTGATCCATTGTTGATAGAAGATGATGTTTCCTTTCCTTGTTTGGAGTATAAAAGATCCATCAACTGTTCAGTTCTCTGTTCTGAGCCAGTATGTATTTATTGCCAGAAGCAAGATAAAGAGGCAAGGAAAACAAATGTTTCCAAAAGCAGAAGAATGGCTCAGCCAGCCAAACTCAAGGCACCTATTTCTGCAACGTCAAGTCAAAGAATTTTAATCACTCTTCGTGAGCATCGACTGAAGAACACTCAGCTGGAAAAGAAAATAGATGAGATGAGAGCAGAGCTTGAGAGTGCTTCTATTACAGCCGATCAAGAATTACAAGGAGACTTCTTGGATATCCTTGATAATGCTCATGAAAGGATGACCCCATTTATGAAATTATTTTGGGATGAGCAGAAAAAAATTTCAAGCAAGTCCAGCAGTGGAGTAAGATTCCATCCAATGATAATAAGATTTTTCTTGTCTCTGTCTCAAAAGTCTTCTTCTTGCTATGATGAGTTGAGAAATACCTTCCACAATGTGATAAAACTACTGAGCCACCGAATTTTGCGAGATTATAAGAACTGGATTCCCCCTTCAACAGGTTTCCAGAAAGATGTAATTGATGAATTAGTCAAAACAAGTGACAAATTTTTTGATATTCAAAGATTTGTTGCTTTATTATTTGATGAAATGAAAATCAAATCAAACCTGGTTTTTGACAGGCATTCTGGAAATTTAATTGGCTTCGTAGATCTTGGAGACGAAGAGAGAAATTTTGCCACCCTAGAGAAAGCTGATGAGCTTGCAACTCATGCACTGGCATTTATAGTTAGAGGTCTTTGCACTGATTTGAACTTTTGTTTGGGATATTTTGCCACAACCAGTGTAACTTGTACCAAGATAATGTCCATTTTTGGGAAGCTGTTGGGATCCTTGAGCTAACCTGCAACTTGTGGCTCGTAGCAACTACTGCTGATGGTGCAGCATCAAATAGATCATTTTTGGAATACACGAGTCTCTAGGTGGTGATAAAGATAAAGATTTATGTTACAGGACAATCAATTTATATGCAAAACACAGGTTCATCTACTTCTTTAGTGATGCACCACATCTCGTAAAGACGGCGAGAAACTGTCTATTTCACTCTGGATTTGGCAAGCATTCACGTCTCATGTGGAATGGAGGTAATTATTTGATATGGGAGCATATTGCAAAGCTCTATCATGAAGATTGAAACAGAAATATAAAGTTGCTCCCACGCTTAACATTTGACCATATAAAGCTGACCCCTTTCTCAGTAATGCGAGTAAATCTGGCAGCTCAGATTCTCAGCAAAAGTGTAGCATTGGTTTTGAAGAACTATTGTTCACCAGAGGTGGCTGGCACTGCACAGTATTGTGACATGTTTGTGACAATTTCTCGAAAGGTGAGAAGAGTCAAATGTTTATATCTTGGCAGACAATGGAAGGCATAGAAATCAATATTGCTTCCCTTTGTGAATGCACCAGATTCTTGCTCTCACAGGGGTTTGAATATGTTTTAACTGAAAGGTCATGTCAAGATGCTGTTGAAGAATACTTTGGTGGTCAAAGAAAACTAAGTAGGTGAAGTGATAATCCAGACCTTTATGCATTTGGCTACAATAACAATGCTCCTCATATCCAAAGAACAGTCTCAGTAACTGGTAATACTAGAGGCAAACATAAGACAACAAAAGAGAAGTGGGATCAAGTTGATAATGAAAAATTACCAAAACGTCAAGTACTAACTAAAGTATGAAACAATGCAAGTAGCTACAAGTTTGTCAATTTTATATGTTATTGTTATTGTGTATCTGATTCCAATGATCTGCTGATTTCCTTTTGCAATGCTTTGGCTTTAGTTTGGCTTTTATCAACCTTGAATTTTTGTATGAAATTTTTAGCATGCGAAAGGCTCTCACTCTAATGTAGAGTTTGATGATACTTCCCAGAAGATTTGAAACAACTTTCTTGTCAGTGCAAGCAAGTTCTGCATTAGCAACAATTAAGTTAAAGCAAGAAATTATATCAGCATTTCTGAGGGATGATGATAATATTTTTTCGATGTCAATTTTGTTGGTTTGATTTGCATTTATAATATGTTCTTTAAATATCTTCTCTATAACTTCAAATATCTGCAAGGCTTTGGGAGTTATATCCCACAGACCTCCTCGCGTGAGAACAGATGATAGTTCTTTATCATGTCTTTGTGACAACGCACCCTTCTTATATTGTGCAACAGTATAATCAGCCAATTTTGTAGCGAGAAAAGTTGATGCATGTTCTGAAAGTGTTGGAAAAAATGTCTCTGCATGCAGAACTATCTTTCCAAAAAATGTTGCATAGAATTTTTCTGAATTACCAGTCTTTTGAAGTGCCGAATATATGGGGGCAAACTCTCTAAAGATACTGGAATCCTCAGAAAAACAGGTCTTAAATGATGTAATTTCTGCGGTAAGTTTTTCTGGAAAACAACTGTTCCTTCCTGCCATTTGTGTTGCCTTTTCTACAAGAGCATGTAGTTCATCAATTGTGATAGCTTTGATCAGTTCTGATCTAGATACAATGCCCGTTTTATATTTTGAAATGTGTCTTTTTAGACTTGCTTCATTCTTGCACACTTTTCCACACTGACTGCAGGTTTTCTTCTCACTTACGGCCTAAAATGAAGGTAATATATCTCAACGAAAGATAACATAAAGCTGCCTTGATATTAAATCAAAACAGCATCAACAATACATAATAAGTAAAGTTATAGATAAGAAACCTTGATACATATTATAAGGCAGTTCGTTTCTAAGCCTCCCGAAAAAGAAACTTGGGATACTGACCACTGACATAAACCGAAATAACATTAACTTGTATTGAGATATATTACCTCAGTCTCAGCTACTTCATCATCAAAAACAATCTGCAATTCTTCTTCCAACTCTAAGGCTTCTTGGATAGCATCTAAGTCTTCGTCCGAAGGATTTGCAATGCCAGGAGATTTGTTTAAAAGAAGAGAAGAAGGACGACCTTCGCTGCAAGACGCCATTCTTGTATGATGTTCTGACTTCGGTGTGCACGGTCGTTGTCACGTGACGGGCAAATTCAACATACACAAGCTCTGTGCTTCAGATCCTTTGATCTTAGCCGGCCTTCCAGACCAGGGTTTTTCTATTGACTATGGAAACACTTCAGTGCAATCTTCAAGGGCACCATATTCTTCTGGCACATGCAGATGTTTTGTGCTCATGACAGGAAGGAGCTGACAACAGCATTAGTGAACGCTAGATGGCTTCTTCATAAACAGCCCATTGTAAGTTTTTTCCAAACGCAACAGAGGACATTTGGGTTTGTTTTTATACTTCTGGAATTGAAGTTATTAATAACTGGATAGAAATTGAGTTATCTGTCAACGTAACCTTATTAACGTAACCGTCTATCGTAGGAAGAGCCGTTTAGTAATCATGCAGCTTCTATTTCGCAAACTGTGCGAGGGGTTAACAAACTCGATATGGAAAGGAGATTTTTGCTGAACATGGAAATCGTTCATTATTTTTTTTCTTAAAATCCTCTACATACATCTGGTATAGTTGGATAATTTATTGTTGTTACATTATCTTCTGCACCTAAATGCGAAATTTATTAAATAAGATATATTCCTAGAGATAGTTTCCCATAGCTGTTCGTCTAACACAGCTCAATGTGTTGCACGAAAATACTCATTGACTGGGTATTGTTTTGACATTTTATTTCTAACACAAGATTACTCTTTTCTCTACGCAGCTAGCTGCATTTCTGATACACAGAGAAGAGATAATACCTTTGATTGCAGCGAAAAAGATCCTGATTCTACAGTTGTGAGCACATTTACATTGTTATACTGTACAATGGATTCCACATCTAAGCTGTTGTAGGACATTTAGTTTCTTACACATCTGTTCGTAAATACCAAGAAACACAAAGTACACACTCAGACACAGAAACAGCATTCAGATTCTGATTTTGTTGCCAATAATTCATTCAGAGCTGGAAATATTGGTGAGGTTATAACATCACAGTTATTTTCCCAAAAGATTCTTCAAAGTAATAGTGCGCAATTCGAACATTAATGTCTTGTTCGTCAAATTGACAATTTACATTAGAAATGGTTTCTGCAAAGACTTCTTGCTCCTCAAAAGGAAGGAAAAATCTGTTGGTAGATTTTTAAGGACGCTAACCTTCATGTTATTATTTCACTATTTTAACCATTTCTAACCTTATTGATGTTTCCATCCCTGTTAATATTTTAGATTATTAAAGAAGCTTGGATAAATCCTAAAAATGCGTCTCTATTCAGTTTTTGATAGTCGTTATAATCTTCCTGACATTCTAAGATTTCGATGCCATAAAAAGAGTTTGTGGTGTTTGATGAAATTTTTTCTCCCATGAATGTAAGCTGGTTGTTCAATCGCTTAAGTTCGGCATTTCACTGCTCATTTATTTGGCTGTTTGGATGTTGTATTTACGAGCACAACCTGCATGTTAGAAAACAGACCATAAAATTGTTTGAGAGATGAACAGGCAGTTGCATTGTCTTTGAACAAAAAATCTTGACGAACAATAAAATCAGAGCCACACTGTAATAAAGCATGCAAATAGACAAAGTGATTTCAACCAATCAGATCTGAGATTTCCTCCCGCTGAAACCAAAGAAGTTTGGTGCATCCTACTCAAGAGCAACTAAAAGCTCTGAGAGTTTGATGTTCCTTTTTGGAGTTCTTCAGGATGGCCGGCCTTGAGGAGACAGTTTCCAACAGCAATCTTCTCCACAGGCAGAGCAGCTTGCGAGTTAAATCTTATTCTATTCCCCTGGGCCTGAGCTTTTCTATTCTGTTTTGTTGCAAAACTTCAGACGGTAGGCTAGGCCTGGCCTTGGTATGAACCATTACTAAATCTTACTTCCGCATCATATTTGGCTTCCTTTTTGCTAATTTGATGAAATGTCAACTACAAATCAATGGGATGACGTTATCAAATTTGCTGCATTCTTTTAATTTAGTTGACTTTAAAAATATAATGCTTTTAATCAAGAGAGATCATGTCAGACATTCCCTCTTAATAACAGAGATACAACTATTCACACTTCATTTGCAAGACAACTCTTAGTTTCTACAAAAAAGGGATGGTAGGTTGAGCATTTCAGTTCAATTCACAAGGGAATATGACCAGAATGAGGGTACTTGATCGTTTTGTTGAATAAATCGCAAAATTTGAGATTTATCAACGAAATTCTCAGTTTCTACCAAGAAAGGGATGGTAGGATGAGCATTTCACTTCTATTCGCACGGAATATGACCAGAAAGAGGGTACTTGATCGTTTCGTTGAATAAATCGCAAAATTTGAGATTTATCAACGAAATTCTCAGTTTCTACCAAGAAAGGGATGGTAGGATGAGCATTTCACTTCAATTCGCACGGAATATGACCAGAAAGAGGGTACTTGATTGTTCGGTTGAATAAATTGCAAAATTTGAGATTTATCAACGAAATTCTCAGTTTCTACCAAGAAAGGGATGGTAGTTTCAGCATTTCACTTAGATTTGCATGGGAATATGTCCAGAAAGAGGATACTTGATCGTTTCGTTGAATAAATTGCAAAATTTGAGATTTATCAACAAAATTCTCAGTTTCTACAAAGAAAGGGATGATAGGTTGAGCATTTCTCATCAATTTGCACGGGAATATGACAAGAATGAGGGTACTTGGTCGTTTCTTGAATAGATCGCAAAATTTGATATTTATCAACGAAATTCTCAATTTCTACCAAGAAAGGGATGGTAGGTTGAGCATATCACTTCAATTTGCATGGGAATATGACCAGAAAGAGGGTACTTGATCGTTTTGTTGAATAAATCGCAAAATTTGAGATTTATCAACGAAATTCTCAGTTTCTACCAAGAAAGGGATGGTAGGATGAGCATTTCACTTCTATTCGCACGGAATATGACCAGAAAGAGGGTACTTGATCGTTTCGTTGAATAAATCGCAAAATTTGAGATTTATCAACGAAATTCTCAGTTTCTACCAAGAAAGGGATGGTAGGATGAGCATTTCACTTCAATTCGCACTGAATATGACCAGAAAGAGGGTACTTGATTGTTCGGTTGAATAAATTGCAAAATTTGAGATTTATCAACGAAATTCTCAGTTTCTACCAAGAAAGGGATGGTAGTTTCAGCATTTCACTTAAATTTGCATGGGAATATGTCCAGAAAGAGGATACTTGATCGTTTCGTTGAATAAATTGCAAAATTTGAGATTTATCAACAAAATTCTCAGTTTCTACAAAGAAAGGGATGATAGGTTGAGCATTTCTCATCAATTTGCACGGGAATATGACAAGAATGAGGGTACTTGGTCGTTTCTTGAATAGATCGCAAAATTTGATATTTATCAACGAAATTCTCAATTTCTACCAAGAAAGGGATGGTAGGTTGAGCATATCACTTCAATTTGCATGGGAATATGACCAGAAAGAGGGTACTTGATCGTTTTGTTGAATAAATCACAAAACTTGAGATTTATCAGTAGGTAGTAAGTGAGGCTCCGAGCACAGGTGGCTCCAAGCACAGTGACGTCATCAGTAATGTCATCAGGTTGCACTATAGTGCTACGGTTTTTATGGATCTAGCGTGCTGGTTTCTGCAACCTCATTTTCAAGAGTCCATAGAAAGAAAGAAAGAAAGTCAAAGATCATTGTCACATTAATGGGAAATACAGAGGACCGGCTTGCAAGAATTGCAACTTCAATCATCTGAAGTAGGTTGCAAACGAGTGGCCAAACTCCACCGGTCTCAGCCCAGTGACGTCATCAGTGACGTCATCAGATCACGCTGTAGTGCGACGGTTTTTATGGGTATATTATGCTGGTTTCTCCAACCTCGTTTTCAAGAGTCCCAGATCCTAGCCCACGCGGCTCATACTATCAATGACGTCATCGGTGACATCATCAGGTCGCGCTATAGTACGGCGGGTTTTACAGAAACCGCTAGCCTCGTTTTCGATTTAACAATCTAGAAGTTTCCAGAATGTTCCAGAACGTCCCTAAGAATCCTCTTACCTGATTGGTTAGAACTTTCCAGAAGTTTCCAGAAGTTTCCAGAAATCCTACAATCTGATTGATTAATTATGATGGTGTAATAATAATTTGAACTCGACGTTCCAATCGTTTATGAAAATCGAGACATAAAGTGAAATCAGTTCAGTTTGAAATTAATCATGAAGAGAAGTTGTCAAGAAGCAGGTTTTCAACAAACTTCATCAAAGAAGAGAATTCGATTTTCTTGTGATGTTTGTCAGAAACACTTTAGCTCAATAATCAAAATGAGATGTCACATGATGTCTATACATTCAACCCCATCTATTCTATCAACTTCTCAAATTATACGTTGTGGAAAGTATTTGCAGCTGCCAACATACATCAAAAACAAGCAAGCCGTAATCAATATTGAAAACAGAGATGATAAATGCTCATCTGGGCAATCCTATCGGCTCTACATCCACCAGCAAAACATCCAGAGAGAGTTGCAAAGTATTACCCATACTCGGATGAACTTAACTGTGAAGGATTGTCATATCCAGTAAAAGCATCCGATAAAAAGATGATTAATACATTTGAAATAAACAACAACATTTCAATCAACATCTATATGGATGAAGATGGTGAAATTGTACCAGTAAGAATAACTGAAGTTAAACGTGAAAATCATGTGCATTTGCTATTGATATTCAATGAGGATGGTGAGAGTCACTATTGCTGGATTAAGGACTTGAGCCGTCTTTTAGCAGGCTGTGATGGGCATAAACATGGTAGAAAACGTTTTGTCTGCCCTCTATGCTATTTGGGGTGTACAACTCAAGAAAGGTTGGAAAAGCACAAAAGTTATGTAAATAAAAGACACCCGTTCTAAAATACTAACATTAGAATATCTATAAATTGTTTTAAAGTTGTAAAAATTGTTGTAAGTTCTATAGAAATTGTTATAATTCAATTACTCAAGATTTACAAGAGTTTAATTACAAAGACGCTAGATCCCTAACGCTAGATTCGCAGCGCAGACTTCGGTTGCGACAAGTCACATGAAGAGGATTCTCGGAGATTCTGCTACGTGAGATAATAAATTACTACAGATTAACAAGAGTTTAATTACTAAAGACTCCTCCTCAGCATCAGATTCGCAGTAAGAAGCAGACCTGAAGAGGATTCAAGATTCCCTAGCTATAGATTTGCAAGAGTTTAATTACGAAAGACTCCTCCTCAGCATCACATTCGCAGCCCAGACCTCAGAAGCCGCACCGCATATGAAGAGGATTCCCAGAGATTCCCCTTACGCCAGGGGAAAATCCCTTTCACACTACGAAATTTAATCTTTTCACACAAAGGAATTTAATTAGTTCAAGCTGAGAATAAAAGCGGTAAGTACTATTCTTTAATCAATTAATTGTTTCACAAGCAAATGTATAATTGTTTCATAAATTAATTTGAATTTCCCGCTTCAATTTAAATTTCCCGCTCTCAGCTCAATTCTCCTATCCAACTCCCGTTTCAATTCTCCTATCCCACTCCAGGTTCAATTCTTTTCAAATTAATAAATTATATTTCTTCATTTTTTCTAGATTTAGAAAGTCAAAGAAACTAGTAAGTATGAATTAAATATTGTCTTCAAATTCAATTCTCTGAATTTCCCGCTTCAATTTAAATTTCCGTTCTCAACCCAATTCTCCTATCCCACTCCCGCTTCAATTCTTTTCAAATTAATAAATAATATTTCTTCATTTTTTCTAGACTTAGAAAGTCAAAGAAACTAGTAAGTATGAATTAAATGTTTCCCTCATGTTCATTCAAGTCTCCTGCTGTAAGATATACAATGTTAACAACATCAGTAAATAAGGTTAAATAGTGTTTATCATACTGTTGATCAAGACTTCACCTGCTCTGTGTTTTATCATAAGCCTCACCCGGTCGGTGTTTTAACATAGACCTTGCTCAGTCTGAGTTTTATATTAACATAATCCAGACCACATGAACACTTGGACCACTCAGGCCGCTCGGACCACTAAAGAATTTTTTTAAAACTAGTAAGATTAAACAATGTTCATGGTAATGCTGCCCATCAAGACCCTGTTAAGTTTGTGTTTTATTATTCGATCTTTTGATGAACTAGGAAAGTAAATAATTTAAACTGGTCAGACACTTTAAATAAAAAGTAACGAATCTTTCAAACAAATTATTTCTTATTTTTAATTATAGAAATGGAATTGACTAAAGAGCTGGTCTGTTATGAACTGATAAAAATAATGTTATTGAAACATGTCATCGTTAGTAGGATAAGGACGAATGAAAATAGGATACAATTCCAATGTTCTTTCCCTGGCATATACCAAGACGGGAAAGAAGATGGGGACGAGGATATGTTAAGGATAATGAAATTGGAGCAGGAGATAAAAGACGGAAGAGAATGGCTGAGGAGAAACGATGAGGATATGGCGAGGATAATGGAACGAGAGCAGCAGAAAAAAGACGCAAGAGAATGGCTGAGGAGAACAAACTTTTGAAGAATGTTGTTTATAGTTTGTTAATATGTTAATATTATTGTTTTTATGTTTATATGTATATTTATTGTGAGAAAAACAGTTATTTCTCTGCATTGATGAAACTACATCTAACATTCAATTAACACAGTTTCTTCTAAAAATTTAAAATGTTCTTTCAACTCATCTAATGGGTTGTGCGATGTTGCATCGAAGTTGTTCTATATTAACTGATGGCATACTAATACATCTGCAAATGTTCGATATCTCGGCCACAGCATTCCAACATCATTCCAGTCAAGACTATCTTTAAAAAATGAACATGAAGTCATGGCATGGTGATGCAGCAACTGTTGAATGATAACTCACGCAATGTATCTTTAGTCAGCAATATGTGTGTTTCCACTTATCTGCTAACAGTTTATATTCAGCACATGAGTTCATGTTGAAAACAAGTTTCCCGTTGTCCAACAAAATAGCGAGTCTTTGTAGACATATTCAGGAGATATTTGAAAATACTCAATATCCATCATCGTCCAAGATTTCCTATGCATGGCCATAATCAACTCTTTGAAGACAAGATGTTTTTATAAGGGAAGTTCCCACAATTTCATTGTTTAGAATCTTGTGCTGAGGGAAAGTCCGGGAAAGTTTCTAATGATTCGGCAATCTTATTGGTTAGACAAAACGGGGAAATTTCCGAGAAAAACGAGGCAACAAAGTTGTCTCTCGCTGGAGAGTTAATTATGAAAATCAACGATAAAGTCCTTAAAGATTGGGGTGAAAAACTGTTAATTGACTCTGATTGTTTTATGTTATATTGATAAGTTGTCTTAAAGGATGACTACATTCAATTATATAGAAATAATGCTAAATTCAATTAATGAAACGGAAAATGAAGTTGATGATTTACATGATGTCTATATCTATTTAAAAACTATAAGAGAATATACCAACAGATTAACAATTAGTATAATAAAAGAAGCGCATCCCTTTATCATATACGGAAACTATGGCGAATTTGCGCAAAAACAGCGAATAACATGTTTCAATGAAGAATTATTTGAATATTGTAAACATGAAGATATTAAGAAAGAACTTGCTAAACTCTTGGATGATAGAAATATTCAACGTCATGAATTTCTGCGAAAGTTTTTACAAATACATCCTTTTCCAGATGGTAATGGTAGACTGGCGAACTCTTGTATTGTTTCCCGTCTAATAAATGTGTAATATGAGAAGATCAAGAAAAGTATATAAAGGCTCTAAGAAAATCTGACAAAAGTTTACAAGAATATCTAAGTCATCTCAAATCTCTTAAAAATACAATGCATGCACCTAGTAATTAAAGATGGGTAAGCGTATGAGACAGGGTAGAAAGAAACAGCGTACAAAGAGAATTAGAGGTAAAGGTCTTTTTAAAAACCTTCAAAATTTTATCGTCAAAACAGCGATTGGCATTACACCATTACCAGGCTTGCAACGCGAATTGAAACCGAGAATTTGGAAAGAGGGGTGGAAAAAGGATAAACCTTTACAATGTATCCCTAGAGAAGTCTGGAGAGCTGCTGGGGTACCAAATTAAACATTGGATAAATTCTTATATGGTCAAAAATCCGATTTCAAATAATGGCATCCCTTGCAGGAACAACTATTGCTTCAATGATTATTGATGATATGTTAAAAAATGATGGCGAACAGGAAGCAACCGAGTTGATGAGAGATGGTTATAAAAGGAAGTCAGCATTAGAAAATTTTAGAAAGATAGGGTCTGCATTAGCGCAAGCAGCAGTTAGACAAGCAATTAAGCAAGGAGGAAGAGCAGTGACAAGAAATATTAGTAAACAAACCATAAAGAAATTCGCATTAAAAGGAGCAAAAGCAGCTGCAAAAGGCAGTGCCATAGCTGCAACTGGTTTAGGTGTTGAGACTGGTTTAAGGAAATTAGCTGGTGGTGTGAGAAGAAGAAAGCATAGAAAGCGACTAAATGGTGGTAGGAAAACAACCAGAAAACACAGGCGAAAGAAGAGAAAAACTGTCTGAACTAACCATAGTATAATATTTACTATCTAATGTTCCAAAAGTTTCCAGAATGTTCCACAAGATTCCAGAAAGTTCCACAAGATTCCAGAAAGTTCCACAAAATTCCAGAAAGTTCCACAAGATTCCAGAATGTTCCACAAGATTCTAGAAACGAGAAATTCTGCAATCTGATTGGTTGGAACTTTCCAGAAGTTTCCAGAATGTTCCACAAGATTCTAGAAATGAGAAATCCTCTTATCTGATTGGTTAATAATAATTCGAACGTCACGTTCGATCAATCTATAGAATCGATACCCAAAACCAAATCACTTCAGTCGTAACAAGTCGTCAGAGAGTGCGGAGCTTAAAAAATCATGGCTACAATTTATGAAGTTAGAGATGAAGAGGGCCTAATCAAGTCATCATTTGCTGTCCAGTCTGGTTCTAACAAATGGTTGTTAGTGGTGAAAGATACAATTAAAGATGGATTAGCTGTTAAATCAATGGGTATTTCTCATGCAGCACTGTCTCATCTCCTGGAAATAGTCGATGAAAACATAAACGATCAATTCCAGTTCCGCTGAGAAGATGCTGAAAGTCTGTTTGAGAAGAACAAAGGACACATTCAATCAAAGTAGTATGGTGGCAGGATTACGCAGTTTCTAACACTATACACTGAAGTGTTGAGTAAAGAAGAAGTGTATGAGGATAAGCTGGAAATCTATCTGCAGAAAAATGGTGATTTCCCTCTACGACTCTGTCTTGGAATCCGAAGATGGAAAATTGAGAATATGAACCTGTTCAAGCCATCAAAGACGGGAATAAATCTAAAAGAAGAAATGCTGAAAGCATTAAATGGAAAGGTTGCTGAGCTGAAAATGCTTCCACAAACATCCCGGAGAAGACCAGCGAGTGATGATGATGAGCAGATTCGAAAGAGGAAAAAGAAACAAGAAGAAGATCCAACAAAGATTGATGTTCAAGTGCAAGAAGCATATGCCGAAATTCTCCTGAAATACATTTTCAACAAAGCAAAAGAGTATTGTTAAAAGTGTGCAACTACAGAGATGTGGACAAAACAAATTGATGCTGCTGATCATAAGCAAGATTGTATGGTACATAATGCTTTCAGATTTCTATCATTTCACATTAGTTATGTCAACTCCGACATGCTGGCTGAAGTGAAAGAATCGTTTAAGAAATCAATGTTTGATGAGCTGAAGAAGAATGGTCGACTTAACCATAGAACCAAGATTCGAGTTGAAAATCTGCATGATGAATTATCTCATCCAAGTCTCTTCTCATCGATGTATCTGCTGCAAATATTGAGCAGATTGATAACAATTTAATCATGGCATTTGCCTAGACTGAACGTTGAGTCTCTTCTCATCGATGTATCTGCTGCAAATATTGAGCAGATTGATAACAATTTAATCATGGCATTTGCCTAGACTGAACGTTGTTATACAGTTATTATTCATGAGATGCTTGAAATTAGGTGAACATTAGTTCAATGTTATCTCCAAAAACATTCCTTGACATTTACAATGATGCAACGGCAAGAATGTACGGCTACTTACTTTGTGATTTCACTCAATCGATTGGAGAAGATATGAGATTTCGCATTAATATTTTCCCTAATGAAGCTCCTTTAATGGTATACAAGTCTAGAAAAGGTTATAAATAGAGATCACCAATTCTATAAGACATTAAGAATGGATTCTTACTGTCTTATAGAAGCCTAAAAAGATCATAAAAAAGGAAGAAAGTGCAAGAAAAGAAAGCGACGAAGAAAAAAGTGTACAAATGTTAAGTTGTTAGAATTGTTAATTGATTTATTATGAGTTTAGAAAAGTTATATTCTGATCCTTCTGTTCCGGGTTCTCTCAGGGGTTTGGATAAAGCGTATAGAGAATTCAAAAAAGTAATTCCTAATTTGAAAAGGAAAGATGTTGAAGAATGGAGTAAAACTAGTCTTGCCTATTCACTGCACAAACCAAGTAGAAAGAACTTTAAACTGGAGCGGATACTAACCAATAACATTGATTATTTGAGGGAATGTGATCTTGTTGATATGACGCATTTAAAAAAAGAAAACGGCAACATTACATTCCTCTTGTGCTGTATTGATACTTTTAGCAAGTATGCGTGGGTAAAGCCTCTAAAAGAAAAACTGCAAAAGAAATTGTCAATGCGTTTAAAGAAATTTTATCCGAATGAAAACCTAAAAGGTACGATCCGACAAAGGCAGCGAGTTTATAAACAAAGAATTCCAAGCTTTGTTGAAGAAAACGATATTGGGTTTTACACTGCAAATAATGAAGTAAAGGCAGCAATTGTTGAACGATTTAACCAAACATTAAAAGACCGAATGTATAGATACTTTACAGGAAGAAATACGTTGAGATACATTGATAATTTGCAAGATTTTGTCAACTCATACAATAATACAAACCACAGATCTATTTGTATGAGACCTTCTGAAGTCAACCAAGACAATGTCGACACTGTTTGAAAAAGACTCTTTAAAAAGAAACCAGAAAAATAAAAAGCTTTTCAAAACTGGAGATTATGTAAGATTGAGATTGAAAAGAGAATGTTTAAGAAAGGTTACTTGCAAAATTATACTGAAGAAATATTCAAGATCAGTAAAGTCTTTAAAGAAAGATATCCAGTAATGTATGAAATTGAAGATCTACAAGGTGAAAAGATAGTTGATCGTTTTTACAAAGAAGAGTTACAGAGTGTGTATCTTCCAAAAACATTTGTTGTCCAGCAAGTGTTGAGAACTAAGAAGAAGAGGGGTAAAAACTTCTATTTAATCAGATGGGGAGGTTATCCTCCACAATTTGATGAGTGGGTAGCTGAAAGTCAATTAGAGACAATATGATTGATGAAGAATTTTACTTGGTTCTTCCTTCGGATTTGCTACTGAGAGAATGAAATTAGTAGATTTCACAGTTGATTTACCTCACGTATTTCAATTAAACAATAAGAGAAAATGGGAAATGGCATTGTTGCAAATGATGTTGCCGGATAGAGGAGAAAAATCACTGCAAGAACAATATTGGTTTTCAATAGCAAATGAGTATGTAACAGTCACGGATGAAGAGGGGATATTGATTAATTGGGGTATAAATGATTTTTTAATGATTAAATCTATCCTGATAAAGAAATTATTTAAACACTCATGTATTATGAATTCAAAAGTCTTTTCAATGACAGGGTATTGAATTTCCCTGAGTTTGGTTATGAGATGAAAAACATGTTATCAGTAGCATTGATTAGTGGAAAGATACAGTTTGAAATGAAAGATGATTTGAAATCATTGGGATATTCAACATATGAAGGTAAATGATGAAATTTACCAGTGCACTTGTCATGAAATTTTCAAGACCTTTGGCACATTTCCTCGGTTTGGAAGATCAAATGAATCACACTTTGCCAAATGGTTCAATATTGAAATACTTTGAATACAAGAATTCTGATAGCATACAGCCTCACCAGGCTATGTATCTGATTGTATATAAGAAGAAGGCAGATGGTGATCCGTTAACTGGAGGAAAGATAAACTGTTTGAGTAGAATAAAGGACGGTGTTCATTTAAATGAACATACATCTATAAACATAAAATGTGATCTATTGGAAAGCAACTATCTTGGCGGTATTGAGAAAAGAAGAGTTTTGAGAAAACTAACATTTTACGATACAGATCTTGATATATATGTTAGATATTATGCTCCAAAGAATATAATTTTCACACCATTGGAGAGGTTACAGTTTCAACAAATTCCAATAAGATTGGTAGATGATGATGGGAATCTTATAAAATTAACATCTCTCTATTCCGTAAAGCAATATATTGGAGAAAGATCACTAACAGTTAGAATTAGACCTCTAATATGAATGTAACTTTAAATAATAGGCATGTAAATTTTGTTAATCAACTTCCAGTGGATACCAGTTGGAAATGCAGTATGATTGCTTGTACGCTATATCGAAAAGAAAAGATGAGAATGAAAAAGTGTTTGCTGTTTGTTGTGATATCATTATAAGTAAGGATGCTGTTCCTCTATTGAGTCTAGTTATTGACGATTCGAAATCGATTCATAGATCAACTATAAATCCTGCATCGTATAAAGTAACAAGATCTGATACAAAATCATTTGATATTAAAATCATCAACTGGGAAACGTTGGAAGATATATCGGATAAATTTGAAGGCAATTGTCAGATTGACTTGTTTTTCAGCAAAGATGATTAATGACTTTTATCTTACGTGTTCCAACGATTCAGATACAGCAATAAAACTTAAAGAACAATTACATTTACATGGAAAATGGGAAGTGGCATTGGTGGAAATGGTCTATGAACTGAGCGATAGATTTGTATTTAATCCTGCAGAATTTAAATATGGGAAATATGAACCCTGGCGAATGATGGGATTTTTCCAAATTGGTACCGACAAGGTTGGTTTTGAAGATTTGAATGTGAGATTGGTAATATCTGATGAATATACAAAGAAATGGAATCAAGCTGCTGATAAGCGCGAGTATTATGTACGTCTTAGTCACCTTATTGGTGAAATCACAGATGGGAGATACCGTTCACAAATTAACAATGAGAGAAATTGTTTCAATTATGAATGAAGACATTTGCACAAGAGGAAGAGTAAAAGAATATGTAAAAGAATTAGGTTTGCCTTACGAAGGTCTGCCACAGTTTTCAATTCTAGATTCAAAAATCAAGATAACCTTTCAAAAGTATGTTAAAAGAGTTGCATTGGGAAAAGATATGTGTAAATTGTTTGGTTTCGTTGAAGCTACAGAAGAATATAATAAAAACATGAATAATGTTTATTACAGAGATGTGAGATGGACACCATGTCCATTTACTGGAACTTATCTAGACAAGTCATTAACAGATTATGTATTCAACGCAATTGAAAGAACGACTGATGTGGTGGGTGATGAACATTTCCAAGTCAACGCAGAAGGGAAGAATATGTTTATATATTGCTCGCTGTTAGACTATCGGGTAGTTGGAAAAATTAGCACGCCACTGCTACACTTCATTCCGTTGAAAATTAACAAGCATTGTAAATTTTGTGGAATTTGAAAATTTGTTCTACTATCCATTGTTATACAACGATATCAACGAACTTACTATAAAAGTCTACAACGAGTTGGGAAAAGAGATACAATTCTACAAAACAAAGACAACATTCTTGCTACACTTTAGAAGAAAACATGTATGATTTCCCAATTTACAAATCAACTCCGTATTTTACACCTACCAGCGTGGAAGAGGAGTAGGTAGTATTTTCAGGAAAGCTGGATCTATTTTTAAAAGAGCTGTTAAAGCTGCAATGCCAACAATAAAGAAACAAGGTGTAAAAGCTGCGGAGAAAATTTTGAAACCTGTTTTAGAAGAAGAAGGAGAAAAGGCAGTCGATCGGATATTAGCTGGTGAGAATGTTGGAGAAGTTGCAAAAGATACTGCCAAATCTTCTATGAGAGGAATTAAAAGGAAGGCTACTGAAGAAATTGCCGATGTTGTGAAGAAATCTGTCAAGAAATCGCCTGCTGGTAAGAAATCTGCTGGTAAGAAATCGCTGGTAAGAAATCGTCTGCTGGTAAGAAATTGTCTGCTGGTAAGAAATCAAGGGGTTGTCCAAAAAGATCTATAAAAGAAAGCACCATGAGGGGGATATTCATACCTAAGCAGTCAGTGAAGAAAGGACGAGCTAAGCAACCTGATTTGAGAAAATCTTTGTTGAAGAAACTGTTGAGGAGGCAATTGCATCAATGAGTATAAAGCCAGAATTTACTGAATCTCCTAGTGAAAGTTTGGATTTATTCTGCTCACCAGTAATTCAAAACGATGTCAAGTATTTTAAAGATGTTGAATATTTTCCACAAACTGCTGCTCTCAATGCCTCAAAACAAACTGTTGTGTTTGACATTCCTGCTCAGCCTGATCATATGATTGACTTGAATCATTCTTATTTCGTCTCGACTCTGGCTATTAAAAGAGTCGATGGAAGTGATATTGGAAAAACCACCACAGAATTTGCTGGAGTAATAAATAATATTGGTCAATCCATGTGGAAGCAGATAGAGTTGGTTTTGAATGACACTCCCGTCACAGAAGCAAATGGAATGTATGCCTACCAATCTTACTTGGAAACAATTCTGACGTTTGATGAAACCAGAGCTAAAAACTATTTGAAAATGACAAACTGGGTCAGTGATACGATTGGCAAAGAAAATGTTGGTTTTCCAACAACCACATCAGCATCAAAAAATCTGGGTTTAAATGCAAGATCTGCACCATTTGATGATAGTGAAAAGGTTAAAGTGTTGACAAAACCTCATGTTAACATTTGCAATCAAAGCAAATACTTGCTGCCTGGCGTTCGTCTTCAATGGCGATTGAGTCCAAACAGTGATGTGTTTTGTTTGATGAGGAAAACTGGAAACACTTCAGGTCTGTACATTTCCGAAGTGAAACTGGTGCGTCGTCACATACATGTTAAAGATGATGTATTGAAAGGAATTGAAAGAACACTGATGAAATCTAATGCAATTTACCCAGTCTGTCAACCTCATATGACAAGCTACTTAATCAATACCACAACAAACAGTTGGGTTCAAGATAATGTGTTCACTGGAAAGATACCAAACACATTGTTTTTGGCGCTGGTTGATAATTTGTCATTTAATGGAGCGGATTAAGAAAATCCGTTTGAGTTTGAACATGTTTCTGTTTCTGCCATTCAAGTGACTGTTGACAATCAAGAAGTTACGCCACCGCTAAGATTGAATTATGATGATGATGATTACTTTGATGCCTACAGTGGCTTGGTGACCAGCCTGAATAATTCACCTAGTCTAATTGATTACGATAGATTCAAACAAAGATCAGCAATCTATGGGTTTGATTGGACACCGCTAGGAACTGTGCAGATGAGCAATATTTGCTTAAAAGAGAGGGTAATCTGAGAATAAGTATAAATTTTGCAAACGCTGTTGACAGTTTGATGAACATTGTAATTTTGGGTGAATTTGATAGAGTCATTCAAATTGATAGTCATAAAAACGTCATTCGAGATTGGTAATTATGGATGATATAACGATTAATAACTTACTTGTAAAACGTGAAAAGCTACCTCATTTCCATGGTGTATTCACAAAAGATGAAATCAAAAACATAGACATTCATTCTCTACCTTGTTCATATATTTTCAATGAAGATAATTTTACTGGTAAAGGAACCCACTGGGTAGCTGTCTATATTGCTGATGATGGTCGATTGGATTTCTATGATTCGTTTGGTGAACCTCCTATGTTGAAAGAATTTCTAGACTTTATTAGTCCGTTCAAGCTCGCTTATAACAAGGTTCAAGTTCAATCCTATGAGACTGCTACATGTGGACAACATTGCATATTCTTTCTAATTAATAGAACAAAAAACGTTTCAATGAACTCAATGGTTAATAAATATTTCAACATTCATAACAAGTTAGATAACGATTTATTTGTTTACAACTATGTTAAACGAAGATATAATTTAAGTTTGTTAAAACAATTTGTTACAACAATTTAGAATAATGTTACAACAGTTTGTTAAAATAGTTTAGAATATTGTTACAACAGTTTGTTAAAATAGTTAAGTTTGTTAAAACAGTTCAATCAATGTTTTCTTCTTCACAGCGTCTTTCTAGCGAATAATGCCCATATGGCAGCATGTTAAATCCATCGCCAAGAATGTATCTTTTATCATCAAAGGGATTCAGTGATGTCTTTTTCTTTCCGTAGTGTAGATGGTGTGACAGTGTGATTCAATGTTGCGTTGAATGTGTGCATCCGCTCTCATTTCCATCAAACATTTCACATAATCTTCATGCTTCATTTGCTTCTTCACAACATACTTTTTTATTCCTTTTGCTCTTTTGATCGTATTTCCATCATCGATTTGACAGCTATACATCTTTGATCTCAATCCAACAAATTCTTTCATTCCCACACCACCAAGCTCGTCTTTCATTTTCCCGATAACTTTCTTGTTTCTTGTAGAGTAATTTGGATGTTCTTTATCATAATTGCTGAAATCGAATCCATCTTCGTGATCTTTCAATACTTTATCGACTTGATCTTTAGACATTGGTATGTCGTAGATGAAACTATCAGTATCCATGTAGCATAGCTCAACATTTGGAAGGTTTGGCTTTGCAAAGTTATAGTGGAAATCATACATCAATGTTTTGCTAATATCCAATATGCTGAAACCAATATACATTGGTTTGTTGAGTGTAACTTTCCTCAACTTTTTCTCAACCAAAAGCGTGTCTTCATTGATTTCAATTACTCCGTAAAAGTTTGGATTTCTTACCCATTTTCTCAAGACTTCTCCATCAGTACAGATTTCAAAACGTCCATGATTTCGAACATATTCCATCGTCTTCCCGAACACGGAATTGTTCATCAACTTGAACAGATCTTTTTCAAAGTCGTTTCTTGCATGTGTTCTCTTCTGGGTATTAAAATCAATGTATTCTTTCAACAATAGACTTTGCTTGAATTCGATGATTTCATGAACTTTTGTCAGCTTCAAACCCAATTCCAAACACTGCTTCAAATTTCTTTCATGCAGGAGGTATTCTTCTTTGTTGAATAGATTTGGTATTAGCTTCGGTGTTGATTTAAACTTTTTTCCATTGAAAAGTTCTTCGTGAGCGTTCTTTTGATGCTCTGATAGCATGTCTTCTTGAACTTGCAATCTTTTCGGCGCTAATGGTAGATCTGCATGATGATCGTGTAACTCGGTTGGATATTCCAAATCAACTTTGAGAATATAACCAACATCTTCATTCGATCTTGTTAGCAAAGCGTGGATGTCTGTATTTCTGATTTCTTCTTGTGTAAACTGCTTGAAACCACCATACGGCATTGGTTGCGACATTGCCCATCCATAGAGATTGTTTGCATCCAGATACATCAGCGTGTTGTTTTCTGTTGATTTAGCATGCTGTTTCACTGCTATCGAGACACCACCACGAATGCCATCTTCAATCATAAGTAGAATGTCCTTCTTTTCTTCAGATAACAATTCCAGCTTCACACCGGTCATCTTCAGCATCGCATCCCAGGCCAGCGAAGGAGCAGTTAGATAATGTGCAGGATCGAGTCCGTAGAATTCCAGACTTTGGGCTCTGAACGATTCGAATATATCAGTCAACAGCAACACATCAGTTTTCAAGTACAGTTCATGATAATCTTGAAAAGTCTGACAGTTGAAGAATTGCCAAACCTGTTGAGCATGTTCATAATCTTCATCACTGATGTCAGAATCATTGAGTTTGTTGTAAAATGCTTCTTTCGGTGGTAGAGATGTTTCTTCCATTTTCGCTGCACTATCCACCCAATCGTAGGGATAAACACCTTTTCTTGTCAGCAACTCAAATGCTCTCTCAACTTCTTCAGCTTCAGCATCTGTCAAATCTCTCCTTGATGGTATTTTCCAATTTCTATAATCTAGAACATGTTCATCTTTTAGCGGGTTTTTACATGTTACACCAGGTTCAAACATTCCTTGGCGTTCTCTTTTCAATCTGCAACTCTTTCCTGTTCATTTCTCATACACTAGGATACTGCTGTTGAGTAATCTCATCATGTAGGTAGCCTTTCATAGAGACGAATTGTTCTTTCGGTAGGTTGCCTGCTAGTGTTGCCAAACTTGTACTCAGAAATGCAAAGGAGTCAATGTATTTGATCCCATGAATATTTCTTTCCTTACCATCTTCATTCACATCAGTATGAGAACCAATCTGTGCAGTAATGATCTTTTCTTTCGAATTGGTGATGATCTTTGTATTTCTACCTTTCAAATTCTTCAGAACATGATGCATGTCATACCCTTTCAGATTGTGGAAGACAATCGGAATCGTGTGAGTGTTTGCTATTATATTCAGATGTTTAAAGTTGCAATACTTGCAAGCTGGTCCTCTGTATTTCCCAGTAATGTGGCAATGATCTTTGACTTTCTTTCTATCCATGTCATCAAATAACTGCTTACAGCAATAGCAGTGTGTAGCCATATCATGTCTTGCATTTTCTTCAGGTGTTAATCTAATCATCGGCATGGTTTTCCTAAACACTGCTCGGATTTCCTCATTCAATTCATCTAGTCTGTTCATCAACATCTCCATGCAGTCTTCACCAGTATAGCATTCCAGCAGCTGTTGCCATTTATCATCGATTGATTTGACATAAATGCAAAACTGATCGGCTTGTGTTCTTGATAAGCAACTCTTTTGTTTGAGCTTTCCAGAATGGATTCAGTATCTGCATAGATGATAAATGGTAGCAAGCTCTGATGTTTGAAATGTTCAAACTTTAATTCCACATCTTGAGGATATTCAACAGCTTGAGGAGTCTTACATAGCTATTCATGCTTTTCCAATCTTTCTTGATTTGTACATCCTGATAAGCATAGAGGACAGTAAAAACGTTTTCCAGCACGTTTGTGACCATCTCGACCTGCTAAAAGACGACTCAAGTCCTTTATCCAGCAATAGTGGCTCTCACCATTGTCATTGAATACCAATAGCAAATGCACATGTTTTTCACGTTTATTTCCAGTTATTCTTACTGGTACAATTTTGCCATCTTCATCCATATAGATGTTGATTGAAATGTTGTTGTTGACTTCAAATGTATCAATCATCTTTTTATCGGCTGCTTTTACTGGATATGTCAATCCTTCACAGTTAAGTTCCTCCCAGTATGAGTAATACTTTGCAACTCTTTGCAGATCTTTTGCTGGTGGATGAAGAGCGGATAAAATTGCCCAGATGAAGCATTTATCGTCTTCGTTCTGTACATTGATGATGGCTTGCTTGTTTTTAATATACGTAGGTAGTTGTAAATACTTTCCACCACAAATTGCATCATAATCAAACATCTTCACTTGCAGTTGGGTAAACTTTGTAAATATCCAACCACTTCCATTCTCCAAGAATTCATCAACCTTGTCTCGTAGTGTGTTGATAGCTTCAACTACCTGATCTTCAACATAGTCATACTCTGCCTTTAACAACGTCTGCACGCTGGTTCTGAATGTGGGTGGTGGTTCTGTAACCATAGGATTATCACCATACTTTTTAAATTCTACATCGATAGTGATATAAAACTTTATCCCCTGCTTGTGGTTTGGCAATTCTTCTTTAATTTCTCGAATAGTATGCTGTGTGATTCTTGTCCAGTCTTTGATATCTTCTTCTTTGATATATATCCTGAATGCTTTCTTATCCATCTTGTTCATGTTCTTACCTTCACCGACCAATTTATTTTGTTCTGCTGCTGACGGATGTATATCATGTGCTGTTCGCTTATGTGATGCGAGATTTAACTTTCTGTCAAACAATTTCCCACATACATCACAAGCGATTTTTCTTCGCTTACTATTATTATTAGCAGCTGAGCTCTCTTCTTCGTGTGACCTCTTCATGATTAATTTCTAACTAGACTGATTTCGTCTTACGCTTCGATTTTATAGATCGATCGAACGTGACGTTTGAATTATTAACCAATCAGATTGCAGGATTTCTCGTTTCTAGAATCTTGTGTAACATTCTGGAAAATTCTAGAAAGTTCTAACCAATCAGATTGCAGGATTTCTCGTTTCTAGGATCTTCTGGAACATTCGGGAAACTTCTAGAAAGTTCTAACCAATCACATTGCAGGTTTTCTCGTTTCTAGGATCTTCTGGAACATTCGGGAAACTTCTAGAAAGTTCTAACCAATCAGATTGCAGGTTTTCTCGTTTCTAGGATCTTCTGGAACATTCTGGAAACTTGTAGAGTAAAACCGATTGCAAAGGTTGTTAAATCGGAAACGAGGCTAGCAGTTTCAGACAAGATCCAAAAAACCGTCACACTATAGCGCGAGCTGATGACGTCACTGGAATCGGAGGATCCTTGAGGTTTGAGAAACCATCCCGTTAGATTAAACCGTCGCACTATAGCACAACCTGATGACGTCACTGATGACTGCGCTGAGGCCACCATCACTGAAGTTTGGCCACCTACTTGCGTCCTACTCACTTTGGTTGAGAAAACACCCAAACCAAAAACAGGCTCTTCAAAAACTCCACAAACCACAGTCAGCATAAACACTGTTTCAATTCATATGATAATTGATTCTGGTGCATCCACGAATATCATTGATGAATCATTTATAAACACAAGAAAATCACTCTCACAAAATCTGCTGCAAGAATTATGGCCTATGGTTCCGAGAAACCACTTACTACAGTTGGAAAGTTCAGTGCCACACTAGACGCAAAGCAAATATTCGCAGCTGCAACTATCCGTGTAGTCAAAGGGTGTCATGGATCATTCTTGAGCTATCAAACTGCCACAGAATTGGATTTAATCAATATACAGGTACATCATCTCAAAGAAAAACCTCCAGATATTGAACAATTAGCTTCCGTGTACCCAAAGTTGTTCGATGGCATTGGGGAACTAAAGAATTTCAAATTAAAGCTACACATTGATAACAATGTACCTCCTGTTGCCTAGCCTCCAAGGAGAATACCGTTTCATTTACGCCGTCAAGTTTCTGCCGAAGTTACAAAATTAGAAAAAGATTGTATTATAGAGGATTTTCAAGCTCCCACGCCATGCATTTCACCCCTTGTTGTTGTTCCAAAGCCTAACGGTACAGTAAGACTTTGTATTGATATGTGCAGAGCAAATCAAGCCAGAGTGACATTCAAATCCTACAGTGGAAGATGTTATTCATGCATTGAATGGAGCAACGATGTTTTCAATATTGGATCTCAAGTCTGATTACCATCAAATCAAGCTGTCAGAAGAAAGCAGGTATATTACAGCAGTTTCTACCCACAAGGGAGTAAAGCAATTTACCCGATTGAATTTCGGGACAAACACAGAAGTGAAATCTTTCAATTCAACACGTCATCGCGGTAGCGCCTTCGCGGTATTCCTGGTGTTATGATTGTACGTGATGACATACTGGTCTATGGAACTACGCCAGAACAACATCATAAGTTGTTGCAAGCTGTCTTCGAAAGCTTATCTCAACATGGTCTTACAATCAACAAAGATAAATGTTCACTTAATCGAGACAAACTCAAGTATTTTGGATTTGTGTTTTCTTCACAAGGAGTTTCTGCTGACCCACAGAAAGTCAACGCAATAAAGAACACTCCTCCACCGCAGTCAGTAAAAGATGTGAGGACATTTATTCCCAATTTCAGCGACCTTTCAGAACCATTGAGAGATCTCACAAAAAAAAATTCTCAATTAAGTTGGAAAACTGAACGCAAAATATCAAAACTGCCTTTCAAAATACCAAAGATGCTTTGACCAGTGATACTGTCATGGCCTACTTTGACAACAAGAAACAAACTGAGCTGGTAACAGATGCTTCGCCTTGGGGACTCTCAGCAATTCTTTCTCAAAAGACTCCTGGCAAAGATGACCGCCGAATAGTAGCCTATGTCAGCCGATCATTGTCAGCTGTGGAAAAACTTTTTCACAAACCGAACATGAAGCTTTGGCAATTGTTTGGGCAATTGAGTGCCTTCACCTTTACCTATACGGAGCAAAATTCCAGTTGTACACTGATTGCAAACCTATTGAACTGATTCTTGGAAACAGAAAATCTAAGACATCAGCAAGAATAGAACGATGGAACCTTCGTATTCAAGATTATAACTTCGATGTTATTTTTACAAAAGGAATTGATAATCCATCTGACTTCCTCTCTCGACATAAATCGCAAGACACAGTTACTACTGAGAGTCCTGCTAATGAATACATTAATTTTCTTGCAAATCATGCAATTCCAAAAGCAATGACAATTGAACATATCAACAAAAAACATAACAAGATGCAACTCTTCAAAACGTTTTCAAAATTATTCAATATTGCAAAAATATGGCAGAATTTATGGACAACAATCCAAATGTAAATAACACAGACATGAAGTGTTTCAGAAATATTAAAGAAGAACTTACAGCAAATAGTGACTCATCTATCATATTACGCGGGTCAAGAATCGTTTTTCCAGAATCACTTCGAAATCAAGCCCTCACTCTTTCTCACGAAGGACATCAAGGATTAATTAAAACAAAAAGATTGCTACGGGAAAAAGTCTGGTTTCCTAAAATCGACATTATAGCGAAGCAGACAATTGATAAATGCCTTCCGTGTCAAGCGAACAGTCACGCAAATACTCTAGAACCTTAAAAGATGTCTTAATTGCCACAAGGACCGTGGGATACAGTCCATATTAACTTTTGCTGACCTTTTCCTACTGGAGAACTTGTTCTAGTCGTGATAGATGCTTATTCTCGATTCCCGGAAGTCGAAATAATTCACTCTACTTCTGCACGAGCAACAATACCTAAACTTGATCCTATACTCGCAACCCATGGAATCCTGAGAATAATAAAGACTGACAATGGACCACCATTTGACAGTACAGAACTATCAGCGTTTATAAAACAAAATGGAATTAAACATGAACGCGTCACTCCGCTATGGCCTCAAGCAAATTCACAAGCAGAGAACTTTATGAAACTAATAAATAAAGCGATAAAATTGGCGTATTGTGATCAAAAGAACTGGAAAAAACAAATTTATCGATTCTTGCTAAACTATCATTCGACCCCACATTGCACAACTCGATATTAGTAGGACGCAAGTTGGTGGCAAGACTTCACCAGCTTCTAGCTCAGTGACGTCATCAGTGATGTCACCAAGTCGCGCTATAGTGCGACAGTTTAATCTAGCGTGATAGTTTCTCCAACCTCAAGAGTTCTTGCAATCCTTGTCTGAAACCGCTAGCCTCGTTTCCGATTTAACAACCTTCGTTTCTTCAATGGACAACTAAAAAATAAAGAATTAGAAATTTAGTTGAAAGAATTGAAATGAAGACTAAAAATTGAATTGAAGTGAAGGCTTTTAGAATAAGTTATAACCAAACAAATAAAAATGAAACATCCTTAAATAAACAAGAAATAGTTATTATAAGTTAAAATAATAAGAAAACTACATTTCTATAAAAAAAGTAAGAATTGAAACGAAGAATTAGAGTGAAGGATTCTAGGCCCAGTCGGGTCTCGAAGCTTCATAAGTTTCACGGCTTTTAGAATAAGTTATAACCAAACAAATAAAAATGAAACATCCTTAAATAAACAAGAAATAGTTATTATAAGTTAAAATAATAAGAAAACTACATTTCTATGAAAAATTAAGAATTGAAACGAAGAATTAGAGTGAAGGATTCTAGGCCCGGTCGGGTCTCGAAGCTTCATAAGTTTCACGGCTTTTAGAATAAGTTATAACCAAACAAATAAAAATGAAACATCCTTAAATAAACAAGAAATAGTTTTTATAAGTTAAAATAATAAGAAAACTACATTTCTATGAAAAAGTAAGAATTGAAACGAAGAATTAGAGTGAAGGATTCTAGGCCCGGTCGGGTCTCGAAGCTTCATAAGTTTCACGGCTTTTAGAATAAGTTATAACCAAACAAATAAAAATGAAACATCCTTAAATAAACAAGAAATAGTTTTTATAAGTTAAAATAATAAGAAAACTACATTTCTATGAAAAAAGTAAGAATTGAAACGAAGAATTAGAGTGAAGGATTCTAGGCCCGGTCGGGTCTCAAAGCTTCATAAGTTTCACGGCTTTTAGAATAAGTTATAACCAAACAAATAAAAATGAAACATCCTTAAATAAACAAGAAATAGTTATTATAAGTTTAAATGATAAGAAAACTGTATTTCTAACACTTTTCCAAGAAAAAGTAGAGAAAAGCTAAAGGTACTTACCAAAATTCCAAGAAATTTTCCAAGTGTTTACATTTGCTGACGTGACGCCAATTTTTATTTTTCCTGCGATAAAATCCTCGTCACGTGAAGCGTTATCATCTAATGACTTTCTGAAGAAGACTAGATCTGATTGGTTGGCTGGTTATGTTTCAAACTTACGGCGATTTGATTAGTTAAAACTCTTGTTTCCAAGGTTTCTTCGAAAGCTTCTAGAAAGTTCTGAAGAAGGCTAGATCTGATTGGTTGGCTGGTTATGTTTCAAACTCACAGTGATTTGGTTGGTTAAAACTCTTGTTTCCAAGGTTTCTTCGAAAGCTTCTAGAAAGTTCTGAAGAAGACTAGGTCTAACTTACAGCAATTTGATTGGTTGAAACCCTTGTTTCCAAGGTTTCTTCGAAGGCTTCTAGAAACTCACAAAACCGTTGAGTTTGTTGTTTTTATTTTGCTTCAGCCTACTTCAACCTGTTGTGTTTAGTTGCAAGTCTCGAAGAAAAGATGATTGGAGCAAGAAGAGCAATCGTCAGCTTGCAGGCAATGATCAGACATCAACCAGGAGAGTCAGTATTTCAGAACAACTGCTCCATTTGTCTAACATCAGAGTTGGATGATGCTTACTACTCGAGATGTCGACGAACAGGTTTTTCACCTGAGATGCATAAACCAATAAGTTGTTTCAAGCATTCACTTAAGCCTATAATAATTATTTCAAACATTCGCTTATACTAATTATTTCAAGTATTTATTTCTTTCTTTTTATTTCAGATGGTGTTCAAGAATGAATTCATGTCCCCTATGTAGACTCACGCCATACAATGCTGACATACTAGAGGTAATTTGTAAAAAGCATAATCTATACTCATTTAAATACACCTATAAGACTGGAAAGATCTTCTCATATAAATATTCTCTTTATTATTAGATTGCTGCTGCTCAAACACTAACACCATCTTCAGAACCTGTGGTTGTACAACCTTCAGAATCTGCGGTGGCACGACCTACAATGGTGTGTGATGTAATGGTGCAAACAGCGCTTGAAGAGATAACAGACAGAGCATTCAACACTACCAACGATGCTGACACAGATACCAACAGTGGTGGTGGTGGTCAAGATTTTGTCGATCTAGAAGGTGATGGTGATGATGATGATAGTGATGATTGTGATGATGATGATGATGATTGTCGTAGTAGTGAAATTAGTCTGGATGACATGATGTTATATGATGAACAGGGCTCTCACTTTGCTTCATATAAAATTCCTCGAAAGTTCACGAAAAATTCCTTAGATTTCATCAAAATTCCTCAGATTTCCGTATTTGTGTAATTTTTCATATAACACTCTATTAGACCCCCTTATAATGTGTTGCTATAGCTCAATATCACAAATTTTGCCAAATTGGAATGTTCAATCCTTTAAAATAGCTATCAGATCTCATAAATAGATGTATATCTATAAGAATACATGCACGAGAACCGCTAACACTGGGCTCACACCTGTACACAATGAATTTTCAGGGGCCCTTGTGGCTTTCAGTGGAGACGAATCAGTTGCGAACATGTTTGTTTCATTGATTTGTCTGATATTGAGATTTGTCTGACACTAAATTCAACATTTGGTGACAATGTCCAACAACCGGAAAGAAATTTATTTTCTTGTAGACCACATAGATATTTTTAACCAAAATAACATGCGACTCTCGCATAGCCCTTCCTGTTTTCATTTTCACTGGCCAATTCCAGGCTTTCATTTTTGTCAGCGATTAAATTTATTCTCGAAGCATATATATATTCTAGCAGTCATACTCTTTCAGTCTTACTTAACCATGGGTGATAAAAGCAGTTCTTCTGTTGACGAAACGACCGAGCGGCCACCGCCAAAAAAGAAAGCTGTTTTTACTCTTGATACTTCTAAGAAGAAGTACACTCAGAAATTTCGCTCTGAATGGTTGTCGAATCCGAAATTCAAAGATTGGCTGGTAGCTCCAAGGTCAGGAAGCAAGGATGCATATTGTAAGTTCTGTATGAGTTTAGTTTCGTGCTCAAAAACATCTTTACAGAGACACAGTGAAGGGTCTGCACATCAACGAATAATGCTGAGTGCCAGTAATCAGAAAGATTTGTCTGTTTGCATCCAGAATCAAGCAGAACGAAGCAGGTACAAAGAGACAACTGTATCTCAAATTGCAGCTTTCATTGCAGAGAATGATTTGCCAGTTAGCTTAAGCGATCCTCTTCTAAGTTTGATTAAAGCACGAGCTCCAAAAGACAGCAAGGAAAGCATCAGCCTGAAAGAAATACATATGGGTGCAACAAAATGCACCAATGTCATTCGCCAAGGAACTGGCCTGTACTATGCCAAGCAAATTGTAGAAACATTACGCAAAACAAAGTTCAGCATAAATCCTGATGAAACTACTGACATTTCTTCGGAAAAACAACTAGGTATCTGTGTCATGTATGTTGATGAAGCTAAATTGACACCAGTTACTCGCTTTTTTGATTTGATTTCTGTTGAAGACACTGGTGCTGCAGGGCTTTACAAAACAATCAAGAACTCTTTTGAAGAGAAACATATTCCACTGGATAACATTATCGGGTTCTCTTCCGACACCTGCAATGTTATGTTTGGAGAACACAATGGATTGGCAACCTTAATGGCAAGAGATTTACCAGGCCTTGTAACGGTAAAATGCAGCTGCCATATGATACACCTCTGTGCCTCGCACGCATGCCTGAAGTTGTCAACGTCACTTGAAGATCTTTGCCGCAATATATATGCACATTTCTCCAGGTCCACACTGCGACAGAAAGATTTGAAACAATTCCAAGAGTTTGTTGAGACGCAGCCACATAAAATGCTGAGCTATGGTCAAACCAGATGGCTATCAATGGAAAGGTGTGTGAACAGGATATTGGAACAATGGCCCGCACTACAGCTGTACTTTACAGATTTTGTTGCAGGCGGAAAAGATCCATCATACACTGTTGACTCAATACTGCAAGGATTGCGCAACAACTTTGTCCAGGCACAATTGGAATTCATGCGAGATCAGCTCCATCGCTTGAATTGTTTCAACACCATGTTCCAGACAACAGAGCCAATGCTGCACCATCTGAGAACGGAGGTAGAAAAACTCCTCAGGAACATTTTGCAAGATTTCATGAAGATAAACGCTGTAAGATCATGTGACCCCTTCACAGTAGATATTGAAGATGAGACCAAGCATGTTCTCCTAAAAGATGTCTACATTGGTATAAATGCTACAACGACATTAGCTGATTGCAATGACCCTGAAAATGCCCTGAAGATAAAGAAATCATACCTCAGCTTCCTGATCGAGCTTGTTAAGCAAATAAGATCTCGGTTCAAGGTCAACAGTCCTGTCTTCAGGGCTGTTGAATTTCTTATGCCAAGTAATGCTATTAAATGCAATCCACCCTCACTTCTAGAGATTTTCAATGCCATGCCATTCCTAAATGAAGTCTCAGAAAAAGGTCCTACGGATTTCGAGTGGAGGCAACAAGCGTTAGAAGAGAGCGACGAATTAAACGAAGATGAGAGTGCAACATCCTTGTGGAAAAAAAGGCTTGACGCGAGAACCATTACAGGTTCTTATAAGTATCCAAATTTGAGAAAGGTAGTTGCAACTGCTTTTTCATTGCCATTCTCAAATGCTGCCGTTGAGCGTCTTTTCAGTCTACTAAAGCTCATCAAAACATCGTTGAGAAACAGTTTAAAAAGAGAGACGCTGATTGGCTTGATGCATACAAATGAAGGTATGAAATCAATGGGATTGCATGCGCATCAGATGCAGTTAGACAGTGACTACTTGCGTCTCATTCAGAAAGTAAGAGCAATGCAACTGACAGCCAAGCCCATGAGATTATCCGGCAGGAGCTTGCTATGATCGATGAACAGTAGTTTTTAAGTAATAACTTTCAAGAATTCTTATTGTTTTGGTCTTTTTTGTTCTGTTATGGAATTTTGTTATGTTATGTTCAATTATGGAGTATATTATGGATTATATTTTCTTCTTTGGTGTTAAATTTGAAAATTCCTTAGAAGTTCCTTAAAAAGTTCCTCAAAAGTCGGCAAAATTCCTCAGTTTAAGGAAATTTCCTCAAAAGTGAGAGCACTGATGATGAAGATATGATGATAAATTGTTACTCTCTATGGGAGTAGACAATTTCCTAGGACAAATAATGCTAAGAGTTACTCAATCATCTGGACACTAACTGTTTACATCATTCAAAGAAGAAATCAGTTATAAAACCCTTAGTGATTGACTCTGTTTGTTTCATCTTATATATTGTTTCACATTAATCACTTGTTTCATGTTAATTAATAAATTGTTGTTGATATGTTCAATTCGATTATTGAAACAGAAAATGAAGTTGGTGATTTACATGATGCCTCTATCTATTTGAAAACTATTAGAGAATATACCAATCGATTAACAATTAATATAATAAAAGAAGTGCATTCCTTTTTCATATACAAAAACTACGGCAAATTTGCACAAAACCCTCGAATAACATGTTTCAAGGAAGAATACTTTGAATATTGTAAACCTGAAGATATTGAGAAACAACTTGCTAAACTCTTAGATAATAGAAATATTCAACCTCATGAATTTCTGCGAAAGTTTTTACAAATACATCCTTTTCCAGATGGTAATGGTAGACTGGCGAAACTCTTGTATTGTTTCCTTTCTAATAAATGTATAATATGGGAAGATCAAGAAAAGTATATTAAGGCTTTAAGAAAATCTGATAAAAGTTTACAAGAATATCTAAGTCATCTCAAATCTCTTATAAATACAATGCGTGCACCTAGTAATTAAAGATGGGTAAGCGTAAGAGGCAAGATAGAAAGAAACAGCATATAAAGCGATGACACATAGAAAGAATTAGAGGTAAAGGTCTTTTTACAAACCTACAAAATTTGATTGTCAAAACAGCGATTGGCATTACACCATTACCAGGCTTGCAACGCGAATTGAAACCGAGAATTAGGAAAAAGGGGTGAAAAAAAGATAAACCTTTACAATTTATCCCTAGAGAAGTCTGGAGAGCTGCAGGAGTACCAAAGAAAACGCTGAATAAATTCGCATATGCTAAAAAATCTGATTTCAAATAATGGCATCACTAGCAGGAACTATTATTGCTTCAATGATTATTGATGATATGTTAAAAAATGATGGCGGACAGGAAGCAACCAAGTTGATGAGAGGTGGTTATAAGAGGAAGTCGGCATTAGGAAATTCTAGAAAGATGGGGTCCGCATTAGCGCAAGCAGCAGTTAGACAAGCAATTAAGCAAGGAGGAAGAGCAGTGACCAGAAATATTAGCAAACAAGCCGTAAAGAAATTCTCATTAAGGAGCAAAAGCAGCTGCCAAAGGTGGTGCCATAGCTGCAACTGGTTTAGGTGTTGAGATTTGTTTAAGGAAATTAGCTGGTGGTGGTGTGAGAAGAAAGCATAGAAAGCGACTTAATGGTGGTAGGAAAACAATCAGAAAACGTAGACGAAAGAAGAGAAAAACTGTTTGAACTAACCATAGTATAATATTTGCTATCTAATGTTCCAGAAGTTTCCACAAGATTCTAGAAACGAGAAATCCTGCAATCTGATTGGTTGGAACTTTCCAGAAGTTTCCAGAAAGTTCCACAAGATTCTAGAATGTTCCACAAGATTCTAGAAACGAGAAATCCTGCAATCTGATTGGTTAATAATTCAAACGCCACGTTTGATTAATCTGTAAAATCGATACGCAAAACCAAATCAGTTCGGTCGTAACAAGTCGTCGTAGAGTGCAGAGCTTAAAAAATCATGGCTGCAATTTATGAAGTTAGAGATGAAGAGGGCCTAATCAAGTCATCATTTGCTATCCAACCTGGTTCTAACAAATGGTTGTTAGTAGCGAAAGATACAATTAAAGATGGATTAGCTGTTAAATCAATGGGTATTTCTCATGCAGCACTGTCTCGTCTCCTGGAAATAGTTGATGAAAACATAAACGATCAATTTCAGTTCCGCGGAGAAGATGCTGAAAGTCTGTTTAAGAAGAACAAAGGACACATTCAATCAAAGCAGTATGCTGGCAGGATTACGCAGTTTCTAACACTATACACTGAAGTTTTGAGTAAAGAAGAAGCATATGAGGACAAGCTGGAAATCTATCTACAGAAAAATGGTGATTTCCCTCTACGACTCTGTCTTGGAATCCGAAGATGGAAGAATGATAAGCCATCAAAGAGGGGAATAAATCTAAAAGAAGAAATGCTGAAAGCATTACATGGAAAGGTTGCTGAGCTGAAAATGCTTCCACAACCATCCCGGAAAAGACCAGCGAGTGATGATGATGAGCAGGTTCAAAAGAAGAAAAGGAAACAAGAAGAAGATCCAACAAAGATTGATGTTCAAGTGCAAGAAGCATATGCCGAAATTCTCCTGAATTACATTTTCAACAAAGCAAAAGAGTATTGTGAAAAGTGTGCAACTACAGAGATGTGCGCAAAACAAATTGATGCTTCTGATCACAAGCAAGATTGTATGGTACATAATGCTTTCAGATTTCTATCATTTCACATTAGTTATGTCAACTCCGACATGCTGGCTGAAGGGAAAGAATCGTTTAAGAAATCAATGTTTGATGAGCTGAAGAAGAAGAATGGTTGACTGAATCAAACAATCAAATCCAGAGTTGAAAATCTGCATGATGAATTATCTCATCCAAGTCTCTTCTCATCGATGTATCTGTTGCAAATATTGAGCAGAATAATAAACAACTTAATCATGGCATTTGCCTAGACTGTTATTCATGAGATGTTTAAAATTAGGTGAACATTGGTTCGATGTTATGGATATTAGTTCAATGTTGTAGCTAGATGTAAAGAATTTGTTATAAATAGATGTTACCTGTTGTATGAGATGTTTAAAATTTGTTATAAATATGAGTTACGATTTGAGATTTAAAGCACCTTTTTCTTTGATTTTATCTGGAGTAAGCAGAAGCGGTAAAAGACTTGGGTAGAAAATCTGTTGAAAAATTATAATAATATAATTGATAATGGCAGACAATGTCCCAATCTTATGTGGATCTCAGGGACAAATCAACCGGAATTGTTTGAGCGCATTGAAAAAAGTTTTAACGGGAATTGTAGATTTATTACTGAGCTACCTGAAAACTTGTACGAAGAAATCGAAAGATCGGACAAAAGATTAACTATTGTTGTCGATGATGAAATTGCCTGAAATGAAATGCATGAAATTGCCAACTTTAAAGATTTTGGAAAATTGTTCACAAAAGGAAGATCTCATCTGAACATCAATGTAATTGTTATGATGCAAAACCCTTTTCCAAGAGGAATAGAAATGAGAAATTTAGCTCTCAATACTCAGTATCAAGTTCTTTTCAAGAATCCTCGAGATAGAAGTCAAATTAGATTTCTTGCGCGACAAATTATGCCATCATCTCCAAAAACATTCCTTGACATTTACAATGATGCAACAGCAAGAATGTACGGCTACTTACTTTGTGATTTCACACAGTCGATTGGCGAAGATATGAGATTTCGCACTAATCTTTTCCCTAATGAAGCTCCTTTAGTGGTGTACAAGTCTAGAAAAGGTTATAAATAGAGATCAAGAATTCAGTAAGACAGTAAAAATGGATTCTTTTGTCATAGTCATGCAACCAAGCAAACCTGACGATGAACGAGTGAAGAAAAAGCCTAAAAAGATCATAAATAAAGGAAGAAAGTGTAAGAAAAGAAAGCGACGAAGGAAAAACTGTACAAATGTTAAATTGTTAGAATTGTTAATTGATTTATTATGAGTTTAGAAAAGTTATATTCTGATCCTTCTGTTCCGGGTTCTCTCGGGGGTTTAGATAAAGCGTATAGGGAATTCAAAAAAGTAATTCCTAATTTGAAAAAGAAAGATGTTGAAGAATGGAGTAAAACTAGTCTTGCCTATTCACTGCACAAACCAAGTAGGAGGAACTTTAAACGGGAGCTGATACTAACCAATAACATTGATTATTTGTGGGAATGTGATCTTGTTGATATGACACATTTGAAAAAAGAAAACAACAACATTACATTCCTCTTGTGCTGTATTGATACTTTTAGCAAGTATGCGTGGGTAAAGCCTCTAAAAAGAAAAACTGCAAAAGAAATTGTCAATGCGTTTAAAGAAATTTTATCTGAAAGAAAACTTAAAAAGGTACGATCCGACAAAGGCAGCGAGTTTATAAACAAAGAATTCCAAGCTTTCTTGAAAAAAAAACGATATTGGGTTTTACACTGCAAATAATGAAGTAAAGGCAGCAATTGTTGAACGATTTAACAGAACATTAAAAGGACGAATGTATAGATACTTAACAGCACGAAATATGTTAAGATACATTGATAATTTGCAAGACTTTGTCAACTCATACAATAATACATATCACAGATCTATTGGTATGAGACCTTCTGAAGTCAACCAAGACAATGTCGACACTGTTCGAAAAAGATTGTTTAAAAAAGAAACCAGAAAAAATAAAAAGCTTTTCAAAACTGGAGATTATGTAAGATTGAGTTTGAAGAAGAGAATGTTTAAGAAAGGTTACTTGCAAAATTATACCGAAGAAATATTCAAGATCAGTAAAGTCTTAAAAGAAAGATATCCAGTAATGTATGAAATTGAAGATCTACAAGGTGAAAAGTTAGTTGATCGTTTCTATAAAGAAGAGCTACAACGTGTGTATCTTCCAAAAACATTTGTTGTCAAGCAAGTGTTGAAAACTAAGAAGAAGAGGGGCAAAAACTTCTATTTAATTAGATGGAGAGGTTATCCTCCACAATTTGATGAGTGGGTAGCTGAAAGTCAATTCGAGAAAATATGATTGATGAAGAATTTGATTTGGTTCTTCCTTCGAGATTTGCTACCGATAGAATGAAATTAGTAGATTTCACAGTTGATTTACCTCATGTATTTCAATTAAACAATAAGAGAAAGTGGAAATTGGCATTGTTACAAATGACGTTGCCGGATAGAGGAGAAAAATCACTGCAAGATCAATATTGGTTTTCAATAGCAAATGAGTATGTAACAGTCAAGGATGAAGAGGGAAAATTGCTTGATTGGGGTATAAATGATTTTTTTAATGAAAAAATCTATCTTGATAAAGAAATTATTGAAACACACAATAATACTCTCATGTATTATGAATTCAAAAGGCTTTTCAATGACAGGGTATTGAATTTCCTTGAGTTTGGTTATGAGCTGAAAAACTTGTTATCAGTATCATTTATTGATGGAAAGATACAGTTTGAAATGAAAGATGATTTGAAATCATTGGGATATTCAACATATCAAGGAAAGCGACTGAAATTTACCAGTGCACTTCTCATGAAATTTTCAAGACCTTTGGCACATTTCCTCGGTTTGGAAGATCAAATGAACGACTCTTTGCCAAATGGTTCAACATTAACATACTTTGAATACAAGACTTCTGACAGCATACAACCTCACCAGGCTATGTATCTGATTGTATATAAGAAGAGGGTAGATGGAGATCCGTTAACCGGAGGAAAGATCAACTGTTTGAGTAGAATAAAGGATGGTGTTCATCTAAATGAACATACGTCTATAGATATAGAGTGCGATCTATTGGAAAGTAACTATCTTGGTGGTATTGAGAAAAGGCGAGTTTTGAGAAAACTAACATTCTACAATACATATCTCGATACATATGTTAGATATTATGCTCCAAAGAATATAATTTTCACACCACTGGAGAGGTTGCAGTTTCAACAAATTCCAATAAGATTGGTAGATGATGATGGGAATCCTTTAAAATTAACATCTCTCTATTCCGCAAAGCAATATATCGGAGAAACATCACTAACAGTTAGAATTAGACCGATAATATGAATGTAACTTTAAATAACAGACGTAAATTTTGTTAATCAACTTCCAGTGGATACAAGTTGGAAATGTAGCATGATTGCTTGTACGCTATATTGAAAAGAAAAAGGTGAGAATGAAAAAGTGTTTGCTGTTTGTTGTGATTTCATTATAATTAAGGATGCTATTCCTCTATTGGGTCTAGTTATTGACGATTCGCAATCGATTCATAGATCAACTATTAATCCTGCATCGTATAGAGTAACAAGATCTGATATAAAATCATTTGATATCAAAATCATCAACTGGGAAACGTTGGAAGATATATCGGATAAATTTGAAGACAATTGTCAGATTGACTTGTTCTTCAGCAAAGATGATTAATGACTTTTATCTTACATGTACCAACGATTCGGATTCGGCAATAAAACTTAAAGAACAATTACATTTACATGGAAAATGGGAGGTGGCATTAGTGGAAATGGTCTACGAACTGAGCGATAGATTTGTATTTATCCCGCAGAATTCAAATATGGGAAATATGAACCCTGGCGAATGATGGGATTTTTCCAAATTGGTACCGACAAGGGTGGTTTTGAAGATTTGAATGTTAGATTGGTAATATCTGATGAATATACAAAGAAATGGAATCAGGCAGCTGATAAGCGCGAGTATTATGTACATCTTAGTCACATTACTGGTGAAATCTCAGAGGGAGATATCGTTCACAAATTAACAATGAGAGAAATTGTTTCAATTATGAATGAAGACATTCACGCGCAAGACGGAAGAGTAAAAGAATATGTAAAAGAATTAGGTTTGCCTTACGAAGGTCTGCCACAGTTTTCAATTTTAGATTCAAAAATCAAGATAACCTTTCCAAAGTATGTTAAAAGAGTTGCACTGGGGAAAGATTTGTGTAAATTGTTTGGTTTCGTGGAAGCTACAGAAGAATATAATAAAAACATGAATAATGTTTATTACAGAGATGTGAGATGGACACCATGTCCATTTACTGGAACTTATCTAGACAAGTCATTAACAGATTATGTATTCAACGCAATCGAAAGAACGACTGATGTGGTGGGTGATGAACATTTCCAAGTTAGCCTGCGCACAGCCTCAAAACTTTCCTCAGGTCAAGTGTAGAGTCTGCGAATCACAGTCGAAAAGCTTGTTCACGCCTCGTTTCCATTTCGAAAACTTTCAGTTTCTTTTGTATTTCAATTGTATTTCGACCAATGATCATCAGTTACCAACTTTTTGGTAACCAGCTCGAATACTGATTGGATATTGAAACAAATGTTAGCATCCATTGTCTCGATGTACCGCGCGGCTCAACTTGACAAATCGTTCTTCACTTTCAAATGTCCAAGATGGCGGTGTCTGAATACTGAGCTCGAGCTGGGCACAAAATCGGTGGGATGCTGCAATTAAGCGATCTGTTTTTGAAGTTTTTAATAGCATCTACGAATGACCTTTGGCGTTCTCGTTTAAGGAAGAATGCATAGAATTCGAAAAAGTAAAGCTTTTGGGGTTTGAAATCAATACCGATGGATGAACATAAAATGAAGAGGCACAAGACTGTAAGACAAATGCAGGGTGAAGAGGATAGACTAGCTAGGTATTGCATGGACCCTGCTTGAAGTTGAGTACGACTTTGTTAACCAAATCGAAAACAGAATGAATGATAGAAATTTGAATGAACAGTATTTTGCTAACACCTAGCTGTCACCATATTGTTAGAAATTTGAGTCTTATAACTGGAATTTTGTTGTTCTTGTTTGAAATTAAATTCTGATTCTGGCATTTTACATTCAAATTATGGACTGTTTGTAGGTATCTCAGTGTTGTACATGCTACAAAGGCTCTGCAACCCTATTTTGGATTTCAAAAAGATTAGCTTTTCTAAGTAAGACAAATTAGGGTTGTTCTCAGCCTGAATTTTGGTCTGATTGTCAATAAGCCCAGTCAACCCTTCTCCTGGAATCCCAGTTTCATGTTTGTCACCTTTGTTCTGTAAGAGACATTTAGCTAAAATATCTATTTGACAGTGAGCTCAATGCAAAATCTAAGAATTCATGGTTTAAGTTAGAAATGGTTACACAATTCTATACAAAATAAAATGCAAACTTTACCTAGAAGATGTAGCCTCCCAATATTTCTGAATGCAAATTTTTGGCAAATCTACAGGTTTGGTTTTGCATTTGATGAAAAATCTGGCAAGTTTCCCCCTAATCAAGGGCTTTTATTATTGCATGCATGTATTCACTGTTTATGATGCAAATGTAAACCTTTACCAGAAGGAATTTAGAGTTCAGTTCAAGCTTGAGACAGTTCTAATACTAAGGTCAAGTTGATATTTAATGTTCCAATTTGCCATCTCATTGCACATATATTTTCAAGTCACACACCTTTTGCCTTGTTTAGTGATCATGCAATTTCCTGGAATTCTCTCTTGTAAAAAGGTATTGCAAGGGTTTTATTTAGCAAACCCTTGAAACAAAGCAAATTCAGTTTTGTTATTAAGGATGAACCATACAAGAAACTAAGTAATAATTGTGCTTTACTACAATAAAAAACCAACTGCATTGGTTTTAAATAAAGATTTACTACTTCCCATAGAAATACAGATAAGCCTACTTAGGGTAGGTACTACTGTTTGTCTCAGATACATATAGAAGGACAAAAATCACAATTCTAAGTTGTTTCTTGTTGTCTCTCCATTAGCGAAGTGTTCAAATAATATTTGGTGCCGTTGTGTTTAACAGCATTTAAAATTATCCATAGATGTACTATTTTGCTGCTTACAGTTCTGGGCAAAAGGCCTATGCCAAACCTCTCACTCGGGAACCTTGCCACTCCAGAGGTCTCAAATTAAATCCCAACTTCGTAAAAACAATTCATTCAAACATAGGAATGCCACAGAAGATGCAAGGCATTTCATCTTCTCAATTCTGATATGAAACTTGTAGTTTCAACCGTTTTAAACTATCTATGACAAAAACGACTCTCGACATGCCACAGCTCGCTTAAAATCCGTCGAAGGACTAATTTGACCGCACGGAAAATTCGTATGACAACGAGGCTGAAATTTTTGCTGACTCAGTGAACAAGCTTTTCGACTGTGATTCGCAGACTCTACACTTGACCTGAGGAAAGTTTTGAGGCTGTTGTATGATTTCCCAATTTACAAATCAACTCCGTATTTTTACACCTACCAGCGTGGAAGAGTAGGTAGTATTTTCAGGAAAGCCGGATCTATTTTTAAAAGAGCTGTTAAAGCTGCAATGCCAACAATAAAGAAACAAGGTGTAAAAGCTGCGGAGAAAAGTTTGAAACCTGTTTTAGAAGAAGATGGAGAGAAGGCAGTCGATCGGATATTAGCTGGTGAGAATGTTGGAGAAGTTTTAAAAGATACTACCAAATCTTCTATGAGAGGAATTAAAAGGAAGGCTACTGAAGAAATCGCCGATGTTGTGAAGAAATCTGTCAAGAAGTCGCCTGCTGGTAAGAAATCGCCTGCTGGTAAGAAATCGACTGCTGGTAAGAAATCGACTGCTGGTAAGAAATCGACTGTTGGTAAGAAATCAAGAGTTCGTCCTTAAAGATCTATAAAAGAAAGCACCATGAGAGGGATATTCATACCTAAGCAGTTGGTTAAAAAAGGAGGAGCTAAGAAAGCTAAGCAATCTGATTTGAAAAAAACTTTGTTGAAGAAACTGTTGAAGAAGAAATTGCAACAATGAGCTTAGCCAGAATATACTGAATGTCCTAGTGAAAGTTTTGATTTATTCTGCCCACCAGTAATTCAAAGCGATGTCAAGTATTTTAAAGATGTTGAATATTTTCCACAAACTGCTGCTCTAAATGCCTCAAAACAAACTGTTGTGTTTGACATTCCTGCTCAGCCTAATCATATGATTGAATCATTCTTATTTCGTCTCGACTCTGGCTATTAAAAGAGTCGATGGAAGTGATATTGGAAAAACCACTACAGAATTTGCTGGAGTAATAAATAATATTGGTCAATCAATGTGGAAGCAGATAGAGTTGGTTTTGAATGACACTCCCGTCACAGAAGCAAATGGAATGTGTGCCTATCAATCTTACTTGGAAACAATTCTAACGTTTGATGAAACCAGAGCTAAAAACTATTTGAAAATGACAAACTGGGTCAGTGATACGATTGGCAAAGAAAATGTTGGTTTTCCAACAACCACATCAGCAACAAAAAATCTGGGTTTAAATGCAAGATCTGCACCATTTGATGATAGTGAAAAGGTTAAAGTGTTGACAAAACCTCATGTTAACATTTGCAATCAAAGCAAATACTTGCTGCCTGGCGTTCGTCTTCAATGGCAATTGAGTCCAAACAGTGATGTGTTTTGTTTGATGAGAAAGACTGGAAACACTTCACGCTTATACATTTCCAAAGTGAAACTGGTGCTTTGTCACATACATGTTAAAGATGATGTATTGAAAGGAATTGAAAGAACACTGATGGAAACGAATGCGGTTTACCCAGTCTGTCAACCTCATATGGCAAGCTACTTAATCAATGCCGCAACAACCAGTTGGGTACAAGATAATGTGTTGAACGGAAAAATTCCAAACAGATTGTTTTTTGCGCTGGTCGATAATTCATCATTCAATGGAGCGGATGAAGGAAATCCGTTTGAGTTTGAACATGTTTCTGTTTCTGCCATTCAAGTGACTGTTGACAATCAAGAAATTACCCCACCTCTAAGATTGAATTATGATGATGATGATTACTTTGATGCCTACAGTCGCTTGATGACCAGCTTGAATAATTCACCTAGCCTAATTGATTATGATAGATTAAAACAAGGATCGGCAATCTATGGGTTTGATTTGACACCAAAAGGAAACTGTGCAGATGAGCAATATTTGCTTAAAAGAGAGGGTGGTCTGAGAATAAGTATAAATTTTGCAAACGCTGTTGACAGTTAGATGAACATTGTAGTTTTGGGTGAATTTGATAGGGTCATTCAAATTGATAGTCATAAAAACATCATTCGAGATTGGTAATTATGGATGATATAACGATTAATAACTTACTTGTAAAACGTGAAAAGCTACCTCATTTCCATGGTGTATTCGGGAAAGATGGAATCAAAAACATAGACATTCATTCTCTACCTTGTTCATTTATTTTCAATGAAGATAATTTTACTGGTAAAGGAACCCACTGGGTAGCTGTCTATATTGCTGATGATGGTCGATTGGATTTCTATGATTCGTTTGGTGAACCTCCTATGTTGAAAGAATTTCTAGACTTTATTAATCCGTTCAAGCTCGCTTATAACAAGGTTCAAGTTCAATCCTATGAGACTGCTACATGTGGACAACATTGCATATTCTTTCTAATTAATAGAACAAAAAACGTTTCAATGAACTCAATGGTTAATAAATATTTCAACATTCAGAACAAGTTAGATAACCATTTATTTGTTTACAACTATGTTAAACGAAGATATAATTTAAGCTTGTTAAAACAATTTGTGACAATATTTTAGAGTAATGTTACAACAGTTTAGAATAATGTTACAATAGTTTGTTAGAATAGTTTAGAATATTGTTATAATAGTTTGTTAAAACAGTTCAATCAATGTTTTCTTCTTTACAGCGTCTTTCTAGCGAATAATGTCCATATGGTAGCGTGTTAACTCCATCGCCAAGAATGTATCTTTTATCATCAAAGGGATTCAGCGATGTCTTTTTTCTTTCCGTAGTGTAGATGGTGTGACAGTGTGATTCAATGTTGTGTTGAATGTGTACATCCGCTCTCATTTCCATCAAACATTTCACATAATCTTCATGCTTCATTTGCATTTTCACAACATACTTTTTTTATTCCTTTTGCTCTTTTGAATGTATTTCCATCATCAATTTGACAGCTATACATCTTTGATCTCAATCCAACAAATTCTTTCATTCCCACACCACCAAGCTCGTCTTTCATTTTCCCGATAACTTTGTTGTTTCTTGTAGAGTAATTTGGATGTTCTTTATCATAATTGCTGAAATCGAATCCATCTTGGTGATCTTTCAATACTTTATAGACTTGATCTTTAGACATTGGTATGTCGTAGATGAAACTATCAGTATCCATGTAGCATAGCTCAACATTTGGAAGGTTTGGCTTTGCAAAGTTATAGTGGAAATCATACATCAATGTTTTGCTAATATCCAATATGCTGAAACCAATATACATTGCTTTGTTGAGTGTAACTTTCCTCAACTTTTTCTCAGCCAAAAGCGTGTCTTCATTGATTTTAATTACTCCGTAAAAGTTTGGATTTCTTACCCATTTTCTCAAGACTTCTCCATCAGTACAGATTTCAAAACGTCTATGATTTCGAACAATTTCCACACTCTAAAAAATAAAGGTGCTTTGAATAACCCTTAGGGGTTGTTTAGCCGGATACAAATACGTCACCCCTGGAGGTGCTACGAAAAACCCTTCGGAAGGGTTTTTTGAAAAACCCGCATTTTGGGGTTTTTTGAAAAACCCCTGGCAAAGGTTTTCTAAAAAACCCCAAAGTTGAAACCTTTAAAGGTTTTTCCATGAAACCCCTATGGGTTTTTCGTAAAACCTCAAAAGGTTTTTTAGCTTGATACAAATACGTCACCCCTAGGTGTGCTTCAGAAAAACCCCTGGTTTAAAACCTTGCAAGGTTTTTCCATACAACCCCTATGGGTTCTTTGTAAAATCTCAAAAGTTTTTTAGCTTGATACAAATATGTCACCCTAGGGTGCTAAAGAAAAACCCCTGGTTTAAAACCTTTAAAGGTTTTTCCATGCAACCCATATTGGTTACTCGTAAAACCTCAAAAAGTTTTTTAGCTGGATACAAATACAACACCACTACAGGTACTTGGAGCAACTTCTTTCTTTTGAAACCCTCTAAAGCTAAAAAGCAAGGTTACAAAAGTCCTCTTCAAAGTATAAAAGGGTTAGTGCGATCATAACTTCTGAGCAAATAGAAAAGGTCCATGATTAAATATATAAGTTTTTCATTAACTATCCAATCGAAAAGTACAAATTAGCTGTATATACACATATCTACTATACATTTTCATACTCCATGTGCATACAAAGTTTCAACTTTGCTTGGTCTCAAAAGAATGTTAGTTTCTCTTCGTTAAAAAGTCTATTTTGAAATCACCATAGGCCATGTTATATCAGGTTGTTGTAGTGAAAGCCAAAAGAATATCCTGGTTGATCCTGGTCGTTGAAAGTTCCTATATAGCCATAAAGAACCGTGTTGGTCTCATCATTCGCTCAACGTAATTTGGCATCTGCAATCTGCAAGCAAAAGATTGATAGTTAGATAGAGATGTTCGTAAATTTCTGGATAATGTTACGCTGCAACAGACCCATGAGAAGGCAAAAAGTCTACAAACGGTCATATAATCCGACCAAAAAGTCACAGAATAGGACCCATAAACTGGGCAATATACTGCAAACTAGCCCATAATTCATGCAGACGACATGTATAGTCTCTCTACCCTCCAGGAGTTAGCCCCTTCACTCGACGAAATTCTTGACAAACTCTTCATTTTCGAAGGCAAGGAACGATTCGTGCATGTTGTTTACGTGTTTAAAAAATCACAAAATGGAGGAGGAAAATAATATTTGAACTTACCGCAAAAGTAAAAGAATATGCCAAGATGTGAGTCTGCTAATTTCTTGGCTAGAACGATCTGTTTAAAAAGGAGATAGACCAGTAAGAGTAAGAGCAAACTCAACATTTGGCAAAAGAAAGAGAAGTGTTCTTATTACCTCTTTTGAAAATTGTTTGGTACGATTCAAATTTAAACTAATTTGACCATTTGCCTGCAAGTAAAATAATATGTATTTTCAAACTCCAAACAAAATTAAAGTTTTAATTTTCACAGCAATGTTTGAGCTTGAATTGTGGCGCGCAATATTTTACATGAGGAAAAATTGGATTTTATCAGGCCACCTAGATACTCTTTATTATCACCATTAAGTCTTTCTTCTTATTTTCAATCTCTTAATATAATTTCTCTGCTCTAACTTACTTGCTCTTTAAATAGTTAGCCACAGTTTGTTTTTACATTATTGCTCAGTTATATTATTGAAGTTTTTTTGAGGCCTGACGTTGTGCCTCCTTGCTCTTCTTTGAGCACAAACGTAATTTGAAAGATAGATAGAAATAAGAATAACTAAGACCCAACGATGTTGAGAAAATTGTTACTTGTACAAAGCAAACATTAAATGACAACAAATGACATCATACAACTTTTTATACCATGATTTACTTCACGAATATTACCCCCCTCGAATATATAAAACGTGCTTCTCTCTGAGCTAGTGAAAAAAGAGCATACTTACTGTATATTTCTTATTTTTAAATCATTTTTTATATATACACGCATGCGCAACCTGTTCCGGGTGCAGCGGTACGCTTCCTCAGATTCCAACTCATTTTCATTGACTTTATCTTTATGTTCTTTAGACAACAGTGCTATGGTATCTTATTTGATGCTGGGGGGCTCGTGACACTATTGCGTACTGTCCTAACCCCGAAACGCAGTCATGAGTGGATAGCTGATGATTCGCACTACTTTTCACCATGCCGCAGTTTTCTGCGCAACTTCGTCACCATTATACTCTATCCTTTCTACTTCCTTTTCCATCATTTACATTATGCGCGGTCTCGGATGGGGTGGGGGTGCCTCCCTCCTGGCTGGATCCCCAGTGCTGCGTGCCATGCGACTACTGGTATATTTCTTATTTTTCCATTATTTTTTTTTATATATACACAATAGAAAAGCAATTATACTTACCAAAAAAACCAAACATTTGTAGGAAAACAGCACAAATACAGCAGCATCCTTGCAGTTGCAGACAAGAAATTTCTTTCGCAAGAAATTCGTTAAACTTTCCAAGGAGAACCAACGAATCAGACAGCTTTCAGACCAGTCACCCGAAAAACCCCTTCGCTCCACCTCTGTCAGTGAATATTCTTCAGGGGTTCTTAAATAAGCCTTTAAGGGTTTCTCTGTCTGCACTTCAAAAGGAAGGACGAGTGACCGATAGCCATTATTTCTGCTTTTCCTCAAAACAAAGATTCCAGCCAGTGAAAACATGAAATAAGAAATGATAATGCCTTCAGGGCCCCTTGGTATCAGGGCCCCTTGAAAACCAGTTTTTTGCTGAAGGGCAAACCGTCGAATGAAATTAAATGCTCGCGCTACGACATTTTCGTGTTCGCTACTATAATCGTAGATGTTGTATCGCTTCAAAAAAAGTTTCTGTTACGCTGCGCATTAAGTTCTAGAATTAGCGAAAAATTCTAGAAAATTTTTGCCAGAGCTTATCGAAAAAACCCCCCACCGCTAAAAACCCTTCATTGGGCACTGAACCCCGGAGGGTTCTTTCCATGTACAGATAAAACCTCTATGGGTTTTTTTACCTTTGAAAACCCCAAGGTTTCTCAAACAACCCGTAAAAAATGCAAAATTTTTAAAAAACCTTCTAAGGTTTTTCAGAAAACCCAACGCTCTGAACAACCCTAGGGTTTTTTGAACAACCCCTTGTAGCACCTTTATTTTTTAGAGTGCATCGTCTTCCCGAACACGGAATTGTTCATCAACTTGAACAGATCTTTTTCAAAGTCGTTTCTTGCATGTGTTCTCTTCTGGGTATTAAAATCAATGTATTCTTTCCACCATAGACTTTGCTTGAATTCAATGATTTCATGAACTTTTGTCAGCTTCAATCCCAATTCCAAACACTGCTTCAAATTTCTTTCATGCATGAGGTATTCTTCTTTGTTGAATAGATTTGGTATTAGCTTCGGTGTTGACTTAAACTTTTTTCCATTGAAAAGTTCTTTGTGAGCGTTCTTTTGATGTTCTGATAGCATGTCTTCTTGAACTTGCAATCTTTGCAGCGCCAATTGTAGATCTGCATGATGATCGTGTAACTCGGCTGGATATTCCAAATCGACTTTGAGAATATAACCAACATCTTCATTCGATCTTGTCAGCAAAGCGTGGATGTCTGTATTTCTGATTTCTTCTTGTGTAAACTGCTTGAAACCACCATACAGCATTGGTTGCGACATTGCCCATCCATAGAGATTGTTTGCATCCAGATACATCAGCGTGTTGTTTTCTGTTGAATTAGCATGCCGTTTCACTGCTATCGAGACACCACCACGAATGCCATCTTCAATCATCAGTAGAATGTCCTTCTTTTCTTCAGATAACAATTCCAGCTTCACACCGGTCATCTTCAGCATCGCATCCCAGGCCAGCGAAGGAGCAGTTAGATAATGTGCAGGATCGAGTCCGTAGAATTCCAGACTTTGTGTTCTGAATGATTCGAATATATCAGTCAACAGCAACACATCGGTTTTCAAGTATAGTTCGTGATAATCTTGAAACGTCTGGCAGTTGAAGAATTGCCAAACCTTCATAATCTTCATCAGTGATGTCAGAATCATTGAGTTTGTTGTAAAATGCTTTTTTCGGTGGTAGAGATGTTTCTTCCATTTTCGCTGCAGTATCCACCTAATCGTAGGGATAAACACCTTTTCTTCTCAGCAACTCAAATGCTTTCTCAACTTCTTCAGCTTCAGCATCTGTCGAAACTCTCCTTGATGGTATTTTCCAATTTCTATAATCTAGAACATCTTCATCTTTTAGCGGGTTTTTACATGCTACACCAGGCTCAAACATTCCTTGACGTTCTCTTTTCAATTCTGCGACTCTTTCCTGTTCATTTCTCGGTACACTAGGGTACTGCTGTTGAGTAATCTCATCATGTAGGTATTCTTTGACAGACACGAATTGTTCTTTTGGAAGGTTGCCGGCAAGTGTTAGAAATGCAAAGGAGTCAATGTATTTGATTCCGCGAATATTTCTTTCCTTGCCATCTTCATTCACGTCTGTATGAGCACCAATCTGTGCAGTCATGATCTCTTCTTTCGAATCGGCAATGAGCTTTGTATTTCTACCTCTTAAATTCTTCAGAACATGGTGCATGTCATACCCTTTCAGATTGTAGAAGCCGATCGGGATCGCGTGAGTGTTTGCTATTATATTCAGATGATTAAAGTTGCAATACTTGCAAGCTGGACCTCTGTATTTCCCCGTAATCTGACAATGATCTTTGACTTTTCTTCTATTGTTACCATCAAATAGCTGCTTGCAGCAATAGCAGTGTGTAGCCAAATCATGTCTTTCATTTTCTTCGGGTGTTAATCTAATCATCGGCATGGTTTTCCTAAACACTGCTCGGATTTCATCATTCAATTCATCCAGCCGATTCGTCAACACCTCCATGCAGTCTTCACCAGTATAGCATTCCAACGGTTGTTGCCATCTATCATCGATTGATTTGACATAAATGACATAACTGATCGGCTTGTGTTCTTGATAAGCAGCTCTTTTGTTTTAGTTTTCTAAAATGGATTCAGTATCTGCGTAGATGATAAATGGTAGCCAGCTCTGATGTTTGAAATGTTCAAACTTTAATTCTGTATCTTGAGGATATTCAACAGCTTGAAGGGTCTGACATCAAAACGTTTTCCACCATGTTTGTGACCATCTCGGCCTGCAAAAAGACGACTCAAGTCCTTTATCCAGCAAAAGTGGCTCTCACCATCATCATTGAATATTAATAGCAAATGGACATGTTTTTCACCTTTAACTTCAGTTATTCTTACTGGCACAATTTCACCATCTTCATCCATATAGATGTTGATTGAAATGTTGTTGTTTATTTCAAATGTATTAATCATCTTTTTATCAGTTGCTTTTACTGGATATGTCAATCCTTCAATATTAAGCTCATCCAAGTATGGACGATACTTTGCAACTCTCTGTGGATTTTCTGCTGGTGGATGTAGGGCGGATAGGATTGCCCAGATGAAGCATTCATCGTCTCTGTTCTGTACATTGATAACGGCTTGCTTGTTTTTTATGTATGTTGGTAGTTGTAATTACTTTCCACCACGAATTGCATCATAATCAAACATCTTCACTTGCAGTTTGGTAAACTTTACAAATATCCAACCACTTCCATTCTCCAAGAATTCATCAACCTTATCTCGTAGTGTGTTGATAGCTTCAACTACCTGATCTTCAACATAGTCATACTCTGTCCTTAACAACGCCTGCACGGTGGTTCTGAATGTGGGTGGTGGTTCTGTAACCATAAGCTTATCACCATACTTTTTAAATTCTACATCAATAGTGATATAATACTTTATCCCCTGCTTGTGGCCTGACAATTCTTCTTTAATTTCTCGAATGGTATGCTGTGTGATTCTTGCCCAGTCTTTGATATCTTCTTCTTCGGTATATATCCTGAATGCTTTCTTATCCATCTTGTTCATGTTCTTACCTTCACCAACTAATCTATTTTGTTCTGCTGCTGACAGGTGTATATCATGTGCTTTTCGCTTATGTGATGCGAGATTTAACATTCTGTCAAACAATTTCCCACACACATCGCAAGCGATTTTTCTTCGCTTACTATTATTGGCAGCTGAGCTCTCTCCTTCGTGTGGCCTCTTCATGACTAATTTTCAACTAGACTGATTTCACCTTACGCTTCGATTTTATAGATTGATCGAACGTGATGTTTGCATTATTAACCAATCAGATTGTAGGATTTCTCGTTTCTAGAATCTTCTGAAACATTCTGGAAACTTCTGGAAACTTCTAGAAAGTTCTAGCCAATCAGATTGCAGGATTCTTAGGGACGTTCCCTTTTTCTGGAACATTCTGGAAACTTCTGGAAACTTCTTTTTCGCTGTCTGAAATGAAAAGTTTCCAACGTTAAAAAATTGCAGTGCTGGAGTTTCTTAAATTTCTGTCTGGGTTTCTTATAAAGAGTCTTTTATAAAAATACGTGCATTTTATTTATGTTAATGCTGCAGAATGCAAAAATGTAGTCGTCGTTTCCTTCACTGCCTGCTGTTCGCTGCAGTTGTTACGTTGTTGGGATCTAATAATGCAAATCAGGGGCGGATGTAGCCTAAAATCTGACTGTTGCGAAAATGGGGGTCTGGGGGCGTAGCCCTCAGAAGATTTTTTTAGAGCCACGCCCTTTAGGCTCTCGGATAATGAGGGCAATGCCCTTTTTTATGAAAAAGAATGCCATTGATGATAATGTAAAATAGAAAAATTTAAACCGACTTTTAACAACGTTAGCCGTACATAGCTCCGCCAAGGGTAGAAAGATCATTTTCACTGCATTCAGGATAGTAGCAGCGATTGCCTCACCTAAAAGACCACGTTTGCAAGGAACAAGTCCCATGAATTCTTCTCGGATCGTCATGCTTCGATCAACAAAGCGAATAAAAAGTGTCATTTGCTCTATGTTTGCACAATCTGTGGCTTCGTCAGCTAGAATGGAAAAAAATTTTGCCCCCTGGATTTCTGAAGCAAGAGTCTCCGTCAGCAATTTGCCACATATGGAAATGATCTCATTTCGCGTTGTCATTGACCAGTAAGTTGCATTTTTAGGGCATTTTTTCACATCGTTATTGGCACATCGAGCACCAAAATCATATAGCTCTTGGAAATTTCCTGGATTAACATTATCATCTTCAAGATATTTGGAATCGTCACGATGACCCCTCTGTGCAATATTTTGCCTTCCACAAACCATAACAAGATCAACAGTTGACTTAAGCTGTTGCTTATTTTTCTCATTTGCTCCTTATTTGCTTTGTCTAATAGAATATTAATCCGTGTATCTTAGGGCCATCTAATATTCATGTTTAAAACTACTTACTGATTTTGCGATTCAGGGAAAAGTGTGTGGCATTTTGCTTTTATGTTTAGTAATAAAAAATCAAAAACCGATAAGAAACTGGTTACAACAACAATTTTACAGTCGGTATTTGTATTCTTAAAACTAAATGTAATCTTTGTAAATTTTTTGCTACGTTATCAGTCAATGTACATTTCATAAATGATGTTCATTATCACCGAAACTTCCTAAAGCTGTTTTCAATTTTCTGCTCAAGAAAGAAATTGTAATTTCTCGAGAAGACAGGGGGTTTCCTATAAAAAAAATGCATAGAATACTGTCTGTCAACCCATGCTGCTTTTTAATGATACCAACGCATGCCGCTAGCCAGCATACTGTTTGATTTTTCAATGGCTTGTTTGCAGAATCACACGAGACTCATAACGCTGGGCACATCTTCTGTATATACATTTATTTAGTAGCTTCATAGTTTTGTTTTGTTAAGATAAAATAAGATAAAATTCCAAAAAAATATTATCTTGTTTCTTATTTTTCATCCAAGGCTGGACATGTTCTTGAGTTCTTATGTTGTTCTTATTTTGTTGGCAACTCGAGCCTGGTGTTCTTATACATAAGGTGTGTTCTTATAATAAAGAAGACCGCAGGCCAAGAGGGCCGCTAACCTACAAACAAATAACATCAAATTTATTCACTATAAAGTTAAGGTTAAGAATAAAAATAAGATTAATTACAAGTGACTACGGAGAAATACTGATAGATACACTCTTTTTTATAAGAACCAGGAAATTTTGATCGTGGCTGGCTGTTCTTAATTTTTTCCGTTTTTGAGCCTGAAATGTTCTTCATCTGTTCTTAATTCCTTGGTTACTTGGATACCTATATTTTTCAAGGAATGTTTGGGGTGGTAGTAGGTTAGCGTAAAATGCAGCATTCTTGTCTATTTGTGTTTGTGTTGGCTTAAAATTTACGTTCAGTCTTACTTTCGTACTTTCATATCTAGGGACCCGTCATTATTTATGACCGGGTGGGGGCTGAAGAGAAAATGATGGGTTAACTGAAAAATATTAATTGCATTGGGTGGGGTAATAAAACTGCCTTCAACATAAAGGTATATTCTATCACAAAACCAAATTCATTTAAGCAATTAAGCCATCGATATGAAAATTACGCTTCGCGAAATGTCCATGCTTTGAGGGAATTAATTGCAGCTATTATCCTATTAATGCGTGGCGGTCTCTAAGACAAATGGGGCAATAACACACATAGGGTTGGCAGTATTTGGGATCGTATTTGGCAAAATTCACTATAATAACTATTAATAATGATACATCTGTTTATGACTTAACATTTGCCACCAAATTCTTGGTGGCCAACCCGCCAAAATACCGCCCAAATAGCCACACCCTGTACATATACCCCAACTGAGCATTTAATGGGCAAGAACTGATTCAGCCTTAGTCTTAACAGTGATCCGTCGCTGCTATTCAACAAATTCAAAACAGTAATGACCAAGCTGCTAGTTGAGAACCTTTGCCCGCCCATTTCGGCATTATCAGCTTGAGATGAAAAGGACAACACAATTTATAATTTTTGGGCAGGGCAGGGCATGCTTTCAAGACAGACAGTTTTGTCGCGATGGGCATACCAGTGTACGAATTAAAACGAAATTGAACAATACTTCCCTTCGATCTCAACTCATTCGATGACCTTGATTTAAAACATCTACTGTCGCTGTAGTTCCTGCATACTCCTCTGATAGTTCTGACTTTGAGGTCTTTTAAACTGCTTTCGTTCGTGCAACATCTTTCTGAGCCTTCTCTGGCGACTTTCCAGATACTTTTCGAGGAAACGAATTACCATCATATTTCAAACTTTAGCGAAGTTTACAGGATAAAGTATGAGGCTTTTTGACAAATGTTGTGTATATATTTGTACATATATATATTTCCATCTATTCATCTTTTGTAGTAACAGATGTGTATTGGAGTAGGGATCATGCGCCGTTATGTGCAAAATTATAATTATGCAATATTTCATTTCATTTCATTTCAATTCATTTCATTTTATTTTCTTTATACAGGGTAAAGTTAACAATTTTGTGAAAATTGGTTTACAGACTGCCCTGTTTACAAACCTAGCTATTTATAACATATAATGATTAAATTTACATAAGTATATTTATACATCTATTAAAATACTTCTAATATTACTTCTAAACAAAAAAAATACTTCTAATAAAATACTTCAAAGTAAGACCGTTTGAAATTGCAACCGAAAGTGAATACTTGCTGCCATGGTGGCATCATCGTAGAGACGTATTTGTTGGAAAAACCCCAACCGTGCGAGTCGCAATAAACTGAATATTCTGTAAACTTTGTGATACGAATTAACTTCAACTCAAACTTTAGAGCAACGAGAGTTCACACGCCACGCTCGATTCAACCTAAAACTTATGTAACATAACACGAGTATATCAAATTAGAAATAACAATAGAACGGGCTAAAACCCGGAATGAAGTCTCTATAAATTGTCCATATTTCTAACACTCCCCCCAATCAAGAAGCTATTCTTCTTGATTCAAGATTTCAGTCTGTAGTTCTCTTCTTTCTTCGCCTGCAAACGTAGCAAGTCTCTTGGTTCTTCTATTCAATAATTGTTTAACATCTGATTTAGATTTCCTTTCTGGTAACGGTCCTTTTAATTCTAAGCAAGTAATACCCTGCAACGGTCTTTAAATTTCAATCAATTGTCCTTGACTCAACGTATGAATCTGAACAGCTCGAATCATTCCATCTCTACTCTTGATGTGACCGATTACCTTCCCCATTCTCCAATATCTCTTCTTGGTTGTCTTATCAACAATAAGAATGATCTGTCCTAGCTCTGGTACTTTAGCTAGTTGATTATTTTGTCTATGGTACTCTTGCAGTCCTTGCAAATATTCACGTGTCCATCTTTTCCACAAGTGGGTCTTTAGGATAGAAATATACTTAAGTCTTTTATTTACAGCTGTCGCATAATCTTCGTCCTCGTCGATTTCTGCATTTGAAACACTAGCGATAGTTGGCAATGCGAAACCAAATATCATGTGATTCGGTGTTATAGGTTCTTCTTCCAGCTCATCTGTTTGGTAAGTCAAAGGCCTGTTGTTCATCAAACCTTCAACTTGTATGAGCAGTGTCTCTACCTCTCTGAAGCTTAATTTTGAACGTCCCAGAACTTTGTACAAAGTTGACTTCGAAATTGCTACCATTCGTTCAAAAAATCCTTCTTGCCAAGGTGCCTTAGCGATATTAAATGTCCAATCTATTTGTCTTGCAGTTAGATAGCCTTGTAATTCTTCATCTTGGCATATTCTCTTTAGATACTTTCCTGTACTCTTAAACGTTTTTGCGTTGTCACTTATTATAGTGCTCGGTGTCCCTCGACGACTCATGAATCTCTGAAGAACAGCTCTAAACTCCAATGACGTCATGTCCATTGTCAACTCCAGATGAACAGCTCGAGTGACGGCACAAGTAAAAATTGCAATGTAGGATTTTTCATTGTTTTGTCGGTATATCGGACCAGCAAAATCGCATCCTACTACTTCAAAGGGTCTTGCTTGCTTCACTCTAAGTTCAGGCAACGGTGCAGTAACTGTTCCTTTCAATATCTTAGAACTTCTTTTTGCACAATCATTACATTGTCGAATGACTTTCTTTACAACTTGTCTTCCCTTAGGAATCCAAAATTGTTGTCTAATCTCTGCCAGAGTTGTATTTACTCCTCCATGAATCAATCTTTCGTGTGCTTCTTTCACAACAAGATAGGTGTACCCATTTTCTCTTGGCAACAATACGGGGTTTTTTGCTTCTAATGATATATCTGAATATTGGAGCCTCCCTTTGCAGCGCATAACTCCATCCAGTTTAACGATGTTCAACTGCTGCACTAAGTGTTCATAATTTTGATCACTTTCGATTTCCATTTGGATCTCCTTTATCCATCTTTCTTCTGCATCTTTAACTTCAGCTACTATCAGATATGGCGATTCAGACTTTCCTTTCTGCCTACAGTTCTTTACAAAACGTAGAATCCATGCAGTAACGTGAAGTAATCTGATTTTCGTGCTATAATCCTTTAAATCAATTAATGCTGATAAACCTTTGGTCTTCTTTACAGATGTAACCTGTAAGACGGGTTTAATTTCTTCCTCAGCAATTTGGACTTTTTCCATCAACTGTGGTTGTTCTGGCCAATCTTCTGTCAATAACCAGTCAGGTCTCTGTCACCATAATTGACTTTGGCTTAATATCTCTGGGCCTTTTCCTCTTGTCCCCATATCTGCAGGATTTTGAGCTGTGGGACAATAACCCCATTTGGCTTTACCAGTTAACTTCTCTATTTCTGTTATACGATGCTCGACAAACTGGCGATACTGACCTCTTCTTTCCAACCAGTGCAGCACAGTACAACTGTCTGTCCACATAAAAACGCCTTTCACTTCAACTTCTTTTAATGCTTCAATGACTGTTGTAATCAACCTTGATGCGCATCTTGCAGCTGTTAACTCCAAGCATGGAATAGTAAGTTCCTTCTTGAGTGGTGATAATCTGGTCTTTGCAGTCAACAAACGACTTTGAACTATACCAGCTGACTTAGTTACGATGTACACAGCAGCACAGTATGCAGACTTGCTTGCATCAGCAAATGTGTGGATTGTTACTGAATCCAAGGTCGCATCAGGTACAACACATCTTTGAAATCGTACTTCTGACATTGACTCTAGTTGCTTGACAAACAACTCCCATCTTTCCTGAATTTCTCTGCTGACCATACTGTCCCAATCTGTCTCTGCTTTGCACACATCTTGAAATATCTTTCTAGCAATGATAGTAACTGGACCTACAAGTCCCAATGGAATCGTATATTTGAGAAAGTTTACTGAGCAGTTCTCTCTTTGTCAAGAATTCCTTTCTCTCTTCGATTATTTGAGCAAGGCTTACGGCCATTTCATCTGAACTTTCTGTCCACTTTATTCCTAAAACCTTGCTCTGACCAACATGCTGATTTAAACTTTGTTCGGCAAATGTTTCATCTGTACTCTGTACAATCTCATTCTCTAGACTGTCTTTCACTTCTGGTTTGTTTGTCTTCCACTTATGAAGATCGAATCCACCACTTTTCTTGACCTCTGTTAGTTTCCTCTGCAACCTTACAGCTTCCTCAGAATTGCTTGCACCACAAACCACATCATCCACAAACAGACTATACATGACTCTTCTAACAAAACCCGGATCCTCTCTTTCATAACTTTCCAAATGTTTTCTCAACGTAGCATTTAACAAAAATGGACTCGGACCAGCCCCAAAGATTACCCTCGTAAACCGCCATTCATTCACCTTCCACGCAACCTGACCAATTGTATCGTCAACCCACGGAAACCTCAAACTATCCCTGTCTTCCTCGGAAATCTCTATCTGATGAAACGCCTTCTTTACATCCCCAACAAGTGCAACAGGATACATTCTAAAACGCAACAAGACATCTAACAACAACGGCATCAATGAAGGTCCCTTGTGAAGACACTCATTTAGTGATCTGCTACCTTTCCTTTCCTTTGCCGAAGCGTCGAAGACTATTCTAACTTTAGTTGATTCTGCTTCTTGCCTAATCACCGCGTGGTGTAGAATGTAGTGCCTCTGTCCCTTGGCTTCTCTTTCAGGTACCCTTTCAACTATTCCAGCATCTATCTGTTCCTGTATCACCTGATCATACGCTTTCAATTGCTCTGGCACTGCTGCAAGTCGCTTCAACTGAGATTTCAATCGTTTTTCTGATAACTGTCTGTTGTCTGGCAGTGATGATTTTATCGCCTCAGATTTCCATGGTAACTGGACAACATAGCGTGTGCCATTGAACCTTACTGTATCCTTAAAGTCTGTGTGGACTGGATCATCTTCTCTTATACCCACAGTCTCTAGGTCCCATAATCTTTCTACTTCTGAGGAAATCTTCTGATTGCCTTCTCTACAAAACAGCAAGCCACTTTCCTGATTGCATTCATTGGTGCCTTGATAAGTCGGTCCTACAAGTGTCCACCCTAATGTTGTTTCTTCTGCAATGGGTTGGTTTTCTCCCCCTGTATCATACGTCCTGTCTTTACCTTGCACAAATCTTCCAGGCCGATGATAGCATGCACTTCTAGCTCATCATGTTTTGAAACATCAGAGAACTCAATATCTTTCAGGTGCTCGAATCTTTGCTGCACAATTTCAGGTCTTGCATTTCTTACAGTGGTCAATTTACTCAATGTTGCAGCTTCTGTAGTAAACTTGATCTCTCCATTCATATTCCTCACTTCAAGTTCATAAATAAAACATCTATGGCTTCTGCTTCCATGAATCGTATCCAAGATTTTGGTCTCATAACGAATCGGTTTACCCTTTAACTTGTCAGCAATCTTTTGCACAATATAAGTCTTGTCACTTCCAGTGTCTAGCAATAATCTACATGGAACTTGCTCCTTTCCTGGAATATTAATCTTTGCTTGCAAGGTCTGGTACGCTATGGCTCCTTTCGATGTAACATGCAAGTTTGGCGTCGTTTCCTCTTTGCAGATTGACACATGGTGACCTGTTTTCATACTTATCACATTCGGTTTTATCCCTACATTTTCTCTGAATATGTCCCTTTCGAAGACATTGAAAACATCTATTGTATTTCTTTAGGATCCCTTTTCTTTTGTCAATCTCTTGAACTTGACTGCACTCTTTACTTTGATGTTCTCCAAGGCAAAAAACACATGTTGTACTACTGACAGCTAACAGTCGTCCCTCTCTTTTCTTCTCTACTGCTGGTTGACCTTGGCTTTCATTTGCACTCCTGATTACTAGTTCTTGCCATAGCTTTTCCAAGAATTCTCCTATCATCCATTCATGATTAACTTCCTTCGAGCGACAAATGTTGATGGCAATTTCCCTAGGTATTTTGCTCATTAACTCTGGTACAACTGCTACTGAGTAATGCTCTCCGGGAACTCCTAAAACTGATAGTGCTTTGTAGTGCGAGTCAACCTCTTCATAAAACTTCCTCAACTTAGTCATATCTCTTGGACTAAAAACTGCTTGTGTTGCCTTCAATGCTGCCATGTGCGCTCCTTTTAACAATCCAGTTTGGCCATACTTAGCTTTCAATTCTTCTACTGCTGGTTTGTAATTATTGCCTATGATGCATAAATTTGCGATAGTTGTACTTGCAGCCCCATCCAAACAAGCCTTCAAATATGACATCTTATGTACATCAGCATATCCTGGGCTATCATGGACATTTCTTTGGAAATTCTCCCAAAACTCTAGCCATTTCATTGGGTCGCCATCAAAGCGTTTCAGTTGCAACTTAGGCAACTTCACAATATTTTGATTCCCATAGTTACTTTCATTTCTTATGGTTCTCATTTCATTCCCCAGGGAGTGCCCTAGGCCCCCTCCAAAGGGATTATGCTGCGATTGCAACTGTCCAACATTTCCCAACTGTTCAGCAATTTCCGTTTGTCCCATATTCCTGGTCTGTCCAAAATTTTCAAATTGCCCAAAAGACCTTGGCTGTTCAAATATTTCTGATTGCCCAAAGGACACTTGTTGTCTGGGATTAACTCTCCCCCCATAATCATGCATGGCATAATTTTGATCTGTTCCAATATTGATCTCAGGGCCAGGAAAACTTGAGAAAAGACTACCTGGTGACATAATTCTCTTTGGTGCTTGGTTACTTAATTTATTTGGAGTCTCATGTAACCCTCCAAGCAGGCTAAAACTCGGACTAGGCTGTTTCTTTATTTCTTTCTATTCTAATTCAATGGCCTTGTTTAAAGCTACCTGTATCTTTGCAGCATATGATCTACTAAACTTGATTTCTTCTACTAAGTTAGGTCTTAGTTTTAGTCTTTTCAATTCAGCTTGAATTTTCACATCTATGTCCCTAATCTCCGACAAGCTAGGCTCGATTACAAATTTTAGTTCTTTGATTTCACTTACCAACGTTTCGTCAACTTGTTCGACACCATTTATTTCGTTTAACTTTGAAATCGAATCTTGTAACGCATCTTTATAAACGTCTCTCTCTGCTCTCAGATCGTCCAGCACTGACCTTTCTTCGTTGGTTGCTAGGCCCATCAATTCGTCTTCTTCAGACATTTCTTTCGATCACAACTTTCAAAACTTACTAGAATACTGCAGACCCCAAGTGGTCCCATCGGAGGTGCCAGATGTTGGAAAAACCCCAACCGTGCGAGTCGCAATAAACTGAATATTCTGTAAACTTTGTGATACGAATTAACTTCAACTCAAACTTTAGAGCAACGAGAGTTCACACGCCACGCTCGATTCAACCTAAAACTTGCGTAACATAACACGAGTATATCAAATTACAAATAACAATAGAACGGGCTAAAACCCGGAATGAAGTCTCTATAAATTGTCCATATTTCTAACATATTTTATAATTTTGACTTGAAAGCCAAAAATGAATTTGCTCTTTTTGCCTCATTGCTAAGGTCCAAGTACACGCTCCTCTAAATTCAAAACTTTTCTGTCCTGAAGACGTTTTAAACAGAGGAATATGTAGATCAGTCCTGGAATTACGTAACACCCTGCACTGGGTGTCAGACAGCCTACGAAATAGTCCTTTCAAGTAATCAGGAGCCTCATTGTTGAGAGCCTTGAAAACAACCTTAGCAGTTTCTGACTCTATTAGCTGCTTAGTGGTAAGCCATCCAAGTTTTTGAATTAAAGGTTCGGAATGAGCATCATAAGGACTGTTTGTAACTATTCTAGGGGCCCGGTTTTGTAATTTCTGTAGCTTCTGCAGAGCGGTCATTCCTACAGATCCCCAGACCGGACAGCAGTATCTAAAGTGTGGCTCAACAAGGCTTTTGTACATCGCTTGTACAGTTTCTAAAGGGAGGTACCTTTTAGCATAACGAAGCATTCCTAAACCGCGGGAAACCTTTTTTGTAACGGATGCCAAGTGTTCATCCCATTTAAGAAATTGATCAACCTGAACACCCAAATATTTTGTACTGGTTATGATAGATATTGCTTCCTCTCCAATGTGGAAGGATGGTTTTTGAGTGTCAGGTTGCTCAAGCGCTCGTATTTTATACTGGCTACCAATCAAGATACTTTGTGTTTTTGCAACGTTAAGGGATAAATTGTTCTCCTCTAGCCATGTCTTGAGAGACTGTAGGTCTTTATTGACAGCGTTGTTGATCGAGGGAATAGATTTCGAGGAGTATGAAATGCTTGTATCATCTGCGTACATAGTAACCTTTGAGGAGTCAAGTGCCAGGGGTAAATCGTTAATATAAATCAGAAACAGTAGGGGACCTAAACAGGATCCCTGAGGAACCCCAAAATTAATGCTCTCTAGTTTAGACATATACCCGTTCACCTTACAGCATTGTTTGCGATTTACCAGATAAGTAATTGATGGTCAACAGTGTCAAAGGCCTTTTTGAAGTCAATAAAAGTTACTGAAGTATACTGCCCTTTGTCTAAATTAATATACCAGTCATTACTGCATTTTAATAAGCTAGTCAATACAGAGTGAAACTGTCGAAACCCAGACTGCCCGGAGAAGAGCAGATGATTAACACTAAGATACGTATAAAGCTGGTCATAGATTAGTTTCTCAAAGAGTCGAGACACAACAGGCAACACCGAAATTGGTCGGTTGTTGGAGCTTTCACTCGATGAGCCATCCTTGTAGATAGGAGCAACACGAGCAACCTTCCAGCTGTCGGGGAATCGCCCTGTAGACAAGGACATGTTGAATATTTGGCTCATTCCCTATCCCTTTGCCATTATGGGCATACTTTTCTTAAGAAATATACTAGATATATTGTCCATACCAAAACCTTGAGATGTCTTGAATTTTGACATGGCTTTAATAAGTTCCTCAGCATTTAAGTTCCTCAATATTAGAAACTATATACTTACAATTAAGGTAAATTTAGTGTGTGTTATTATACCTCCGATGTTTTTGTTCCCTTTTAGTGTTAGAAAGGGAGGACGGGGCCAAATATCTTTTAAAGAATTGTCGTTTTCAATTAAATGCCAGATATTTGATAGTATTTTTTAATTTTTATTGTTCTGTTGTCAAAAGGTATAACGCATGGTAGATTTCGTGTAGAGTGCTTTTTCATAGCAATTATATTCATGTTTTTTTTTCGTATGACATGATAATAAAGTGCACAAAAGTGCACATGGAACTAAAATATAAGGGCGTAGTACCAACTCCCGCTTTGCGCCCCCAGAAAAGCCGTCCGCGCCCTCTCGTATCCATAGGTATAAAATGAAATATTATAGGTGTGTATTGACTTCATTGTATTGATTGCATAGCAATTATATTATCTCATGTTTCTGTCAGTTATTTCATCTCCAAAATGCTTAACCAAAAGGCTTGATTTTCGGAGATATGGTTGGTAATTGTGATGTTTCTGTCAACTATTTCATCTCCAAAATGCTTAACCAAAAGGCTTGATTTTCGGAGATATGGTTGGTAATTGTGATGTTTCTGTCAACTATTTCATCTCCAAAATGCTTAACCACAAGGCTTGATTTTCGGAGATATGGTTGGTCATTGTCATTTTTCTGTCAGTTATTTCATCTCCAAAATGCTTAACCAAAAGGCTTGATTTTCGGAGATATGGTTGGTAATTGTGATGTTTCTGTCAACTAGTTCATCTCCAAAATGCTTAACCACAAGGCTTGATTTTCGGAGATATGGTTGGTCATTTTCATTTTTCTGTCAGTTATTTCATCTCCAAAATGCTTAACCACAAGGCTTTATTTTCGGAGATATGGTTGGTCATTGTCATTTTTCTGCCAGTTATTTCATCTCCAAAATGCTTAACCAAAAGGCTTGATTTTCGGAGATATGGTTTGTCTTTGTTATGTTTCTGTCAGTTATTTCATCTCCAAAATGCTTAACCAAAAGGCTTGATTTTCGGAGATATCGTTGGTCATTGTCATTTTTCTGTCAGTTATTTCATCTCCAAAATGCTTAACCACAAGGCTTGATTTTCGGAGATATCGTTGGTCATTGTCATTTTTCTGCCAGTTATTTCATCTCCAAAAATGCTTAACCACAAGGCTTGATTTTCGGAGATATGGTTGGTCATTGTCATTTTTCTGTCAGCTATTTCATCTCCAAAATGCTTAACCAAAAGGCTTGATTTTCGGAGATATGGTTTGTCATTGTTATGTTTCTGTTAGTTATTTCATCTCCAAAATGCTTAACTAAAAGGCTTGATTTTCGGAGATATGGTTTGTCATTGTTATGTTTCTGTCAGTTATTTCATCTCCAAAATGCTTAACCAAAAGGCTTGATTTTCGGAGATATGGTTTGTCATTGTTATGTTTCTGTCAGTTATTTCATCTCCAAAATGCTTAACTAAAAGGCTTGATTTTCGGAGATATGGTTTGTCATTGTTATGTTTTTGTCAGTTATTTCATCTCCAAAATGCTTAACCAAAAGGCTTGATTTTCGGAGATATGGTTTGTCATTGTTATGTTTCTGTCACTTATCCCATCTCCTCAAAGTATAAAAGTTTTTCTCAATTATGCTGAGCAGAGATATTTCAGACCGAAAAATTGAAAGGTGCTTTTTTTTCATTTCATATTCACATAGGACGTAACAAAAGTAGGTTCTGAAGCTACATTGTTATCAACAATAAAGCAACTGATATTCACAATAAACATTGAATTCTTATACTGAAGCAAAACAGAGGTCCTTGAGAATATTCTGACTAAATTAAAAATCAATGTTACTTAATAATATCCTGACCAAGTTTAATACTAATGTTAACAAACGAAAACATAAAACCTCTCGTTCAAGCACTGGAACATCGAAAATCAGATCTACATCATGTGCATATCAAAGTAGCGAAGTAAATCACATTTATAATTACATGTTTCACTAAATACAAAATTGCATTTCAGTTTCATACTTTTCTTCCCAAACAATTTCCTTTTCCCTTCCTTAAGCATGGCTTGCTTTTTCTGTTTGTTGAATTGCTTGAATGTCAGATTGGTCATCTGTGTTGTCAATAAACTCTATGCAAGCATTGTGTTCATTCTGCAAAAATGAAAATCAGAAAGTAAATAACATCAGACACAAAATCCATAAATTGGATGAAGTTTTTACAATGTTGACCAGTTGAAGTTACTCATCACTGTGAATCATATGCAATTATCAACAAATTATTATACATAGGTATATCAATTGATAATGTTGTTTCAGTATGAATAGAATGAACATAAAAACATAAAATATGTGTTAAAAATATAACATATTTCCAAGTTTTCCTGCTCTTTGGTGTCTATTCACTCATGCAGGCACATACATTAAGTGAATTGAAAAAAACTATTTGGTTTGCTTTCTCAACTTACTGTTCGGCCACACGAAAATGAACCGTGGAGTCAGCAAGATCTGTTTGAAAGGCATGGTTAATGGAAAAAGAAACAGAGTACGACTGTATAAAAGATGGAGAGATAACATCAAAGTGTGGACAGACCTTGACACAGCCTCCCTGAACACTCTTGTCAAAGATCGAGAACTATGGAAACAGCTATCCCATGTTAGTGCGCATTCTGCCGCAGGCAGAGATAGTGACTAATGATGAGTGCTCAATGTCTCAAAAATGTAAGAAAGTTCAATACTGGATTCTTGAAACTTAGGAAAGTTCTAAAACTATTATGAGTAATTTTTTCTCCCCTTTTATATTTTTTATTTGTGTGCTAAATCTGCGTTCATGTGTCATTTTCCGGTACCGTGTATATCTCTGGGTTGAAAAACTAACTATTGTCTCAAGTGTTTTCCGATATGTTTGATAACAAGCACTCCAGCAAACCATAGTCATAGATTTTCGGTCACTTATTCACGTTAGGCCGCAAATGTAAAATGTCGAATAGAATGGCATTTGTGCAATGTTAACAATGCCTTTAATTGCGCATGCGCACAAATACTACATGCCTGCCAAAAAAAATTTTCTAAGCAAGTTGCAAGAAAGTTTTGGTACTGAAAACATGAAATATCTAAGAAAGGTTCAATACTGGGCCAAAAAAAACTTTCTTATAAAAAAACGTGTAAAGCAGAAAGCCTGACTTTTCCCAAGACCAGTATTGCCGAATATGATACCGTTGGCTATACCAAAAATGCAAAAAGTATACCCTTGGCTAGACTGCAAATCCAAAGCATTCCTTGTAGCGCAAGGTACTTTTACTTAGCAAATTGTCTGTTGCAAAGTAAACACACATGAAAAGATGACTTGTTAGAAATATTGGAGCAATGATTGCTCCAAATAAGGTTCAGAGCAAGCTTATAAAAGTTTTGCTTTGGTGTGAAGCACCAAGTGATGCAATTGTGTTCGATGAGGCAGCAATTTGGTGAGATCAGTTATCATCGTTTGCTATCTTTTTTATCATTGCAGTTTTAAGTAGGGCAGCCATGGTAGTGTCACAGCAAAGGTCGAGGTCTTGATTACACGATTTATCTTTTATAAGAAACCGCTTTATAAGAATCCCACTAGCAAGATTTCAGGCAAATTACAATAGATTCTTTTGTTCTTTTGTTTCTTAAAACAATAGAAAATAATAGAAACTTTAAGAAACTTTCACTAGGGAGCCTTTAGCTAGGTTCTTTATATAAAAAAACGTGTAGTTGACCTATTACTGAGACCCTGGCTACTGGCGTTAAACCCAATTTCACCCTCATTTTGAGGATAAGTCATCTGAAGTTGAGTCAAATTACAGAAGTGCAAGTGTGAGTTACCTAAAAGTGTAACAAGCAATTCTTGCAGCTACAAAGACGTGCAGTTGCATGTTATATTAATATGGATATCATACGTTGTAATTGTCAAAATAGAGGGATGAAGTTGTGTAGATATATATTTTGCGAGACGAGTTGCTCGCGTTACCAGTACACTCTCTACCCTACAATATATCTATGTCTAAATCTTTCGAATATGTTGTATAAAATATATACAATCTATAAATCTAATTTTGTACTGGGGCTTAATTTTGAGCCTAGATATTCTTACGGTAAAGACTTTTTTATTATAAAAAGGAGTGTGTAATGAGCGTTCATTGGACTAAAGAGCGTATTACTGTAGTTTTGACAAGAAGAGACAATGTTATGATTGTGAAAATGCACTTACTTTTTGCACTGCATTAGCAATTATTGCATCTTTTTCTTCTTCATTAAGGAGTTTGGCTATACTCCTATGTATTCCATAGTCATTGCAATATCTTTTCACACTTCTCTCTGAAATTCCTATCCTTCTACCATACGTTGACTCTAAATATTGTGACACAGCCCTGTGTGTCATTCTTCTACGCTCCACAAGCTCACGAATTTCCGTTTCGATATCACGATTAAGATAAGAAATTACACTCATTTTTAAAACCAAATTCGACTTTCTTTAACTTTCATAAATAAGTTACTGTATACTTACTCTCCAAATCCCAAAAGAAGTGCGCTAAAGTTTTAATGGCATTGTTTGACAACTTGCATTAGCTAGAAAAAACCCCAGTATATCTTGCAATAGGCTGTCAAGATGAAAGATGCCGCGCAGTATGAGTGAAAAGATCAAAAAGTGAAGAAAAAGTCAATGGCATATCCAGCTAGCACAAGCACTATTACCAGCATGATAGCAACAGAGTGATAATACGATAATTTAACATTTTTTCATAGATGCACCCCCCTTAGTAAAATCACTTGAACTGAGTTTGATTTTGTTGTTAGAAATCAAAAACCGTTTTTGAGCATAGTACATATTAATTGCGCCACCTCATTGCAACTGTAAAATTGAATTCTTCAGCAACTTGCGCTTGAATCTCAATAATAAATGTGAAGACAAACGAACTCTTAACCAAGACAGTAAAGAATAAATAATGTCATTTTTAATAGATTACACGGAATTTCAGCAATAACAGCATGTTACTTTTCTGATTTCAATTTTATATTATCACATGGAAAATTGAAATGTGGCACACTTTGGCCTGAAATCTATAATCAATTAGTAGTTTTATGTTTGAATATAAGGTGGACCTAGGCTACACGGACTCTTCTAGACATGGCAAATAAGGTCATACTTTGCTTCATCAGAAAGAGAAGGGACACGATTAACAAAATTTCCAATATCATTAGGAAACTGAGAAGCCACAGCGCTCATGCTGTCTGGCTCCTTCTTGGCTGAGGATGAATAATTTGAAGATTCGACACATTTAACTTCCCCTGAAGGGGAATTTTTCTCAGTAATTGAAGCCTTTTTCTTAAGATTCATGGTGTAAATGGTAGGCTGTTTTCTTTTTTTACAGCCAATATTTCGTGGAACTATTGGACTCTTGAAGTGAATGTCACTCTCTTTGAATAATGCACTATCCTCAATCTTTGGACCGACTTCAGGGAATTCATAACCAACAGAGGAAGAGCCCGGCTTTTTAGCTTTACTGATAATAGGTGGGAGGCAAGATGCTCTTTCGATAACAGTTTGCGTATCAGAAATGAGGATTTTTGTACCTTTCTGCTGTAATTCACCTGAAGCTATGTTGATGCTTGGAAGAACAGGCAGGATTTGGACATCATTTGACAAATTCTCATCAGGCATGCAGAGAGCAACAAAGTGGTCTTTCTTTGGAGGGATTTCTGAATTCTTAATGTAATTTTTTGGCATGGCAGCACAACGGAATTTATGAAGCTCTGTAGCTTTGTCTTTGCTTGGTTGCCTTGGTAGAATGGTGCAGTTAAACATAATAGACAATGAGTCTCCTTTTCCATTATTCTCAGAAGAAACCGGAAAGAAGGACTCAATTTCAACATTCAAAGCACTAAAAAGTGCCAGCATACATAAGAAAGGTGAATGTTGAAAGTTTCTTGAATTAACTTTTGCGTCGGCAATAACAGCAGTTGTGGGGTCTTCTTTTTTAAAATACTGCAAAGCAGCATCAGATATGGACATAGCAAAAGCATTATTCAGACTCGAAAATTTATGCCTCTGTTCAATTAATGGATGAGAAGCATAAAACAGTGGATTGCAATAAAGCTCAATACTTTTGAGGCAGTGAAGAAACAACGACAGCTTTTCATTTCCAATAAGTGTAATAGAAGCAGCATTATACAAGCAGTTGCCATTGCCCAAAGTTCTAGAGAGTAATGGAACAGAAATGATTTGTATGATTAGCTACAAGACAACCAGGCATTAAAAGCTTTTCGAAGATATCAAAGCAAAACAACTCAAATCAAAAGGCTTGGTTGCTTTATGGCTGTTTTACACAGAATATTGATTGTTGCCTTAACCATAATTGACACATAATGACCCACATTTTGCGATAATCAGTATATACTAAAATAGAGATCGAAGCTACGCGCGTTTTGCTGATAGTCATTCCTCGGTTGCCGTGCAAGATGCCCAACTCGAACTGCTTTCTTTCCTCGCAGACTTAGGGGTAGGCTTGCCATCGGCCCCTAATTTCTCTTTCTTCTCTCTCTTCTGGGGTAATTGGGGCTTCCCGTTTTTGACTTTCGTAACACGACGTTTCGAACAATTTCACAATTGTCTTCACAGCATGGGTTTTCGTCGTAAGACGTCGAGGCGAATTGGCGCCTTTGTTTTTAAATCGCCAAGCTCTGTTAACAAAACTTACCCTGGGATTCCTTGTGGATTTACATATTCTGGGCATACCGGACGATTTCCTTTTGAAATGATTCGAAACATTAAGAATTGATCAGCGAATTTTCGCTCTCAAAAACATCTTCCCCTCGCTGTCCTCGCTGTTTGCTGTTGTGCGTGCGTGATCACTGACATGACTTCCGCAAAACATGTAGTGTGACAGCAACTTCCGCCTTTTCACTTTGAATTAAATTTTAAATCAAATTCTGTTTTAATGTAGCATTATTCTTTTCAAGTTTCAACATAAATTTTAACAAATTAAATCCAAGCAATGTTGAATTTAAATACAAGTTGAATTTAAATACAATTTTTCTAACTCTATGGGAAGTCACATAGAATTCCAGACTGAGTAACATGAATAATAACCAGACTGAGGAACATACTAACGAACAGGACTGACGACCATGAATAAAAACAAGACTACGGAATAAGACACAGGAACAGAACTGAAGAACATATAAGTAAAAACAAGACTAAGGAACTGGACCGAGAAACAGGACTGAGGAACATGATTCAGAACAAGACTACGTAACAAGACGAAGGAACAGGACTGAAGACCATGAAAAGAAACAAGACGGAGTAACATAGCACAGAAACAGGACTAAAGAACATGAGCAATAACAAGGCTGGGGAACAGGACCGACCAACAGGACTGAGGAACATTAATAAGAACAAGACTTGGGGAAAGGACGAAGAAACAGGACTGAAGAATACGAGCAGTGACAAGGCTTAGGAACAGGACCCAGAAACAGGACTGGGGAACATTAATTAGAACAAGCCTAGGGAACGGGACGAAGGAACAGGGCTGAATACCATGAAAAGAAACAAGACGGAGTAACATGGCAAAAAAACAAGGCAACAGGACTGAAGAACATGAGCAATAACAAGGTTAAGAAACAGGACTGATGACCGTAATAAAGAACAAGCTAAGGTAGGACAAAGGAGCATGACTGAACAGCAACAAGAAACACAAAACTAAGGAACATGAGCTGCAAACGGTTAAGTTTAAACTGCTTTATTCTTATGTTGCAAGCAACATTAAGACGCATTTTAAGTTGAGGATCGGATTTGAATTTAGTTTGAAATTTAAGTTGAAGTTAAGTTAAAATTCAAGATTGAGATTCATTTAAAGTTTAAGACTAAGACAAGGCTAACATCAAGATTGAGATTAAGATTATGATTAACTATACGTTAAGTTCAAGACTAGGGTAAACATTAGCATTAAGTTTTAAATTTCAGTCTAACACAAAGACCAAAACTAAGAATAAGATTGAGATTTAGAGTAAGTAAGATTAGGATTAACATTAACATTAACATTCAGAGCAAGTATCGCAAATTAAAGGCTTAATTCCCTCACCCAAGAGTCCTTGGGAGGAGGAAGTCCTTGAAAGCGGAGGTCCTTGCTAGGCGGTGGTCTCACTCGGGCAAGGGCTAGTAATGTAATAATGACATTACTGATAAGGTTGCATGGTATTGTCTGACGGTCAGACACATTTCTATGGTCAGACCTGTCCATTGTACGCTTTATAAACCGGAGCGCTGCAGTTAGAGAAGCACAATGTCGACTGTGTTAAAGAGGAAATAAAAGAAAAGATCAAGCAGATTAACATTGTTGCAACTTGTGCAGAGAAATCTGACTGTTCGATTTTACTTTACTTCTGCTTTCCATACTCAGCAATCAATGTATTTTCTGGTATTCAGTCTGTCTCAAGTTTCATAGGTCAATCCGCCCATTGTTCCGACATTTGATATTCTGCTACAAAGCTGTGGTTCATGTTGAAATATCCCTGACATCCCTTAGTTTGCCATTGTTAGTCAGTTTGATGACTTGTTTTACAGCCTACATTGCTGCACCAATAGTAGCAACACGGGATTTGAAAGATGAACATTAATAACACGAGGAAATTACGCAAAACGAAGGAACTAAAGGAACTAGGAACTAGTACAATCTTGGACAAAATATGTTGAGACAACCAGAAGATTCCCAGTAATACTATGAATTCCTTAACTTTAGCTTCGCTAATCAATAATACTCCCCCCTCCCCCCTTGGATCAATGTTGAGTGACACTGAAAACAATTCCACTCCATTTGATCAACATTGAGTGAGGGGGGAGGGGTGAAATGCGAAGTTAAGACAACTATTAATGAAAATTTCAGTTTTTCTCATAATTTTTGTCCAAGATTGTAGTAAAGGGATAGTTATTCTTTATAATATATTTCTATTTCCATTATCTCGTTTTTGAAGAATGTTTTTTTAGCCTTGTTCTTAGATGTCCTTTGAAATGATTGTGATTGGTTACGTTATGTCTTACTTTATAAGTAAAATAATACTGCAATTTTCAAGATCATTTTTCTCGGTTTCTTTACTGTTGCACTGCCAAGAACATTGATCTCTTTATAGACTTCGTCTATACAACAAAAAACACGACAAATCGAGGGGTTGTTGCAGATCACTTTTGTAAACCCGGACACACAGTTGACGATCTACAAATGACACAACAAACCAGAGAGTGTTACAACGGCCAAAGAGCAATACTTCATTAGCCTAGCCAACACTCTTGCACCTGACGGACTTAACAGAACGACTGACCACTAAACCTATCTATCTCTTGTCTCCTTCACCAGTCTTGGCTCTCTGTTTTTTTATTACCTAAATTTTTTTATCATTAATATTATTTTTATAAATTTATAATAAAACTTTTTATAATTACCCATTTGATCATCATTTCTCTATCATCATTATTATTACACTCTTTTTTTTATAAGAATACTATAACTTTTGTCCAGCCTCAATATTCTTAAAAAATGTCCGTTTTGAGCCTGAATATATTCTTAAAGTATTCTTATTTTTCAAATCTCATATGCAGTTTTAGGGGAACATAGTTAAAAGAAGAAGCATCTCATATGGTAGAGCGAAAGAAAAAATATTTAACTATTATAACAAAAAGAATGTTGTTAACAATCATGAAGTTTTGTTATAACATTGCAAAACAGGCATCTGCTGAAAAATGAGACAGAAATACGGGAGAGCTGAGGCTGGGCATATTCTTACAACATTCTTAAAAATAGGATGATTCTGAGCCTGAATATTCTTATAAACAATATTCTTATAAAAAGAGTGTATGTTAATAACCTTTATTACCATCACATGCACATCTTTCACATCATTGCGAAGCATTACACTTACCAGCAATCATATTTCACTGAGCATAATTCAAAAATCTTTTGTATATAATGTGAATAAATTTTCAGTTTATCACACTCTGAAGAAGCCTTGCTTGGCAAGACGAAATATTAGTAACATTTAAAAAGAACATAGTTGTTTTTTATGTCTTTTATGTTTTTTATGTCACGGTGTTCCTGCTTCGACTTTACATGTATACGGTCTGTATCAAATCATCAATACCCTAACATGTCCGTCCTATTCCAAAAATTATTTCATTTGAAACTTGAATTTTGTTGTCCGTAACACTGCAGTATTAATGTAATTTGAAAGCGAGATTCTAAGTTAGCTGATCTCCGGTTTTCTGAAAGATCGATTTTTTAAACCTTGTACCTTCTTAGAAAACAATTGTTGTTGAAGTGCCAAGCTATCGTAAGGTTAAACAGCACGCGAAGCAAGTCTTTTTACCAACATTCTTAATATTCCCATAGCTTAATGCTGTGTCTTGAGTTCATTATCACGTTTCGTCGTAAAGTTTTTCGCTCATAATTGACCGTTTTTCATTTCAACGTTTTCCAAATTAGGATGCTACTATCTTATATTTTATCCATAAAGGGCGTTTTTCTTGGTGTAGCCCCCAGGAAAATTTTAAGTGACCACGCCCTTTTAATATTTTTATTGACAGTAAACTGTTTAATATTTTCTCTATTTTGCAAGAGCAATCGTGTTTTTTCTTTGAAGAATTATTGTAGCTACATTTAGGCTCACTCTTTCGAAGCGCAGCTTGAAAAGTAAATAGATACGACGACCAAAATCCTCTTGTGATCTTTTTGTAATTGTAATCTTTTTGGTCGCCGTATTGGTCTTGCGATTCATCTTATACATTGTAAATCATAGAGTTTAGCAACAAGATGTTGCTGTTTGCTTCTAAAAATAATTTTCTTTGTTCAGTAATTTTTGAATACTTACGGGCGACAAGTTTCACATCGATTTTATTCAGTTCTTCTTTACAGGGACGCCTGCGCGTATGGGGGGCAAGGGGGACAAAGATTTGAAGAAGGGCACCCAAGGGTTTTAAATTTTTAAGTGACCACGCCCTTTAGAAGCCTGGCAAACGTGGGAAACGCTCTTTAAATTTCTTCATTGACAATAAAACTGTTTAAGATTTACTCGATTTTGCAAGAGCAATCTTTTTTTATTTGAAGAATTCTTATGAATTTAAAATCATAAAGTTTTGTAATAAGATGTTACTATTGGTTTCTGAAAATGATTTTCTCTGTTCATTAATTTTTGAAAAATTACGGGTGACAAGTTTCATATTGATTTTCCCTCGACCGAGAAACAAATAATGAAATCAATGTGTTATGGTCCTTTCTTGCCTTTCTTCTATTCTACAATTGTATGATATTTATCAGACAACTTTAAAGATATTTTAAAAATAATTGTTGTCGCTGAGGGCACATCTTGCCCCTCTTCCCAGGGGGAAGGAATCTTAAAAGGTACGGTATTCTACATGTTTCACTAGCTTGAAGTCTAGACTCATTAGATAAATTCCACTCCTCGACAGCAACGGCAGCCTTTAGCAAGAAAAACAACTATTTACTTAAAAAAATTGAATGGGATGGCCTAAAGCTTGGTTTCCATATGATCGTAACTGTCGTACGATTATCCAACGATCGTACGATTTTCTTATCGCGCGATTATCGCAAGATAATAAATACAAATGGAAACCATTAGGTAGTAGTAGTCCTTGTAATCATAATAGTCCTTGAGCTACGACCCCCGACCTGGCACCCCCCACCACAGCCAAAGTTGATGTTTTTCCTACACTTCAAAGCATGTTGATAACGAATACGCATGTTAACAATGAATAAACTGGGACGGAGGTCTTGTTTTTTCGAAAATAAAATAAGTACTTTAAGTTTTATAGGCACATCTTGAATCGTGACGTCAGAGGTAAAACTGTTTTACTTTCTCGTAGTAATTAGCACTATATTAGTGAAAAGGTGCCAAAATATGAAGCAAAACCCATTCCAGTGTCAAAACAACCAGGACTCAAGAGATCGTATCATTTGGAAAGTCCCAAAAAGACTGTGACGTCACATTCATATTAAACATTCAATATTTTTTCAACTTTTTCACGCTTTCTGTGCCTCCCCTCAGAGACTTTTATATTGCAAAGACACCCCATTAAACCCACTCAGATACTGTTATACTGTAAGTACGCCCCGTTAAACTCGCTGAAAGACCTCTATTACCAAGAGCCATTAAAACCCGGACAGAGCCTACTATACTCTATGTACACCCCGTTATAACCCGCTCAGAGACAGCAATGCTATACAGTATGTACGCCAAGTTACAAACCCGCTCAGAGACTCTACGCCCAGTTAAACCCGCTCAGAGACCGCTATACTATATGTACACCCAGTTAAAAACCCGCTCAGAGCCTACTATACTCTATGTACACCCCATTTTAACCTGCTCAGAGACTGCAATAGCTACTATACGTACGCCCAGTTCAAAATCCACTTAGAGACTCTACGACCAGTTAAACCCGCTCAGAGACGGCTATACTATATGTACGCCCCATTAAAACCCGCTCAGAGACTGCTATACTATATGTAGGCCCAGTTTATAACCCGCTCAGAGACTGTACGGCCAGTTAAACCAGCTCAGAGACGGCTATACTATATGTACACCCCATTAAAACCCGCTCAGAGACTGCTATACTATATGTAGGCCCAGTTCAAAACCCGCTCAGAGACTGTACGACTAGTTAAACTCGCTCAGAGACGGCTATACATTATGTACACCCCATTAAAACCCGCTCAGAGACGGCTATACTATATGTACACCCAGTTAAAAACCCGCTCAGAGACTGTACGACCAGTTAAACCCGCTCAGAGACGGCTATACTATATGTACACCCATTAAAACCCGCTCAGAGACTGCTATACTATATGTACGCCCCATTAAAACCTGCTCAGAGACTGCTATACTATATGTACGCCCAGTTAAAAAACCGCTCAGAGACTGTAGGCTCAGTTAAACGCGCTCAGAAAATGCTATAATATATGTACGCCCAGTTGAAAACCCGCTATACAGTATAGCAGTCTCTGAGCGGGTTTTGAACTGTGCGTACATATAGTATAGCAGTCTCTGAGCAGGTTTTAATCGGGTGTACATATAGTATAGCCGTCTCTGAGCGGGTTTAACTGGTTGTACAGTCTCTGAGCGGGTTTTGAACTGGGCCTACATATAGTATAGCAGTCTCTGAGCGGGTTTTTAACTGGGCGTACATATAGTATTGCAGACTCTGAGCGAGTTTAACTGGGCGTGCAGTCTCTGAGCGGGTTTTCAACTGTTCGTACATATAGTATAGCAGTCTCTGAGCGGGTTTTAATGGGGCGTACATATAGTATAGCCGTCTCTGAGCTGGTTCAACTGGGCGTACGGTCTCTGAGCGGGTTTTTACCTGGGCGTACATATAGTATTGCAGTCTCTGAGCGGGTTTTAATGGGGCGTACATATAGTATAGCCGTCTCTGAGCTGGTTTAACTGGGCGTACAATCTCTGAGCGGGTTTTAAACTGGGTGCACATATAGTACTGCAGACTCTGAGCGAGTTTAACTGGGCGTGCAGTCTCTGAGCGGGTTTTGAACTGTGCGTACATATAGTATAGCAGTCTCTGAGCGGGTTTTAATGGGGTGTACATAGAGTATAGTAGGCTCTGAGCGGGTTTTTGACTGGGTGTACATATAGTATAGCCGTCTCTGAGCGGGTTTAACTGGGCGTACAGTCTCTGAGCGGGTTTTGAACTGTGCGTACATATAGTATAGCAGTCTCTGAGCGGGTTTTAATGGGGCGTACATATAGTATAGCCGTCTCTGAGCTGGTTTAACTGGGCGTACAGTCTCTGAGCGGGTTTTAAACTGGGTGTGCATACACTACCGTTCGAAAAGTTTGGAAACGGTCGCTTAAAAATGGCCGCCAACAGCGGCCAAGGGCCTAATCCAAGAAATTTTCATTTTAAAAGTCAGAGGTCTTGCGGGCATTATCTTGCTAAGTTTCGGCGGGAAAATGTTCGTCACTGCACTCGCCATCATTTTAAATCGAAAGGAGAAGATAATTTCGATGGTATAAAAGAAAAATACACAAAAACTGAGAAGCTTTGCCTTCATAAACCAAGGAAAAGATTTTTAGGACTACTGATCTGAAATTATGGGAAAGAGAGGGGTTTCGTTACTCCAAGATGAAAAATTTTGCAGTTATTTGAAGTCCAGTTGTTTTAGCTTTTCCGTTGTAGTAAAAGTTTTCCTGAAATATCGACTTTTACAAAGTTAATCAGGGTTAAAGTTTTCTAAACATTTTTCAGGTGAGTGAACTTATAACATGACAGAAGAGTGTGGTTTTTCAAATATCGTTCTGCTCCCTTGTAAAATGACTGATGACTCTAAAATTTTGATAAAGTACTGCTCATTTATTCTAGTTTTCGAATATGTGTTTGAATTGTTTTGATCTTGCCTCTTTTTTAGTCTAATACCTGACAAAACATTTGTTGTTGAAAAAGACCCTTTAAAAATGGCTCATCTGAAAAATGTTTAGAAAACTTTAACCCTGATTAACTTTGTAAAAATCGATATTTCAGGAAAACTTTTACTGCAACGGAAAAGCTAAAACAACTGGGCTTCAAATAACTGCAAAATTTTCCATCTTGGAGTAACGAAACCCCTCTCTTTCCCATAATTTCAGATCAGTAGTCCTAAAAATCTTTCCCTTGGTTTTTGAAGGCAAAGCTTCTCAGTTTTTGTGAATTTTTCTTTTATACCATCGAAATTATCTTCTCCTTTCGATTTAAAATGATGGCGAGTGCAGTGACGAACATTTTCCCGCCGAAACTTAGCAAGATAATGGCCGCATGACCTCTGACTTTTAAAATGAAAATTTCTTGGATTAGGCCCTTGGCCGCTGTTGGCGGCCATTTTTAAGCGACCGTTTCCAAACTTTTCGAACGGTAGTGTATAGTATAGCAGTCTCTG